>CAWUFW010002978.1:1200000-1800000 GCA_963921515.1 Calotriton arnoldi
TATTTTCCCGATCCCGACTTTCTCCATAGAAGTTAACGGCGTATCGCGGTTGTGTATTTACACTGCACGCGTCTCCCGTGGGTCCCCTGTGTCACTACCTTGGGTGGTTCCTTGTGGTCCAAGCACTTCTAGAGGCTCTAGGCCTAGTGTCTAGTTCAGTCGTGGTTCGCATACCACTTTATTGGTATATGGTTTGGTACGCCCCTAGGGCCCAAACGTGTATTTGTGCTATTACTGTGATTTAAGATCTTATAACCTATGTACTTGAACTCTAGCCTCATAAAGAGACTAGAGGGGTGTGTTTAGTAATAAATACATATATTTTGAATATATACCTGGTGTGGTGCTCTTTCATTTGGTCACTCAAGAGATTATAGACTGGTAAAACAAGCTGCTTTACATTCCTTCAAGACTTAGCCTGAAGGCTGCTCTCCATAGCTACCACTAGGATAGCTTTCAATAAGGTTGTCTTTAACCTATCTACCATAAGAGTCGATTTGGACTGGTGCAAGGTGCCCACTATAATTAGTGGACAGCATATGCCAGGCCAACTTCTCACATTGGTGGCAGCGGTGGGATTCCAGCTTGCTATTGTTTTACCAGATAATCTCAATTGAATTGATCAACTGAAAACCACTAAAGGTACCTAAGGTACATATAATTTAAGCTTAGAATAACAGTAAGTTCTACTGAACTTAGAGTTGTGTGTTAAGGGATAGCACAACCCTTTCTACAACTCAAGAGAGTTTAGTAGGCCACACTAGAGTAGGTAGTGCATACACCACACCACACTAGTAATGTCTTTAAGGGCAGGATCCAAAGAATCCTTGCAGGAAGCCATTGAGCTTCCACCCTCCAAGTATGATACACTCCCATTCTTGGAATTGAGAGCTTTATGTAACTTGAGAAAAATAAGGACAGGCCAAAGCCCCACCACCCAACACCTCAAGGAGTTGTTGGTGGCTTATGACCTTAGTAAGCCTGTAGGGACTGAAGGGGTAGGAGCTGAGGGTGGGGCAGAAGAAGAGGAGGACGCTAGGGGTCCCAGTACCCCCAGCCCCCCCTCTGAAACTGGCCAGGAGGGTGACAATGACCCTGACCTGGAAAACCCAATCCCTCCTGTGGATGATGATGAGGATGATCAAAATGATGCCCTCTTTGTCCCCCCAGGAAGGATTAAGAGTGTGCCCAGAAGGCCTAGGTCTCCTTCTCAGGAGTCTAACCACTCTGGCACCTCTATAGGGAGCTCTGTCTCATCTCATAGGAGAGAATCCTCTCATGAGAGAAGAAAGAGGCTAGTCCAGTATGAGGAAACTCAGCTGGAACTCAGAAAAAGCAATTAGCTTTAGATAGAGAATCCCTAGATCTCCTTAGAGAGAGAAGAAAGTTGGGACTAGAGTCCCATGGTGGCAGCCATGTCCCTAGAGACAGGGAAAGGTCCTATGACCATAGGAACCTGAGCAAGATTGTCCCTCCCTACCAGAGTGGGGATGATATCCACAAATGGATAACTGCTTTAGAGAGGGCCTGTAAAGTACAGAAGGTCCCTCAGGAGCAGTGGGCAGCAATCTTGTGGCTCTCCTTTGCTGACAAAGGTAGAGACAAGCTCCTCACTGTTAGAGAGGAGGATGCTGACAATTACAAGGTCTTAAAGAGTGCTCTTATTGATGGGTTTGGCCTAACCACTGAACAGTACAGGTTGAAGTTCAGAGACACCCAAAAAGCACAGACTCAAGACTGGGTAGACTATGTGGATTGTTCTGCCAAGGCTCTGGAAGGCTGGTTGATGGGCAGTAAGGTGTGTGACTTCTCAGGATTGTATAATCTGATAATGAGGGAGCAGATTCTTAATAACTGTCAAAATCAGCTGTTGCATCAATACCTGGTTGACTCTGATCTGACCTCTCCCCAAGAATTGGGAAAGAAG
Source organism: Calotriton arnoldi (assembly GCA_963921515.1). Lineage (NCBI taxonomy): Eukaryota > Metazoa > Chordata > Amphibia > Caudata > Salamandridae > Calotriton > Calotriton arnoldi. Next base: position 1,201,928 of record CAWUFW010002978.1, read on the forward strand.
GCAGACAAATGGGTCAGAACCAGGGTGAAGCAGAAGGTACAGAACCAAGGTGGGGAAACCAAGAAGCAAGATGCTAAGAACTCTGACAAGGGTGGGGAGAAGGGTAAAGATCAAAAGTCTTCATCAGGCCCCCAAAAATCTTCTTCTGGTGGGGATTCCCAGTCTACCAAGGGTAAAGGCCAAAGAAAACCATGGTGCAAGGTCTGTAAGCAAAAGACCCACTGGACCAGTGATTGCACCAAGTCCAAAGACTCCAGTCCAGCACCCACCAATGCCCCTAAGGCACCTGTTCCCCCTAGTACAGTTGGTGGAAGTGCTCCAGCAAAGGGTTTAGTAGGGTTCACCCTGGGAACTGAGTTGGGCTCTGACTTAGTCAGAGAACTGACTCAGGCTGTGTTAGTCTGTGATGGAGGCATGGATGTGACCTCCACTGTGAGTCCCAGTAATCTGGGCAAGTACAGACAACAGCCTTTAATCAATGGACGTGAGGCTTTGGCATTTAGGGACACAGGGGCAAGTGTCACAATGGTGACACAAGACCTTGTGCTACCTGGGCAAGTTATGCTTGGTGAGATGTACCAAGTGACCAGTGCTAGCAATGTCAGAACAGACCATACTCTGGCAGTTGTTAACTTCTCCTGGGGAGGGGTAACTGGCCTTAAGAAGGTTGTGGTAAGTGCAAACCTACCAGTCGAATGCTTGCTTGGCAATGACTTAGAGACTTCTGCTTGGGCAGAAGTGGAGCTCAGGACCCATGCAGAAATGCTGGGGATCCCTGCAGATGTGTTTGCTGTGACCAGGTCACAAGCCAAAATGTCTAGCACTGAACAGGCCTTGGATTCTGGAAGAATGGACCAAGTGCCTTCCAAGAGGAGGAGTAGTAGGGTTAAGGCAGTGCCTTCCCCTTGGCTCAGGAGGAAGATCAGTCCCTTGAGGGGGATGATCTCAGCCCTGAAGAAGGAACTGTCCCAGAGGAACTTGAACCTGACCAGGTTGAGTTCTTGGGGACAGGGGACCTTCTAGGGCAGATCTGAGCCAGGAGCAGCAGAGCTGCCCCTCCCTTGAACCCCTCAGACAGCAAGCTGCTGCTGAGGCTGCTGGGAAAGCTAGTGGTCCCCATACAGTGTATTGGGATGATGGACTCCTGTACTCAGAGAGTAGAGACCCCAAGCCTGGTGCTACCAGGAGGTTGGTAATACCTTTGAAGTTCAGGGGCTTCCTATTGACCCCAGCCCATGATATTCCCTTAGCAGGACACCTGGGCCAGAACAAGACTTGGGACAGAATTGTCCCTCACTTTCACTGGCTCCACATGTCTGAAGACAGTAAGGAGTTTTGTCGCTCCTGTGTAACCTGCCAAGCCAGTGGCAAAGCAGGTGGCACTACAAAGGCCCCCCTAATACCACTACCTGTGGTGGGGGTGCCCTTTGAAAGGGTAGGGATTGACATTGTTGGTCCCATGGATCCCCAAACAGCCTCTGGGCACAGGTTTATCCTGGTGGTAGTGGATCATGCCACCAGGTACCCAGAAGCTATTCCCCTCAGGACCACTACAGCACCTGTGGTGGCAAGGGCCCTCCTGGGAATCTTCTCAAGAGTGGGCTTTCCTAAGGAGGTAGTATCAGACAGGGGTGCTAACTTCATGTCTGGGTACTTAAAAGCAATGTGGAAGGAGTGTGGAGTGACTTATAAGTTCACCACACCCTATCACCCACAATGCAATGGTTTAGTTGAGAGATTCAACAAAACCTTGAAGGGCATGATTAAAGGGCTCCCAGAAAAGCTTAGGCGTAGATGGGACATACTCTTGCCCTGCCTTTTATTCGCATATAGGGAGGTGCCTCAGAAGGGGTTGGTTACAGCCCTTTTGAACTTCTGTTTGGCCACCCTGTGAGGGGTCCACTGTGCTTGGTGAAGGAAGGATGGGAGTTACCTCTCAAGCCCCCAAAGCAAGATATAGTGGACTATGTACTTGGTCTCCGCTCCAGGATGGCTGAGTACATGAAAAAGGCAACCAAAAACCTTGAGGCTAGCCAGGAACTTCAGAAGGCCTGGCATGACCAAAAGGCTGTTCTGACTGTTTACCAGCCAGGACAGAAGGTGTGGGTGTTGGAGCCAGTGGCCCCAGCAGCTCTCCAAGACAAATGGAGTGGACCCCACACTATTGTTGAGCAGAAGGGTGAGGTCACTTATTTAGTGGACCTAGGAACACCCAGGAGTCCCCACAGGGTTCTCCATGTCAACAGGTTAAAACCATATGTGGACAGGGCAGACATGGGCTTGCTCATGGCTACTGATGAAGGGCAGGAGGAAGAGAGTGACCCACTCCCTGACCTGCTCTCACAGAACCCTGACGATGGGTCAGTTGATGGTGTAGCCTTGGCAGGCAGCCTCACTACCCAGCAACAAACTGATTGCAGGCAAGTCCTCAATCAGTTTCGACATATGTTTTCACTGACACCCAGTCAGACCACCTGGTGCACTCATGAAGTGGACACTGGGGACAGTCTGCCTATTAAAAACAAGATTTATAGGCAACCTGACCATGTCAGGGACTGTATCAGGACTGAAGTCCAGAAAATGTTGGAATTGGGAGTAATTGAGCCCTCAGATAGCCCTTGGGCTAGTCCAGTAGTCCTAGTACCGAAACCTCACACCAGTGGTGGAAAAAGAGAGATGAGGTTTTGTGTAGACTACAGGGGTCTCAATGCAGTCACTAGGACTGATGCCCATCCAATACCCAGGGCAGATGAGCTCATAGATACTTTGGCCTCTGCCAAATATCTCAGCACATTTGACCTAACAGCTGGCTACTGGCAGAGCAGACTAGCTGATACTGCAAAGCCCAAGACAACATTCTCAACCCCTAGTGGGCATTATCAATTTGTGGTAATGCCCTTTGGTCTGAAGAATGCACCTGCCACTTTCCAGAAGTTGGTGAACACAGTTCTCACAGGACTGGAAGCCTATAGTGCAGCTTATCTAGATGATATTGCTGTCTTTAGCTCCACCTGGGAGGATCACCTGGTCCACCTCAGGAATGTTTTACAGGCCCTGCAAAAGGCAGGCCTGACTATCAAGGCCACTAAGTGCCAGATAGGGCAGAGTCAGGTTGTGTACCTGGGCCACCTTGTGGGTGGAGGCCAGGTTCAACCTTTGCAGAGCAAGATCCAGACCATCATGGACTGGACTGCTCCCACTACCCAGACTCAGGTGAGAGCCTTCTTAGGCCTGACTGGGTACTATAGGAGATTTGTCAAGGGGTATGGATCAATAGTGACACCCTTGAATGACTTAACTTCTAAGAAAATGCCCAAAAGGTTCAGTGGACAGTTAGCTGTCAAAAGGCATTTGATGACCTCAAGCAGGCCATGTGCACTGCTCCAATTCTGCAGAGTCCTGATTACTCCAAGAAGTTCATTGTTCAAACAGATGCATCTGAATTGGGGGTAGGAGCTGTACTGTCACAATTGAATGAAGAAGGTCAGGATCAGCCAGTAGCTTTTATTAGCAGAAGGCTGACCCCTAGAGAGAAACGTTGGTCAGCCATAGAGAGGGAGGCCTTTGCTGTGGTCTGGGCTCTGAAGAAGTTGAGGCCATACTTGTTTGGTACACACTTCCTGGTTCAGACAGACCATAAGCCCCTCTTATGGCTAAAACAAATGAAGGGTGAAAACCCCAAACTGCTTAGGTGGTCCATTTCCCTACAGGGGATGGACTTTACAGTGGAACATAGGCCTGGGAGTAACCATGCGAATGCAGATGGACTCTCTAGGTATTTCCACTTAGAACATGAAGACTTAACTGGGCAAGGTTAGTTTAATGTCCCTACGTTTGGGGGGTTGTGTAGGAGAGTAGGATCTGCTTCACATGGGTACCCCCACTTTTTGCTGATGCTTCACTGTTTTTCGACATTAGTCTGGCTGGGGCCCTGCTAATCAGAACCCCAGCCTAGCTGCTTCCTCTCTAAAATGGTTTCCATGTGCCTTAGGCACATCTCTGATTGGGATCTGGAGTGCCCTTATAAGTCCCTAGTATATGGTATACTATGTACCAAGGGCATAGGTACCTCAGAGGCCTGCCAGGGGCTGCAGCATGTATTATGCCACCCCTGGAAGGCCATCCAAACTGACACCACAGGTCTGCTACTGCAGCCTGGGTAAGGTGGTGCATGCACTCCTTACTGTGATATAGGTTACCTATATCACGAAATACATACACACATAGAAACCTATAAGTCACTCCTAAGGCAGGCCTTATCAATCCTAAAGGCAGAGTGCATGGTTCCTATGTGAGAGGGTGCCCCTGCATGAGCAGGGCCCCTCTGCAGCGTTCGGAGACCATCTCTGATGCTGTTTGTAGTGCAGCCTGACCATATACTCTTAAGCGCATTATATCCTCGCGGTAAAATGCTAACTTTGGAATGGCTGCACCTAAACATGTCGTGTTTGGTGTCAAACATCTTGGAATACTACCCCCCGCCAATCCTGGCGGCGGGGGTAGCATTCCACCCTTCTAGAGGGAAAGACATGTTAACTCTGACGAGTCCGGTAACTTCTTTCCAGAGCCCTGGCATCACAAAATGGATGCTGCTGCCACAGACACGAGTCTGGCCTCCTGCTGCTGGACGAAACTCCGGCAGGGGAGGCCTGGACAATAGGTTTCCTGTCCCAGGGAGGTGTGACCACCTCCCCAGACAGGATAATGTGTATTGGGGCTGGGCGGGAGCACTTTCGGGTGCTTTGAAGTCCTGCACTGGGGGCACATTTGGTGTCCCTAGTGCATACCCCAGTTCAAACCGGATCAGGGGCTTGCAGCCCCTGCTTTGGCGCGAACTGGACAAAGGGAAAGGGGTGTAGCCACCCCTCTGCCCTGACCCACCCATAGGTGGGGCCACAGAGTAGTCCAACCCCTATTTTTAGAATAAAGGTAGGAACCCAGTCCTTAGGACTTTAGATTATACCTGGACGAAACTCTGAAACTGAATCCTGGACCTTCGACGCTCTACTCACGATTAGAGGACTGAAGAATCTCCCTTGGGGTCAAGGAGTGACTCCCTGCTTGGCAGGCACCAAAGAAGCATCTGTCCGGTTCGCATTACTGAAGCTCCCGTCGGACGCCGAAGTCATCGCATCACCAGAGGTGGATTCTCAGACTTCCCCGAGGCTACCCTGAGTCCCCAGCAAAGCTGAGGCCCGTGGCTATCGTGGGTGACTTGAGACCGTGACCCCTGGACACCGAGCACATTTGCAAGTGCACCATCTTCTAGGTCTCCCAAGAAGTCGTGCTTTGGGCTCCGAGTAGCCCTAGCCTCCAGCACCACCTGCACCGAAGATCACTGGCCTCCACTCCACGAGTGTCCTGTAAGCCAGCTCCACGTGCGGCGTCACGAGGCTCCTTCGCGGTCGCTAGCCCGTTGGCTAGTAGCCCTTAACGAAGGCCAATCTTTTCCTTACTTGGCATCCTGGTTGCTCCAGGCCTGCCCTCACTTACCCTCGCTGGGTGAGTTCCACAGACCTTGCTGGTCTGCACCATCGACGATCTACATCTTACTCGAGACTTGCCGTTGCCAAGGCTTGTTGGGTCCAATCCGGTCGCCGACACCTCAGCACTCGACAGACATCGAGCACCAGCCCGAATCCTGCTCCTGGTCGCCGACAACGCCTCCCGGACCTCGTGGCTGAAGAGTCAAGACGACCGTCAACGCACCTGAAGCACTCGACATCGGTGGGCATCTGTCCATCGCCTTCCTGGTCACTGGCTAGTGACCCAGACTCTGTCCCCTCTGCTTTCAGGTTCACCAGAACTCCGATCCACTCTTGGATCCACCCGGACACTTTTCTCTTGGCCGCCAGCAGCACTTTGCAGCAGATCGCCATTCGAATCGACGACGAAACCCGACCCCGAAAGGCACCTATGCACCCGGCTTCCCTGGGTGAGGTAACACGAGTACTCCGGTGCTCCCGTGGGTAGAGACTCTTCAAAGTCCTAGATCTCAAAGGGTTTTGTCCTAGTCCTCTTTTAAGTGTCCCTTTCCTCTATTTTCCCGATCCCGACTTTCTCCATAGAAGTTAACGGCGTATCGCGGTTGTGTATTTACACTGCACGCGTCTCCCGTGGGTCCCCTGTGTCACTACCTTGGGTGGTTCCTTGTGGTCCAAGCACTTCTAGAGGCTCTAGGCCTAGTGTCTAGTTCAGTCGTGGTTCGCATACCACTTTATTGGTATATGGTTTGGTACGCCCCTAGGGCCCAAACGTGTATTTGTGCTATTACTGTGATTTAAGATCTTATAACCTATGTATTTCGAACTCTAGCCTCATAAAGAGACTAGAGGGGTGTGTTTAGTAATAAATACATATATTTTGAATATATACCTGGTGTGGTGCTCTTTCATTTGGTCACTCAAGAGATTATAGACTGGTAAAACAAGCTGCTTTACATTCCTTCAAGACTTAGCCTGAAGGCTGCTCTCCATAGCTACCACTAGGATAGCTTTCAATAAGGTTGTCTTTAACCTATCTACCATAAGAGTCGATTTGGACTGGTGCAAGGTGCCCACTATAATTAGTGGACAGCATATGCCAGGCCAACTTCTCACAATAATGTATTTGATTACATTTTTAAAACGGTAACAGAACTTACCTGCAATGTTTAAATAAGTCTAGACATATTTAAACACTGCCAGTTTAATAGAATAATTGTGAAGAATTTTGAGGGGAGCCTGATGATTTCTTTTTTCACTTGTGGGTGGCGCGGCATAAAAAAGTTTGAAGACCACTGCTCTAGAGAGATTGTGGGGCATATTTATCAAACTTTCACCTTGGTGCGCTGTGTGAAAGGCAAAGAGCACAAATGCACTGTGTTTTACATTATACGCCGAATTCCTGTCCTTCACTTGCACTGTCGCCCTATTGGCTGACTAGTGCCAATGCAGGCAACCTTACGCCATGGTGTAAGGGTGCCTGCGTTGTAGGCAGGATTGTTTAGGTGCAGCAGGAGGCACCTTCCTGCACAAAAAGATTCCTCAGAGGCACTTTCCTCTTTCTAAATGTGGTGCATTCTGCAGCACACTTAGAAAGAGGAAACAAGAAGGGGAAATAAAGATATTTCTCCTCTTTGTGCCTCCCCTGGGGAGGTGTAGCATTTTGACGCATTCCCAGGTTTACCAGTGTTGATAAATCTGGGAATGTGCCAAAATCCATGGGTGGATGCGTGGGAATATCCACGCTCCACCCATGGAATGCCTCCTTGGGGCAAAGTAAGGCAACGTAGCGATTTGTGCTGTGTTGCGTTACTCCAGATTTATCAAGCAATGCAGGGTCATGCAAGGTGGACTTCCGTGACTTGATAAACCTTACTTTAGTGTTGCGTCGCTCCTGCGCCCCCCAAGAGTTTTGTTTTGTTTTTGGCTTTCAATAATTTGATATTGTACAACTGGATCCCTGGTAAGTGAGAACCGTTGTGAGGTGCTGCGAGTTGCATCATAGGGTGCCATGTTGCTATTGGTTGGCCAGTGTGTGCCACACTGGTATTGGTCGTTACTTCAGAGAGTGTTGCGCTGTGAGTGGACAACTCTGTGGCGTCATGTTGGGAATGGAAGTCAGTGGTATTGTGCATAGATTTGTGATTTGCCGAAAACCGCCAGTTGTTCAATTGACATTTAATTGAAATGTATTGTGTCAAAAAATGCATAAACAATACTTTAAGAAATTAGGGGCTTTTTTTTAGAGATAATGTGAGTATACTTGTCCATAAGGACATTACATGGCCATCAATATCGGTTTACACATTTGTATTTGGCTTAAACAATGGAATACGATCCCTGTGAATAAAGGGTCCTTACAGTGTCCTCCGCATGGCACCTGTAACCTGAGAATAATTGAGAATCTGAGGCAGATGTTGTATGAAATGAAACCCACACTTAGACCAGCCCAATATGAAGCCTTGTATGGATGGGAGCTTGCAGCCCAGACTAAATAAAGAGAAATATCAGAATAAGACTAAGAGGACAGTTAAGAGCTGGATGGAAGAGAAGTGAGATACAGGATAGCAGGCATGGAGGACAGAGATAACTAAGGGGGTTAATCCTGTACTAATAAAATAAAACAATCGGGAAGAAGGGGGTGAAACTGAAGTGAATGATAATGAAGGGAGTGATAGTGACTCCAGTGATTACTTTTTGAATGATTTATTGGCTTCCCAGTCACCCCCATATCATGTAGCTCCATTAGTTGGGGGCAGATCAGCCATCTGTGGAACTCCTGTCACCTGTACGCAGCTCACAAGGACGCCACCCGCAACCACCACCACCTCATCAGATCCGCCAAGAGAGCCTCCTTCAAAGACCGCCTAGACAACAACGCACACAACAGCAAAGAGCTCTTCAACATCGTGAAAGAACTCTCCAACCCCAACTCCAGCGCCAACGACATCCCACCCTCGCAAGAACTATGCGACTCACTGGCCACCTTCTTCCACCGCAAGATCACGGACATCCATGACAGCTTCAACACCACGATAGCCATGGCAACCACCGACAGATTCAACACCGCGACCGCCCCGGCAACCACCGAGACACCCACGACCACCACTCGCACCAAGCGCCTGACCTCCTGGACCAACATAGACATCAACGACACCATCAAGATCATGAACTCCGTACACTCCGGATCCCCGACAGATCCATGCCCACACCACATTTTCAACAGGGCCAGCACCGTCATCGCACCCCACCTCCGGAAGGCCATCAACAGCTCCCTCGAGACAGCGACCTTCCCTGAGGACTGGAAACACGCCGAGATCAACGCCCTACTGAAGAAACCCACGGCTGACCCCAAGGACCTCAAAACTTCCGACCCATCTCCCTGCTCCCATTCCCGGCGAAGGTCATCGAGAAGGCCGTCAACATACAACTTACCAGGTTCCTCGAGGAAAACAGCATTCTGGACTCGTCCCAGTCCGGATTTCGCCGCAACCACAGCACCGAGACAGCCCTCCTAGCCGCCACCGACGACATCAGAACCCTGCTAGACAACGGTGAAACCACGGCCCTCATCCTCCTGGACCTGTCGGCCGCCTTCGACACGGTCTGCCACCTCACCCTACGCACACGCCTCCACGACGCAGGGATTCAAGAGAAGGCCCTGGACTGGACCACCTCCTTCCTCTCCGGTAGAACACAGAGCGTCCGCCTTCCTCCCTTCCGCTCCGAAGCCACCGAGATCACCTGCGGCGTACCCCAGGGCTCATCCCTCAGCCCCACGCTGTATAACGTCTACATGGCCCCGCTCGCCCGCATCGCCCGACTGCACAACCTCAACATCATCTCCTACGCCGACGACACCCAGCTGATCCTCTCCCTCACCAAAGACCCTCACACAGCCAAAACCAACCTCCACGAGGGAATGACGGCCGTCGCCGACTGGATGAGAAACAGCCGGCTGAAGCTGAACTCAGACAAAACGGAGGTCCTCATCCTCGGGTCCACCCCCTCGGCTTGGGATGACTCATGGTGGCCCTCCTCGCTAGGAACGGCCCCCACACCCACCGACCACGCACGCAACCTAGGGGTCATCCTCGATTCCACCCTCTCCATGACGAAGCAGGTCAACGCCGTCTCCTCCTCCTGCTTCAACACCCTCCGTATGCTTCGCAGGATCTACAAGTGGATCCCCACTGAAACTAGAAGGACGGTCACCCAGGCTCTCGTCAGCAGTAGACTGGATTACGGAAACGCCCTCTACGCCGGAGCCTCGGCGAAACTCCTCAAACGGCTCCAACGCATCCAGAACGCTTCAGCACGTCTGATCCTCGACATCCCGCGCCGCAGCCACATCACACCCCGCCTGAAAGACCTGCATTGGCTCCCCGTCAACAAGAGGATAACCTTCAAGCTCCTCACCCACGCACACGCCCTCGCCACCGTTCCCCGCATCCGAAGAACAACCACCGGCGGTAGATCCTTCTCCCACCTAGCCGCCAAGACATGGAACACCCTCCCCCTCCACCTACGGCAGGCACAGGACCTACTGACCTTCAGGAGACTGCTCAAGACCTGGCTATTCGAACAGTAGCAGCTCCCCCTCCCCTCAGCGCCTTGAAACCCTCACGGGTAAGTAGCGCGCTTTACAAATAGATTGATTGATTGATTGATTAAAAACCAGTGACAGTGCACCTGTCGATCACAACCTCCTTGATGGGGGTGTGCCTTGAACTCTTTCACCTCCACAATTGGCACCCTCTCAACTCCCAGATCCAGGAATAACTGCTATTCCACTGCCAGCTCCCAAAGAACGCTTCTGATTGCTTTACCAACTCCACAATGCCCCAGGAAAATGCTACTGTTGTTGCAACTCATGTTGACCCTATAATCACCGCCACCACTGTGTGTCTGGGGTTCATACCTCACAGAGATGGGAGCCAGACCCTGAACAGTAGCAACTCCTGTTGTGAGTGTAGCGACTATAGACATTGATAGCCCAAGTCCCAGTCATCAGAGACTGACGCCTCTTTAAGAGCACTAGATGTCATGAGGGTATTGTAGAGTTAAAAGAAATCATTAAGGTAACTCTTGATTTAGGGTTCATAGGTGTGTACAATGAAGCAGAACTTTTATATTTGTGTAAAGAAGCTGCTAGACGTGCTTGTGTGACACATGAGGGTCTTGAAGCCATAGCAACAGAGTTTGGGATTGACCTTCCTAAAAGTACGACTGTTGGACAAGGCCCTCTCTGCATGGTCACCCCCAACCATTTTACCTTTTTACCTTCAATATTTGCTGAATTTGCTTTTGTTGGCTAGGGACTCTGTTCACTTTACCACTGCTAACCAGTGCTAAGGTGCTTGTGCTCTCTCCCCTAAAACATGGTTAAATTGGTTTGTACACAATTGGAATATTTAATTCACTTGTAAGTCCCTTGTATACCATATAGCCAGGGCCTGCAAATTAAATGCTACCAGTGGGCCTGCAGCACTTATTGTGCCACCCACTTAAGTAGCCCTTTAAACATGTCTCAGGCCTGCCACTGCATCCTGAATGCAGTTTTAAACTGCCATTTCGACTTGGCATGAAAACTCCCCATTTATTACACATCAGCCACCCCTAAGGTAGGCCCTAGGTAGCCCATAGGCAAGGTGCTGTGTAATTAAAAGGTTGGACATGTACTTTTTACATGTCCTGGTAGTGAAAAATGCATACATTCGTTTTTCACTACTGTGAGGTCTACCCCTCCCATAGGATAACATTGGGGATTCCTTATGTTATGTTAATACATTTTTTAAAACACACATATATCCAAAGAGGGGTCTTGGCGCTGTGTCTAGAATTAAAGTCTCATAGCAACCGATGAAGAAGGACCTAGTTAATGAACAACAGGGAACAGCCAAGCCTTTAGGTGCTTTCTAAGGTTAGGCAGGTTGGAATGGGCTCTCGGGTGGTCTGGCAGAGCATTCCACCATTTACAGGTAGTATAGGAAAAACGTCTTCCTCCCCAGTGAGCTTTCTTTATCCTGGTAACCACTACCTTGTTGGCAGTAAGGGATCGCAGGTTGTGCGAAAGTATGTACCATTTGAACGTCGATTGAAGGGAGAGAGGGGCAACCTTGTGGAGGTCCTTATGAGCCCAACACAGGGCTTTGAATTTTATTCGCTCTCTAATTGGAATCCAATGCAGATTGCGGATACTCTGAGAGATAGGACTGAATTTAGAGAGATTCAACTAGATCTGGGCAGTCGTGTTTTGCAGCGTTTGAAGTTTATTAAGTACATTCTACTGGGAGCCCGCATATAATGCATTACAGCAATCCAGCCTTGAGATTACTAGGGCCAAGATTACCATTCTTTAGCTCAGGAGGGAGAAATGTAAGGATTTTTTTCAGTACCTTTAAGGTGAAAAAGCAGGATGAAGCTACCCGGTTCACATGATCAGCATGCACCAACTTAGTGTCAAAAATGACCCCTACGTTTCTAACTTTGTGGACTGGTACTGGAAGGGAGCCCAGAGTTGAGGGCCACCAGGCTGTGCTCCAGAAAGAAGTATCGTTGCCGAAAAGCATTACCTCTGTTTTCTCTGAATTTATTTTTAGGCGGTTCAAGGAGCTCAACACCAAAATCTAGGTGTCGGCCGCATATGAGAGGACTGCAAACCCATAAGATCTGATCAGCTCGATAAGGAGGGGTGATATAAATATTGAAAATGGTTGGACTCAGCCATAACCCCTGATGGACCCCGCAAGTAAGTGTAAATGGATCAGAGGAAAAATGTCCAAGAGCCACCACCTGCTCCCGATCAGAGAAAAATGATTTGAGTAAATTTAGAGCTTGATCCCCGAAGCCAATCTGCACAAGACAGTTGAACAACAAAACGTGGTCAACCGTTTCGAAGGTAACTGAGAGAGCAAGCAAAATTAAGACTGCCTTTCCTCCATTGTCTACAATGGCCCTGATTTTCTCCGTCGCCTCAAGGAAAGCCGATTCCGTGTAATGGTTAGATCTGAAGCCGTGTTGCACTGGGTCAAGGATAGTCCTGGAATCCAAAAACTTAATAGTGTCTAAATTAAGGCTTTTTTCCAGGATCTTTGCCAGGGGACACTTTTTTAAAGAGTGGTAATATAGATGCTTTCTTCCAAGCTAAGGGAAAGCTACCCTAGTCCAGTATTTTGTTTAAATGGGTTGTACACTGTCCTGATATGGTATTAGCTAGTAGGTGCAGGACCTGCAGAAGACGGGGTCTGATGGGGCACCTGACTTGGCTTCTTGAATAAATTTGGTTACCCTTTCCTCTGTCAGAGGGGTAAAGGTAATAAACGAAGCTGGTCATTGTTCTGAAATAGTGGAGATTGCCTTTTGGTAACTCTTTGTATGCTGGGGGCTCAGTGTTTATAGTCAGGGCATTAAATTCACTAAAGACAGTAGATACTTTAGAAAGAAAAAAATCTGCTAATTTATCACAAAGTGACTGATCAGGGTTCACAGTATTTTGTTTTGCCAAATTTAGAGATACCGTGTTAAAACGCTCTTTCGGTGAGTTTTTTGCTGAATTAATTTTGTTAGAAGAAAAAAGTGGCTTTGGCACTATTCATTCTCTTTTTGTGGTCCTTGATCACCGTTTTATATTTGGTTTTCTCATCAGGGCAGTAATTAATTCTCAACCTCTGTTCCTGACGTCTGCAACTCTGCCTAAATAGCCTAAGTTCGTGAGACTACCATGGTGCAGATGGTAGAGTTCTGTGATTGGTCTTGGTTCTTTTATGAGGGACTAATCATGTAATTGCTGTATCAATCCAGCCGGTAAAAATGGCTGCAGCATGATCGACATGCACATTGTTCTCAAGAAAAGGGTTTAGGGCCAGATGTATCAAGATTACATTTTGCGAGTCTATAATAGCGAATTTTACCGATTCGCTATTATAGACTCGCAAAATGCAATGTATGTAGGTCTCTGCAAATATTTTGCGATTCCTACATATTCCTTAATAGCGAGTCGCAAATTAAGGAATGCCTTCACATTCATTCCTATGGGCCAATAGGTACTCGTAAATTGCGCATGCAATTTCAAGGGTGCAAGGGTGCCAAAAGGACACCCTGTTGCACCTCTGAAATATGCCCTAAGGGCATGTATGTGCGCCACATGGCACTTAGAAAAATGCAAAATTGTGCATTTTTCTAAGGATTTGCAATTTACCACCAACTTGAAGTTGGTGGTAAATTGCGATTCCTTAAAGCAGGGTCGCAATTTAAAAAGCGCTTCCTGCATTGCATTTAGAGAATCGCAAATTGCAATTCTCTAAATGCAGTCGCAAAATAGGTAATGGCAAAATTTGCGATTCCCTATTTTGCAATTCCCTTTTGGGATGATACATCCCAAAAGGCTTTTTCCCATTCGCAAACGGGCCGATTCTGCGAATCGGTCCGTTTGCGAACGGGAAAACGCTTGATACATCTGGCCCTTAGTCAGTAGCACATTTAATTCAGTACTATCTAAATTGACAATGATTGAGTGGTGTGGCTACTTTATGAACAGAAGGTTTAGTTGATGAAATTTTAAAAATTAAAGGTTATCGCCCTGTGATCAGTCCAGGCTAGAGTGATAAATAACCTTCTCGACAGCTAAATTCGGATCATTGGGAAAAATACCATTGAGCGTATGGCCCACTTTGTGAGTGCATGATTTGACCAATTGATTCATCTCTAGATAGGCCAGCGTATCTAGAAGCTGTTTCGTGTCCCTTTCTTCTGTTGCTTCTAAGTGAAAATTAAAATCTCCCAAAACTGTAAAATTTGGGAGTCTTACACATGATTCAATGAGTTTTAGTAAAAGCTTCTCCAAGGCCAGACGACCTGTAAACTAACAGGCCATTGAAGGTATTAGTGTTACTAACCTTCAGATTAAACACTAACGCCTCGCAACCTGAAAATGGTAGGGGCTTACCATGGCCTTGAGGTTGTTCCGGTATACTATTGCTATCTCTCCTCCTTGCCTGTTCTTCCTATCGCATCTAGCTACCTCTTGGCCCTCAGGGATGGCAATGATAAAATCAGGGTCGGGCGCAGTGTCGGCCCAGGTTTCGGTAAGGAAGGAGACATACGGTCTCATTAGCTCTAATAGGTCTGCAAATTCCTGACTCTGTTTAATGAGGGACCTTGTGTTTGAAGCAGGAATGAGAGTGAATTGTCGGAATGGGGAAGAGACTCGATGTGCGCTTGCCTTTGGCATTCCTTCAGCATGCCATCGGCGCACCCACTGCACAGATGCGCTTCTCGATCCTGTAAGAGGGCAGTGGTGAGGGGGCGTGGCAGTACGCCGAAGCCAGTCAGGAAGCACGCTAGGGTGCTTTGAAATAAAAAGGATAGCGATGGGCAAAAGAACGAAAACATGAACTGAGGTCCAGCAACCCTGTTTTACAGCCCAGGCTCCCCTGCGCTGCATGAGTACTGGTAAAGGAAATAGAATAAAAATAAAAATGAGTAAATAGTTAAAAACATAAACATAATATAAATGGCATCAAGCCTTTCACAATGCGGCAAAATGTAAAAAAATGCTCAGGAGCCAGGAACCTCCCAGAAATTACCACTAAGGCATACAGGGAAAGAAATACAGTCGCCTTATGAGAGTATCATCTTCTGACACCTTATTACATTTAATAAGCTGTAATTTCCAATTGGAAGCAGGTAGCTATATCATGTTTGGTGTCTTTGGAATTGTAATGAAAAACCCTATTTAATGATAAAGTCAGGTTTTTGAAAATGCCACTTTTGGAAAGTTGGCATTTTTCTGCCCTTAGCCCTTTTGTGCCTGTAGCCTCCCTTAGGTCATATGACTGGGTGCAACTGACAGTTAGACTTTGTAACTTCCTCCCAGACAGTCACACAATAGAGAGATTATGTGGGCCTTAATGGGCCATCTGCTGGCAGGATGTGGGGACGTAGCTGAGCACAGCCCCACTTGCAACTGAATAGGAAGTGCTGTGCCCTCAAACAAAGGACCTAACACCTGCCCATTGTCACTGCAGCCAGCTTGGAGTCAGGGCAGGGGAGATAGAAAATTCCATGCACTTCAATACTACAGTCTAGAAGCTTCTCCCACCTTCCAGAATGAGGGCACTAGATTATAACAAGCATTTGCAATGCAATAGGTCTCATATTTGTGAGAATTAGAACTATTGGCATTGTAAATGAAAAAGTGTTTTTATCTATGTGTTTTGGTTTGCAGTGGCCTTTGGGACTTTATAAGTGTTTAGCGATGCACTTTCTAGCATAAGTAAATAAATAAACACATACAAAAGATACACAGGATCTAAACTTGTGAAATGTAAGGGGGGAGGGCAGAGAGAGAGGTAACAGAAAACCAGGGAGAGAGAGCCAGGAAGAAGTGTAGGAGACACACTGCACATGTCTGGAGCTGCAGTAAGACATCAATGGCAGTGACACCCAAGATGATCTCTGAGAGTGTAGGGGGGTGGGGTAATAGAGGGAGACGAGAGGAAGGGAGAGACTAAAATAAAGATAAGGAGAGACAGCACAACTGTCAAAGTGCCCCCACAATGCGTGTCCTGGCCCCTGCAGGGTTAGGCGAGACAGCAGAACAGAGAGAGAGAGGGCTGGGGAAGAGAGAGCAGGGAGAGGATAGGGGGACAGCAAGGGCATACAAGGAGCTGTAGTGAGATATTGCTCAGTGACATACAGTCCTACAGGTGTTTGGGGGGAGTGGGGACTACAGACAGATTGAGGGGGCAGTTGAGGAACGGGTGTGGAAGGGTGTGAAACATGCACTAAAAACCATAAACAAAGCCTTACCTCGCCGTGGAGTTCAGCTTGCCTGAGGCACGACTCCACTGTTACAACACGGACAACAAAGGGGAGCAGCATGGAGTGCATGCCGTGATGTTGCCTCCTATGTCCTTCAGCTTGCCTGAGATATGGGCGTCGTGCGCATTATAATGAAAAGAAAGGTGTTAGAAATGGGGGTCTCTAGTTGGCAGAGGTAAGTACCTTTGTCCAAGTAGGGACCCTTCTTCCTAGTCAGGGTAAGGGAGTTACACTCCTAAAATAACCCCTGCTCACCCCCTTGGTAGCTTGGCACGAGCAGTCAGGCTTATCTCAGAAGCAGTGTGTAAAGCATTTGCACATAACCAACAGTAATACAGTGAAAACACAACAAAAGGACACCACACCAATTTAGAAAAATATCCAATATTTTTACATATCCAAAACAAGACGAAAACGATAAGAATCCCACATACAGTACTTAAAAATATATACTTTGCAAGATATCCTTTAAAATTGCAGAAATACCTCAAAAACACAGTTCGTACGAGTGCGGTAGCTCAGTCCGGGGCTTCCTCAATGCTGAAAACAACAGAGTCTAACAGTTCCTGCCGACCGTGTCGGTACGGGCCAGTGAAAGCATGGACAGACTCGGTAACAGTGCCTTTCTTGTTGCGGCTGGCATGTTGGTGCGAGCCGGTCATGTCAACCGTCTTGGTTGCGTTGCAATATGGAAGCAGTGGCAACTGAAACAGCTGTTCCAGAAGTGGTACCCAGAGGTTGGTGAAGTCTTTGCAGTCCCTGAGACTTCAGAACTGGAGGCAAGCTCTACTTCAAGCCCTTGGAGATACTCAGCACAAGTAAAAGAAAGTTCAGTCCAGTCCTTTCACTGCCCAAGGCAGAAGCAGCAACTGCAGGCCAACCCAACAAAGCAACAACACAGCAAAGGGGCAGTAATCCTGGCAGCTCTTCCAGTTCTTCTTCTTGGCAGGTTCCTTGATTCCAGCGAGTTCTAAAATTCTGGGGTCTGGTCCCAATATTTATACTCAAAATCCCTTTGTTCTCTCAGGCAGAGAGTGTCTGTGGTTAGTCCAAACCAGATCGGTCCTCCCTGGCCCAGCTTCCTGGCAGGAGGTGGAGACAGCATTGTTCAAGGCAGACCAGGCCCATTCAGGTGCAAGGAAATCTCCCACTACTCTAAATGCAGCCCAGGCCTATTCAGCCCAGCCCTGACTCATCCAGACTGTCTGGAGCCATTGCACATCCCCAGCCCCTGTCACTCCAAAGCCAGACAGTCAATCCACAAACCCAGCAGAGGCACACAGGATGGCTAAGCAAGAAAATACCTACTTTCCAAAAGTGGTATTTTCAAACACAGAACATAAAAATCATCTTTACTAAAAGATGCATTTTTACATTCTGAGTCCAGACATACTAAACGCCATTGCCCTATCTTGTCCAATGGGAAGTTATACTTATAAGATGTTATAAGTAAAACTCCTATTCTTTCCTATGGGACAGATAAACGGGCAGTGGTGAAAAACGAAATACCCTGTAATTCACCACTAGGACATGTCACACACACCAGTATATGTCCTACCTTTAACATACACAGCACCCTGCCCACAGGGGTACCTTGGGCCTACCTGAGGGGTGACTTGAGAAAGGGAAGAAAAGGGAAGGTTGTGGCCTGGCAAGTGGGGGCACTTGCCAAGTCGACATGGCAGTTACAAACTGCGCACAGACTCTGCAGTGGCAGGTCTGAGTTACCTTTACAGGGCTACTTCTGTGGGTGGCTCAATCAGTGCTGCAGGCCCACTAGTAGCATTTGATTTTACAGGCCCTGGCACACTTAGTGCACTTTACTAGGGGCTTACCAGTAAATCAAATATGCCAATCATGGAAACACCAATCCATAATAACAATTTACAACAAGAGCACTTGCACTTTAACACTGAATAGCAGTGAGAAAGTGCGTAGAGACACTAAACCAGCAAAAACAGAGTCAAAACTGGGAGGTCCGAAAGCAAAAAGACAGGGGAAACACGCCTAAAGATGCCATGTCTAACAAAAGGCTTAGTGCAAAATGTAAACGCGGCGTCTGTTAGGCTCAGTTCAAAAAGTAAATGCGGCTGTATGCTTAACATGTCATGCCGCGGGAAATTGAGAAAGCCGAGACTTGAAGAGCTCTCTTCTCCACGCGTTTGGAAACTTTATTTTTTTTATTTATTGATTTTATTAACCAAGTACAGCAGTACAGTCATGCTTCCATGGGTTCACATCATTTGATATCTAGGCAATGCAGTATTATTCATATGTGGTGTACATGATTCAATAAGCATGTTACGGCGCGTAGCAGAGACTAACGTATATATATCAGTTACAGGCACATTTTACATTAGTCAGTGGCTGAGATGATCTCTCATAGAGGCAAGCGTGTACATTAAGCCAGTGGAAAATTCATCTCTGTGACCCATTATTAGACAATTAGTAACTAGTGATGGTGTGTTAGTCCAGTGAGCAAGTTCTGGCAACGTTATATTATGAACTAGTTCAGCAAGTCCCGCGTTGGGCCTGTAAGCTCTCTCAGGCTGTGGAATCACGTAGGTAGTCCAGCAGAGGGTCCCAGATGTTCCTTGGGCTCGACGACGGTGACAGAAGTTCCGCATAAGTGGTAAGTTGATCTTTGCAGAATATCAAGTCCGCCAGCCAGTCCTTGAATTTGGGGGCACGCCCCCAGCCCCACCTGCATGCCACTCTCCTCTTTGCTAATAACAGGCTCAGCGCAATAAATTTTCTGTGCGTTGCTGGTAGTTCCTCCGTGTACCCCATCAGAGCCACCACCAGCGAGGCGGGGACGGGGGAGACAACCATCTTGGACAAGCCCTCCAGCACCTCCACCCAGTATTTACGCACCCCTCACACTGCCAAGCTAGGTGAAGAAAGCCCGCTCCCTCCTGCCTACATCTATTGCAGCTGTCATCTGTCCTCAGCTTGTATCTGTGTAAGCACACAGGTGTGTAGTAAATACTATGTAAACCTTTTAAATGTATTATCTGCAGGTGGCTACTCGCCGTAATGCCCCCTGTTTTCATGCAGCAATACCCCCATTGCTGATCAGTTAGTGGGGCTTCTAATTCAAGATCCCAATCTTTCCTGGCTCCATGTTGTGTGCCTGGGCATTCTAGTGAGGCAGCGCTGTATAGCCTAGACACCACGTGTGCTGGCCAAGTCATCTGCAAGAGGGTATGCAAGGTGTCACATGGAGGTTCTTGGGGGAATGTATGAGTATTGGCTTTCACCTCGTGTCAGATCCTAATGTATAAAAAAGGTTTCAAGAGGCCCCACCCAAGAGTGTCTGCCTGTCTTTGAACATTCCCTGAGGATATAGATCTCCCCAAGTGTGCAGGTGCCGCTTGCGGAGCATGTTTCTACAGGCGGCTTCGTGAGTGACTGGGGTGAAGTGGTGGTATGGGAGAGGCATCAACGGGGAATATAGTAAGGGCTTGTCCACTTTTTTAGCGATCCGTTTCAATGCCAGATTCGTGCATGCTACCGTAGAGTGAGTGGTGCCCTCCCCCGGAACCCGCGCTCCCAGGAAGTTGGTCGAGGGTAAGGGGGCCATGTAACCCTGTTCAATGGCCAGATGCGGCATGAATGGTGGAGGGTGAATCCAGTACACCGCGTGGTGGGCCTGGGCACATAGAAAGTATAGTTCAAAGTCCAGCGCCTCAAACCCGCCCCACGAAAACAGCTGCGTCAAAGTCCGCCAGCTCATT
The DNA here is from genome assembly GCA_963921515.1 of Calotriton arnoldi. Classification (NCBI taxonomy): domain Eukaryota; kingdom Metazoa; phylum Chordata; class Amphibia; order Caudata; family Salamandridae; genus Calotriton; species Calotriton arnoldi. Next base: position 1,221,972 of record CAWUFW010002978.1, read on the forward strand.
CGGGGTTGCTTGCCCCCCCCCCCCATGCCACCCGGATGAGCTGAGATTTAAGTACATCAAAAAAGGGGTGGCCAGGGTGGGAGGGTATGTTAAGGAATAAGTAAAGTCGTTTTGATAGGATCATCATTTTCATCAGCGAAACCCGGCCCACCAGTGACAGCGGCAGTGAGATCCAGCAGTCTATTGAGCTAGTAACCGAGTCAAGGGCAGTTCCATAGTTTGCACGTAGTGTCTCTTCTCTATCTCGGGCGATTACCACTCCCAGATATTTTATTTCAGAGGCACACCACGTCAGCGGGAAGTCAAGCGAAAACTCAGGAGTGTTGGGAGTGAGTGGGAATATCTGTGATTTATTCCAGTTTATGTGAATCCCGGAAATGTCGCCAAACCGAATGAATTCCCTGAGAATGGGATTTAAACTTATACCTGGCTCGTGAAGATAGAGAGTGATGTCGTCGGCAGAGAGTGAGACTAGAATATGCCGCAAGGGGTACGGTATAGCGTATTCTCTGTGATGCTGACGGAGTTTAGCAGCCAGCGGTTCAACAGCAACCCCGAAAAATAATGGCAAAAGGGAGCAACCCTGTTGGGTGCCCCTAGAGCAGAGGTCTTCAATCTGTGGGACGCGACCCCCAGGGGGGGCGTGGAGTCCGGGGAAGGGGGTCGCGCATTCCCCAGATTCTAGACAGAGATATATTTCAGTGCTCATGATTTCTTTAGAGAGAGTAGACCGTTAGTGATGCTCTCCTTGTTCCCAGATCTGTTTGCAGGTGAACGTCGATAAAGGGAACTGGATGTTGTGACGTTTGATTACCTCTGCTATGGACGCAGGTCAAAAGCGATGATGCGATTGCGTGTTATCAGCCAACTTTTTCTCACAGAGCTTTCATTTTATAAAGAGTAAAAAATTAAAATAATGCAGAAATGCCAGTTCAACATATGACTAAAACAACTGTTTAAAAAAAATGTTCGATAAATCAAATTTGGATGCTACTTTTCCTTGTGGAAATATCTTCCTCGTTTTATGAATGTTCTGCAGCTCTGAATATCAAATATACATGTACTGGTCAATATTGAAATTTAGAAAGAGCTGCAATCAGTAGCTCAAATATAAGTTCAGAATTGTGATTGTGTATGTAACACACCGAGTGCCATATTCAGTTAGCCAGGACCAGCAACAGAATAAGTCTTTTTAAATATGTTTTACTGTTTGCAAAACATTTTAGATTTCAGAAAGAAAGTTTGATTTCTTTAACTGGAAGTGCTGAGCGCTGACTTTGCCGGTGTGCTCTATTACTGTCAATGCACTGTTGTCAGTGCAGGAGTGAACTCTGTCTGTGGCATAGTTTAAGGCAGACAGGCTGTTGGAAACTGCAATTCTACTTTTCATACAAGATGTCAGACCCTGTCTCACAATTAAAAGGTCCGCCTTCAGACAGTTGCTGTGAATGACTGTACCTGCCTACCCTGGATACCTGGGGGATCTCTGGGACCACTTTACTCACTTCTGGAGGAGTGTCTTCAGGGCTCGCTCTGACTCTACACTTCCTCTGTGCGGCACACAGTGCCTGTCTCGACTACCTCTCCGCCTCTCCATCCAAATCTGTACTATGGTGGTGGTGGTGCAAAGGCAATGGATTCCTTCATTTACATGTTGATGTGTCCTCATTCAAAGAGATGGAGTGCCTCCTTGAGTTTACACCGGTGCTAAATGTGCCCCACTGTGATCCATATCACAAAAGGCACCACACAACCATCTGTGGCCCAACCTACAATGCTGAGGTGCCCTTGGGGCACACACAAATGAGTGCACACACCCTTGCAACCCTGGCACACTCTGCATAATAAAGTCCTTGGCAGAAATAAGTGTTGCAAAAGTTCAAATACTGTTTTAATCATTAAGAATCTCAATTCGTACACAGAGGTTGGCTATATAACCAGTTTGATGTATGTTTTGATAATTGAAATACATAACCTGTTAACATGACAAAACTAAGACATGTTCATACTTTATTTACCAGAAAGCCTGTGAATGACTAGAGTGGGCCATTTAGAGTTGGCTATAGAACTGCGGTAATCCACCAGAAAATGCTGAATTATTCATAAGAGTTTAGCTCATATCTAACATGAATCTTGTTCCCCAGGTCTTTTGATCTGAGTGACTCATAACTTAAGTACTTGGCGCCAGATGTACTAAATATTTTTATGGTTGCAACCGCAAAAATGTGTTTTGCCATGTACTAATGTCAACTCCTAAAAGTGGTTTGAAAGTGGTTTGAAATTGGATACAAAATCGCAATTTGGAAAGGGCTTTTTGTACGCACCTCTTCCGAATTGTGACTTGGTTTGTGATATATCAATTCACTGAGACTGCAATCCATTCGAAAGATGTTGAAATTACTGACTCCTGAGTTGGGGTGGTGAGACACTCATAAAAGGAAATTCGGCACCCCTTCTCCCTTCTGAACATTGAAAAAACGTTTGTTGTGGATTAGGTAGAGGTCTAAGAGACCACTGCTAACACTCAAACTTTTAAAAAAGATAAGATTTTTTTTAAATGTAGCCCCTGTTAGACCTGGCATCTATTGGTGTGATTTCCCATGTCTTTTTGCTTCAAACCTCCTGTTTTTTACTGTGTGCTGCATTTCATTTTTGCTGGTTTTAGAACTCTGGGCACTTTACTACTGCTGACTAGTACTAAAGTGCAAATGCTCTCTGTGTAAATTGTATTGGTGATTGGTTTATCCATGATTGGCATATTTATTTACTAGCAAGTCCCTAGTAAAGTGCACCCGGTGTGCCCAGGGCCGGTAAATCAAATGCTACTAATATGTCTGCAGCACTGATTGTGCTACCCACATGAGTAGCCTTTTTAACATGTCTCAGACTTGCCACTGCAGTGTCTGTGAGTGCAGTTTTCAACTGCCTTGTCGACATGGCAAGTGCCTCCACTTGCCAGGCTCAAACCTTCCCATTTTCGATGTTTAAGGCACCCCTAAAGTAAGCCCAAGGTAGCCCCATGGGCAGGGTGCAGTGTAAGTGAAAGGTAGGACATGTGCTGGTGTGTTTTGCATGTCCTAATAGTGAAATACTGCTCATTTCATTATTCACTATTGCAAGGACTATCGCTCTCATAGGGTAACATGGGGATTGCCTTGAAATATATTTTAAGTATTATTTCCCATTGGGAGCTGATAGAGATTTGGAGTTTGGGGTCTTTGAACTCACAATTTAAAAATATATCTTTTAATAAGGTTGGTTTTTAAATTGTGTGTTTGAAAATGCCCCTTTTAGAAAGTGGGCTTTTTCTTGATTATCTGTTCTGTGCCTCTGCCTGTCTGTAGAATCCACGACTGGGTTAGGATGACAGTTGGGCTCTCATGCATTCACTCTAGACCAGAGGTCTTCAATCTGTGGGGTGCAATGCCCAGGAGAGCCGTGGAGTCCTGGGAAGGGGGTCGCCCATTCCCCAGCTTCACTTGTCCCTGTAATCCAAAACGTTTGCTTTCCTTTTGGAAAAACACAGCCGTCCTGGGACGGCTAATTTAGATCGTTATCAGCTGCTTGCCTGAATGAAATGCAAATGTGCCTATCAGTTAATCTGCAGGTGTAAAGGATGCTTGGGAGCGGTTTTGGCTTTAATTGATCAAATCACTCCAAGCTTTGTGATGACAAAGAATTTTTTTGAGTGGAAGTGCAAAGAGGGCTGGGCTGGGAAGAGCTTGCTTTTAATGTTACCTGCATTTACACAGCCCTTAGTACCCCTAGGTGTTGAAGGGACAGTAATGAAAAAAAATTGCATTACAAACGCTCTGGTATTACTAAAATCTACATTTTGGAAGCACCATTTTATCGTAAAACTATTTGCACATTTTGCAGCACTCTATCTTACACTTTGTGTAATGCAAGTCTAAAATACTGACTTACATATTCACAGTGCTTTCTGTCACAGGCTGTGACCTCGTAGCACTAAAAATACACATCACTATTCTCCACTGCACCAATCAAGATTTAATTCTGTGGCTCTCTGGTTACACACAGACCTCTGCAGTACATTAACTAATAGAGGTTCCATAATGTATTACAGTGCATTTCCCACTGAGTAACAACTTTATTTATTTTTCATTTACACTGCCCATTATTTTATATGTAGATACCGATGGTGAAAGACCTAAAAAAACGTACAGAATATTTTGGGGCTTATTTATGAGATGCTCACCTTGGCAGAGCATCACTTTTTTTGACGCTTCGGTGGCGCAAGCGTCTCAACCATACCAATGAGGCAGTGCAAAGTCACCCTGCATGGCTTTGCATGGCCTCATAGATATGGAGTAAGACATAGCAGAGCAAGTCACTCTGTTGCCTTACTCTGCGTCAAGGAGGAGTTCCATGGGTTTTGCGTGGGGTTCCCACGCAACACCCATGGATTTTTATGGCGCCCCGTATTTACAAAATCATGTAAACCTGGGGTAGCCCCAAAAACGGAAGCCCCCTCCCCCAGTGGAGGCATAACGAGTAGAAATGTTTTCATTTCTCCTCGTTTTTTCCTCTTTCCATGTGTGCTGCATTCCTCAGGTCACATAGAAAGAGGAAAACGCCTCTCTGGATTGTTTTTGTGAAGGAAGGTGCCCCTTCCTGTACAAAAACAATCCTGTCTGTGTTGGTGCTAGGCAGCAATTTTTGCGCCAATGCAAGGGAAAAGGACAGGAATGCACTGTATTTCATAAATACGGTGCATTCCTGCCCTTTCACATTCGCATAGGGCAGTGCAGCAAGGCGGCTTGCAGCGCTGCCCTACGCCAATTTCTCATAAATGAGGCCCTTTGTTTTTAGCTACACCTTTGACTGCACCCCCATGCTCAGTGACCTTTGGTTTGCTTGACACTGTTTAATATTATTCCCCTACTGTAAAAATTATTTGATGTGGGAATTGGGGGCGTTTAGGTCATCGAAAGTTGTTGATGATGAGAAGTACCAGGTTCTAGAAATTTTTGTCAGAAGTGGGTCTTTTCGCCTAAAAAAGTTTGACAAGGGGGTCTCGGCTTCAAAAAGTTTGTAGACCTCTGCCCTAGAGACTGGGAAGGGGGTGGAATAGAGGCCATTTACTTGAACAACAGCAAGAGGTTGGCTGTAGAGTAGTGCAATCCAGGAAAGGAAGGCGGGCGAGAGGCCCATTCTATGCAATATCGCAAACATGTAGTCCCACTCTAGCAAATCAAAAGCCTTCGTGGCCTCGATAAACACCGCTGCTGCGTTCGATTCAGGGTCAATGTCCTGCAACAGGGCAAATATGGTACGCAAGTTGTGTGAAGTTGCCCTCCCGGGTATGAAGCCTGCCTTGTCAGGCAGCACCAGTCCCTCCATCAACAGATTCAGCCTATTGGCTAGCACTTTAGCTAAGATCTTGGTATCGCAATTTATTAAAGATAAAGGTCTGTAGGCTTCGCACTTACCAGCATCTTTGCCTGGTTTAAGGAGCGATATAATCATAGCTTGTCGCATGGACGATGGAAGGGTGCCGATTTCTTGAGCTTCTTCGTATACCTGTTTGAGAGTGGGAGCTAGCTCATCGATGTAGCATTTATAGAAGTCAGCCGCTGGCCGTCCGGACCAGCGGCTCTACCAGACCATAATTGCATTATGGCCGCCCGTACTTCATCTTCTTCAATACCGGCAGCCAGAAACTCTCTGCGAGAGTCATTAATCCAGCCAAGGGCTGTGTCCTTGAAATACGATGCCACATCAATCTTCCCAGTTCTATGCGTTCTATAGAGACGCAAGTAATAATCAGCGAAGGTGTGGAGTATGGCCCTGGGATCTGTTTGTACTGTACCCGTGTTTTCCTCTATGCGAAAGATATTGTTGGCGAATCTAGGGGCTCGCGTTATCTCTGCCAACGCTACCAGGTCTCTCCCCCTCCCCGTATGTTTGTTCCCGAGGATACCTGGAGCGATATAGGGATTCTCTCTCCACAGTATCTGAATAGTCTATCAATAGCTCTTAGAGCTGTGCACGTAGCTGCGGCACGGGAGCTTCGGCAATAGAAGCTTCTGCAGCCTTAATGTCACGTTCCAGTTTTCGCAGGTTCCCCCTGATGTCTCAGAGGATGCCTCCACCTTTAGCCATGCACGAGCGACAGATGGTGACTTTAAAACTCTCCCATACGCAGGCTAGTGACTGGACACTACCTATATTTCAAGGGAAGAACCAAAGGATCTCCTGCCGCAGTTCTTCGCGAAAACTATCATCTAGTAACATAGTGGATTGCAGCCTCCATGAGCGGTGCGGGGACTCGTTAGCAGGAAGACATAGTTTCAGCAACACGGGGGAGTGATCTGAGTATGTTCGCGCTAGATGTCTGGCCTCCTTCACCCACGTACAGAGACCAGCCGAGAGTACCCAGTAATCAATGCGGGACCAGCTGGAGTGTACATTAGAGTAGAAAGTACCCTCCCTGAGCGTAGGGTGTAGAGATCTCCAAGCATCAAGCAGGTGGTGGTCTGCAATGATGATGTTTAGGTGCCTCCCTGCTTTGGTGTGGGGGACGGGGGTGCTGTGGGAGCGGTCCATGCTGGGGTTCAGTGCAAGATTAATATCACCCCCCCATAATAGATGTGTGGACCCTTCGTCCATTATGAGGCCCCAGAGTTTATCGAAGAACTGTACGTTGTCGATATTTGGCACATAGCAATTGACCAGTGTAACGGATTGTTCAGCGAGCCTGCCCCACATCATACAATATCTCCCCTGAGGGTCCTGGTGTGCACCCTCAGGGCTATATCTCACCCCAGCCCTAATCAAAATAGCAGTGCCCCTGGAATAGGTCGAATAGGATGAGAAACATCTATGGGCATCCCATTTCCCCGCAAAGCCGGGTGGCGTCCTAGGGTCTAGGTGTGTTTTCTGTAACATTGCCACTTGGACGTGGTGCCTATCTAGATAATTGAGTACGTGTCTTCTCTTGCCGGGATCCCTCAAGCCTAGTACATTCCATGTTAGTAGATGCAGAGTATAGTCCACAGGAGTCTTAGATGTACACATATGATACCAGATATATCATTGACTGTGTGATGTCTATTTCGTTACATAAGTGATCGTTTTCTTCAATGTGTGTACCCATATTGTCCACGTCATTATCATAAACTTTACATCCAGTACTGCTGAATTCAAGAAAGAAAAACAACCCCCCCTCCTCCCTCCACCCACCCACACCCATGGCCCAATCCCGCAGGCGAATGCATGACCCCCCCAGAACCCCAACAGTATCTCCAACACAAAATGGAAAGGGAAAAGTGACAGCTAGAGAAGGGGCTGTAACCTTTGAAGAGGTAGGAGTAGTAGAAGATCTTTAGGCAGACTGCTCCAGAATAGAAAAGGCAGAGGTGAGAAGAAAGTAAAACAAGCTGTAACATAGTCCGGGGGTTTCCCATCGGGGGTGTACAACAGAGAGCCAGGCATCTCTCCTCGCTCATGCGAGGGTGCCCGGGAGAAAGTTATCATGCAGCAGTTCTGCTGGTCGTATCGATACTGCAGCCAAAAGTGGTAGGGGGATGTTCAGGGGGCATATGTAGAGTGCTAGTTCGTCATAGTGGCCGTGGGGTAATGGAATCAGCAGGTGTGTGAAGTGTGCCTGCATGATATGCACAGATCCCACAGTTAGTCCTCCTCCGACACTGGAGGTGGTGACCGAGATACAGGGCCTCCTCCCTGGTCCGTGGGTGAGCGGCGGTTTATAGTTTTTAGAAATTCTTGCGTCAGATGAGGAGTGGTGAAGATGTGCGTTTTCGCCTGGTAGGAAACCCTGAGTTTGGCCGGGTATAGCATAGCGTATGGGATGCCAGCCTGCTGCAGTCTACGCTTCACATGCACATACTTCTTTCGCGCTTCTTGTACAGCAATGGTGAAATCCAGGTAAATCGAGACGGCATTCCCTTCATAGACCAAGTCCCGCTTTTCTCTGGCAAGTCTTAAGATCACGTCTCGATCTCTATAATTGAGTAAGCGAGCTATTATCGGTCGAGGAGGTGCCCCCGGCAGAGGCCTGGGGGATATGGATCGATGGGCTCTCTGGATCACTAAGAGCTTTGATAGGGCCTCCGCTCCGAAGAGGCCCAGCAGCAGGCGCTCAACGTAATCTTCCATGCGGCCAGTGGATGTGGATTCAGGAACACCCAAGATGCGCATGTTGTTTCTGCGCAAGCGCACTTCCAAATCTTCATTTTTAGCCAAAATGACTCTGAGGAGTCTTTCCATATCCTGTAGTCGCTCCCCTCCTGCTGTTGAGGTGTCTTCTAATGCTGATATCCTTTGTTCAGTTTCAGCAATGCGGCCCTCGTGTTTGTCTAGGCATTGCGCTATAAAGTCCATGCGTATACTCATGGAGTCCATTTTGGATTCGATAGACGTGAGGCTCTGCTGCATGGTGAATAGTAGGACTTTCAGGTCCGCAAATGTCAGGGATGATGTGGGTGATAACTCCTCTGCCCCATTGGATTCAGTGCCCTCAGCAGGGGTGCACGAGGATTTGCGTGCCTCGAATTGCAGTTTTGTTTGCTTGCCCTCAGCTCGACACATCGCTGCTTTAGCAGTGCACAAGTAGTGTGGACAGAGTATGCCTTGATTCAGAAGTCCGAACTCCAGCTGCCCCTGGGCCTGAGTGGTGTAATAATTATGGCCTCCTCCCCTGGGGATCCCGATTTAGAAGGTGAGGGGTAGGAGTGGCTGTGTTATGGGCCACAATATCAGCGTTCAAACAGTGATGTTGAGACCGGTCAACCTCTGGGTCATGTGGCAGCCAGGGGCCTCACAGGAGCCGTCATCCCTCCATGCTGCCCAAGCTGTACACCAGGCCACCCGCGGTCTCGCCCTCTCCCAGTGCAATAGGGCCGCTGGACTCCGCACAGCCGCCACCTCACAGGCAGCCCGAACCAGGCCTCACAGGTCCGCTGGTTCGCTCCCCCGCCGAACAGACCAGCGCCGGCGGCAGCCCCTGCAGCGCGCAGGCCCCGGCTCACCGCGCGATGTCTCCACAATCCGCAGGCATGGGCCCCTGGCACTCCGGCCTCGCGTCAGCAGGCTCAGGGATCCAGACGCGGGCAAGCCGCACAGGCTGCAGCGCTCCTCCCAGGTCGGGCCCGTCAAACCCCCGAAGCAGCCAGGCTCACCTTGTCGTAGAGGCGGCTCAGTCAGCACGTACCCACAGCCCGCTCCAGGGAGTCAGTGCATTGACAGCCGCAGGGCGACCGACTCCAGCGGGGCGATGAACGTCCTTGTGTCCCCTCAGTGCAGTGGCAGCCCGAACCGCCGATCAGAATGGCAGGCGGCCATTTTCCCTCAGCAGCAGCTCTCAGCTCGCATCGGCAATGTGTGTACCTTCGGTCAGTTCGCCACAACGATAGAGATGACTCAGCGTCACTGCATGTTGGGTCGACTTATGGTGCAGTTTCCAGGCTGCAAAATGCTCCGCTACATCAGGATAATGACAATTATTGCTCCCGGGCTGCAGGAGCCTCACGCAAATATGACACCTTACAACGCGTACTAATACCACGCGTGTCATTACAACGCAGGTATTACTACGCGTTGTCATTTACCACGACCTACCATTACATTGCATACTTTTACCAGGAATATGCCTTTACCACGCATGCCATTACAACGCAAAGGCATGCCTGGTAAAGGTATACTCTTGGTAAAAGTATCTAAGGTAATTTACAGTACCCTGCCCTACCATAAACCCTAATTTAGTACCCCTGCACGACCCTCCTCCTGACCCACAATCCTCTCCCTACCCTCAAACACTACCCCTGCACGACTTCCTTACGTTAGAACACTACCCTGCACGACCCCCGACCCTACCCTAAATTAATACCCCCTGTACGACCCTTCCCCGACCCCCAGACCTCTCCCTACACTAAAACACTACCCTGCACGACCCCCGACACTACCCTAAGCCCTAAAATACTACCCCCTGCACAACCCACCCCGACCCCCAGTCGTCTCCCTACACTAAAACACTACCCTGCATGACCCCCCAACACTACCCTAAACCACTACCCCCTGCACGACCCTTCCCTGACCCCCAGGCCTCTCCCTACCCTAAAACACTACCCTGTAAGACCCCCGACCCTACCCTAAACCCTAAAACACTACCCTCTGCACGACCAACCCCCGACCCCCAGTCCTCTCCCTACCCTAAAATACTACCCTGCACTACACACACACTCAACCCCCGACCCCCTTTTAGCCTAAAAAAGTAACCCCACCCTAGGCCCAATCCCCTTATCTCTCTCTCCTCGTGGTTCCTCTCTCCTCCTGGTTCCTGTTGCACGTCGGGTCTGAGGGGCAGTGCACGTCATTGTGAGGAAACGGAAGAGCCTCTGTTTTCCTCACAACGAGGTGGATCACCTATTTTTTTTTACATCGCATGCGTGGTAAAAGCACATGCGATGTAAAAAAATGCGTAGTAATGACTACACGTTGTTACATCGCATGCGTGGTAACGCTTGCGATGTAATGGTATGCGGGGAAACAGCTGCGTTGTAATAGCTGTTTCCCGCCTCACGCAAGTGTGGCCATCTTGCTCACCGGCTCTCTAGTGCCCCTTGGAAACCTTGATTAATGTTCAGTTTTCATGTGAGGCGCCAGAGTTAATTGTGTTTCCCCGTTAATTATTCAAAAAGAAACACCATTGTTTTTCACCGGGTTGGGTGTTTTTAAACATTGACTTTGAATAGCTATGCAATAAAAAAAATTACAGTACTCGTTTCCTTTTTTAGGTTACATTGATCAACCAAGCAGTACTACTGCAGCAAGAAAGGATGAGTGCCCTTATTTTATTAATTTCTGTAGGACTTCTGTCCCCCCATTCTCTCGACCTTTAACAATGCACTGTGTCAGATGTCACAATTTTATTTAAGCTGAAGGTGCATTATAACTACCACGCTTTCTTTGTAATGCAGCGCTTCACACCAGTCATCGGTCTTCTAAGCACACCCTCAAGTACAGCAGCTATTACCCACCTAATTGGTAGGCATTTACTCGACCTCGGAAGGATCAAAGGCTGAGTGAACCTAGACTGGAGGCTCAATGCCGCCATCCAGAATCCTGGATGACCCCGCTGCATCCCCTCCATATGAGTCTGAGCTGCCTGCAAGTCATCTCACTTTGAAATTAAAAGACCTGCAGGAATACAATCACAACAACATAAAATCAGGATTTGTATAGCGCTGCAATTCACCTTTGGGGGTCTCATGGCGCTGAATTGTACGCCCAGGGGGATTAGGTGTTTTCGCCAGAATCACAGTATGTTGACGCCGAGACTCGAACCTGGTTCCCACTGGCTTCTAAGTCAGCAGCTCAAGCCGTTATGCTGCATCCTCTCCCTAGCAGGGATATCTAATTTTAAATGGAGAAAACAGCCTTGAAGGTCCAGGGTCTATAACAAGATAGCCCCTCATGATATGGCCTCTTTGAACAACTTTCCCACCAAACACTGTACTGCCGAGGTTAAATCTACGGCGTCGCCCACTGGCACAGCACTAAATCACTATAATACCTGCGAGACTTGGGCGATAGCTCTGCTATTTTTAGACCCTGCAGGCAGCGTCAATATAAAAGTGTAGCATGTAATGATGACGCGTGTTTATTAATTACTAGCACCCTGGCTTTGCTGAGCCCCTGCCCCGCCCCCCCCATCTAGTGTAATAGGTTTCAGATGGGAGGCCCGGGGCAATCCTGGAGCTGTGCCAATATCACGGATGACATCACCGTACAGCCTGGCCACATCACCGTACAGCCTGGCCGAAAAACAGTGCTAAGCATGTACGCAAAAGACGTGGAGCCAAGGCCAGGATTTGAAACAAGCATCCCACATACCAAGGGCTGAAGCTGTCCTTACCCTTTAAACCATTTTAAAGACTCAGAAAGTAAGGGGGATATGGATACCACTAGACATACTTCACCCATCGGCCCGCTTCCCTCCTAACCAAGAAAAGAAACCGCCGCTGCCTCTACTCATTGAACCTGCTACAATAAAGGATTATGGACGGTACCGGAGGTGTGTACTATCACGTTGCAATTTACCGGTAGATTTATTTGTACTCGTAAACTGCACGCTAAATAGATAGCCAGCGTATAGTACTCCGAGCAACTTGCCGGCTTGATACCAACCGATACCATAGGTGACCCCGGAGCCTTACACCAGGTCTGTTGCTCTTGATGGTCTTTGGGAACCTTGCCGTGCCTCCCGCTGCCGGCTGGCCAGACTCCCTCCGAAAACGCTGGTCGACTTCTCGGGATTGTGCTGCCGCCATCTCAGCAAGGACCATATGAAAGAAAAGAGAAAATCTAACAATAATTGTTTGGTTGTGGACAATAAGGCTATTTCCGGCTCTATCATAAGCACCACATCCATTGCTACGCCAATGATAGGCCCCTCCGCCTCGCCGTAAATGGAAAGCACAGCGGACGTAAAGCATGTGTGGCGCTGAGTCAGTAAAACACAAGAAGAAAAGTAGTCCCCAAACGAAGACATAAACACCTAAAGCGTAAGAATGTAGTAGTTGGTCGGTGCTGCATGGAGAAAACCGGAAATGAGTAGGATGGACAAAGACGGCGGATTGCCCATTGGCAAGCAAGTATTTGTAAAGGACACTAACCGAGACAAATAAAAAGCAATCAGCAAGCAATGGGTGGAGTTCAACTCCTAAAGCATACACAACAGGTTGCTAAGCAACAGCGCAAGCAATGTATCCTCCACCTAAAAGGGGACCTGAGACACCAACTCTTCAGTACCCTTCTGGACCTGTGGATACTCTGCTAGAAGAAGGATGCTGTGCTATTGAAAGGACTGCCACTCTGCTGGACTGCTGACCTGCTGCCTTGCTGAATTGCTGCTTTTCCGCCCTGATGCCTATCTGCCTGGGGCTGAAGAACTGAACCTGCAACTTCATCTTGAATCCAAGGCTACCAGAGTGACTCCAAGGGCTAGTCTGCTGGCCTCCTGATCTGAACCTCATGGACATAAAAGGCTCCCCAGCATCCTACGCCAGCACCTGGACCCAGCTGAAGTGAGCTCCCCTCCAAGTGGTGCCCCTCAGGTCCTGGACCCTTGGTGTGGCCTCAGAGAACTGTATTGAAGTTTTTGGCCTCTTCGCGACCCCGAATAGCCTATTCAGGCCAAGACCTCGCCACCCACGCCACCATTCAACGCGAAGCTCCAACAGCCGCCTCCTCACACTACAGTATCATCCACTTGCGGGGATCTACAATGCGAGGCTCCAGCAATGCCTGCCTGATACACCAAGCCTGCTCCTCGCGCTACTCCGGCAGCCTCCTGTAACACTTTCCCTGCTTCTCGAGGCCCCCCAAAGCGAAAAGCACTCTCGCCACTGATTTGAGAAGATAAACTTTAAACAAGAATAATCTGGTGACTGTAGCTGATCGGTGTTCCCTCTCCACCGGCCTGAACTTGTGACTTTGATCAAGTCCAGGACGACCAGATATGCATAGTTCACGCTTTGTGGTTTTTGGTGCTATTTTCACTAAAATATTTAGGAATTTCCAACTCCAGCTCGACTGATTCGATTTTTGTCTTTATGGTGTGGGATTTTTTCCTGTGTTGTGTTTTCACTTTATTACTTTTTGTGTGCTGCATAAATACTTTACACACTGCCTCTAAGTTAAGCCAGACTGTTTTTTCTGCCAAGCTACCCAGGGTTGAGCATTGGTTAATTTAGTGACTTTTTGTGGTTAACAATACTATGACTGTGGCTGCTGCTCGACCATGGCTCACACCCCAGTCAACCAACAACCCAATTTCTCACAACGACCGCAAGGAAAACTTTTAGAATGTTCATGACAGAAGACGCCCATGAGAACATGCAAAACCCTTGGTTAAAATTGTAGTTAAAGGAACTAATCTGTAACATTCAATTGTGGAGCAACACCCAGATGTTTAGAGCTATATGGCCTCAGTAAAAGAAGAAAGATGATGAAGGGGAGGCAGAAGGGACCGGGAATAGGAGTTATTCTGAGGTCAAAGCTTACCCACTCAGGGAAGTACATGGAGGAGCTTATGTACATGTTCCTTGGAGTCGTGGTGATCTTTTTTCTTTAAAACACATTTTTACTGACTTTCCATAAACACATTGATTGAGTGGACACCTCTCGTACAAGCAATACAGATCAAAATAATAATAAACTCTTAGAAGCATTGCAATCCACACTGTTGCCTCCCTAGGTCATCCCAGTCTACATTGTCTATCTCACCTGTCCTTGTTCCTGTTCAGTGTGGTAGCGATTTCTAATGCAAGAGGCCCAAGCCACCCCATCCCATCCTCTATTATTGCAACCAGCTGTCTCTCTGGCATTGACAAAGCCTACTTTTAGAAAGAGGCATCGCTGACCTGTCTATATTCCTTACTAGTACCCCTCCAACCCTGATTGGGGGTCCCACGTTTGCCATCCGCAGGAGATGAAAGGAACAGAATTCTGACTCACCCAGTCCAGTGGAAAATACTAGTGGGAGCATAGTCGCCAGCCCTCTGACAGGGTGGTGATCTTTTTACATTTATAAATCAATTTTCATGGTTGAGACAAAGTCCTGATCAGCGGAACACTTAAGTTGACGGATATGTGAAAATTTAAAAGGTACTTTGGGAAGATCTGAATACTTTTTTGACATTGTCGTTCCCAATGATGTGTGGGCTGAGTGTGAGGTGGCTCTACAATGCACAACTGCAGAGAGATTTTGTAGCAAATGCTACATCTCCTGTGGTTCTGGAGAAGTACCGGAGATGATTAACTTTTCAAAAACTCACGTTTTCCAGAAAGAGATGGATTGATTGTAAATCTCACAGACCACACAAAAGTCTATGGAGTAAGTATATGCATACTACGAAAGGCTTATGCAAGTTTTTTGCCATCATAATGGTGTCGAAAATCCCAAACGGAGGGCTCTTTGAAATTTTGTGTTTCATTTCATTCTTGGTTTGAGCCCAGAGATTTGCTCACATATCCAGCACAATGTGATTTGCTGGCAGCCCAAACTGTTACATGAAATCCTGGGGTATGCAAAGTATTGTAGCGAGGATTTGGAAGCTAGACAGAAGGAAATTAAGGAGAAATTCATGTTGGCTCAGACAAAATTAGCATGGAAAGGATTTCAGTAAGATTCGTACCCGGCGTATTCCGGATATGGTGCTAACAGTGTCAATGAAATGCAGGGAGCTGGATATCAAGGTGGTGGTCAGATGATGCAGGTTGGGAATGGTGTACTACTTGGTGGAGGACGAGGGATGCCTGCTGACCCGAATTCTGGAATGGATATAGCCATGTTAAAGAAAACAATGTACTGTCATTATTATAATAAGTTGGGGCATTGGAAACGCAAGTGCAGTTCGAAATCCAAACCAAGTACAGTTTGATGGCCAAGGCCCTAAAATGAATGTTATGCCAGCTCAAAATGTACAAATGCAAAGACCCCCTCCCTAATTCTAATGTGCCCCAAGCCCCCTTGATGCAGCATTACCTGAATACTCCAAAGTTAAATGCAGGTGTCCGAGCTCCACAGAACTCTTTACGAAGCTGAGATGCTTTTCAACAGTTCCCAGTCTTCAACACTTTTGAAGATCCAGGGTCTCATCAATCATAATGATGGTGCCTGAGAGGAGAGGAGGATTGGGTACCTGGCACAAACCTGGAGGCAGACCAGAGTGGCCAATATGTGAAAGGAGAGGTGAATTGTCATCCCATGTCCTTTCTCATTGACAGTGGTACTACCCGTTCTACTGTACAAACAGTGGAAGTCCGAAACCTTACCCTCTCCGGAAAACAAATCAAAATTGTAGGCATTGCCAATAAACAGATCATCAATCCTGCTTCAGCTGAAGTTCCTTGTGAAGATTAGTTCCTTTAAGGAAGACCATCAGTCTGTAGTCTGTGATTCAAATCCTGTGAGTCTTTTAGGGAGAGATCTTTTGTTCAAGCTCAACTGCGTGATCTACTCTACCCCAAATAGCATTGAGGTTCAAACTCATGATGAAGTTTTTAAACTATGCACTTCCCCATTCTGACAAAGGAAGATTTGCCACCCAATTTAAAGGATTCTGTTAGAGAGGATGTCTCGGATTATTCTAGCAAAGATATTGGCCTGTTTAAAGGCGTTGAACCTGTAAAAATAACAAACAGGATGCTGAATTTCCTCAAATGCCCCAGTACAACCTCTCACCAGAGGCAGTTGATAGAACTACCCCTGTAATTGAATCCATGTTAGAGAAAGGTATCTTAAAGGAGATCTTAGTAAGGCCCTGTAAATCTCCAATCATGGAGATACAGTAATCGAACAAGAAGTGGCGAGTTGTTCAGGACCTGCGAAAGAATATTATATTGTTGTCCTATGTTGTCCTGTGGTACCAAACCCAGCTGTAATACTGTTTCAGATCTCTTGTGACGCCAAGTGCTTCACAGTAATCAACTTATGCCAAGATTGTTTGCCATTCCTTTACACAAATACAGCTAGTTCCTTTTCACATTTCCGTTTAGAAGTAGAGTTCTGGCATGGTGCAGAGTGCCTATCGGATATACAGAAAGTCGTTCAATCTTCAGCCAGATCTTAAAAAAGAATCTGGAATCCCTAAAGTTGCCATATAACTCCATCCTGCTGCACTATATTGGCAACCTGTTGGTGGTGTCGACAATGCAAGAAGCACGCAGACAAGATACCATAGCACTGTTGAATCACCTAGCCAAAAATGGGCATAAGGCGTCCCCAGCCAAGCTACAGGCCTGTCAGAAAGAAGTCCTGTATCTAGGACACCACATTGAAAAAGGAGCAAGAAAAGCATCTCAGAAGAGAATTTCTGCTACATTGCAGATGGACCTTTCCAAAACGCAGAGAGAAGTCAGGATGTTTCTGGGAATGGTGGGCTACTGTCCTTAGTGGATTCCCAATTTCTCCCTAGTGGCCAAGCCTCTACTGATGCTTTCATACAAACATTTTCTAGATCCGCTACCATGGGACAACAATTGTGAGAAAGCCTTACTCAAGCTGAGAGAAAGACTGTCGCACCCCACTTCTACTTTTCAGCCACTCTTGACCCAGTATCCACAGTGTTACCGGGTTGCCAAAAGGCAGTAGCCACAGTTGGTGTCAGCATTCAATAGTGCAAAAGGCGTTGTGATGGGGTATCCTCTTACAATGTTGCCTCACTCTGTGGTGATCTTAAATACCCGCACTCGAAACCAACACATGACCAACAGTAGATTGGCCCAGCATGAGCAAATAATCGTTGCTGCTGAAAATATCATGTGGAAAAAATGTTCTGCATTAATCCTGCTATGCTGTTACCATTGCCGGTTGTGGATGAAAATGATGTAGTAGACTATGACTGTCTGGGTGTTACTGAGTTGTGTATCAAGCCCAGTGCTTTAAATGGGAAATTAGAAGTGCCGGTACTCACTAATTAGACTGGGTAGGTATTTAGGGCGTGTCTAGGGGCGTGTCTGGGGGCGTGTCTGTGAGCCAGGAATTTAATAATAGCCACATAAGTAAGCTTAACGCAAATGCTCTGATTGTCATGTAAAGCGCTAATGCCCATGGGCCAAATTCGCGCAGAAATCAAACTGCCTCCTTACATAAGAGACATGGCAAGCATCAGCTTCTATGTCATACGTGCAGAGCCTAATTTTTGGCAGTTTAATATTGCGCGAATTTGGGCCATGGGCATTTAAGCGATTTACATACAATCAGAACATTTGCAATAAAGCTTACTTTTTTAAGACCCCTGGTTAAGGGAGTTGTCCAGAACCACAGGATGATGAGCGGACGTCGGGATTCGACCCTGGTTCTTCAGTTCCACTCTCGGCACCTCTGACCATATCCTCATTCTTGTTGCAATGCCAATGAGAACCAGAGCCGCAACTAGAGTCAAATTTCAGGGGGGGGGGGCGCAATTATTTCAGCAATAGGCAGCAGAGATGCAGGGGCTCTAAGAAGGGGTGAGAAACAACAAAGCCTCCCTAAAAAGCAATTGGTCTTTTAAAGACCTGTGAAGTACTCGGGTGCGGCTGTGTGCGTGCCTGGTAAGCTGTCTCATCCCGGGCTGCCACATGACGGGGGAGGGGGGGTGGGGTGTCTGAAGCCCTTTGATCCCAATGGGCTTGCTCGCCTGATGAGAACCTAACACTGCAGGAGCACCCCAGCACAGAAATACACAGGCTGCTGCCAGCCAGAGCAGCACCTCAACACGCACCATCTGTTGCACGTACCCGTACTTCAGGGCCTGAGCCCTGCTGCTTCATGGAGTACCGGTACTCTCCTTGCCCGAAAATAAGTTCCGGTACTCAGGAGGAGAAAACTGAGAAGTGGCGGTACTCAGTACCGGTGAGTACCGGCCCATTTAAAGCACTGATCAAGCCAAGAACCGGCATTTCAGATGCCCCTCTGGAAGAGCCTGATTATATGCTGTTTGTGGACTGCTCTTGTTTGAGAGATGACAGAGGAGTTTATAAGGCAGCCAATGCCATTTGAACCTTAGAAGGTGTAGTGGACCTCCTGTTTACGCAATGTAACATCTGCACAGGTGGCTGAACTGATTCTCCAACTAGAGTCTGCTGTGTCTCTGACAATTTAAGAGACATTAACTACATTGATAGTCAGTAAGGGTTTGGTGTGGTCCACGACTGGATGAAATATGGGTTTCTGTAGATGGTCTTCCTGTAATTCCTGATTCGATGTTGCCTCCCATGGCATGTTATTTTCATGGTGCTACACATATAAGTTGAGACGGTATCTCTAGCACATGTTGGTTCTACCCCAGGTGAATGCACGCAGGAGAATCTCAGTCCTCCTTAGTCACATAGGAAGATCAGATGGTCCCTTTAATTGCATGCAGCTCAATTTCGTCGAGTCACTTAAAGATTGCGTTGATGAAACTTTTGTGTGCAGCACTGAAGATGGAGCAGTGGTATCACTGTACTTACTGCCCAGAGGCTACAGGCATTGCGGAACAAGTTAATGGGACATTGAAATCCCGTCTTGCTTAAGTGTGTGCATCCACGTCTCTGGAATGGTCTGATGCCCTTCCATTGGTATTAAGTCCGAGAGGCATTTCGGATCGAAGGACACGATTGTCCCCCCATGAAATTCTCATGGTGAGAGCCGTAAGACTCCCTGCTATACCTGCGCCTGCACTGGTAAATTTTACAGCTGACATGGTTAGTGACTACTGTAAGGATCCTACTGAAGTGGTGTGTTCTGTCTCTCATCAGGTTGAATTGACGAATCAACTACCAAGGCAGGAGCAGTGCCATGACTCAGTCTCTGTGATTGGGTCTTGGTGAAGAAGCACATTAGGAAGTAGTCTCTAGATCCTAGATGGTGGCCCCTATCACGTAATCCTGGTCATGAACACTGCTGTTAAATGCAGAGGCCTACCGAACTTGATACCTGCCTCACACACTCGGAGAGTGAGACAAGCTGGAGAAGAAGTAGTGTCGGCCACTACTAATGTGCAAAGGCTGAATTTTGCACAACCTGATAACTCAGAGAGAGAAGACGAGGAATACACTCAAGTGTCTCAAGATCAGCCCAAGACTGGTGTAGGGCCTGTGGTGAGCGAGACGACCCAAACTGAAAAGGCTGCAACTGCAGATTCTGAGCTTAGAGAAGGTACAGCAGTGTGACCAGAGAGGGGGAGGGGAAAAAGAAATAAAAAGTGGCAAAAGAGAGGCAAGAGGGGGAAGGTTTCTGTGTCTGAGGAATACATTCCAGATGTTATTGATGAAGAGACAGAGACTGCTGAGCAAAGTGACAGTAACTATGAACAGCCAGTAGTGAGGAAATCAAAGAGAAAATGAGTGCTGAGTCGAAGGTACTCAGCTCCTGAATGGACATACTTTGCTGAGAGTAAGCTGATTTGAGAATATTTGAGGTTGATGACTGACAGACTGATTTTGAGAAACCTCATGATCAAGGGTGGCGCATTTGACTTTGACTGATTCCTGATTAAGCTGAAGTTAACTGACATTTCGGAATGACTAAACTTCCGAATTGAACTTTGTAATGGCCTTTAGGGATAAGACTCCAGTAGAAGAGTAGGGATATCATTTTAGAAGAAGAAGATTGATGTGGGGCTTGGATTGACTTTGAAGCAATTGAGCTTGATACAAATTGTTAACAAGTCAACAGTTTGCAGAGTTTTGCTCAAAATGCAAATATACTTGTAGACTGTTTATTCAAGTTATTTTTGAGTTTGCACTTTTCACTTTCTGATTCATTAGAAATCATGTTGGCTGTTTCACAAAACCAGCATAGAGCAATAGTGGTCATAGTGTCAGTCATTGCTATCATGATATGCTTGTTAATAAGCTTGAGTTTCCCTGCAGAAGTAGTTTCCCTTCCTAGCCCTACCACTGTAATAGAGCACTCTAGCTTAGAGCCTGATTTGAATGATGAATAAGAAGAGCTTCTGCACAGCAAAGGGACCAAGGGTAATCTTTAAGCTGTTGCATGGTTATTCAAACTTAATGGATGCTAGAGAGTGATTTGTGTGTAGCTAAATGCCGACATAAGTTACTGCTAGTATGAGCTATTAACATATTGCACTAACATATGTTTTAACTTTAAGCATTATTACTAGTTTGTTTTATAGGCAAGGTAGTTTAGGTTTTCATTTTTCAAATGTTGACAAGCCTAAACACAGGATATTTATGTTTAGGGCTTTAAAAACGTATGCTCCTGTTGCTTAGGTAAGAGAAGAGGGATGTTTCCTGGATGGCAAGACCACCCTGTCTTAGAAAAAAAGGGGGTTTCACTTGTAAGATGAACAGGAATAAAAAGGATTTTATGGAAGAGTTGGAGGCAAGATGGGAACAAATTACCAAAAATTCATAGAATAGTGAGGCTACTAGTTGGGGGAAGAAGGCAAGTTAAACGATGAGGAGTGCATCCTAAACTGTGTCTGAATGTGCTATAGGAAGGAAAGTTATGTTTCATTGGGGCGAAACGAGGGGTTAGGAATTCACGAGCGGTAGAGTAGAGTAAGTGTGTACAGGGAGTAGAAGTTAAAATGACTATATTCTGGCTGGAAGAGAACCTGAGGTGCCTGGAGTGTATTATATATGTGGGACTAATGCTTACATTCAGCTTACATCTAACTGGACGGGTAGTTGTTACATGGGTTTAGGGTTCCCAAAGGTTTATCATGTAGAGAAATTAGTAGGCAAAAGTAGAATTGCACAAGGGAGATCTATTGTGGTGCATCACAAGTAGTGGGTGCTATCTTTGGTGCTATGATTTCTTCTATGGGTGTGTTTTGAATGACAAGAAAATTAGAAAGTTGCCTACCTTAGTTGATAGACTGGCAGCAGATACTGCAGGAGCATTAGATGCCATAAATTCAGAATTACTAGCAATGAGAGCCATGGTTCTTCACAACCGCTCGCTTTAGATATCTTTCTCGCAAAAGAGAGCGGAGTTTACAAGGTTTTGGGCATCCCACAATGTTGCACTTATGTGCCATATAAGAGCAGGGAGATCAACAAGTATGTGAAGAATATTACAGATCTGTCGAAAGATTTGAAGGTGTTGGAAGAGACCGGTGCTTGGGAAGCAATTGGGAAAGGCTTTTCTGCTATAGGTAGTTGGTTTAATGAGCTCAGTAGAGGACTTTTAAGTGCTATAATAAGACCTATATTGATTATTGGTGTTTGTTTGATTTGTTTGTTTCTGATGATAAAGGGGTTGAAGTTGATGATAGGAGGGAATAATTAAGGACAGAAAGAAGAAAGGAAATCAAATAGTTACAAGGGACTGAAAAGAAGGAAGGAAGAAATGGAGATGGAAGAACTGCAGTGTTATAGCTGTTATGAGTTTGAGGAGTTGGAAGGATCTAGGCATAAGCTGCAGCAGACGGTGAACGGTTTCTGAAAGTGCCATGAGGGAAAATGGTGGGTGTTTTGTTTGATGGCTTCCAAAGCCATCAGAGGGGGGAAATGATGACATAGTGTCATCATTATTTATTTGTGCTTAAATAATATGTTAATCTGTAACCCACATAACCCTAGCCTATGTGATTTACACACGATATATTCATTATTTACGAATATGACTTTACATATTATGTTGCATATTGTTTTATATTTAGGTTTAGCTGAAGGAATCCTATATTTTGATTAGCTTGAGTTAGCTAATGTGCATTTAAAGTTAGCATGTATTGGCCTAGGTGCCTCACTCCATTTTTAAATAAACGCTGCATTTCTCCTTGCTGTGCATAACACTTTTCCGTTTCAGATATATGAGTCACTGTGTGCTCATTTAAAATGTTATTCTTTGTTAGCTCATGTTTTGAAGGACGTAAAGTAGCAATCCGTTGGTTTGGATAGTGACTTCAACACCTGTAGTGTATGAGAAACTGAGGGGATGAATACTCCTTTGTGATATATTGTGTGAAGGTTGCAACAGGAGAAAAAGTTGGCATTGTGTTATCTGTCAGAAGGAGGCCAACCCTAAGTACAGAGAGAACACTGGGCTTTGATTGGTGCCTGACCAGTGGGAACCTGAAGACTGTATCATTTGGAGGAAATGTTATGTTTTAACTGTGTGAGCTTTGTTGGTTAGTAGTCCCTGTCCACCTTTGCAGGCAGGACATCCTTTCCCTCCTCTTGAGACCAATGATTTTTATTTTTCTGCTCATAATGATACTCTCAAGAGCAAGTACATTCCTTCTTATTCTAATTGGAGCACTTATCTGGTTCTTCTTTCGATGCTATATTTGCTGACACCCGCTGCTTCTAAATTTATCCCACCTGCCCACAACCTCACCTCAGAATTAGGGAGTTACCTTTATGGAAACGAGTCTTTGCCTTGATTTGCATTTGTTACCTCTCAATATGCAATATTTGCTTTACTAATTGAACTACTTGGATAATATTCATTTATGCTGTATTCAGGTGAATATCAATGTTTGCTTAATTGATTTGATTGGAGATTGTAACTTTACTAATTTGTTAATAAATCTTTATGGTTTTGCAATCTACTCCTCTCTGTAGTTACTGTGGGGCGAAAATCTGATTCACTGTCAATGCAATGTTAAGGAATTTGTGATGTCAGCCTCGGTTCAAGTTAACGATTCATCCTGGTGGATTTAGCGGAGTTCTGAGTTTGCCCCAAGTTAGCATGGTGCAAATACCATCCTTATCTACACCATTATAAAGCATCAGCCTCTGACGTGCTTAATGCAGTGCCCAGGTCACTCCTAATTTGCCTTTTCACATCAGTGAACGGCTTGCCAAACCTATTGAATTTGAAAGTAAATAAATTACCTTATCTACAGGTGATTAAAAAAAAGTTTTTGTCATAAAGTTCTTCCAAACACTAGACATGGTCCGATTGTGTTCCTGAAAATTATTAAGCTTGCCGTGTATCTAAAGCATAAAACCATATGACCCTAAAAAGTATAACTGAACAAACAGAGAATTGTTACAGCTAATTCTATTTTTGTTATTGATTATGACTCATCCATTAATCAGACCTTATTTACATTCTTGAATAATATGATCCCATTTTATACTAAAGGTTTCTGGGGGTAATTGCTCTCTGGCCAATCAACATTTTGAAAACCAAGACACAAACTGATAACTTGGACAAAGATATTATGTAACGTGTACCATGCCAGTGATGAAGCCCTCTTTAAAGGACAAAACTCGTTGGCAGTGCTCGAAATTGATGTTGGGAGAATAAAACAATCTTAGGGATTGAACATTATGGCTCCGGTGTATTAAAGGACTGAAGAAAGAATCATCCACCTAGGCGGACTGTGTTAGATATTAGATATAATAACTACCAGTTACATATGTGACACTCTATAGCGCTCCTCTTTGTGGTTGTAATTGGGTTATAAATGTTCAGGATTCATGAGCAGTAGAGGTTAAGCGCTAAGCCCTTTCTTTGATTGTTTGCCTAGTATCGCTTGTGCAGTCTTGTGGGGCCTTTACTGCTCTTTTATGAGGTCTTTATAAAACCACATGACCCTAAAAAGTATAACTGAACAAATAGAAGATTGTTCCAACTAATTCTCTTTTTGTTATTGATTAAGCCTCATCCATTAATCAGACCTTATTTACATTCTTGAATAATATAATCCCAATTTATACTAAACATTTCTAGGGGTAATTGCTCTCTGGCCAGTCAACATTTTGAAAACCAAGACACAAATTGATGACTTGGACAAATATGTAGTCTAAAGTTGTACCATGCCAGTGAGAAAAGTTAGTACTTCGAGCAGGAAAATTGAGACCATGTGTACCATTCACACAAGGGAAACAAAACTTATGTTTGTTTAAATAGTCCGGTGAAGAAACAGAAATTAATGTGTTGTAGCATTCAAAATGTTGTTGGAATTCGAAGTCTTTTAATACATAATGCACATTATTACCTTAAGAATGACTGATTGTAAAGTCAGCACTGTACTATCTTCCTCAATCAGCCCTGTTATCATCTAGTCCAGGGTGTGGGGGATGGTCTTCTTCATCATCTGCGTCATCATTTTCTACAGCAATAGGTAGTGTTTTTTGGTAGCAATATTATGTAACATAGTACAATTCCCTACTATTTTATCTAAGTTTAGTGGGGTATATTGGAAAGCACCGCCCCTGTTATGTAGACAACTCACTCTATTTTTCAAGAGTCTAAACATATATTTCACTAGAGACCTTGTTCGCCTATGTGCAATGTTATCTCTTTGCTCTTTAACTGTCACTGGATTTAAATATAGTGTAAATATCTAAGGTCAAATATAATATGAGTTATCCCCTATGTAAAATCAAATTTAATATAAAAAGCAAATGACAAGATTTTACAATTTTAAAAAATTGTAAAGTGAAATTACCTAAAATAACACTATTTCCAAAATCTCCTTTAGCTTAACAGTTGCAGAGGCCACAGTATCTGAAAATATACAAATCATGCATACTTTCAGGATACTATGCAACAAGGTTTGATGCTCTCTGTGTTGCATTGAATCTGTTTAGTGAGTGCTGATGTTAGGGATTATGAAAAATAAACTCTGCAGCTCAAGGTGGGCAGATGAGAACAGGCATACCATCCACACAACCTATCACATATGTATTGTGCAATTCAGCAAAAATCATGTTTAGTGTTTATCGATCCCTGAACAGAATCTAGAAATGCTAGGTGGGTGTGTATTTAAGTTAATATAGCCCTGAGAAAATGTTCGGAAAACCTTTAGAAAGCACTATGGAGAACACCACTTGTTGTGGCTTCAACTGACTGATAACTGCCAGATGTCAGTAGATGAAGTGAGCAAAGTATTTGGACATGTGTGGGTACAGTCTGGCTTTTTCTACCTTGAAGAGGCTCCAAACCATCTATAATATCACAAGCATTGTCAATGCCAATAGGTCTGGCTTTAAATGAGTGGTGCATGATAATATGTCGCATTACAAGCAAATAGCATGGGAATGGATCTGTATTTATTTGTACAGAAGCAAATAACTCTAGAATAATATTGGTGTAGGTTAAAAGGTCAGGTGACAGTTGCACTGTCAAGCCAGACCTAAACATCCATGTAGGTTAATGACTGTCCTCCTTCTATCTGTGGTGCTGCCAGATAAAAACACCACAAATTAACTCATTATCTAAGACACTTTAATAGCATTACAATGTCATGTGTGTGCTCCTGAGCATTCAACCTCAGGCAGCTGGATAAATAAACAAAATGACCACAGCTGTGTGGAAGGCAAGCACTTTTCTGTGGAAGCATACGTCTGTCCAATCAAAACATGTACTCCTGGCTCCCAACATCAAAGGCCCTCTCTAGTGATGTTCGCATAATTGTCTGGCGACAGCTGCGCTCTCAAGCCAGACCATAAAAATGGTAATTTTTACCCTGAAAATCCTTTCCTGTCTCCTCCTCATGTACTGTGCAGCCAACATCCTCAGTTTTCTTACCACTGGATATAGTTTTTGAGAAACAGTTTTGTTTTCTGGCCCACCTTTTATACCTTGCATCTGTTCACCATGTGTTTGCACTTAGTGGTAAATTGTGAATACAAAAATACCATTTTGTGACTACTTGCAATTTGTGATTCAGCAAATCCTAGGGAATAGCATTTTATCTTTGCTATGCAAAAATAGCAAATGAATAATTGTAAGCTTTAGTGCAGTATGAATACCTATATTACCTTAAAATGGCCACTATACATATTTAAGATCCCAATTCAAAAAATTAACAAGTTAAAACCTCTTGAAATGAAAATGATGAGAAAAACCAACAAACAAACATGGAAGACCCAACTCCGGGCCCCCAGACCCAACTACCAAACTAAGAATGCATTTGAGGGGCGTCACCCCCCCAAATACCCCTGCTGAAGCTCTGCCCCTGCTCGTCATAACTCAGCCTGGTAGTTCAACCTGGGAACTCATGACTACGATCACGTGTAACACAACAACCTCGAGTCCCTGCCCTGGGATCACTTATTTTAAATGCATTTTCACTGCATACACTCTTATTTGTCTTTGCTACAAGAAGCCTTGATGGTCGAGTTGTCAAACCCGTGCACGTAGGCAGGGCTCCATGTTTCTGGTTCTCACCTATTACAAATCATTTTATCAAGTAACTGGCGGACCCCTATACTAAACCCGAGCCGCAAATAGAGGAGGGTGTCCAGGCAAATGAATAGTGCAAGCCGAACCATGGGTCTGGATTAGATCTTAGAGTCCATGCAAAAACAGAGCCATGAAAACATTTGACATGTACATCATGCAACAAATATAATATAAAAATATCATACCATCTCTTTACAATTCAAAAAAGTGTTTCACCTCAGTGCATCACATTTTATGACTGCACAGATAACATTTATTTAAAGGGATAGTTTTTAGAAACACACATGGCTTGCCCCTCAACGACGATAAGTGATTCTTATTATAAATGGATCAGAATTATAGTCTGTTAAATCAAACATAAGAGGCGCTTGTAAAGCGTAGATCCTGAACTGACGTATTTAAAAGTGCTCTTATATGTGATAAAGAAAAAGGAGGCTCTGTTAAATTAAATGTTTGCCTAGCATCACACAATTTGGACAAGCAGAAAAGCAAAATTGATTCCAGGTTATTTTGTTTCACATTTTAAAATTAGGCCAGCAGAGGGGCATATCTCTCTCTCTCTCTCTCTCTCTCTCTCTCTCTCTCTCTCTCTCTCTCTCTCTCTCTCTCTCTCTCCTCCCTCCCTCCCTCCCTCCCTCCCTCCCTCCCTCCCTCTCCCTCTCCCTCTCCTCTCCCTCTCCCTCTCCCTCTCCCTCTCCCTCTCCCCTCCCCCTCCCCTCCCCCTCCCCTCCCCCTCTCCTCTCCCTCTCCCTCTCCCTCTCCCTCTCCCTCTCCCTCTCCCTCTCCCTCTCCCTCTCCCTCTCCCTCTCCTCTCTCTCTCTCTCTCTCTCTCTCTCTCTCTCTCCCTCTCCCTCTCTCTCTCCCTCTCTCTCTCTCTTTTACATCAAAGTTCACTATTTTCATTCTTGGCTCACGAGAAAAACCAACACAGAGATAGCAGCCGTGACTCAGGGCCCCCAGACCTAACTACCAAGCCAAGAATGCATTTATTTAGGGAGTGGTGTCACACCCCAAACACCCCCCTCCCTCCTTCCTCCTGGAAGCTATGCCCCTGGATACCACAGATGACTGACTGAGTTATGAACTAAAATTTGTATCTAATAACGCTGTCTGATTTTTAAAAATTGTTACAATTAAAAGGTTGCATAAAAATAGGTCATGGTAATAGCCTGATGCCCTTTACAGAGCAACAAAACCACATGGCAGTGAAAGAGTACTTGGCCTTACAATGTAGTCATTAAAGTCATTAATCAAGTCATTAAAGATTTTTCCCCATTGATTGAATGGACCTTTGTTCGCTGACATGAAGCATTTAAGGGAGAATACATCAATACCTTTCTCATTTGTTAAGCCAATGCGACTCCACAATAAGGACCAAGAATCGCCAAATATAGTTAAAGGGTCTTATTTGGATTTCCAATCAATCCAGTATATATGCAAGCCAAAAGTAAGTTCAATAAGTACATCAATACAATAGGAAAGCTGAAATATCCCAGTTGGCTAAGGCGCAACAGAATGATATACAGAATTGCGATAGCCACAATTATACAGAAACAAATAATGATAAACAAGTGTTCCATAAAGAAACATCCCTTCTCTCTTCTGAACATAAGTCAGGTATCAAGGGTCTCTAAATCGGGAGCATAGAAGGTGTCAGCATGATCAGACTTCAGTAGAAGTCTTGGAAAAGGAAATAAGTGTTTAGCAAAAAGCTTCACAATTTGCAAGAATAAAGCAGAGAGATCTATACCTCTAAGTTTACAGGGAATCTGCAGTAACTCTAACTGTGTGTACACAAATGTAAAAGTAACAGGAGATTCCGCAATGCTCTCATCTCCTTTCACACACTAGGAACCAATAAAATCCTTACTCGAGTGCAATTACAACATCGCCTCGATTTCCCAACGAATCAAGCTCGAGCTGCCCTTCTCAACCTTGAACATCTCTCTGTCCTGGTACATGATGAACATCAGGCCTCTTTCAACTATTGTTTCTCCACATTCACTGCCAAGCTTTCCTCCAGGCCTCTCTATCAGTAGTCTAATACAAAGAATAAGCCTTTCATTAACTAATGAAATAATAAACCTGTAAAAAAAGAGAACATGTTGGCAAGACAAATTACATTTGACTGAGGCATGTAGTCAGACTAAATTAACTAAGCATATAATGTGCACTTTGAATACTTGATTATACATGCACATGTGTAACTTTACAGGATACATGTAAAATGTGAATAAAAATACATGTTTAAATATGCAAATATAAGTATAAGTGTACATGTAAAAACGTGAATAAAGAATACGTGTCAGAATGTTTCAACTGAACATTAGTGCACAAGTGTATAAATCTCTAATATCTACAGTGAATACATTTCATTAATGCATTTAATGTGTCCTACACGTTAATGAAGTTAAAGCACACAGTGAATATAATGAAAAAAGCAAGTATATAAAGGCATTTCTGTGACGTATAAGGTTAAAAACTAAATTGTGCTGCTCCAACCCCCCTGTAATGGCAATGTTAGCCATCACAATCAACATGTGAATCTTATCCGATCACACAAAACCCAGAGGTTTTCAACATTTTTCATCTAGACTTTTCCAGGTACTTCATTTCGTCATCGAATCTACACTGACTCTCCTCTAGTTCCACATCCTTTCTCTTTCTTCTAATTCCCCTCCTGTCTTGTTCTTGTTCTTTTCTTTTTGCTTTCATACACTTGCACCCCTTAAAGATTACAAACAGACAGATTGCACAAAGGGCAATTATCACAAGGGGTCTCAAAAGGGAACCAAATATTCCAATTCCAGGGTATCCAAACCAATTGCCTACTGCAGCAAATCCTTTTCCAACGGTTTCCCAAGCACCTGTAGCTTCTAAATCTTTTAAATCTCCCTTTAAGTCTGTAATATTCTTAATGTATCTCCTCACCTCCTCATCCTTGTCAGGTATATAGGTATAAGAGGCATAGGAGAACTGAATATATCGAAAGATCTCCTACAACTATATGTAAAAGAAGAAAAACAGTCTTGTAGATTCAATCCACAGTTACGAGGTTAGAGCAGCAGACAAGATTTCAAAACCAGTAGATTAAGACACATGCACATAATTGCATTTCTGAAAGTTTAGTTACATATAAGTCAGTCTCAAACAGCATTCTTATTCACACATGATATCGATAACTCTTAGATCCAAAAATGGATAAAGTGATAAAGATGAGTGCTCAGAGAAGGTGCTCGTGTGGATAAGGAATAGAAAAAGGAAAAGAAAAAAGAGGGATGGTCCTTTAGATCTTTTCACAAATCATATTATTGTACATGAAAGCCTGTCCGGTATACAATTTCTAATAACATATATCGCATCTACAAGTGGTCCAGTTATTAAGTTACTATTGCCACTCTGCACAGATATCCAAATGATCCAGGCTAAATGAAAGAGCGTCGATGTTTCAACCCGACACCTGAGGAGGGAAAGGGGCCACTGAATGCCTCAAACGCGGGTCTTCATCAGGACTAGGAAGGTGAAGAAGTGACCTATAGAGAAAGCAGGAGTCATCTCTTAGAGTAAAGTAAAGTATTGTGACAATTAAAATCCCTATAGCTGGTTAAAGACAGATAACAAAACCAAGCTGCCCATACCTGGATGCCGAAGTCATCCACTGAGAAAATAGACCTGGATAATTCCATGAGGCAGAAGGGCCCAAAGGCTCCACTCTTATTGGTGAACAATCTCCACTTTAATATGTGGTTGTACCAATGACTATAATGGGGAGAACACAAGCCTTCAAATTTAGCTTAGCCGAGTGGTCCAGCCTAAAAAATCACAAAAACAGGAGCACTGTAATTGCTGCATATTGACAAGAATGTACAATTAAAGGTTGGAGCCTCTTGCCAAGCTCACCTCGTTTCCACTCAACTGGCTATGGCTAGGAAAAGATCCACAATCGGGGTTTGGGGCACAC
The DNA here is from genome assembly GCA_963921515.1 of Calotriton arnoldi. Classification (NCBI taxonomy): domain Eukaryota; kingdom Metazoa; phylum Chordata; class Amphibia; order Caudata; family Salamandridae; genus Calotriton; species Calotriton arnoldi. The sequence goes on from CAWUFW010002978.1 coordinate 1,252,562, forward strand.
AGAATGGAGTTAATCACACAGGCCCTGTGAGAAGGGGGAAAGAAGGGATCGGTAACTGCACTGTCTCAAACAGAAAACTAATCACAGAACAAGAATTCACCCTTTGACCGTATCATTACTAAAGTATAAAAAGGAGCAAAACTAAGCTCACAAGATACTGTTCATTGTGAAGACTCAAATTTTAAAAGGCAACATTGCTCAAACTGTAACTAGAGAGTTTTTAAACTAATCACAGAACAAGAATTCACCCTTTGACCGTATCATTACTAAAGTATAAAAAGGAGCAAAGCTAAGCTCACAAGATACTGTTCATTGTGAAGACTCAAATTTTAAAAGGCAGCATTGCTCAAACTGTAACTAGAGAGTTTTTAAACTAATCACAGAACAAGTATTCACCCTTTGACCGTATCATTACTAAAGTATAAAAAGGAGCAAAACTAAGCTCACAAGATACTGTTCATTGCGAAGACTCAAATTTTAAAAGGCAGCATTGCTCAAACTGTAACTAGAGAGTTTTTAAACTAATCACAGAACAAGTATTCACCCTTTGACCGTATCATTACTAAAGTATAAAAAGGAGCAAAACTAAGCTCACAAGATACTGTTCATTGTGAAGACTCAAATTTTAAAAGGCAACATTGCTCAAACTGTAACTAGAGAGTTTTTAAACTAATCACAGAACAAGAATTCACCCTTTGACCGTATCATTACTAAAGTATAAAAAGGAGCAAAGCTAAGCTCACAAGATACTGTTCATTGTGAAGACTCAAATTTTAAAAGGCAGCATTGCTCAAACTGTAACTAGAGAGTTTTTAAACTAATCACAGAACAAGTATTCACCCTTTGACCGTATCATTACTAAAGTATAAAAAGGAGCAAAACTAAGCTCACAAGATACTGTTCATTGCGAAGACTCAAATTTTAAAAGGCAGCATTGCTCAAACTGTAACTAGAGAGTTTTTAAACTAATCACAGAACAAGTATTCACCCTTTGACCGTATCATTACTAAAGTATAAAAAGGAGCAAAACTAAGCTCACAAGATACTGTTCATTGTGAAGACTCAAATTTTAAAAGGCAGCATTGCTCAAACTGTAACTAGAGAGTTTTTAAACTAATCACAGAACAAGTATTCACCCTTTGACCGTATCATTACTAAAGTATAAAAAGGAGCAAAACTAAGCTCACAAGATACTGTTCATTGCGAAGACTCAAATTTTAAAAGGCAGCATTGCTCAAACTGTAACTAGAGAGTTTTGAAACCGTAGCCTTGCTCCATGGAAAATTGCATACTATATGCATAAAACTAAACTCATATTGTGCTGCTAATTGTGAGGCTCGAGTAACCAAAGTCACCATTACTTACATGACAAGCAGAGTTCAATATTTATGCTCCTGAAAAGAGATAGAAGCAGCATTGCTCACCTGAAGCTGCTACAGCTAATGCATCCTCTCTCAAACAAAGTCGGAAACAACTGGCTGGCTGTGGTGGTGTATAAATCAACAAGACGTCAGCGTGCACGTTCACACTGACATGTCTCTTAGATAGTAAAGGAAACGAAGGCCCAGAGGGGAAAGTCACTCTCTCTATTGGTAAAGAGAAACAAAATCAAGGGAGCACAGTAAAGGTCAGTTTATGAAAAAAACAAATGTCAAGGTCAGAATGGAATTTACAAGAAAAACTTAAAGATTATGAAGAATTTAAATCTGAAAGTAAAGAGCTTTTCAAATCAAAGATGAAAGGAGACTTGCTATCTAAGGAAACAGTACATTAGATGTCGAAATCTGCATTTTATCCTTATAATATATGCATTTCTTGGCATAGCAAAACAGGCCCGGAGCCAGGAATATTTGGTTGGGGGGGCATGGCCCCTGTAATGACAACATCAAGAAAAAGTTCTGAGCAGGTTATATTGCCTTAAAGATTTTGAAAAAAAGCTGCTATATTAATGCGATTTCAAAGCAGATGATGTATTCTCATTTGCATTTTTATGATTATAGTATACACTTCCCTGAAGATTTTTGGTGAAAATGTGCAACAAATTATGTATTTTAAAGCATGATAAGTAACAAATTATTATCATTTTAAATTACAATATTACAGGGTGAGGCAGGATGGTCAGGTTTTCCACAAGAGTTTTCGGGAACATGAATGTGCACTGGTGTACATTTGACATTTGAAAGGTTAGCAGCCCTGGTCAAAATGTTTTAAGGCAACTTTGGTGATGCCACCCTAGGAGTTGTGTCTGAGGTTGTGGCAGATGAAACATCACACAGCTTATTGCCAACACTGGATATAGTTAAAATGCAACTGTACAGGAGATTTGGGATCTTTCTTCAAAAGCAAAAAATAAAAATTAATAACATATTGTCATTAACATTATTGGAAAATTAACAGAATAAAGACATGTTATAGGTAGTTTGTTATCTCCAAGGAGTGTCAGAAATGTCCCTAAATACCAAGCAGTGCCTCCAAGAAGATATGTCAAAATATAGGTCAAATAATACATTTTAGAGATTCCATGTTAATATTATAGGGAGTGAGCTTGCATAAACTTTCTAAAAATGTTTGTAATCCCTTCACATCAGTGCATGATTCCTACTGTACCAAAACATCTGTGAGAGCTCTACGCTAACCATCTATTGACAGTTTTCTGCTAGTTCTGCTCGAAGTTCTTCATTGGAACTTTAATCAGATTTCAAAAACATCTACTGTTGCACTCCCCAACTGGAATGCCACCCACTTTCAATCCCATAGCCATATTTTACCTTGATACTAACATACTACGTAGGTCTGTGATACAACAACCAGTAATGTGTGTCAAAAAGCATAAAAAACAACTACAAAGTTACAAAGTGAATAGCACGCTTGTGGTTTTGTGAGGTTGGATGAGCACAAGCATAACATGTCTAACAAATATATCTGACCGGATCTCATATACAGCATGGCACGAAAACAGATAACCCTCTACCACAACCCTCCCAAGTTTCCTAGGTCTATGTGTAACTAGCTGCTACAGTCTAGGCTTCTTCTTGGCATTCTGGTACTTGTAGTGTTGCTCATCACATTATAAACAAGGGCCACAAGTCCCAGAATAAAAAAAAAAAACTGGTGTGGAGCACCTAGTCACACATGGACACAGAAAAGCTGGCAGCTATGCTACAAAAAGAGCTGCTGCCTTTTGTTAGAATTTCTGCAAAAGAAGGGGCCAAAGCTGAACTTGTCAAACATTTGTGTCTTTACCTTTTAAGGTAATCCCATTGCAACAGTGTTTTTGTTTAATGCCATGTTTTCTGAATCTGAGATCACCGATGAAAATAGGTAAGTGTGAGCAAACAACAAGCCAGAGCAGATACTATACTATCATAAGCTCAGCAGATCCCTATGGCCTAAGTTCATGTACAACCCCATATGTCTGTGCTGAAATGAGCAATTTTAAAGCTGAGCACCACATTTCCATTTAATTGTTACTATTTGATAACCATACAATTAAGTGTATGTAGCAATGTCTTTGGAGCTAAGCGATAACACAGTGCTATATCAGTGACTCATCTTTGTATTCCTATGCTAACACTTACTGCGTGTCCTGGTGTTTGGTTTTCAAAACATGACCATCTTACAATTATCAGAAATAAAATGTGTCTAAGTCCCACTGAGAGTCTATAATATGATTACCATAGGTGAACTCCCCATACAACTTCACCCTCAACTAGTGCACAGGTGTGATCCAGCCAAAATCACAGAATTTATGGCGCTACACTTGTATAGCTCTACATACTACATAATAACTTTGGAACACTTTGAAGCCATTAGCCATTAAGTCATATGCCAAAAGCCATTGTGAGACTGAACTTGGTTAATCAACTCGGTGACACTACCTGCCACTGCTAATGTCGTGGTGAAAAAGTAGATGTTGGTAAGCCACTGAAAGTTCAAGCCAGATGCCTGCTCTCACTCCGCTCGAGTTCCTTTTAGAACCTTGGCTCAAAATGAAACTACGCAAACACAAGGAGATGATGGACGAAGTGCTGAAACTTTTCAGACACTCACCCCCTGTCATGTCTTTTAGGATAGTCCCATCGATGTATACCCCATTTTTACATACATTGTCCCTTCTACACGACAATAACGATTCTAAACAGGTGACCTTTTACCTAGTAGCTTGCTCCTGTCTCCTCGACACCAGGCTCTAAGTATTCTATCATAATCCCGGTACCTGACATACATAAACATGTCCCCAGGCACGGCAGATTTATTCTGCATAAGGGTCACCACTTTTTTTCATCCTTGGCCTACAGCCAGCTGTGCATGATCACACTTCAACATCAGTGATTGTTTTCAAAACATTTATGATTGTTTTCAAAACATCCATGGTTGTTTTAAAAACATATCGATTCTAGAAAAAACCCTGGAGTGACCACTTTAGTATAAAAGACCCTCACTCCCCCCTACAAATTAGAGGGAATTTCTTGCAGGCTGAGACGGTGGTCCTACATGCCGAATCTTCGACACACAGCAGTCTGACATCCCTTGCGGGTTGTCATCCTCGACGCAGAGACGGGGTCCTTCGTTCTAAACCATCAGGTGAGGGGGCTGGTTCATCCATAGGGGTTTCTTGGCTACAGATACACATAGCTATACACATATACACCTACACATCCAGGTTAGGCTAGGTACATTTAGGCAAATTACTTAGGGCGCACATTTTAGTAATATGCAAGTGCTACTGTTTTTATCTGAACTGCTTATGTTCATCTTATTCGCACTATGGTAGAAATGTATCTACTATTCACTATATTGGTACCAGGAATCTCTTTTGTATGCTTCTGTCTCCTGATTGTCGCAGAACATATGTTTTACACCAGGCTGTCGCTGGACCAATAAATACTTATTGAAACTTCCTAATGGCCATCCTGTGTATTTTCTGAGGGAAAGCAAGCACGAGTGTCTGAGCGAAACGTACTGTACTGTTTTCCAAGATCCCTGAGGAATCAGGCTTGTCATGTTCAGTGGTTGCCAGAAACTACCTACACCACTGTAAAATACAGAGGGGTGGTAGTGGCACTGTAGAGCTAGCTGGTCTAACGGCTGACATATCCTGTGGGGATGTCCGGAAGCGTTGGGACACCAAGCCCTCAGTTTAGGTCATCCAAAACGCGCAGGTCCTGGGGGACTCCTAGGAACTACACGACACCCCAGTCACAGATCTGGGCTGAATCCATCATCATTCTTTAGCTCACTTCGCCACCCCAGTTCAGACCCAGCCATATGCAAATCAGTCTTTACCCTGTTCCTCATGGGCACAGTCCAGCCCAAACTGCCAAGCCAGGTCTTCCCTGTACCGGAAACAAGCATCCTGGGACCGGTTTGGGCAACACCCCTCATCAGCCAGGCTAGCTTGAATCCAGTGGCAAAGTGAGCAAGGGACCCACGTCTGGGCATGCCCTGCCAACTTAGGGCGAACAAAGCAAACACAAGGAGATGATGGACGGAGTGCTAAAACGTTTCAGTCACTCACCCCCAGTCACAGAAAATTAAACTACCTCTATTATGGCTATGCCAGCCACCCACAATCTTAGCCCAGATGTCAAGAATTAAAGTCAAATTATTAACCCCTGCTGTAAAACAGGAAAGAGAATATAAATTCAATCTAAGCATTGTCTATTGATGTAAAACAGACAGGTATGTGAAAGAGATTTCCATTTAGTGGCTAAATTGCAAAATGTGAAACTGCAAAACATGGGGTCAATCCCATCTTTCTTGATTGACCAAATTGTCTGATCTTACACAAAGATTTTATCGCACCATGCAGAGTTTTTCTTCATTATCATATATGAGAACACCTTCAAATATGAGAGCTCAGGTCGTGAGCTCTAAAAAACCTATTGTGTTTGATTTAATAGGCTGGAATGTTGATCCATGTATAGTAAGTATATAGGGAACACATGACAACTGACTTACCTCTTAAAGCCTGATTACGACTTTGGCGGTGCGGCATAGGGTCTACCCTGCCGCCGCACTGCCAAAGCCGTGGTCAGACTGACTGCCAGATTAGTAGTTTCCTCCAGTCTGGTGGGCTGGTTTTTGGCATTCCCACAACGGTGCCTCAGAAAAAGGGCACCGCAATGGGAACTCCAAAAACAGTTCCTGCACGGCATGGACTGAAAAGTCCATACCATGCAGGAATTGGCGTGCATGCACACAGGGGGGCACATGTTGCATCCACAGGGCGCGGAGGCACAAGGGGGCCCTCTAGGGCCCCCTTTATTTCCTCTCCGCCAGGGTTATCATGGAGGAGTAACCGCCATGAAAACCCTGGTGGAGAGGAAACTCCTAATTTGCTTGGCAGGAATGCGGTGGTCCCACCAAGCATATTGATGCCTCTACACTGCTGCAACACCGCCAGGGACCGGCGGTTCCCTGGCAGCTGCGGCAGGGCAATGGCGGTCCGACTGCCCAAATCGTAATTGGGCAGTCGGGAGACCACCGCTGCACCCTCACGAGTCTGGCGGTCTGTGGACCACCAGACTTGTAATCGACCCCTTAGGGTTCACGAATGACTTTGGTGGTGGGGGCAGGAAACACATTTGCCTTCTGTATTTATGAATTAAAGTCAAAGCATTAACCCTTGTTTTAAAACAGACAGATGAGAGAAAGAGATTATCATCTAGTGGTTAAATGGCACAATGTGAAACTATAAAATATGGGATCATCTCACCTTCCCTGCTTGATCAAATTGTAATTTTCTTCATTATCACATATAAAAATAAATATCTTCATGTATGAGAATAAATACCTTCAAATATGTGAGTTTAGAGTAGGTGCTGTACAAAAATGTATTGTGTTTGATTTAAATAGGCTATAATGGTGCTTCACATATAATAACATAGGACACGTGACAAGTGACTTGGCTCTTAGTTTTCATTAATGGCACTGTCATCTGGGAAGGTGGCAGAAATGTTTTAAGTTGAAGTTTAAGAGCTGTTTTAATAACTTGCACTCAATGCAGTGATATAATCTAAAATGCTAAGGTAAAATGCTTCTGCTTTGAGAATCATTAAGAGTTTAAGTCTAAGCATTAATCTTTAATGTAAAACTGGAGATAAAGAAATGTCCATCTAGTGTCTAATTTAAATTGCACAACATGAAACTATAAAACATGGGACCAATCCCGGCTTGCCTGCGTAATCAAATTGTGTGCTCTTCGGCCTGTGCAGCCTTTTTATGCATCATTGTGTATGGGAGCACCTTCAAATATGTGATTTTAGGATGTGCGCTGGACAAAAACCCATTGAATTTGAATTATTAAGCTATAATGTCGATCCAGGTATAATAACAAGCTTCGACCTTTAAGCGTTCACTAATGGCATTGGTCTGAACGTGGGGTGGGGGGCAGGAATTTATTTCTTGTTGAATTCTAAAAAAACATCAGTTTTCATCAATGCCTCCCAATGACTCTGATATAATTTTAAAGGTGAAACGCTTCCGCTTTTATCAGGTTTGAGAAATACATTTGGGGCATACTTTACATGGCAAATATTATCTTTAAAATCTGCTGATGTACAGGCTTTTTATAGCTGGGGAGGGCTCTCTTTTAATTTATTGGCACACCCACACCTCTTATGAGAAAGGGGCCCTTTCCTTTTTAATTTTATTTGTTTATGTTTAGCTCATAACTCCCTTACTTGATGAGCAGCAGATACAACTATGGCTGCTGATTTCACGTTCTGACCAGGGAAGTGCCCTCACTGCTGCTCGTAGCTGGCCTGGACACTAGTGCTGCAAGCCTTTAAAGTAGCAGGACATTAGACATCCTGCTCTGTATGGAAAGTATTGGAAACTCTTCCTGAGCTGCAGACACGTGTTCAGGCTGCACCTTCAGGAGGATGATTTCATTGTGGGCTGGCAAAGGCAGAGTCAAGCAAGGGTCAGGAAGAGCACGCCCCACAATCTCTCCTCTGCCTCTCTTGTTAATTTATTTTCCTTTCTAGGGACCCAAATGGAAAGTGTTATGTTATGTTATGTTAATAAATTTGTTAAGCGCACGATTACCCGAGGGTGTCTTGGCGCTGGCCCGTGGACTATGCCAGTTTCTGTAAAGATAAAGATGACTATTTATCAAATAGCCATGTTTTCAGGCCTTCCTGAATGCAAGTAGAGTTGGAAGGGATCTGATGGCAAAGGGGAGTTCGTTCCAGAGTTTGGGGGCAGCTGCCCTAAAACTACTGCCACCCCATGTGGCTTTAAAAACTCTCGGAGTTGCTAGAAGTTTAGCTCCTTCGGAGCGTAGATGCCTTTTGGAATGTACCAATAGAACAGGCGCCTTAAAAAATGGGGCCAGTGTTCTGGAGTGCTTTGTAGGTAGTGCAGAGAGATTTAAAAATAATGCGATTCCTAACTGGGAGCCAATGCAGTTTATGTAGATGATTTCTGACCGATGAATACTTAGGAATACCCAGCAGAAGACGCGCTGCTGCATTTTGAGTCATCTGCAACTTATTGAGTTGTTTCTCAGGTAGGCTGATGTAAAGACCATTGCAATAGTCTAACTTGGCCAGGATCAAAGAAGAGATCACTGTTTTTCTACTGTCCATGGGAATGAACGGGAGTACTTTTTTAATGGTTTTTAATAAGAAAAAACATGATGAAGAAACCGCATTTACCTGTGATTTAAAATTAAGTTTATCATCAATAAACACGCCAAGGTTCTTAGCTTTGGTGACTGGAATCGGAGCCGATCCCAGTTCATCCGGCCACCAGCTCTGTGACCAATTAGGGAGGAAATTGCCAAATGTGATGACTTCTGTTTTGTCTGAATTTAATTTCAGACAACAAGAGTTCATCCACGAACTGACTGCAAGCATGCAATCCTTGAAATTTTGCATTTGTGGTGCGGATTTTTTTGATAAAGATAAGACAATTTGTGTATCGTCTGCGTATGATGTCACTGCCAGCCCGAAGGTTCTTATGAGTTTCGGCAGTTCAGATACATAAATATTGAATAGTGTAGGGCTTAAGGATGATCCCTGAGGGACTCCGCAGGGGAGGACGAACAACGGGGATTCATAGCTTCCCAACGCTACTGATTGTGTTCTACCAGACAGAAAGGATGAGAGTAGTGTAAGTGATTTATCTGAAATGCCAATGGAATTTAGACGATTTAACAAAAGATCATGGTTGACGGTGTCAAACGCCGCGGAAAGATCAAGTAAAATCAAGGCGGCCGCTCCCCCTGAATCCAAAGTCGCTCTAATTTCATCTGTGGCTTTAATTAAAGCTGATTCGGTATTATGTTCTGTTCTGAAACCAAACTGTGTCTCATCCAGATAATTATTTTTTTGTAAATAATCAGTCAGCTGTTCATTCATGATTTTCTCCACTAATTTAGCGGAAAAAGGTAGACGAGAGATAGGTCTATAATTATTAGGTTGCGTAGGATCGAGACTAGGTTTCTTCAATAAAGGTGCTATCGAAGCCGATTTCCATATGGTCGGAAAAACACCACACGAGAACATAGTATTAAAAATATTGACGAGACAAGGAGCTAGCATCTCGGAGGCTTGCTTGAAGATACTAGGGGGAAGCGAGTCATAGGGTGAGCCTGATTTCGTCTGTTGGATAAGAGTGGTAACCTTATCATTAGTAATGAATTCAAATTTAGAAAAGCTAGAGGCGTCAGAAGGACAAATATTAATGAAAGTATCGTTATCTATGCTAATATTTGTACCAAAAATGTCATAGATTTCCTTCACTTTCCTTAGAAAATGTTGTGCTAGAGAGTCGCAGAATTTTTGTGATGGTTCAATAAAATTTGTTTCTGGGGGACCTGATAGGTTTGAAACCACTTGAAAGAGTTCTCTAGTGGAATTCTTTGCCTGGTTAATTTGTTTAGTAAAATAGGTGCATTTTTCTGCATTAATTAGGTTTTTATATTCAGTTAAAAGAATTTTATAAATGGCAAGGTCCTGAGCGTTGTAATCATTTCTCCAACGCCTTTCCTGTCGCCTACATTCTTGTTTTTTACTCTGAGAGTGTCTGAGAACCATGGGGAGGTTGGTGATTTTCTTTTGTTTACTGCTTTTTTCAGGGGGCTAATTTGTCGGCTGCTTGTGCAAGCCAATTGTTAAATTGCAAAGAGGCAGTTTCTGCGTCTTTTGAAGGCTCAAATTGGTTTTCCAGTAATTGTCCATTCAGCCTTTTGCTGTCAATTAGTTTCCAGCTACGGTAGGTTGAAGATAAATGTTTAAAACTATTATTTAGCAAAGTGGAAGAGTTATATAGATCAAAAATGATAGCTGAGTGGTCTGTCCAGGTCAAAGGTAAGATTTCTTTGAGTAAAGTAGAGTCATTATTGGTAAAAATACCATCAAGGGTATGCCCTGCCTGATGAGTAGGGCCTGTGACAATTTGTCTAAGACCTATCATTGCCATGAGTTCATTTAAGGTATCCGTATTGGTGTCAGAGCTATCTTCCAGATGAAAATTGAAATCACCTAGAATATGTGTTGATTTCTCAGTCGCACATACTTCAAGAAGTGATTTAACTGTATTTAGAAAGCTTACTTTGCTACCTGGAGGTCGATATAGTAATATCCCTTTAAAAGTGAATTTATTGTCAATTTTTACATTGAAAGAGATAGCTTCACAATCGATGTTAGGTATGGGCTCGCAGCAGGCTTTTAGATTGTCACGATAAATCATAGCAATTCCTCCACCTTTTTTATTTTCTGTTCTATCAAACCTGAATACCTTGAAGCCCTGAGGGACAGCATGATAAAAGTCAGGGCCTGTCGTTTTATCACCCCAGGTTGAAAACATGCATGACTGCACCAACCTGATGGAGATGAGTTTTGAGTCCCCTCCCAGCCGCACTCACAGAGAGCAAACTGGTGTGCAGAGAGCAGATTAGGAATTTAGGAACTTGCCCAAATCATAATGTGGCACATAAACTAACCACAAGCATAAAACCTGTAATGTTTGGAGGGGCCACGGAATAATATAGGTTGGCACGGCCACGCTGGCCCCCCCTGTAGCTACGGCCCTGTAGCAAAATCAGATTGGGATGACATTTTACAACACATCAAATACTGATTAGAACTGCAATGTATTCAATGATGGGGTACAAAAGGCAGAGGTAAAATATACAGGTGCATTTCTTAGCATAGCCCGTTCAACTAGGAATAACATACTGATTATAACTGCAGTGTAGTCATTGGTAATTGTAGAGGTACAGTAGGCAAAAGGCACAGGTACAATATATAGGTGCATTTCTTATCATAGCCCTTTACCCATAGGGATGACATTTTTTTACAGTTTAAACACATAACATACTGACTACAACTGCAATGTAGTCCAAGATAGTTGGAGGGGTTATAGTAGGCAGTAAACAGAGATAAAATGGGAAATGCTTGAAATGAAATGAAATCAAAATAAAAATTTATAATAAACGCGCACTACTACCCTAGGGTGTCTAGACGCGCAAGCTTGCTAACAGGACAAGGCCAAGGTTAGAGGCTAGCCAAAATTGATTGTGAGACTCCTTCAGGTTGAAGAGCCAAGTTTTTAGTTTTTTCCTAAAAAAGAGGAGGTCTGTTTCCTTTTTCAGGAATAAGGGAAGGCTGTTCCAGAGACAGAAAGTTCTACCTATAAAACTTCTCCCGCCCCATTGTGCTCTTTTTACTTAGGGACAGTGATATTACATGCTGATTCTGAGCGAAGGGATCTTGGCGGAATGTACCAACGAAAATAAATCTTAAAAACTTGAGGGCCTTCCCCATGAAGGGCCCTGAAAGCAATGCACAGGGCCTTAAACCGTATACGCTTCTCAATATGTAGCCAATGGAGAAGCGGAAGGACAGCTGATACTGATTCTCTTTTAGATATGCCAAGTAAAAGGCGGGCAGCTGAGTTCTGTAGTACCTGAAGCTTATTGAGACTTTTCTTTCTTATATTTATGAAAAGAGAATTTGCGTAGTCAATTTTTAAGAGTATCAGCGCCGAAATTAAAATTTTCTGCAGGTCTTTCGGAATGAAAGGAAAGATCTTTCCTAAACGTTTCATAGTAAAGAAGGAGGTAGATGTGATTGCATTTATGTGCCCTTCGAAGGTCAGTTGATTATCAAAGATAACTCCAAGGTTTTTACCTTACTAACTGGCAACAGAAGTTGGCCAAGTTCAGGTGGCCACTAATCTTGGGACCAAAAGGAGAGATCCTTTCCAAAGAGCAATACCTCGGTCTTGCCTGAATTCAACTTCAAGCAGTTTTGGGCCATCCATTTTCTGATCTCCTGCAAACAGTTGTAAAAACGCTTTGCTGTCCCTGAGAGTTTGGATGATACTGAGATCACTAATTGTGTATCATCTGCAAAGGTGATTGCAGAGAACCCAAAAGATCTAATAAGTTTGGCCAAAGGGGCTACATAGATGTTAAAAAGGGTGGGGCTAAGAGACGAACCCTGTGGGACACCACAAGGGAGAGAGAAGGAAGAGGATTTAAAATCATCAACTGCAACAAACTGACTTCTGTCTGACAAAAATGATTGAACAAAAGCACGAGCTTTGTCTTTTACCCCAATATCCTCCAGCCTACTCAGCAGGATTTGGTGGTTTACAGTGCACTACCACCTGCATCCAGTGTCAATCGGATCTGTTCTGAGACACTTATCAATGCCAATTCTTTACTGTGATGTTTCCAAATACGAATTGGCAAGGGTCTAGGTGGCTCTGGTCCTCAATGAAAGCTGACAGCTGCGAGTTAATAGCTTTTTCAATTATTTCGGCTGGAAGGGGCAACCTGGAAATGGGACGGTAGTTCCCAGTATCTGAAGGATCTAGGTTAGCTTTTTTAAGTAAAGGAAGAATGTAAGCTATCTTCCAGACACTGGGAAATTTTCCTGACTTAATCATAAGATTAAAAATTTCTGTTAGGTATTCCGAGATAGTGTCAGCTGCTAAATAAATTGTTTTAGGTGGGCATGGGTCCAGAGGAGATCCTGACTTTGTTTGCAAATGGATGGTTTTAATTTTCTTCTGAGGAAGTTCAGCAGAAAGCAGTTCAACGGACCTTACATTCATTATTATTAATTTGGGAGCCATTGTGATCAATCGAGGTATTAGAGAAAAAAAGATTAAAAAGGACTAAACCTTATCTTGAAAAAAGGAAGCCAATGAACTGCAGAAGGTTTGGTCCATGCCCTGATTCCCTGTTTCCAGAGGTTTAGATTAACTGTTTAACAGTAGCAAAAAGTTATTTTGTGGAATTTTTCACTGCTTCTATCTTCTGGGTAAAATATTTGGATTTTTCTTTAAAAATCAGATTTTTATATAAGGCTAAAATAAGTTTATATATTTCTTTTTCTGAATTCTCATAGTGGCGCCTCCATTTTCTTTCCTGCCTACGACATGCTTGTTTAAGCAGTCTTAGGTTTTCCGTGAATCTGGATTCAGAGGGAGTGTCCCAGTTCCTCCTGTGGGCTTTAGCAGGCGCTATTTTTTCTGTGGCATTATCCAACCATCCCTGATATAGACTAGCCGCTTTATCTGGATCTGTTTTTGTGTAGGGCCGTGTTTCAGATAGGATGGCGTCTAGCTCTAGCTCCTTTATCAAATGCCAATTGCGTGAGATCCTTACTGGACGAGGTTTATTGTGAGATGCAATGAGGGGGGCTAATTTGATATTAAACATAACTGCTCGATGATCAGGCCATACCAAGTGTAGGACTGCTGATGTTGACAGGTACGGGCAGTCAGAGAAAATGCCATCAAGTTGATGGCCTGCTTGATGCGTCGATTCTTTGACCCGTTGCTCTAGTCCGAGACTAAGCAGCATTTCAGTAAGACATCGAATATGCCTTTCAAAGTGATTAATCTGGTCCCTATCTCTAGGTTGTTCTTTAAGAGCACTGTGCAAGGATTTTAAAGATTTTGAACAAGTGTGATCGAACCAGCGGATCGCTGGTGGTTTTAATCTGGATTTAGCACGGTCTTCATGAATCTTCCCTAACCCTACTCGGTTTTCTTCTAAATGACACCCTTACAATCCTTCTCCAGCCTCGGGCCTAGGGAATCTTCTTAATTCCTTTTTAACAAAGTTTATTTGATTGTCTCTAATAAAAGCACAGATCAAAGTTCAGTTTAACAATCATTATTGGGAAATAAACATGTACGACACGAATACAAAGTGGATCTATCCTAAACTGAAAAGCAATATGTGACCAGAAACAAGAATTTATTGAAAAATATATTATTTTATTTGATCAGCTAATTTTTAAGATATGAAAAAGATTTTTTGAAAATATATTTACACTGAGCATACAATCATCAATAAAAATAAATGCATTGGAATACTGTCAAAGTTCAATTTTCAACTAATATGACTAATACTCGTGTTATGTCTAGATTAGATCAAACAGTAAAGTATACATCCAAAGCTAAACATAAACAAATGCATAGAAAAAATTCATACATGATAGGTATTAAATCATTCTACAATATGGTTATGGCTAACATGGTTACAATCTACGCGCGTTTCGGGTGGACGCCTTCATCAGGTAGCCATGTGTGTCTAAAAAAGAAAAATACATATTGGGACAATATACAAATATTTTGTACACATATATACATATCTATATTATCTGGGCACATATTATAGATCCTACTTATCAATTCTGTCTTTCATTAGATCAGACCTCTTCTATTGAGAATTGATATATTCAATAACTTTAAAAACAGGGCCGTGTCACAGAGGAAGGTTGAAAGAATATGAAAAGGAAAATTAATAAGAATTCGTACCAACAAGACCAAATCACCAGTAATAAAGAAAACTATAGATCAATGTGATATAGACCACCTAAAGGTGACTAGAAAAATTCAGTGACATACATATACCCAATATGTGTGATGATGTTCTTCAGAAAAACAGGTCAGAAGAGGGGAAAGGAAGAATAAAAATACAGCTAGATTACCTCGAATGATGTATAATGAAATATCAATCAACGGGGCTTCCTTGATTAATATCTTCTGCCCCTAGAAATAGGGATGCAAGGTATAGTGAGAATCATCCCAAGTAGATGTATATTGCTGAAAAAATGAATAGTAATAATGCTAACCAAGATAAAAATTGAATAGAAACCAACCAAAGGGCTGTGACTACTCAGTTAAAAACTCTGCTATTCATGAATACCTTGAAATTAACGACCATGCTTCATAATAAATGGTGACTGAATGAGACATCAGATAACATGATATATGTCTCCAGGATGACCAGCAGCTAATAAGGAAAACAAACCAGAAAAAATACCGTTGAAGACGATAAAGCATACATCCAAAGGCTATAGCTCAAGAGAGGATGGAAGGCTTCTAATTATATGAAGGCCTATAAATTACCTTAAATAATTTCCTTTAATTATAATGATATGGTCCGGTATAAAGCCTTGAGATTATATAAATAGATAAAACATCTCTGGAGTGAAAAGTTTCATCAAGGATATCTAAATACAATGAAAAAGGAAAGGAAAAACAGAACACAAAATCCATATTAAAATGAAGATTCAATCAAACATTTATATTCATACGAAAACAACCAACTGTAAAAATATATACCTGGATATTTATATAGGCATAATTCTCCAAATTACGGAAAGAATAAGACACCGTCAGTCCCGTTTTGTAAAAGCGCCGACAACTGCAGAAAACCAGAAAGCATAATACTATAAAATTACCAGTTTTACCATGGGCGATTAGTATGACTAGTTATCGAGATGTGATGACGATATACCTTAGGCGGAGATGAAGAAAAGTATATATAGATAACGTAAAAGGATATATCACCATCAATAAAGTTTGGTGAAAAACCTAAAAATGCAAAGGAAACGTAATCACTGTACATCGACTTTAAATTAAGTATAGGGCATGGATGATTTCCAAAAACGTCGCTGACATACCTCGATATTACATCTGTGGACCGTGGACTTCACGTACGTGCTGCATGGCCGTGTGGTGGTTGATGACTAAAAACGCCGAACACGAAATTGTGACACGGCAGCCTTTAAATATACTCGTACGTAACTGTCGTAAGCGATACGCTAACAAGCAGATGTAATTGAAAGAGAAAACGGACATGCTTACATGTTCAAATGTACGTGAATCAAGGCCACCATATTGGAATGTCAGAAAAGCTAAAGGGAAAAGAGCACCAGAAGTGAAACTCAGTATTGGATCACTGTCGGTGGTTATATTATGTAAGTAGAGAAAACGGACATGCTTACATGTTCAAATGTACGTGAATCACGGCCACCATATTGGAATGTCAGAAAAGCTAAAGGGAAAAGAGCACCAGAAGTGAAACTCAGTGTCGGATCACTGTCGGTGGTTATATTATGTAAGTAATACATATATGCCCATAAATAAAAAATTCGAAGTATTGAAGATACTCTCTTCCTCCTTAGCCGATGTTCAGTTCTATACCAACTATATATAACTGTTGGTTGGGTAGGTTCCATATAAAACAAGATAAACTATAAATGCGAATACCTAACAAGATCAAAAAAAGGGTATCGCTAAAAGTGTTTACTGAAAAATGTAAGGTCCAAAATGCTAACAAGTTCAGATGTAAATGACACACAGCCGCTATATTGGAATGTTAGAAAGGCTAAAGGGAAAAGCACATCAAAAGTGAAATTCAGTATCGGGTTACTATCGGTGGTTATGTTATATAAGCAGTACATGTATGTCCACAATTCAAAGTTCGAAATATTAAAGATACTAATTTCCTACTTAACCGGTGTGCAGTTCTATTCCAACCATATATAACTGTTGGCTAGGCAGATTCCATATAAGACAAGAAGAGCTATGGATGCGAATACCTAACAAGATCAAAAAAGTTATGGCTAACAGTATTTGTTAAAAACTGTGAGGTCCAGAATAGATGGCATGCACTAAGAGATAAATGGCGTGTGATCTATAGTCCCATCACAGTATCTCTAATTAAAGACTCGCAAGATCAAACTCTTTACATTGAGTCATGCTAAGCTTCTTCAAAGATATGTGAGTGCCAGAATAATAATCAGTATAAAAAGATATGACCTGATCAGAGTCTCTACATATGATCATATTGGATACTATATGGGAATGTATGGGCACCAAAAAGGATTTCTAGATGTTATTATATTTGATCACCTGATCCCAGGGAATCTCGTTATTTAATCCATTTTTATAAGTGTCCAAAGAATAGATCCAGTAGACCTCCCTTCTTTTACGGATTTCCATACTTTGGTTGCCCGAATTAATGCGTATTTTTTCTAAGATAAACCACTGTATATCCTGAGCAGTGTGTTGTGTTTCCATATAGTGTTTAACTAATGGGGCTGCTGTCTTTTTGGTCCTGATGGCTGATCTATGTTCAGTTAGGCGGGTGGCCATGGTACGTGAGGTCTCACCAACATAACCTAGCTGGCAAGGACATACCAAAAGGTATATGATGTTAGTTGTTTTACAATTAGTTAGCACTGTCGATTTAATGTGGATACCGTTTATACTGTAAGTGCTGGCTTCTATAGCAAACTGACAGGCCACACAGGACATACACCTAAAATTCCCAATGGGGGGTTCTGTGCCACAAATAGACGTTTGGACGAAGTTCTTTTGTATGGCTGGCATTCTTGAGTGTACTATTAAATCTTTAAGATTTTTGTTTTTCCTATAAGCAAAAAGTGGTTTAACTAGAGAGTTGTTACGTTCTCTGGTTGCATTAAGGATATGCCAGTTGTTATTCACAATGTAACGGATTTTGTCATTCATAGTGGAGTGGTGTGTAGCAAACACCAATCGAGAGATCGGTGTTTTAATCTGGGGGGTTAAAAGATGTTGTCTATCATAAAAACGGGCCCGTTTATATGAGTCACGAACGAGGCGTTTAGGATAGCCTCGGATAATGAATTTAGCTTTCATTTCTGTGAAAATAGTGGAGCGGTGCACTACCAAAGAGTTTTCTTCAATAAATCCAAATGTTCATTTTGTATAGTGGTTTATCAATCCTTTATTTTCAATATCAAAATGTGCAAATTCCAGCCAACGCGTTTCGTTCATACATAAAATGAACTTCTTCAGGGCAAATGGTGATGTGAAGAAGACGCAGGAACACAGAGGCAATGAAGAGCCCTTGATCTGAGATATTTCAAATTCCTGCTGTCGACGCACAAGTATTTAAATTTTAAAGGCTACCATGATAAGTGCCTGATGGTTGTATCTCTGGGGACACAGTCCTGTTATTATCGTCCGGTCGGCAGTCAGTGTTGACAGCAGGAATTTGAAATATCTCAGATATATTGAAGAAAACTCTTTGGTAGTGCACCGCTCCACTATTTTCACAGTTTTCTCTCTGCTTGGCAGCTGGCATCCAACAACGGCAGGTGCAGGAGCTGTATGTGCACACCCAATCATACTATCCATTACAATTTCTTAAACAAGAAAAGGAATAAAGCAGGGAGGTGCGGTTACTCAGATCCGCCGTTGCTCATTCATTCTCTATTAGCTTTCATTTCTGTTGCTCTCAAATCAAAGTCCTGTATTGTCGTGCAGTTCCTGCGCAAACGTAAGAACTGACCGAATGGGATGCTGGTTTTCTGTAATAACGGATGATAACTTTGAAAATGCAACAGAGTGTTGCGTGCAGTGGGTTTGGTGTACAGGTCTACTTCCAGATGGTCCCCATTTGTTTGAATTGTGATGTCTAAAAACTCCACTTTGATATTGCTGGTGTTTGCCGTAAAGATGATATTGCTATCGCAATTATTAATCCAAGATATGAATTGTGGGATATCATCACGGTCACCTGTCCAAATGAAGAAGACATCATCAATATATCTTGACCATAAGTTGACTGACTCACTGAAAGGGGCTATTTCATTATAAATGTATATGGATTCAAACCGGGCCATGTAGATATTCGCTACAGTGGGGGCACAAGATGCCCCCATACTGACCCCCTTAGTTTGTTGATAAAGAGACCCATTGAATTCAAAGGTGTTTTCTTGTAGTACCAGAGTTAAACATTCAAGGATAAATGCTCTAGGACATTCAATATCTAGGACATCCATGAACCATTTAACAGCATCGATGGCACCCTCTTGTGGTATATTGCTGTATAATGATTCAATATCCATGGTGATCATAGTATGAATCGAAGCATTATAATCAAGATTTTCTACTCTGTTTATGATGTCTCTGGTGTCTTTCACATAGGATGGTATTTTAGAAATGTAGGGTCTCAACAGGATGTCCACATATTTAGACAAAGGTTCAGTTACTGAGCCAATAGTGGTGACAATAGGTCTATACGGAGGGTCTGCGCTATTTTTGTGGATTTTCGGAACACCGTAAATAGCTGCCATTTTTGGTTTATCTATGTTTAGGTATTCCCATTCCTTATCGCAAATAAAATTATGTCTTAATGCTCTGGTGGTAATATTAAGCACTAACTTCTGGACTCGTTTGGTGGGATCAGTAGTTATATGGGTATAATGCTTTGTATCTTGAAGCATTTGTTCCATTTTATTAATGTATTGCTGAGTATCCATCAAGACAATACCTCCACCTTTATCGCAACCTTTTACTGTCAGATTTTTATTTTGCATGAGGTTCTTAAGGGCACAATTTTCCTCCATAGTGATGTTAACCGGAGGTGCTGAGATATATTTCATTGCTGTAGTTAATTGCTTATAGACTACATGTTCAAAGATTGCGATTTCTGGGGCAACCTGTTCTAAAGAAGGTAAAAAAGTGGATGTAGGTGCTAAGCCTGATGTATTGGAACTTGATGATACATTAGTTTCCTGGCCCTCAAAAAAGAAATGAAGTCTAATTTTTCAGAAAAAGGTAATAAGGTCCCGAAGAATTTCAAATTTATTTGCCCTAGTGTGTGGTACATAGGACAATCCTTTGGTAAGGAGCGATTCAGTTGAAAAATCCAAAGTTTGTCCGCTTAAATTGAAAATTGGGATGTCATTTAATTCGCCAGTATTGGCCGTGTCGTGTCACCAGATATTGATTCTCGTCCTGGCGGGGATATTGAGCCACTCCTTGCTGATAATGACTTGGAGGTACTGGGTATGGCTGGTTCTGGGGTGGTAAATATTGTTGGTTCTGTGGAGGGGGATATTGTTGATTCTGGACTGATGGTTGATTGTCCCTGAATCTTGGCTGGTATCTTGTACACCAGCGGGTACGTGTATTCCCTCGTCTGGCTAAAAAAGGACGTCCTCCTCTTGTTCTTCCTGACATATTTCTGCCAGGATTCTGATCTTGGTGATAATGATAACCCTCTCCATCTGAATCAGATGTGTCTGAGAAGGTGGTTGTCTTATTTGGGGGCCTGCCATAAGAGCTAGGATATTGTTCTTCACTAGTACCTTCCTGTTGATAAAAGTTCTCCGCCAGGTAGGGGTATACATTCTCCTGGCTAAAAAATCTAATGTCTTTCTTCAATTTATCGGTTTTTCTTTTTATTAGATAATCGTTATATGAACTCATGTCCCTCTCTACCGCTTCAAGTAATTTTGTAGCATCTTCTAAAGCCTGACTATCTTTGATTTTTGCCTCTAGAATTTGTACTTCCTCAAGTAGGGTTTGAACTATTTCCTTTGCTGTTTCAATGATAAGAATCATTAAATCACGAGAGCATCTGTTGGAAATAAGGGACCAGCGTTCAAGAAATTTTCGGATTTGAACAAAGAGACCCGGAATGTTCCTGACTCTTAACCCTTGCGGAATGACGCCTACCTTTAAATATTCGAGCATAAACTGCCCGTGTAACTCAATCCTTCTTATTTTCTTTTTGAGTGTTGTTAATTTATGAATGTCCACATTACCAGATAAGGCGGTACTGTTAGAGGTCCCAGCTCTTGCTGTGTCCCCAACTAAGGAGGCATAATCCTCATCCGAAAAACCAAAAGTTTGTAGTTTATCCATAATGACCAGAGAAAAAATAATGAATAAACTTATGGATAAAGTGAAAAGAGCTTTAACAGTATGGGTATTAACAAAAGAATGAAAACCAGAAAGAATAGCTAAGGAAAGTCAGATCGTAGAAAAATAGAATGTGTCTAAATAAGGAAAACCAGCTCTACTAATCAACAGTTAATAAAAAAGAAATAGATAAGACAAAAACAAATTAGAACCACAGTGACGCAAACCACAGAAATATGATAACAAACTGAATTTAAAAAAAAAAAAACCCCGCACAGACAGGCTGTGGAGAAATCTATGTGTGGAAAAAGGGGTACACCTGAAATGTGTTTCCTACATCAGGGTGACAACATTATTGGGAAATAAACATGTAGGAAACGAATACAAAGTGGATCTATCCTAAACTGAAAAGCAATATGTGACCAGAAACAGGAATTTATTGAAAAATATATTATTTTATTTGATCAGCTAATTTTTAAGATATGAAAAAGATTTTTGGAAAATATATTTACACTGAGCATACAATCATCAATAAAAATAAATGCATTGGAATACTGTCAAAGTTCAATTTTCAACTAATATGACTAATACTCGTGTTATGTCTAGATTAGATCAAACAGTAAAGTATACATCCAAAGCTAAACATAAACAAATGCATAGAAAAAATTCATACATGATAGGTATTAAATCATTCTACAATATGGTTATGGCTAACATGGTTACAATCTACGTGCGTTTCGGCTGGACGCCTTCATCAGGTAGCCATGTGTGTCTAAAAAGAAAAATACATATTGGGACAATATACAAATATTTTGTACACATATATACATATCTATATTATCTGGGCACATATTATAGATCCTACTTATCAATTCTGTCTTTCATTAGATCAGACCTCTTCTATTGAGAATTGATATATTCAATAACTTTAAAAACAGGGCCGCATCACAGAGGAAGGTTGAAAGAATATGAAAAGGAAAATTAATAAGAATTCGTACCAACAAGACCAAATCACCAGTAATAAAGAAAACTATAGATCAATGTGATATAGACCACCTAAAGGTGACTAGAAAAAATTCAGTGACATACATATACCCAATATGTGTGATGATGTTCTTCAGAAAAACAGGTCAGAAGAGGGGAAAGGAAGAATAAAAATACAGCTAGATTACCTCGAATGATGTATAATGAAATATCAATCAACGGGGCTTCCTTGATTAATATCTTCTGCCCCTAGAAATAGGGATGCAAGGTATAGTGAGAATCATCCCAAGAGGATGTATATTGCTGAAAAAATGAATAGTAATAATGCTAACCAAGATAAAAATTGAATAGAAACCAACCAAAGGGCTGTGACTACTCGGTTAAAAACTCTGCTATTCATGAATACCTTGAAATTAACGACCATGCTTCATAATAAATGGTGACTGAATGAGACATCAGATAACATGATATATGTCTCCAGGATGACCAGCAGCAAATAAGGAAAACAAACCAGAAAAAATACAGTTGAAGACGATAAAGCATACATCCAAAGGCTATAGCTCAAGAGAGGATGGAAGGCTTCTAATTATATGAAGGCCTATAACTTACCTTAAATAATTTCCTTTAATTATAATGATATGGTCCGGTATAAAGCCTTGAGATTATATAAATAGATAAAACATCTCTGGAGTGAAAAGTTTCATCAAGGATATCTAAATACCATGAAAAAGGAAAGGAAAAACAGAACACAAAATCCATATTAAAATGAAGATTCAATCAAACATTTATATTCATACGAAAACAACCAACTGTAAAAATATATACCTGGATATTTATATAGGCATAATTCTCCAAATTACGGAAAGAATAAGACACCATCAGTCCCGTTTTGTAAAAGCGCCGACAACTGCAGAAAACCAGAAAGCATAATACTATAAAATTACCAGTTTTACCATGGGCGATTAGTATGACTAGTTATCGAGATGTGATGACGATATACCTTAGGCGGAGATGAAGAAAAGTATATATAGATAACGTAAAAGGATATATCACCATCAATAAAGTTTGGTGAAAAACCTAAAAATGCAAAGGAAACGTAATCACTGTAAATCGACTTTAAATTAAGTATAGGGCATGGATGATTTCCAAAACGTCGCTGACATACCTCGATATTACATCTGTGGACCGTGGACTTCACGTGACAGATCATGTCAGTCTAGTTAATGGCATAGCAAATTCAATGTGCAGTTCAGTCACAAGCTTTAGTTCACAGAGGTTCAATTGGAATCTCACTGTTATCCTCCAAATCCCAAAATCCCCTCTCGCTGTCATTTGCCACAAAGTATGTCCATTCAGTGGATGAGTACCTCCAACAGGGTACGCTAGCTCTCTTTGTTCTCCTGAGTGCAGATTGTTCGTCTTCACTGTCACTCAGACCAGAATCCTCCGTGTCCTCTTCGATAGTGTGAGGAACACCCTCTGCAGGCAGACTTATGGCCTGATTTGAATTTCGGCAGATGGGTTACTTCGTCACAACAGTGATGGATATCCCGTCCGTCGAAATATAAATCGCATTATATCCTATCGGATTTATATTTTGGCGGACGGGATATCCGTGACCGCTGTGACGGAGTAACCCATCCGCTGTGATCTAAATCAAGCCCTTAGTCTCTCTCTCCCATACCTTCTCGGCCAACTGACTCCAGCTCCCACTCAGCTTGTCACAGAACTAGGCCCTTCGTCAGGGTCTGGATCTGGCTCAATCAGTGCCACAGGTCGAGAGTCTCCTGTCTCAACCTCAGATGTCGACTCATCCTGACCCCCCCTCAGGCCGAGGATGTGTTGTTTCATGTTCTCACTGATTTCCTGTAGCTTGTTCAACTTCTTCCCTCTGCCTTTCAGTCGCGGTCTGCAATTCTGGCAGAGGTATTGTCACATCATCAAGGGGACACTCCACTCTGCGAGTGTAGGCAACATGGATCCAGTTTGGGAGTCCTCCATGCTTTACAGCAGTGTTCGTCACAAGAATGACTTGATATGGTCCACGCCAGCGAGGTTCCAGACACGTTTTTCGAAAGTGTTTCTTCTCCAAGACCCAGTTGACGGGACTAAGGTCATGGCACTGCTCCTGATGAGGTGGGGCGGACGCAGCAACAACCTGGTGAGACACTGAACGCACCACATCAGCCAGTCCTTTGTAGTAATCAACAATCATGTCATCTGTAATGTTCATAAGCGCATTTGCAGTCACTGCTGGCAGTCTCATTGCTCAACCCATGATGATTTCACGTGGAGACAGTCCTGTCCTCCGATCAGGAATGCTGCGAAGACTCATTACCAAAAGAGGCAAAACTTCAGGCTATTTCAGAGAAGTTGAAGCACACACTTTGGCCAATCTGGATTTCAACATTCTATTCACCTGCTCGACTATGCCTAAAGCCTCAGGCCAATAACTACAATGTAGTCTTTGCTCCACTTGTAATGCTGCACACCACATTTTCAGGACCTCAATATTGAAATGAGTTCCTCGGTCTGACTCCAGCAAAGGGGCCGATTCCGATCTCGGTCGGAGGCGCACCTAACACCATTCGGTCGGGAAAAAAACCATGCGAATGCCTGTTTCCCGACCGATCCGCACATTATTCCGAACGAGCAAGTACGATGCGCACAACAGCATAGATTCCGACCCAGTCGTACGCACCCAATCCAGGTCCTGTTCCCCGACCGAGCCGGATCCGTAAACGCAGAATCGAGTTGCACGGAAGCCAAAATGCAGCCCCGTCCGGCCAGACAAGTACGATGCGCTTCCCGTACGCGCCGAACCCGTCGCTACGCACAGCACGTCAAAGCATCCGGGAGAGGCGCACATAAGCTCCTAAGCTCCGATTCGCGCCACAACACGATCCACGGCTACGAGACGAACACGCCAGCGACGAGGACGAGGCGAAGCAACGAGAAATACGAACGAGACGAACCAACCATGAATCCCATCGTGCCGATCCTACCAATATTCTACATCTACTACCGGAACAGGCACGGACGCGTACGGCGCAGAAGGTAAGTCAGACACCAACCACAAAAACAAACTACACGTACCCGACATATCACACACACACAGAGGGATGCAGAAATTACTTACACCAGCAACAGCAGCACCATAGGGGCGGGATGGCCATCACCAATGCCACATATACACATAGGGGCCCGGATGCCCACCTCCACTACCACCCCTACCCAGGGGGTGCCAGATGCCTACCACTACTACCACCTCTACCCAGGGGGTGCCAGATGCCTACCACTACTACCACCCCTACCCAGGGGGTGCCAGATGCCTACCACTACTACCACCCTTACCCAGGGGGTGCTGGATGCCTACCACTACTACCACCTCTACCCAGGGGGTGCCAGATGCCTACCACTACTTCCACCTCTACCCATGGGGGGCTGGATGCCTGTCACTACTACCACCCTTACCCAGGGGGTGCCAGATGCCTACCACTACTACCACCCTTACCCAGGGGGTGCCAGATGACTACCACCCTTACCCAGGGGGTGCCAGATGCCTACCACTACTACCACCTCTACCCAGGGGGTGCCAGATGCCTGTCACTACTACCACCTCCACCCAGGGGGTGCCAGATGCCTATCACTACTACCACCTCTACCCATGGGGGGCTGGATGCCTGTCACTACTACCACCTCTACCCATGGGGGGCTGGATGCCTGTCACTACAACTACCACCTCTACCCAGGGGTGCCAGATGCCTACCACTACTACCACCTCTACCCGGGGGTGCCAGATGCCTACCACTACTACCACCTCTACCCAGGGGTGCCAGATGCCTACCACTACTACCACCCTTACCCAGGGGTGCTGGATGCCTACCACTACTACCACCTCTACCCAGGGGTGCCAGATGCCTACCACTACTACCACCTCTACCCATGGGGGCTGGATGCCTGTCACTACTACCACCCTTACCCAGGGGGTGCCAGATGCCTACCACTACTACCACCCTTACCCAGGGGGTGCCAGATGCCTACCACTACTACCACCTCTACCCATGGGGGGCTGGATGCCTGGCACTACTACCACCCTTACCCAGGGGGTGCCAGATGCCTAGCACTACTACCACCCTTACCCAGGGGGTGCCAGATGCCTACCACTACTACCACCCTTACCCAGGGGGTGCCAGATGCCTACCACTACTACCACCCTTACCCAGGGGGTGCCAGATGCCTGTCACTACTACCACCTCCACCCAGGGGGTGCCAGATGCCTACCACTACTACCACCTCTACCCATGGGGGGCTGGATGCCTGTCACTACTACCACCTCTACCCATGGGGGGCTGGATGCCTGTCACTACTACCACCTCTACCCAGGGGGTGCCAGATGCCTACCACTACTACCACCTCTACCCAGGGGGTGCCAGATGCCTACCACTACTACCACCTCTACCCAGGGGGTGCCAGATGCCTACCACTACTACCACCCTTACCCAGGGGTGCCGGATGCCTACCACTACTACCACCTCTACCCAGGGGTGCCAGATGCCTACCACTACTACCACCTCTACCCATGGGGGCTGGATGCCTGTCACTACTACCACCCTTACCCAGGGGGTGCCAGATGCCTACCACTACTACCACCCTTACCCAGGGGTGCCAGATGCCTACCACTACTACCACCTCTACCCATGGGGGCTGGATGCCTGTCACTACTACCACCCTTACCCAGGGGTGCCAGATGCCTACCACTACTACCACCCTTACCCAGGGGGTGCCAGATGCCTACCACTACTACCACCCTTACCCAGGGGTGCCAGATGCCTGTCACTACTGGCACCTACTACCACCTCCACCCAGGGGTGCCAGATGCCTACCACTACTACCACCTCTACCCATGGGGGCTGGATGCCTGTCACTACTACCACCTCTACCCATGGGGGCTGGATGCCTGTCACTACTACCACCTCTACCCAGGGGTGCCAGATGCCTACCACTACTACCACCTCTACCCAGGGGTGCCAGATGCCTACCACTACTACCACCTCTACCCAGGGGGTGCCAGATGCCTACCACTACTACCACCCTTACCCAGGGGTGCTGGATGCCTACCACTACTACCACCTCTACCCAGGGGTGCCAGATGCCTACCACTACTACCACCTCTACCCATGGGGGCTGGATGCCTGTCACTACTACCACCCTTACCCAGGGGTGCCAGATGCCTACCACTACTACCACCCTTACCCAGGGGGTGCCAGATGCCTACCACTACTACCACCTCTACCCATGGGGGCTGGATGCCTGTCACTACTACCACCCTTACCCAGGGGTGCCAGATGCCTACCACTACTACCACCCTTACCCAGGGGTGCCAGATGCCTACCACTACTACCACCCTTACCCAGGGGTGCCAGATGCCTGTCACTACTACCACCTCCACCCAGGGGTGCCAGATGCCTACCACTACTACCACCTCTACCCATGGGGGCTGGATGCCTGTCACTACTACCACCTCTACCCATGGGGGCTGGCTGCCTGTCACTACTACCACCTCTACCCAGGGGTGCCAGATGCCTACCACTACTACGACCTCTACCCAGGGGTGCCAGATGCCTACCACTACTACCACCTCTACCCATGGGGGGCTGGATGCCTGTCACTACTACCACCTCTACCCATGGGGGCTGGATGCCTGTCACTACTACCACCTCTACCCAGGGGTGCCAGATGCCTACCACTACTACCACCTCTACCCAGGGGGTGCCAGATGCCTACCACCTCTACCCAGGGGGTGCCAGATGCCTACCACTACTACCACCCTTACCCAGGGGGTGCCAGATGCCTACCACTACTACCACCCTTACCCAGGGGTGCCAGATGCCTACCACTACTACCACCTCTACCCATGGGGGCTGGATGCCTACCACTACTACCACCTCTACCCAGGGGTGCCAGATGCCTACCACTACTACCACCTCTACCCAGGGGTGCCAGATGCCTACCACTACTACCACCCTTACCCAGGGGGTGCCAGATGCCTACCACTACTACCACCCTTACCCAGGGGGTGCCAGATGCCTACCACTACTACCACCTCTACCCAGGGGGTGCCAGATGCCTACCACTACTACCACCCCTACCCAGGGGTGCCAGATGCCTACCACTACTACCACCTCTACCGATGGGGGCTGGATGCCTGTCACTACTACCACCTCTACCCAGGGGGTGCCAGATGCCTACCACTACTACCACCTCTACCCATGGGGGGCTGGATGCCTGTCACTACTACCACCTCTACCCATGGGGGGCTGGATGCCTGTCACTACTACCACCTCTACCCAGGGGGTGCCAGATGCCTACCACTACTACCACCTCTACCCATGGGGGGCTGGATGCCTGTCACTACTACCACCTCCACCCAGGGGGTGCCAGATGCCTACCACTACTACCACCTCTACCCATGGGGGGCTGGATGCCTGTCACTACTACCACCCCTACCCATGGGGGGCTGGATGCCTAACACCA
This sequence comes from Calotriton arnoldi, assembly GCA_963921515.1. NCBI lineage: Eukaryota > Metazoa > Chordata > Amphibia > Caudata > Salamandridae > Calotriton > Calotriton arnoldi. The sequence continues at coordinate 1,281,044 of CAWUFW010002978.1, forward strand.
ACAACACCCCCACTCACAGGATGGCTAATACATGACACAACAAGCACACACCAACATAAAGAATGCAACATAAAGACATCCCCTCCCAACACCATGACAAGCGTTTGTAGACTGTGTCAAATGCCTACAACACTGAACATGACTTTGAACATACAATGTGACCCCCTATCACATGTGCCACACATAAATGTGTGTGGCCCCCACAATGCAAGCAGGCCATGACCATTGTGGCAATGGGGTCCAAAACCCCATCATCACAGTGACCAAAATGTAAGTGTGGGGTCCATAGCTGAAGCACATCTTGAACATTGTGGCAATGGGGTCCAAACCCCCATCATCACAGTGACCAAAATGTAAGTGTGGGGTCCATAGCTGAAGCACATTTTGAACATTGTGGCAATGGGGTCCAAACCCCCATCATCACAGTGACCAAAATGTAAGTGTTGACAAAGAAAAAGCTGCAACTGCCAAACTGCATGGATGATTCCTGGTCACAGAACAACAAACACATCAGTGGCAAAGTAGTGCTTGTGTCCCATAGCAACATAGATTGGGGGAGGCAAATAGTGCAATGCAAATAAGACATACCTTTGGCCATGTGCAGACAAACATCACCCATGGGGGCTGACACTGTCAACATTCATCAATGACACAATGACAGAAGTGACCATCAGAATGCAGACCCACATATTTGCACCAATGGGCACACAAATGCAGATACCCTGTGGAGACTGTAGATGTGAGGTGAACAGATACCATACCATGGCAGCAATGGGACACACAAACAATGATCATTGTGCTGACTGATGACCTAGGAGTCCCAGGGACAGCAGGGGAAACACACCAAACAACATACAGCCAATGGCACACTAAAGATATGCCAATGCAGTGGTGCAGATGCACAAACACAAACAGGCAGACCCACACTGCACATCAAACACAACAGGTGAGGGGGGTGCCAGTGTCCCCAGGCAACCACACAACACATGAGGAGGCCTGAATACCAATTACACAGATGTGCATACAGTGCCACACAAAGGTAACTCATGGATCCAAATCCCCTATGTGGGCAATCAGGCATTGTCAGATGAGAGGGAGCACAAATCACACATGTCACACAAGCATGTAGGAACAGCAACTGACACAGCAAGACACAGAGACACCACAGCACTACCCCCAGGGCCCCCACAATGTGGTGACCCTGGGCTGCATTACAATACCACTGTGATGACAAAGCTAGACGTCGTTCACACTGTGAACCACAGTCATGTGTCCTGAGCAACAAACTACCATCACACCTACAATCAGCACGGCCAGTAAGCACAAATCAATCAGCACGGCCAGTAAGCCAAGGCCAACATGGAGGCAGGGGTCTAGCCGGGCAACAACTCTCATCTGCACACACTCAACACCACACACCTCGACCTCCAACAATGTGCAGCAGTGAAGCTCACATGCACTGGTGACATTGCACATGCACCCATGACAATCCCAGGGGGGTGGTGGGAAGCAAGGTGCAGAAACACATCACACATGGCCACTCAACAAGACTCCTGAATGTCTGACACACTGCACACTACGCTGTACATGGACATGACGGCAATACCACACCAACCAATGGGATCCCAGCCACAGTCACACACCAATGAAGAAGCCAAGGTCACCCACAAAGAACACACATAGACAACTACCAACATTGCAGCCCTGACCCTGAGGAGTGCCAGCAGTCACACACACAACGTGTCACAACCAATGAAAGCTAACACAAACCGGAAATCACATGACAGGTGTAAACAACAAGTGCCAAGGGGAATCCTGACTGTGACCCATCAGCGTCTGCCCACAAACTCAGCCCTGACAGCAAACACACCTATGGGTGACACCCTGATGACCAGTAATGTGCCATGCACCCACATCACAGAGAACCCAGGGAGAAGACTTTGGGGGAACATAGGTCAACTCAGCAAGCATCACAAACAGGAACATCACTAGGGATCCCAGCATGTACAGCAAAATGGAAGTGAACACACAGACATGCTCATACAACACACACCTTGGGCGCAGGCGATGTCACAGGAGTACACACTGCCATGAGGGGACTCCACTCCTGTGTGAGGAAAGCTGTGCCATATGTTGCCTCAGTAGGGCTCCATCATGTCAGCAGAACACTTGGTCACACAGTCAACAATTAGCACCAAATGAAGGCTCCCGTCACATCAGCCTGGTCATGGGAGTGTCAACGAAATCATCAGCACAGATCCAACACACATGTATAGCAAGTTGCACAGCCAACACAGATGAGTCCTTCCCCATTGATGCCCAAACCTGCATGTCCAGTGGAGATGGGCACACGGTCAGGGAAGTAGACTAATTGAACAATGGCAAGCACAACAGATGTGCAGGGGTGGAAGCCACAGATGTGACATTGCTAATGTAAGTAGGAAATCCCATTGCCAAATATTGAAAACATGACACCCTCAGATGCTGCTAAGGATGACATGGATACACCACAGGATAGGACACAGTCCCCCTGGACCACATGGGTTCCTGCACAGTAACACTTCATTTTCATGAGACCAAATATCACCATCACTGCAGCAAGGGCATGGTTAGCATCATCAACATCATGTACATCAGAAGCAAAAGCACTAGAGAACAGAAAGTTGCTTTATTCAGCATATGTGGGTTCAAAAGTTGAAGTCATGTAAAAAATAAACAAAGGCCAATGGCCAGTCCATCATGAAAGTCAAAACAGGGTGACAGTGGCAGATGTCACCCTACGCATGCCTGCACTGATAAAAACCAGGGACAATCCCCTCGGAGGGGCATACGGGGGGCAGGCCAGGCACCGCAGGGACAGGATCAGGGCTCACCAGAAGGAGGCAGGGAAGGGGTGGTGGGTGCTGGAGAGCCACTGACAACTGCAGTGGAAGTGTCTGACATGGTGTGTGCCGGCACAACTGGGGGGCATGACTCGGATGGTGTAGGTGCCGGCACGACTGCAGTGGACCGTGCAGATGGAGTGGACAGGTTCGCCACTGAAGTGCCCAAGTCAGACAGGGTGGTAGTGGACTCCACTGCAGTGCCTACCTCCAGGGGAGGAGAATGGGGATCAGGTAAGGTGGGCAGGACAGAGGGGAGGACACCCTCACCACACCAGTGGCACAGACAAGCGCAGCGGGGGTGTGGGGCCGGAAGAGCAAGTGGCAGGGGAGAAGGCCTGATCCTTTTGGGGATGGTGTATCTGTGGGTGGGGGAACCTGGGGCAGGGTGTGGTGGGGGCACCCGTGGAGTGCAGGCCTGAGGGATGGAGGAAGGAGACTTGGTGCCTGAGCTGCTGGGCGGCGGCGGGGTCTTGCTCTTCCGGGTCCGGGGGGAATTGCGGGTGGGGGCGTCAGTCGGTCTGCGCCTGGGGGAGGGTGTCCGGGGGTGAGGGGCACTCCGCTCCGTGTGGGTGGGCTTCCTCTTCCCCCTGAATGCTGTATCAGCTGGATCGGAGGGGAAGAGGCCGAGGTCACTGAGGAAGAGCCGCTGTATCTTTGGGGTTGCAGGTGAGGCAAGGGAGGGGGCTTTGGAGGAGAGGCAACTGAGGACTGCGCAGTGCTCGTGGATGCGTGTGTGTGTGCCTGGGCCCCATCCCCTGTGAGTGTGGTTTCAGTCCCCTGACTGTGCGTGCGTGTGCGTCTTGTTTGTGGCGTGTGTGTCTGTGTGCTGGTCGTGTCTGTGCTGGTGTGTGCCTGTGCCGGTGTGTGTGTGCTTGGGACAGGTAAGGTGCTGGGGAGTGTGGATGGGGCAGAGGCAGGAGGGGTGAGGGACTGTCGGAGGAGGGACACTGCTGCCGTCAGGGAGGAGTCCATGGACCTATTGCCCCTCTGTAGGGCAGACATGCCCGATGAGATGCCCTCCATGAACGACACCAGCTGAGTCAACAGAGTGGTGTGTGCATGGAGGACACTCAGCATCGCTGTCTGCCCTACATGGAGCTGGCGAAGGAGGTACACAGACACCTCACTCAGGGCAACAGGGGCAGGGTGCGGTGCCTGGCCCGAAGGAGACACGCTCCCGAACATGGGAGCCTCCACGGACCTCGGGAATGGGAGCCGATGGGAGGGCGGTGGTGGTGGTGGCGGGGACAGCAACACTAGCTGGGGTGTGGTGGCTGCTGACACCCGCCTCCATAAGGGAGTCATCCTCCGAGCTGCTGTGGTCCTCAGCTGAGGTGGATGGTGCTGAGGACTCCTCGGTGTGGCTCCCCTCGCCCTCCGTGCCACTGGGTCCCTCCGACCACTCCTCGGCTGCTGACCCAGTCTGGCTCTGCGGCTCCTCCTGGTCCGTGGAGCTGTCCCCTCCTGTGGCCGTGGATGTATCTGCAATCAATAGGGAAACAGACAGACATCAGTCACCTGCACCGAACGCACACACCACAGTAAGTACAGCACATTACAGAGCAAGCCCTGGCATCCTTAGTTGAACATTGCTAAAAGTGCCCAAACAGAACAGGAGAAGCCAATTGTCAGTCTGATGGTCAACCATGGCACTCACATCCCACCTGGCCTTGCACCCATCTGTCTGGTGTCTGTTGGATGGCAATACCCCAGTGTGGACACATGCACCACCTACACAGTAGTTGGACAGTGCAGAGAACACGGTGAAGCATGTGAACATGCACACATCACGACTCTTGCCACTGAGTCAGTACAGGTGTCCGGATGAAAGGGATGCCCAGAGTCAAATAGGAAATGCATGTGATGCATACCAGCGACAGACACCATGATGCACCCATGTCCTGATAGCCATTGCCACAATGGTGTGCATGTAGCACATGTCACTCCCCTGCAGGATCACTCATAGGAAGTCACATGCCATGGCACAGGCATGCCTGCTAAGTCATACATCACTCTCTCCAGTCACATGGGCAGGGCAGCCAGACAACAACACTCTGCACTGTGTCACAATAGTAGGTCATGGGGAATGCAAGTCCTGGAGCTGAACAAGTGCACATGTACATCCCCCACACACCACATCATCTGAACCCTTATCTGTCCAGGTCATACCGATTGGACATATGGGAGACCTGTAACACAACCCTCTGAACCTGAGCACCTCACAATCTGCTGTGAATGGGAAACAGCTGCCTGAACTTCACATTCGCATACCCCAGTCTGCACGGTCAGGTGATCAAACACCTATGTGTCACACAAGTATCGTCTCCTATGGTCACATCTCCGGTGGCATGCTGAGCCCCAACCGAGAAACACCCCAGCAGTCCTGACAACGAAGCCACAGCACACTGACACAGAGGCAGACACCTGAGGGGACATATCACTGAGCACAACGTGTCAGCTGATACACGGGAGTGGGAGTACAGAGTGTATTGTATGGCCTGGAGTAGGCATGACTGTCCTGCCCCACATGAATGAGGGATGAGCCCTGGACAGTAGGCAGCTGGCTAAGTATGTGTGACACACGTAATATACACACTCCTGGGGCCCAAACATTGTTCCCACCCGCAGCATGGGTGTGTGCCAGATACCCCAGGCACATGTGGTGGATCAGCTCAGCAATTGGACCACATATCAAAGTAACATGCAGATTACATGTCAGAACACAGGCATTGTGTAAGCAATGGACCCACCCATGATGCCCACCACAGAATTAGGGAAACAGATGCTGTCCCCCACCTTGAGTCAAGCAAACTGCAAGGACACAGTACCCAAGTGACACAATTCCCTGACTGTAAGGGCCACACCTGGGTATCAGATGAGGAGTGGGCAGTGCACAATAGAGGGACATGGGTCCTGGACCACATGACTGATGTACTGTGGAAGTTTAACCAGGCCAGAGGAGGGCACATAGCATGGCAGACAAAGTTCACAATGCAGTCATGGACTCACCCCCTCCTTGCTGCTCTCTGGCCTTCAGCTGCCCATCCAGGTCCGGGAAGACCACCACCAGAATCCTGAGCATGTGGGGGGTCAGGGTCCGGTGTCCGCCCCTCCTGCGAGGAGGTGACAGCTTCAGCTGGACCCGTGCGATCCTCCGGGTCCAGCCCCGAAGGTCCTGCCACCTCTTCTGGCAGTTGCGGATCCGGCGCTTGTAGACCCCCACGGATCTCACTGCCCGGACGATGGTCAGGCATATCTGCTGCTTCTGGTGGGCATCAACCTGTGAGGATGACAAAGTGAGAATGCCATTACTACACATGCAACATATCCGTGCATTACACAGTTGGATATAAATGTCTCAATCACAGGGGCACATGATGTACACAGGCAGTGCAACGATGGCCATGGACAGTATGCCAGCAGTTACTACATGGTATCATTGCCTGGGAAGTAAAACCTTGTTTAAATGCACTGTCACTGCACTATACCTGTTCAGTGCATGTAACTACACACTATGGGGGGTGACAACTACTCAGTGAGCCTGCTAGCCAAAGGCGTGCAGACTGTTAGCCTTGCTAGTCAGACAACATGCACATTTAGAAAGGCAGTGGACAGAACACTCACCTGCTCCCCTGCTTTCCCATACAGCTTGCTGTACTGTGGAAGGAGGCTGTCCAGCAGGGCCTGGTTCTCCTCAGTGCTGAAGGTTGGGGCTCTCTCCACAGTACGTGCCATTGCAGGGTCCAGAGGGTGCAGTTACAGCAGCAGTGGTGGTGGCAGATGTCGTCCTGGAGCATGTAGTGCAGGCAAGTGAGCTCTCAGGGGAACAGCCAGCATTATATGTGTGCTGCAGAGGCAGATACTGTCCCATGTGTCCAAAGTGATAGGTCCAAGTCGTTTGCATCTTCTGAATCTGGCCAATCCATGGAATTGCACCACTTACACACGCCCACAGCATCCTTCAAAAGTTCAACTTCATGACACCCATGAATTTGCAACATTGTTGTGGGTGACCAACTGAATTTACAGCATCAGACTCGTTCAAAATTTGAAAACGCGTCCGTTGCCAGGCCAGGCCATAGCCAATGGGTGCGCACCGATCGGTCCATTGCTGTTCAACGCGTACCCAGGATACAACGCGTACCCGCACACATTGAATGCAATGGGCCGGCCGGGCACACCGATCGGTCCATTGCAGTTCAACGCGTACCCAGGATACAACGCGTACCCGCACACATTGAAAGCAATGGGCCGGCCGGGCACACCGATCGGTCCATTGCTGTTCAACACGTACCCAGGATACAACGCGTACCCGCACACATTGAATGCAATGGGCCTGCCGGGCACACCGATCGGTCCATTGCTGTTCAACGCGTACCCAGGATACAAAGCGTACCCGCACACATTGAATGCAATGGGCCGGCCGGGCACACCGATCGGTCCATTGCTGTTCAACGCGTACCCAGGATACAACGCTTACCCGCACACATTGAATGCAATGGGCCGGCCGGGCACACCGATCGGTCCATTGCTGTTCAACGCGTACCCAGGATACAACGCGTACCCGCACACATTGAATGTAATGGGCCGGCCGGGCACACCGATCGGTCCATTGCTGTTCAACGCGTACCCAGGATACAACGCGTACCCGCACACATTGAATGCAATGGGCCGGCCGGGCACACCGATCGGTCCATTGCTGTTCAACGCGTACCCAGGATACAACGCGTACCCGCACACATTGAATGCAATGGGCCGGCCGGGCACACCGATCGGTCCATTGCTGTTCAACGCGTACCCAGGATACAACGCGTACCCGCACACATTGAATGCAATGGGCCGGCCGGGCACACCAATCGGTCCATTGTTGTTCAACGCGTACCCAGGATACAACAGGTACCCGCACACATTGAATGCAATGGGCCGGCCGGGCACACCGATCGGTCCATTGCTGTTCAACGAGTACCCAGGATACAACGCGTACCCGCACACATTGAATGCAATGGGCCGGCCGGGCACACCGATCGGTCCATTGCTGTTCAATGCGTACCCAGGATTCAACGCGTACCCGCACACATTGAATGCAATGGGCCGGCCGGGCACACCGATCGGTCCATTGCTGTTCAACGCGTACCCAGGATACAACGCGTACCTGCACACATTGAATGCAATGGGCCAGCCGGGCACACCGATCGGTCCATTGCTGTTCAACGCGTACCCAGGATACAACGCGTACCCGCACACATTGAATGCAATGGGCCGGCCGGGCACACCGAGCGGTCCATTGCTGTCCAACGCGTATTGCGAATACAACGCGTACCAGCACACATTGAATGCAATGGCCAATGTGTGCGCACCGATCGGTCCATTGCTGTCCAACGCGTATTGCGAATACAACACGTACCAGCACACATTGAATGCAATGGCCAATGTGTGCGCACCGATCGGTCCATTGCTGTCCAACGCGTATTGCGAATACAACGCGTACCAGCACACATTGAATGCAATGGCCAATGTGTGCTCACCGATCGGTCCATTGCTGTCCAACGCGTATTGCGAATACAACGCGTACCAGCACACATTGAATGCAATGGCCAATGTGTGCGCACCGATCGGTCCATTGCTGTCCAACGCGTATTGCGAATACAACGCGTACCAGCACACATTGAATGCAATGGCCAATGTGTGCGCACCGATCGGTCCATTGCTGTCCAACGCGTATTGCGAATACAACGCGTACCAGCACACATTGAATGCAATGGCCAATGTGTGCGCACCGATCGGTCCATTGCTGTCCAACGCGTCCCTGTACAAGTCACTGGCATATGTCACCATGCCTGTCACAGGTGAACATATGCCAGCCACATATACTTCCCAGGGAGTGAGGGGCACACCTACAACACCACAGCCTATCCAAACTGTATCCTAAGGCATGTAAGGCTGCATTACCTATTCCGTGTATGGGGGTGAACATGTTGTTCTGTGGGTGTCACTTGGGGGCAGCCACTCCCAGGCTGTGCACGTGGTCATGGGGACAGAATCCTTGGTGTTTCGTGTACATGACCACTGTGATGTGCAACTGTTCATATCTGAGCATGTGGCATGGTCACATTTCACGGTGGTGTATGTGTATGTCATGTCACATACCCCCTGAGTCCCATGTGGGACGGTATGTTTAACCCAGGGTAACCCATTGGCACAATAGTGATGGTCCTCCACAGTCTGTGTGCATGTTGTGTTTACAATGTCTCTGATTTCATGTGCACAATGGGAGACAGTCTCCACATCCACGTTGTTTGTGCATGGACTTTGATGTGCGTGTGTGTGTCACAGACGTCCATGTCTGTCCTGCCGAGGCAACAGGGACCACTACCTGTGGGGGTCATGGTTGTTTTGCTGTGGTGTATACATGATACACCATGTCATGCCAGTGTCCATGTGGCAATCCAGGGTCCCTGGGAATCTACCTGTCGTTGAGCTGTGATGGCTGGGGCACATCTGTCGTCACATGTCACTGTGGGGTGTGTTTGTAACGTGGCAGCAGGAGATGGGAACTGTGACACGGCCTCATGATATCCAATGGCACAACCTGGGACTTATTGATGCCACTTGTTGAACTGTGATGTTAGATGTTGGCCATGTATGTGCCATACATGTCCTTACGGAACTGCACACATCATGTACTTGTGCCTCATAATGATGTATCATGTGATATTGAGTGTGTTCAATGCCACATATGTGGGGTGACTGACAATCTTTCTTTCTTCACCTATGCACTGCAGGGCACCAGCTGTCCATAGACCATTCCCTGACCTGGCAACGATGGTGGAACGTGACAGCATCCGATGGTACCGCTTCACCAGGCAGCTGATTGAGGATTTGGCAGTGCGCTTGGCACCACATTTGCAACCTGGCCGGCCGTACCCTACAGCGCTGTCCCCCAAGGTGAAGGTGATGGCAGCCCTACACTTCTTTGCCACCGGTACCTTTCAACACACTGTGGCGACTGCTGGTGGGATGTCACAGACCATGTTCAGCCGTGTGCTCCGCGATGTTTTGGAGGCTATGTTGATATACCTGAACCAGTACATCTATTTCCCTAGACTTCAACAGCCTACGTGAAGAGTGACTTCTATGCCCTGGGGAGGATGCCGCATGTCATTGGCTCCATTGATGGGACACATGTGGCTTTGGTACCACCACAGGCCCAAGAGCAGGCATACAGGAACCGCAAACACTACCACTCGGTCAATGCACTGGTGGTCTGTCTTGCAGATATGAGCATCTCACACGTTTCCCCGGTTCTGCACATGATGCCTACGTGATGAGGAGTAGTCGCATCCCGAGGATGATGTCACAGATGCGGAACCAGCGTGCCTGGCTTGTTGGTGTGTACTGACTTTGTACCATTGTGTGTGTTCTGCAATGTAGTGTTCCACCCTCTTTTCCAACTCAGCTAATGTGCAATTGTCTGTATGTAGGTGACTCCGGATACCCCAACATGCCGTGGTTGCTGACGCCCCTCAGGAACCCTGTGACACCAGCCCAGATGCGCTACAATGAGGCACATGGTCGGACAAGGAGAGTGATTGAGCGGACATTTGGTCTCCCGAAGAGCCGCTTCCGCTGCCTGGACAAGACAGGAGGGGCCCTCCCATATGCCCCAGCAAAGGTGTGCAAGATTGTCATCATCTGCTGCATGCTACACAACCTGGCAGTGCGGAAGGAGTTGCCTCTCATCCTGGATGACGATGACCAACATCCGCCACCTGTGGAGGATCCTGGCCTGGACCACGATGCCAGTGATGATGATGATGATGGTGATGGTGATGTCCGCACACAGCTCATCACCAACTTCTTCAGCTGAATGTGAGTATCCAGAGATGTCATGTCAATGATGTGAGTTTGCATGATATGTGTTGGTGGTGCTCTGGTGCTGTTTGAGTGTGTCCATGGGCTACATGACTGTATGCGTGTAGCGATGTGTCCTTACAGGTAGTCTGTACTCCCCAACAGTGTTGACATGCTAACTTGGTTCTGGGTGGGTATCTTGTGACATGTATTGGGCATGAGTATTGCAGTTCTGTCCTGTTCTTCAGTGCTTTTGACTGTGTGTCATTTCTGTCCTTCACAGGGTACTTTCAGAGTCGTTTGGTCAACTGTGATCCCCGACACCGTGATTCGACTTCCAGGGTGGTAGCTGTCGTGTCCCTACAGGTGATGTGCGCCACACCCATGGACTTCCTTCCTTCTACACTTGTTGACTGTGTGCCCGCTGCCAGGTGGGATTACCTTGCATCTGTAGTGGTTACAACATGTTGCAAATGTGTAATAAACCTGTGCTTCACTTTGTGATGTGCGTTGTCTGTGGTCACACATTTGACTGACATTTGCTTACTGCACCAGTGGGCTAGTTGACAAAGACTGTGAATAGGTGTGGTGTCTGTGCATTGCACCGTATTTCCTTGCAACATCAGTGTAGGCAATGAGTCAGATGGCCTAGGTGTGTATTTGTTGTGTAGCCCTGGTGGTGTGTCTCCCTCATATGTGTCACGTTGCCATGACTCACATGCCTGTGTTGTACTTGCTGTAGCAGTTAGCATGCACAGTGTAATTTCGCTGGTCATCATCTCCATGACAGAAACCACGTTGGAATCACGACAGAGGCAGGTATGGTGTATTAGTGTGTTTATTGTCATACATGTGTGTGAATAGTGCACAGGATGGTGAGTGCTGTACATTTTGATTGCAATCCAAAGTTCCTAGATGAATTGGAAGTCCTGGTAGCAGAAATGTCCTGTATCAAGTCCACAGTCATCTGAGACATTGGTCCAACTTGTACTCCCCATGTCATGTGGGGGAGTTGTGTTGCAGTCAACAGGGTGAACAGTTTACGCACAAAGGTGATTATCCAGAACAGGTTTTGGCTTCCTGGGGGTTGCACATGGCCATCGGCCTCTCAGTTGCCCCTCCTCGGACGACCCCTCTTCTTTGGGGGGGGACCCTCAAGTGCAGGCTGCTGCGGTGCAGGGGACTCTCCGCCAGAGTCATCCTCCCTCCCTGTGGCAGTTGCAGTTGTTTCAGCACCAGATGTTGTGGGCACACAGGGAGGTGTTGACTGGTTGCTGCTCATCTGGCGGAGGCATTGTAATATGTCCCTATGCACCGCCGTCATCTCTTGCAGTGTGTCCCACTTGGACTCCACGCGGGACATGTGTGAGTCCAAGCGGGCATGATGGGCAGCCTGCTGCTGTTTAATGTCCCTGAGGAGCCCCACTACCTGGCTGAGCTCTCCGGTTCTGGACTGGTACGCATCGGCTATGCGTGCCAGTTGTGGGTCATCATGCAGTCCAGACCCCTCTGCGATCAGCGACCTATGTCTCCCACCCCTCCCACCACCCCTGGCGACACGTGCAGTACCTGAGGTGGCACGCACAGGTGACCCTGGGCCCCCTTGGGGGTTGTTGGTGGTGTTGGTGTCCATGGCCCCACGTTGGTCCAGGGTCCCTGTGCTGGTGGTGGTGGAGCTCCTTGGTCTGTCCATGTCGGCAGGGGTGGTATGTGTGTTGACAGTCGTTGGAGGGGTGGGTGCAGGGGGTGCAGCTGGTGGTCCTGCTGGTGCTGCATGATGACTTGCTCCGGAGGTGCCAGGTAGGTCTTCTTCATCCGAGGAGGGCAGAGGCTGTTCCACACCAGTGAGCTCCGTATCCTCTTGAGCCTGGGACGGGGACTCCTCAGCGTCTGCTGCTGTGTCCCCATCATCACCTGTTTTTGGGAGACACACACAATGTATGTTATGTTTCTGCAGGCATCAATGGTTGACACACCTGACAGTTGTGACTGTGCCTCTGGATGCGGGCCTGTACATTGCATTGTCCTAAGTTGTCACAGTCAGAGGTTGATATTGGTGTAGCACATTGTCCTGCATTATTTGGGCATTTCTATGTGAATGTTGGGGTGTGTACATGGTCTGCATTGGTTGTATTTGGTTGACATCCGGCCCTCCTTCCCACCCAGCCAGATATTCCACCATGGAACGTGCTTCCATTGCAGGGAGTGCAAGTTGTCTTTCAGGATGTCAGTCAGTGGTGTCCTGCTGTTGGTTGGTGCACAGTTGCCAGCAGGGCCTTGTGCTCCCCACAGCAGTAGCCAGTGTCAGCCATCTTGTCAGTTGTTTTCCACTCCCTGTGATGTGCGCATGGTTCAGAGTGGTGTTGATGGGACAGTTGTGGGGGTGACCAATATCTGTGACTACCACTCCCATCATGCTATTGCCTCCACCCCACTTCCCAGCATGCCCATACTTACTTGCTTTTGGGTGGACTTCACTGTGTGTGAGTGTGAGAGCAATGGCAAGATGGCTGACAGTGGTGTCCTGCTGTTGGTTGGTGGCCAGTTCCCAGCATGGCCTTGTGCTCCCCACAACAGAGCACCAGTGTCAGACATCTTTGGGGCTTTCCACTCTCTGTGGGGTGTGCATGCTTGAGTGTGAGCTTGCTGGGCCATGTGGGTGTGGAATGTTGAGCTGTGACTACCACTCCCATCATGCTATTGCCTCCACCCCACTTCCCAGCATGCCCATACTTACTTGCTTTTGGGTGGACTTCACTGTGTGTGAGTGTGAGAGCAATGGCAAGATGGCTGACAGTGGTGTCCTGCTGTTGGTTGGTGGCCAGTTCCCAGCATGGCCTTGTGCTCCCCACAACAGAGCACCAGTGTCAGACATCTTTGATGGGGCTTTCCACTCTCTGTGAGGTGTGCATGCTTGAGTGTGAGCTTGCTGGGCCATGTGGGTGGGGGATGTTGAGCTGTGACTACCACTCCCATCATGCTATTGCCTCCACCCCCTTCCCAGCATGCCCATGCTTCCTTCCTTTTGACTCTGCTTCCCTGTGGGGTTGTGTGCCTGTGCTGACAAGATGGCTCACAGTGTTATCCTGGGGTTAGTTTTGCTACAAGTCCCATGTGTGTCCCTGTGCTTCACTCAGCATGACCCAGGGTTGTGGTTCTTTGTGGGATATTTGATTGGAGTGTGAGGCAATGCATTCTCCCAGGTGAGTTGTGTGGAGTTTGTGTTAGGGGTGTGTGTGAGTGGAGCTGCTGGTAACTATGGTCAGTGCTGTCAGTCCTCCTTCCCACCCAGCCAGATTTTCCACCATGGAACGTGCTTCCGTTGCAGGGAGTGCAAGTTGTCTTTCAGGATGTCAGTCAGTGGTGTCCTGCTGTTGGTTGGTGCACAGTTGCCAGCAGGACCTTGTGCTCCCCACAGCAGTAGCCAGTGTCAGCCATCTTGTCAGTTGTTTTCCACTCCCTGTGATGTGAGCATGGTTCATGGTGGTGTTGATGTGCGCATTGTGAGGGTGGGCAATATCTGTGACTACGACTCCCATGATGCTATTGGCTACACTGACTTGCCCAGCATACACAGAATTCCTTCCTTTCAGTGGGCTTCACTGTGAGGTGGTGTTGTAGTGGTGGCTACATGTCTGGATGTGTTTGTTAGTTATATTTGTGCCACTGCCTAGCTGTAGTTGTGTTTGTACATGTGATGACACAGTTACATATCACTATGAGATGGCATGTGTTGTGTTTATCTGACTGACATACACATTTTGGGATGATTCTGTTCTGGTTGATGTGTATTTGCTAAGGGTGCATGGTTTGACTCTCCCCTTGACAGTGATGTGTGTGTATTGTCGCACAATATTGTGTACATTTGTTGTGTACTCACCAGGCTCTGGGATGTTTTCTAGTCCATATATGCTCACTGGTGGTAGGATGGCCCGCACCTTCTCCTCCCAGGGCCTGAGGTATACTGGTTTGGCAGGAGGGCCACTGCCGGTGTGTTGGCTCAAGAGGTAGTCCTTCTTCAACAGCTCCCTGACCCTCCTGCGCACGTCATACCACCTGTTCTGGATGTCTACCTTTGTGCGCAAACATGGTGATTGTGCGTTCACCCTGTCGACGATCCTCTCCCACATCTTGGTTTTCTGCGACATGGGTGTCTGTTGGACCAGTGTACCAAACAGCTGTGGCTCTACCCTGAGGATCTCATCTACCAGGACTTCCAATTCACTATCTAGGAACTTATGATTCTTCTTTGGGGGCATGGTGATGGGTGGTGATGGTGAGTGATGTGTGTGTTGGTGTGCAGGTGAAGATGTGTGAGTGTGTGTTTTGCTGGGTATATGTGAGGGTGCTATTTGTTGAGGTGCTGATGGTGTGTGGCTTGTGTGATGGATGAGCTGTGGGTGTGTGGTTGCTGTCTGTTGAGTGCTGGCAGGTAATTTGAATTTGCAAAGGATCATGGTAGGGATTTGTGTCCTTTATATGGGTGGAGTTGTGGGTGTGTCTTTGTTCCCTGCCCCCCCAGTATTTATTGGCTTTGTAATTGCTTGTTTGGCCTTTTTTGTGTATTTTCCCTTTGTACTTTTTGTGCATGTAGGAGACGTTCTTGTGACCGAGTCGGACCCTGCAGTTGTCTCGTACGAGCTTCTCCGAGTCGTTCACGCTGTGTTTGTGCTGTTTTCTATGCTGCGTACGCGTCGGTCGCGGTGTTTTGGGTTGCTTCGGCTCGCAGTTTTGTATGCGTGTCGGTTGTACGGCTTGTCCTCCGTGCGACTCGGTCGTGTTTTCCACGCGTTGCATCGTACTTGGCGGATAGGAGTTCGCGGGTACGTTTCGTTCGGGATTGTTCTGGGTGCGTGTCGGTCGGTTCGATTCGCGTGTTTTTCCGGCCGGATTGCTGTTTTCCGCGCGGCTCGGTCGTTCGGCTTGTGTTCCGTACGAGTCGGTCGGGTTTTGCACGCTTCTCATCGTACTTTGCGGGTCGGGCTGCACCGGTACGTGTCGGTCGGAATGAATTCCGGCTCCGAGTCGGTCGGTACGTTTTCCGGCCCGAATCGGAATCGACCCCAAAGTCGGGAAATCCAACCTGGGTATCAGTTCCCAGAGCAACAACTTCAACCCAAAGTGAGAAGATACACACAATCACTAGGACATATCTCAGCCCATTGCACACGGGCATCTTGATGAAGTCCAGCTGCATCCTGTTGAATGGCCCTCCTGATCTTCCTATGAGGCTTAATGTCACTGTGGTTCTTTTCCCTACATTCATCTGTTGGCACACAAAACATCTGTGACAATATCCATCAGCCATCAACCTGAATCCTGGGTTAAACCAGTTCTGTTGAAACAATCTGACCATAGCATACCTTCCAACATGTGCAGGGTAATGAAAAAGTCGAGCCCTTGGGGACAACAAGCTATCTGGCAATACAGGTCTTCCATCTGTTGAAACCCAAATGTCATCTTCTCTTTTGACACAACCTGCTCTGGCCCAACTCTGCTGTTCTGCCTCTGGCACTTCCTCTTGCAACCTTTACACTTCTTCCCAAGTATCAGCTGTTGTCAACAAAAGGTTGTAATTGGTCTCATCTTATTTTATTTATTTATTTATAAAGCTTTGTATAGCGCGAACATGACCCAAGAGGGTATCAGAGCGCTTTATAAGATGTCAGGAAGGAAGAAACAGTAAAACAAACAACAAAATCAAGAGCTAAACAAGATCTGGTGGGTCCCAAAAAGAGGAGGAGGCCATCAATGGGACCAAGTCGCCACAAAATATACAAGATTATAGGAGTTGAGAACTATACATGAGTATAGCAAATGTATTTCGATATTCACCATTAAATGTTCTGGTGCCATGAGCACAATATCTCGCAACCTCATCAGCATATTGGTTGCGAACTGTCGCATAGTCATCTTCACTTCTATTGGCCAAACACCTAATAACAGCAATTTTGGTAGGCAAATGCAATGCTTCCAACAATCTCATGACATGTGCTTCATTCCTTATGGGGGATCTGGAGGACATCATGAATCCCCTCTGTGACTATAACTGACCGAAGTCATAAATGACACCAAAGCCCTACTATCAGTGAAAATCATCACTTTCAGCTGTTCAGAAACACAGCAAGCTCTAGTAAGAGAGATCAATTCAGCCACTTGTGCAGAAGACATCCCTTGAAGTCAGGAGGCTTCCACTACCCCTGTGTACCCTGCGTAAGCAGCTCTTAGGGTTCCTCCATTGTTTCTCAGGCAGAATCCATCAACAAACAGTATAAGATCAGACTCTGTCAGTGGGTCATCTTGTATATCTAGTCTTGGCTTGGTGCATAGCTCAGTGACATAGAGACAGTCATGCTATACTTCTCCAGCATCAATTGCATTTTCAGGTAAAGGTAACAGTGTAGCAGGATTCAAAGAAGCACATTTCTTGAGACTTACATTTTCAGAAGTAAGTATAATCTGTTAATATTTGATCAACAAGCTGTTGGTCAAGTGTTGAGTACACGTACAGGTCAACAAAATATCTGAGAAGTGGGGTACAAAAAGAGTAAGGGGATGACCCAAGACAATACTTTCACATCGTTCTATGCTGACACCAGCCGCCGCTATAGCTTTAAGGCATCCGGGTAGTCCTGCGGCTACAGGGTCAAGAGCAGCAGACACAGGTCTTTGTGCATTACCATGTATTTGTGTAAGCACTGAGAGAGCGCAGTCCTCCCTCTCACTGCAGAAAAGCACAAAACCGTATTTATTATCAGTCATTCCCAGTGCCAGGGCATAACAGAGACATTGAATTTTCAAAGAAAGGTACCCCCTCAGCATTTTTTGTAGGTCCAGGAGCCAGGGGGAAGGACCAAGGAAAATAACATATACAAATGCTCCTGTCAGAACTGTATCTATTTGTCTAGTGGCCAGCACAAGGCTCGAATAGGGCAGTTCCCCAAAAAATCCATCTAACAATACCGTAATGTGCAAGAATATATTACTTTTTATTCATCTTTTTCTTTTTTCTTTTTAATCCTTATAGCATGTCTTTTGATGAAAATATCAACACAATCATAATGAAGAATTCATTCATTACCAAACAACAAGTGACATGTACAAATGGTATTATTTACAGATAAAATACATGAATAAACATATGAGTTTAATCCTGATCATTCAGACAACAAGAGACAGAGACCCCCATCAAATGTCCTCACATCAAACAACCTCACCTCTCATACCATACTCTCACAAGCAAAACACTCACACCCATCTTAATATTCTCACACAACAAAAATATACAAATATATATAGGGGGAACCCTTGATATTTCACTAGCATACACCAATAACAGTGTGAGGCTGAGTAAATCACAGTTTTCATCTGCTTTGGTGTTGTCTTAAGAGGATTCCCAGCAATCTGGTCAACGCACGTTTCGGTGGGATTAAATAGCTGCCATCTTCATCAGGACCACTCTTTAGGGCTAATTTCAGGTGAGTGGAGTGGGGGAAATCCGTGGGTAAATACACAAAAACTGTACTGATATGTACAAGAAAAGGGGAGTGCCCTAATAAGAAAGTTACAAAAACCACAAATTTGGCACAAGGGGTGTCAGTTACATGGGTGCTCTAGTGAGGAAGATACTGAGACCTATCACCTGTCAAAGACATGCACCAAACTGATAGATTGGGTGCTCCTGCACATGTGTGTCACCAGACATATGTTCCAGAAGAAAGAGTCCATTAAAGCAGAATGAAGTATTAAACCAGATAAGAAAGGTCACCCGTGATTCATTGTGCTACCGAAATAGTGAGAGGAGAATAGATTTAGAAATATTGAAATTATAAAATTATAGGTGGAGTTACGGATAGATACACAAGGGTGAGAGAGATGGCATCCCAAGGTGTGACTTAATATACTTAAATCAAGGTAACTGACCTCGTCAATACCCCATGATGGCCTGTATGATGCTCTTATACTTTGACAGGGGCAAAAAGGGTGAGAATCATCACATGTAGACTTGCGTTCAAGGTCACACAAACTGATACTGCTGGAGTCCCGCTAGTGGCAGATGGAAGGCAATTGATTTTGAATGTATTCGGGCCTTCTCTGGGGGGGCAACAATATACAATGAGGCATAAAGACGCTGCATGGCTATAATCGATGTATATACTACATTGGCACCCCAGCTATGCTTACCTAGATGATATGGGCCTGGGCTAATCCTTTGCGGGAGATTTAGAGTCAGGGCCTTCTAGTTACGCCTGGTATCCTCCATCAGCATATGTGTGTGAACCTGTAAAAAAGATGAGCGGGTATGCTCTGTTATCTCATATATATAGGCCATGTCATGAGCTGTGGGCGGCTGATATCCGGCAAGGACCCCGGTGCTACTTGGGCTCCATGTAATTAAGCTCAACCCCCTCCAGTTGATACTTAAGATTCATGGGGTTGAGCTAAGACCCGCACCCCCCACATATTGCCTTCCTAAACTAGCACACTGAAATGTCTACTGATTCAAGGCTTACAAGCACGGCGGCCCACCTACATCGGGGTCGGCATTGGCAATACCTAACGGCTGCGCGGTGCACATATTCCCGCTCTGAAATGGCCAGCATAAATGAAGGACCGTGATCTAAAAAATTTAAATAAAAGGATTATAAAGAACTCGGTGTCTGTAACTGCGAACTGCAAAGTAACTACCATTCCGACAGCTACTACTTATACACTGCTCCGTGCAAAGCGGTCCGGGTCTCTATACTTATACCTCCCCAAAAATGTTTGTTGGATGGTAAATAGCCGTCACAGTTAATACACCATCCTCCCCCCATGTTCTGCTAAGTCAATTCACATGCAGCCCTGATTTTGCTTACTTGAAACACCATAGTTGCATCTTATATTTCGTACCGGTCGGAAATAGCGTCCTTTATCACCCTCTTGGTTAGATCCTAATATAGGGGCATGGTGGGTGGGGGACCCCCGTTCAAATGGTCCAACCCTGCCTACACTGTCAAAGCCCTCACCCGTATTTACGTCAAAACGGGTGCCATCTTTGAATGGTGTAAGGTGTCATATACTGTGACTCTCCAGAATGCTAAGTTTTGATCACTTATGGGGTGCATGTTTGTATAGGTTTATACAAAGGAAAATCTAAACGAGGGATAACGTTAGTGTAATACAAACATAGTCCTAGACGATTCGTTAGATCTAAACACCTGCACGGTCGGAGAGAGACATGCGCCATCTTGGAATGGGCTAGTATCTACAACAGACGGACTGGAGGATAAAGGAATGCCTCGTAGTAGGTGCAGCAATGTGTGTTGTAGCTGAGTGGCTCTGCAGAGTCCCTTTAATATAGAATGCCCGGGGAGTAGCGCATCCATGAGTAATAGTCCAAGCTCTCTATATGTGTCTAACACAGAGGAATAAAAACACGTACTACAGAAGTGCCAGTATGATTGTCTAGCAAGATATTTTAAAATCAGAACATCAAGTCAAAGATGAAAGGGGCAACAAAACCCATTGGATGTCATGTTACAAGGACTACACCAAAGTGACAAGTTCTACCAGCAAAACCATAGAGGGAAGGATGTACAGTGTATGACCCGCATCCCTATGTATGCTGTAACTGTTGCAGGCTAGAGGAAATATTGATACGTGATATAGAAAATATAAACAAATGACCAGGTGTCATCTTGTGTAATATTCCATATGATCACCTCATTCAAGTCTTCTTGCACTGTATTGAGGGTGAAAATACAGAAAGTCTCTCCTTCTTTGCGAATTTTTCAGTCAGTCGCCCAAGCCTGGGACGTACTTTTTCAAAAATAAGTCATTTCAGTTTGTCTCCAGAATGTTTACTTTCACAACAGTATCGAACCAGAGGTGCTTGGAGTCTGGTTGTTTTGATGGTGGATTTGTGTTCAGAAAACCGGATGCGAAATTCTCTTCCTGTTTCACCTACATATCCTAGGCCACATGGGCAGAGGATAAGGTAGGCTACATTAGTGCTTCTACAGTTTGTCATGTCATGCAGTTGTCCTGTTCTATTTCCATATTCCCACTTGGTGGTTGTAATAGCTGAATCACAGGCATGGCATGTTCCACACCTGTGGTTTCCTTTGATTGGTGGAAGGCCATCTAAGGACTTCTGTTGTTGCCCCCTGGTGGTAACTATCCTACTGTGGACTAACTTATCCTTGAGATTGGCGTTTCTCCTATAGGCAAAGATGGGTTTCTGCAGTTGTTCGTCCTCATGGTGGATGTTGAGAATTTTCCAGTTCTTTTCAATTACTCTTTTTATCTTAAAGTTAATGTTGGAGTGATTAACAACGCTTACTAGCCTGTCTTGTTTCTGACGGATATGGCCGTGGAGCAAGGCATCCCTGTTGTAATATCTTGCTCGTTTGAAAGCTTGTCTCACCAATCGTTTAGGATAACCTCTAGCCAGGAGCCTATTCCGCAGTTGGTCACCATGTGTGATGTATTCCTTAATGTTGGTGCAATTGCGCCTGATCCTTAAAAATTCACCAAAAGGAATACTGTCCTTCTGACAGTTAGGATGAAAGCTGTGATGTTTTAAGATGGTATTTTTCGCAGTAGGTTTACTAAAAAGGCTCACTTGCAGCACATACTCTTGGCCTATGATCCTTATATCTAGAAATTCAACTTTTTCTTTACTGTAGTTTGCTGTGAATTTTAAATTCACATCACTGAGATTCAGCCATGAGATGAAATTCAGGAGGTCACTTTCTTCACCAGTCCATACAAGGAATATATTGTCAATAAATCTGTGCCAACACTGGACGTTCTCAAAGTAGGGTGCCATTTCATTAAAGATGTGTTTCCGTTCGTATTCGCCCATATACATTTTGGCTATACTGGGGGCACAAGAGGCCCCCATGCTGGTCCCCTTGATCTGCTGATACATGATATTATTGAATTCGAAAATGTTGTTGTGTAGCACTATATCCAAACATTCCAAAATGAATTGGTCAGGGCGATCTCCAGGTGTTCTAGCCAACAGAGCTGCCACAGACTCTAAAGCTTGTCCGTGGGGAATGTTTGATTATAGCGCCTCAATGTCGAGGGTAACAAGAAACTGAAGGTCTTTATTATAGGGTGTGTTCTCAATTTTGGCTATCATGTCCCCTGTATCTCTTGGACTCGTACTGTTTAGTCAGCAGACATAAGAAAGCATCTACATATTTAGAGAGCGGTTCAGTGCTGGAGTTAATGGATGATATAATGGGACGTAATGGAGGATCATGCATATCTTTGTGCGTTTTGGGAACTCCATAAATGACAGGTGTCACTGGGTCGATTTTATTTAGAAATTCCTATTCCTTTTTTGCAGATGTTACCGTCCAGGAGAGCTATTTGAGTGGTATCCCCTATTTGTGTTTTCAATGTGTCTAGAACAGTATTCTTCACCCTTTTATAGTGTTCTGGGACTTGAAGCATGGTTATAATTTTGGCCATATACTTTTGAGTATCCATGACCATTATACCCCCATCTTTATCGCAAGGTTTGATGGTGATATTAGTGTTGTTTTGTAGTTTATTGAGAGCTACCATTTCCTGCTGTGTCAGATTGTGCTTGGCTGGTGGGAAATATTTGGTAACTCGTTGTAGGTCTCTGATAACTGCCTTTTCGAAGACAGTCACTTCTGGGCCTACCATTTCCAATGTTGGAGCAAATTTGGATGCAGGTCTACAACCCGACGCATTATTCTCCTGTTCTAGCGGGTTGTTCTGCTGAAAGAATTTCTTAAGTCTGACCTTTCGCAGAAAGGAAAAGACATCTTGATTTAGTCTGAATGTGTTGTTACAGTCTTAGCTCAACCCCATGAATCTTAGGTATCAACCATTACACAGAGCCCAAGTAGTACCGGGGTCCTTGCCTGATATCAGCCGCCCGCAGCTTATGACATGGCCTATATATATGAGACAACAGAGCATACCCGCTCATCTTTTTAACAGGTTCACACACATATGCTAATGGAGGATACCAGGCTTAACTAGAAGGCCCTGACTCTACATCTCCCGCAGAGGATTAGCTCAGGCCCATATCATCTGGGTAAGCAGAGCAGGGGTGCCAATGTTGTATATACATCGATTATAGCCATGCAGCGTCTTCATGCCTCATTGTATGTTGTTGCCCCCCAGAGAAGGCCTGTAGACATTCAAAATCAATTGCCTTCCATCTACCACTAGCGGGACTCCAGCAGTACCAGTTTGTGTGACCTTGCTCGCAAGTCTACATGTGATGATTCTCACCCTTTTTGCCCCTGTCAAAGTATAAGAGCAACATACAGGCCATCATGGGGTATTGACGAGGTCAGTTACCTTGATTTAAGTATATTAAGTCACACCTTGGGATGTCATGTCTCACACCCTTGTGTATCTATCCGTAACCCCACTTATAATTTTATAATTTCAATATTTTAAAATGTATTCTCCTCTCACTATTTCAGTAGCACAATGAACCACGGGTGACCTTTGGATGGCCAAGACTTTTTCAAAACTTAATTCTGACAAAACGGAGGTGTTGCAGTTTGGAATCAGCAACACCCTTTGGAATTTCGCATGGTGGCAAACACCTGTGCAAAAAGATACCTAGGTGTGGTATTTGACAATAAACTTACATTTGTCGACCTCTCAAATCAGGCTACATCTTCTTGTTTTCTAATGCTCAGGATTCTAAAACAAAAATCCTACTTTTTCTTCCTCTTGAACTTAGGAAAAGAGTTATATCTGCACTGGTCATCTCAAACATTGACTGTTGCACATCCTTATTGGTGGGAGAGCAATCTCAAGTTCTTAAAAAATTGCTGACTTTTCAAAATACTGCCGCTAGAGTGCTCCTTAATCTTCCCAAATTTTGTCCAGTATCTAAATATATTAGAGAACTGCACTGGCTCCCAGTTAGGGCACGTATTCAATTTAAAGCACTATGTTGGGTACATAAGGGTCTCCACCAAAAAGGGCCAGGCTTTCTACAAGACACATTCAGATGGTACCAACCCAAGAGAACTCTACGGTCGAGTACGGCCAATAGAATTCAAGTGCAGAAAATCAGAAAAGAAAGCTGGGGAGGAAGAAAAGTTTCAGTTTATGTCTCTAAATGGTGGAATGAGCTACCCGACCATCTGAGATTTCAGTCCAACCTTCTTAGACTCAGAAAGGAGCTGAAAACCTGGCTCTTCTAACAGCGTTGGCATTGTTAGGAAATGTACTTCCGCCGCCAATGTTTTTCTGGTTTGCTCGATACCAGCGCCAAGAAGCATTTCGGTATTAGCGCGCTCTAAAGACCCCATAACATAACATACTTGCACCACTCAGTACATTGGGGTACAAACATCCCTGTCTGCTTATCAAAGAACGTCTTCTTCTTAGGGTCAGACTGGGACTGGTTACCACTATTCCCTTAAGAATTGTTTTGGGGACCTTTGGAGAAGCCAGTTTACTGTCAACTAGGTGCTGGCGCAACTCTGCAAAACAAATTGAGCATGTGCTCTCTCTTAATCAGATTATACGACCCATTGTAATCATTCACTTTGCTGCCGCCCATCCAACCATTCAGTGCCTTGCTGGAGTAATCCACAAAATCTACCCAAGACTGGTTGGGGAGCATCTGGCTGTCCCTGAACCTTGGTGGTACCTTTCAGGGGTCAGCCCAAACCTGGCAAATTAAAATGGCTTTCATTGGAGTGTACCTAGTTTGCTTCCCAACCTCCAGTGTTAGAAGTGTGTCCTGCCCCACAGTAGGCACGTGTTTCTACAGACCACCCCCGATGCTCTTCTTGGACCTTGTGGACACTCGGGGCTACCCCGTAGGCAGAAAACCATTTGTCTATGTCATCTCCAACCAAATAACTGGGCACCAAATCCTTTGGAATGCGAACTCTTTTGTCTCCCTGAGACACTGTGGGTATCCTGCCACCATCACTGCTAGAATCTGCCTGCCTGGCTTTGATGTTCAGCTCCTTTAGACTCGGTTCATGATCCAACAAGATTTTATTTTTCTCTAAGGCTCTTTCAGCCTTTTTCTCCACTGCCTCCATCTTTAACTTGGCCATTTGCAGCTTGAACTCTCTCCTCCCTCCTTTCTGCCAGTTCCTCTGTGGATAGGCCATGGGAAGAGACAATGCTCCGTGCCCTGGCAGGGGGCTCAATTCCAGGGGTCAAGTCATCCCTTTCCACTGCAAGTGGCTCTTCCATCGCCTCATCCTCTCCTGTGGTTTCACCTGGTATGGAGTGAGTTTCTGCCCAGGCTCTCAGTGCCTTTTGCAACTCCACTTATATGTCAATTGGGGATGAAGCAAGCTTACCATATTTAGGGGAGAGAAAACAAGCACTTGTTAGCAGTGGCAAAGTGCGCAGAGTCCTAATACCAGCAAAAACAAGGTCAGAAAAGTGCAGGAGGAACCCAAACCTTGGGGGAAAGACCACCCTAAGGCTGTCAGGTCTAACATGCACCAATAGCTAAATGCACAGTGATAAGCATATGCATTTTACATAATAAGTGGTGTACCTAAAGAGTGTGACGAAAGGTATATCTAAGTGATCTTTAGTCATTCATCTCCCATTGTGATTTATCACCAAGTGTATCCACCCATAACTGCTGGTATCCCGAAGTACACCATACTTTGCTCTGTGCATCCAGGCCCGGACTGTGTGTTTATTCCACCAAGCATTTTCCTGGTGGGCTGCAGCCATCAGAGCCTGATTTTTTGGGCAGGGGGCCGCTGCTGGCACCTCATTCACTTTCTCTAGCTCCCCCAGGTAATTACAGATGGCACAGCGGGTGCTTTAGATGAGAGAGAGGGAAGAGAAAAGGAGATAGAGAAATAAACAAGGAGGAAGAGAGTGGGTCTGGTTTAAACATTTTTGCCTTAGCTGCTTTTGATTCCCAGTCCTTTTAGCAATGATAATGCCCTTAAAAACCTCCTAATAATCAATTAATAAAGAGGTTGTGTCAAATCCAGGGTTCGGGATTCCATCAACTAGCAGTTCCTAGCTACTCCCTTGTTTTTTGAGATAGTTAAAGCTGACTCAAGTGGCATGAAGTGGTGGCGAGTGATCTTTGAAAGTGGTGGAGTATAAATACCCAGCCATAAAGAACAGAGAGCAATGGGAAAGTGCCCAACTCCCTCCATGAGGAGAACATTTTGTAAACATATATGGTAAAATACTATAGAGTCTAAAGAGGCACTCATAAAATACTGCAATAATTTAATGTTGCACCAAGCAAACTTGAACTTCTGAAGGGGTACTGGAGGTGCACGCTCTCAAAAGAAAACTTTGACAAAATGGTGGTAAAATCTTGGATTTTCTGTACAATTTGACAAAAAATATCTAAAAAAAAAAAAAGCTGATACAAGTTGAACAGGAAAGCCATTTTCACATTGTGTTTCTTTTTTTCATAGCAACCTTCTTAAGTATGTCCACAACGGAGCCTACACCCGTGCTTTCTCCGACATAGTCCTCTGGTGTTCCGACGGAGTACAGGCTGTCAAAGGTTTACATAGAACACAGTCTGCCCCATTTAGAATGGATGTTTTGTTTTTGGGTGGTCATCACAGGTAAAGCCTGGTGGTGAGGGACAGCAAAAAAAAAAATATTGAACCCACACCATAGGAGACACTGCCTATAGTGTGGTGGTCATTGGTTTTTGCTTTTTTTTTTTTTAAATATAACTCTGCTTTGGATTTTTTTTTTTTTTTTAAACATAAACTGGTAAAAAGTTTGACAGGTGGCGTTCATGTCTGATGGAGTCATCCATCAAACTTTTAACACCTTGACAGGAACAGCTGTGACAGCAATTCCTGTTAATGACTAGGTATGTTCGCAGAACCAGCGAGCATCTCTATATGTGGAGTATGGGTACTCCGTGAGGGCGATGGAGTATTTTACTCCATCTCACTGACGGAGTAAATACTGTATTCCACACTCCAGATCAGGCCCTTAGAATCTACTTGGAATGTACAGAGAAATATACATGCATGCGCTCCTCAAGGGAAGTAAAAAGAGAACATCTTACAAGTCACTCACCATGAAAGTAGGATTCTCCACTCCACTGAAACTCGGGTTCTTATTTGGAGATGTCATGACTTCAGTAATCATCAGCATAGAATCTAAAGCAAAAAATATTCCAAGCAAAACCCAGCCACCTCTTCAGTCTGGGAACTGGAAATGTCACTGCAGGGACTTATCCCTGATCGGGGGTGAAATCCCTGCTCATGTGAGTTATCGCTGATCAACCACTGCTGAAGGCTCCTCTTGTGCAAAGGTTCCTGGTAGTAGGGTTCGAGTCAGCATTGGAAGGCAGATGATTGGCACATTCCCTTGTCGAGTCTGAACTGAAGCACAGGAACTGGGACAGCTGTATATTCAAGCTCGAAGGTGTGTCGGATGTATGCCAAAAGTTGGCAAACAAATGTAACTGTATAATTAGGTGATGTCACTACAAAGCTTTCACCTCACCTGCATTCAGAAGGCGTCACCTCTTTGAATTAAATAATAATCATTTTCAGCCTCACAAAATGCCAACTGCATCTCGACCATGAAATGTGGTGTTTGGTGAGATTGAATTTGCCAAGAGTCACACATATTTTAGGTTTGCCTACAGACAGTCTAACACCTTTTGCGAGAGATACAATACTATACATGGAATGGGCTTGGGGTCAGCCTTTTACTCATGAGTGGATGGCTTTCTTGTCGCTCTCACTTCCCTGCTTCTGATTCACTGGCTTTCCTCCCTATTCTTGTGTTTGTCCTGTCCAAGGAGCATTTTGGTTGGATGGATAGAATGTCGATGTCAGAGCATGTATACTTCCACTGCTGATGTCAAACCTGGCACTGCAAGGGCATATGAGTGGGTATTTTCTGTATCTCTCCCTCCCTTTTACCCCTATACCCTCACCCCTCCACCCCCTTGGTCTTTACTAAAAACTGTCTATATATATATATATATATATATATATATCTGCTGGCCCAGTAGCCCCCTTACATTTTCTGGATGCCAAGACTTGTAGCTTTGCCAATGCTTGTTATTACATTTTTGAAAGAGCGGCACTATGGTGAAATTTCTTTTATGCTATACAGCACAATCTAGAATGCTATATTACCTATGGGTGCAAACATGGTACACTAATATCCTTGAATGCAGAGTAATATTGTTCTTCTCTTAAAGGCTAGTTTACATCTCCAAATTAAAAGAATATACTGAATAATGCCTTTCCTCAAACATTGACTTTCACATGCAATGAAAGTGGAATTTTCTTGCAAAGCAAAGAGACATGTTTAATGTTTGATATTTGTATAAACAAGCAGGGATTGTTGTAAAGACACTTATAACACTGTTTGTGATGAAAGCTTATTTATTCAGCATGTTTTACAGAATTTGACTATTGTCAATGGAAGAAATTGGGTTACTGGTTGAGGGGGTGAAACCATTCTCAAGCAGCAACCACAATTCTTCTCAGTGTGATGTCAAAAGCAACCCTAAATCAACCTGTGTTCATCCATCGGGTAGCTTGGCACAACGCAGTCAGGCTTAACTCAGAGGAAATGTGTAAAGTATTTGTGCAACACTTCAAACAGTAACACAGTGAAAACACACCACAAAAGGCTCCCACACCAGCTGAGAAAAATAGAGTAATTTTTAATAAAACAAGACGAAAACGACAAAAATTAAATCCATAGAACCAGAGATATGCAGTTCTAAAGATTTCAGTAAATATAGTGCCATTAAGTACAAAGTACCAACTGTGGAGATCTGGTTGCGCAGGACTGGGACAAGTCACAAGTTCAAGCTGACCGCGATGAAGTGCAGGCTGGTTACGGGGACCCAGGTAGGCCCGCTGAATAAGAGTACCTTAAATCCTGGTTTGGGGAGTATTGTGAGGTTCTGTGCAGAGGATGCGTCGCACAGCCGAGAAGATAAGTCGGATCCAAAGAGCGGTGAAGCTGCAATGCAAGATCCTGCATTGTCATTGAGGATCCTGTCGACGAGGGCTTGCGATGCATTGAGGATGCGTCTCACAGTTGAGACGACACGCAGGTTCTGAGGAGCTGAGAAGTAAGAACCTGCGTCATTGTCAAGGCTGCTGTTGACGAGAGATGCGAGGGCCTGCATCGGCCAATCTTCGCAGATGCGGCAGTTCCTATGCGGCCGCGGGGTCGATGTGGAGTCATTTGCGTCAGGACACCTTTTACAGCAGAGGCAATGTGTTGGTTCTGCTGGGGTTTGAGGTGCAGAGCAGGGGAGATGTGTTGGTTCTGCTGGGTCCACAGGCAGGCTACCAGAGCACCTTCAAGACCCCTTTGGGTCCAGGACTGGGGTGGCACCACTTGGCAGGGCAGAAATAACAGATACCCGAGTCCAGGTGCTGGGTTCAAGGTTATTGAAACCTTCTGTCCCTGAGGCTCTAGTCAGGAGGCCCACCAACTGGTCCTTGGAGTCACTCTGGGGTCCTGGGTTCAACAGATGCAGGTCCAGTCCTTCTCACCCAGGCAAGATGCCAGCATGCAGCAGGTCAGTACAGCAGGGCAGCAGTTTCTTCAGAGCAGCAGTCCAACAGAGTGGCAGCCCTTTCAGCAGCACAGCAGTCCTTCCTGGTAGAGTATCCACAGGTCCATAAGTATTCTGAATAGGTGGTGTCTGAGGTCCAATATTTATACCTGGTGCACTTCCACTGGAAGTTGGGAAAAGCTTCCAGAGGTCCCCAGTTGAAGTCCCCAGGCATCCTGCCTTCCCTGCCATGGCTCCAGACTAACTGCAAGGGGTATGCAGCACTTAGTGTGAAGGCAGGACACAGCCAATTCAAATGTAAGTAGGGCTGTGCCCAGCTCCACCCTTCCATCCTGTCAGTGATGGCCCACCCAAACACACTTAACATCTCTATTGTGTGTGGCTGTCTAGGAGGAATACACAAAGCCCAATTGTCAGCTACACCTAGTCATGTGACCCAGAGACAGGCTACAGGCACTAAATGGCTGAAGCAGGAAAATGCTAACTTTCTAAAAGTGGCATTTTCAAAATTGTAATTTAAAATCCGAATTTACCATAAGAGAGGAGTTTTTCATTGCAATTCCAAAGACACAAAACATGAACTGGTTACGTGCTCCCATTTGGAAATTTCAGGTTATGAAGTGTAATAAGGTAACTCCAACTCTGCTGTGGTGTGAGGAGGAACACTATGATGACGTATGCCACCTATTAGTGGGTAAGGGTTCTCGTCCTAAAAAGGAAACAATCTCCTCACTTCTCAGGTTAACATATCAGTTCATTAGGTCATTTCCCGGACCCAGGTATTTAAGTGTGTTTTTTGAGTTTATGAATTTGGAGAAAATACCCGATGGTCTTAAAATATCCCCCATCCATCCCCTCTTTTGTGTGATTTGAGTCGCGTGTAAGTAACTGCTCGTAAGGTGTGGTGGTGGGAAAAGAGTAAGAGATAAAATGTGCAGTTTACTGAAATTGTTCATGAAGACAAATGTCCTTTAAACATTCTAGAGGAACAATAAATACATTACAGCATTATACATACAATAATTCTACAAATAGATATTTAAATTGACAACAAACATGACATACATTCATAAAGCAAAAACCAGCCCACAATATATTTGATAAAGTAAATCGTTTCCCTTCATTTCCTCGTGCCGCAGAAAAATTGACCCAATGTAATTGCAACATCCTACTTCGTATCAAATTAATGGCTGTGTTAAAGTATTATATTTTAAAAACTCTGCGCACAAAATTCTCCATTGCAACTATATAAATAAAATACAATGAAAATTACATGTATAAAACTAAATTGATTTTACACAGACACACATTCCTGTTGTGACCAACAGCATGCATAAATCCAGCAACGTGCCATTCTGGAAGAATGCCAATCACAAGGGGTCTCCTCTAATACATTTATCAGCCATTAAACTCATATACAAACTTTACACACCACTGCGCCCCCATTCAGTTGTTTGATAAACTGAAGTTTTCCGGCAAAATATACTCTAAACCAGGTGTCTCCAACCCAGTGCTTAATTTGTAAAAAACAACAGTGCCTGGGCTCTCGTCATCAGGCCACTTCTACTTGCACTGCCCATTGCAGCTGTCAATTACAGTAACAGCATAACAAATAAGTCACACTCCTACAAGTGTTACAATTCTGACAATTTCAGTTCACCAAATTAAAAGAATGGCTTTGGCAGCAGGTATTAGTCATTCTTAATGTATATTGAATTAATAAACAACAGTTGTTGTGCTCATCTCTAACTTAAAAAAACATTGCCACCATGTGGCAGACTGTCATATGTATCGGTGCTGACAGTTAAGGGCCCGTGCCGAGCAAAATCCCTGTACAAAAGCCTGTCACTAATGTCCTTAGAGTTGGGATGTCTCTAGTAACCTGTAGTAAAGAAATTATGCAGCTACTCAACTGTAATAAGTTATTGCAGGTGACTTATGACATCACAATGCCTGCTGCCACAGCCAGCAGTCAAGGTGAAAGGCTGGTCATGGGGCATAATTACAGCTGCAAAAACAA
Organism: Calotriton arnoldi; assembly: GCA_963921515.1. NCBI lineage: Eukaryota > Metazoa > Chordata > Amphibia > Caudata > Salamandridae > Calotriton > Calotriton arnoldi. The sequence goes on from CAWUFW010002978.1 coordinate 1,312,323, forward strand.
GAACTGGCTTTTCCTTCATATCTGTTTTTCTAAAATGAACTGCGATCAGTGGAAAGGAGATATTTATGCCAATATGTTTATTTTGATGCCTGCTGTAGGCCATTACAGAAAACATATCATCTCTCTGCATGTTTCCACACTTTCTGATCTACAGCATTTTTAATCAGATTTACATGAAACTTATTCTATTACTTTGTGGCAACAAATTATTAGCTGTTTTTTGGTGAGTTTAATTTCACACTATGGTTTCCGCTTTTATTCTTCATATTTCCGACCATACTACCCTTTTCATATAAAAAGCAAGACACTGAGGATTTAGGCAGTTTGTGGGAAGGGTGATGGTGTGACTGTGTATTAGAAGGAAAATAAATGTCCCCACTGTATGTTGAAAGGATACTGCAACTCACCTCAGAGTTCCATGATCTTACAAAGGAATTCGACCTTCAGCCTCATTCTTCTATATGGCCATGGAATTCCTTTGTGACTTGATCCATCCTTATAATGTAAGGCAGAGGGTACTTTATGTCATACATTATTTCCTGTTGTTTGCACCCTTTCTCAGACATACAGCATTCCGACATGCGCTACCTATTCTTCCTTCGAAACTGTGCATTATAATCCAACAACAGTCCTTTGGTCACTTGCATTTACCCATTTTCCAAAATGCTTTTGTATCATTCAAGCTCATTGCACTGCGCATCTCACTTCATCATTTAGTATTACATTCTGATTTTTTTATGTCCTGATTAGATAATAATCTTTTGTACCTACAAACTTAAAAAGAAGTAGAGACTTATTCTTCCTGCTTTCTTTATACAAACACCATGCACTACTACATTCCTTTTTTAAATGTCTGCAATCTTTGTCAAACTCGCCTTACCCATCCCAATTCCTTAAAGGCATATATTAGTGTTTGAAAATGAAGTGGAGCTATCAGACAATCCACTACTGTATGCAAGATGTTTATAATGCATCATTATCTAATTAAATACCTAAACTTAAGTCCACATTCATGTCATATTGGCACTCTTTAAGCAATTGTCCTGATTATATCTTGTTCTTATTTTGGAGGATATGTTGTTGATAGCATTAAAGTAAATTGAGTTGATATTATAGTCTTGCCAACAAAATTAATAGTTGAAGCACTGTGGTTGGTACCATCAAGATCAAATATCTGAAAATCAGAGAATTAAAAAACAAATTGGCTGGACAAAAAGATATAATTAATAGAAACCTGCAAAATACCATTTAAAATGTTTTTCTGTGCTTGTATACCTTAGAGACCAGGCGCTAACAAGTTATCCAAATTTAGTTCTGCGAAAGTACCTGCAAACTCTTTTGTACTGGAACAATAGTAGGTATACTGGGTGAAGGTATACTCCAGTCGGGGCTCCATAGAATGGTGCTATATCTGCTAAGGTATGATTTGTCATACTAGTGTCACATTTAAAATTGAAATGGCCACCAGAAATCAATCAATCAGGGAATTATAAGCGCGCTACTCACCCGTGAGGGTCTCAAGGCGCTGGTGGGGGGGGGGGGTTACGCCGCTCTGTTCAGCCGAAGAGCCAGGTCATGAGGATCTTCTTGAAGGTGTTCAGGGAGGGGGCGCGTCTGATGTCTGCCGGTAGCTCGTTCCAGGTCTTGGCTGCAATGTGAGAGAACGATCTTCTGCCTGCTCTGGCTCTATGGATGCGCGGGGTTTCAACCAGTGCGAGGTTGGACGATCGCAGGTTTCTTTTGGGTACGTGGAAGTTTATTCTGTCGTTGAGGTATTTGGGTCCGTTGTTGTGTAGGCATTTGTAGGCGTGAGTGAGGATTTTGAAGGTGACTCTCTTCTCCACGGGGAGCCAGTGGAGTCGCCGCAGGTGTTGGCTGATGTGTTTGTGCCGGGGGATGCCGAGGACGAGTCTGGCCACGGTGTTCTGTATTGTTTGGAGTTTGCGGAGTAGGGACTTGTTGATGCCGGCGTAGAGTGCGTTGCCATAGTCCAGTCTGCTGGTGATGAGTGCGTGGGTGACTGTTTTCCTCGACTCGGGGGGGATCCTTTTGAAGGTCTTACGGAGGATGCAGGGGGTGTTGAAGCAGTTGGAGGTGACGGCGTTGACCTGTCGGTTCATGGCGAGTGATGAATCGAGTACGATGCTGAGGTTTTTGGCGGGGCTTCCGAGGGCTGTGGGCCACCAGGTGTTGCCCCATGCTGAAGGGGTGAATCACTTTTGCCTGTGGATAACATGCAAATCTGTTTCTAACTATTTTAAATTATCCTTCAAATTAACATCCCCAGTCGTTTAATATAGACTGTAATCAAAATGCAAGGTCTCTAGGAGAACAGTTTGATCTTCACTTGGCAGGCTCTTTAGTGGCCAGCACTCCTGAAACAACATCACGTTGTAATTGCACAATTGATATTCCTCTGAGGTGGGGGACCTAAATCCAAAATACTCCAAACTAGGTGCCTGGCTGTATTTGACTGCCTGCTAAATTATGAATAATCAGTAAATCTTTAGAATTCCTCCTTCAATTGATGCCTCACAGTTGAAGCCCACTGTACATGGTCATGTGCTTTTATTGGATTTTTAAAAGGGCAGAATTTAGCAACCTACAGTTATCCCATCCAAGTGAAAATTCCGGCATCTAGTCTTATATTTGACAAAATCCGATAATACATTGTCCTGCCAGAACCTGGCAGAAATCAGAAATACTGTCATGAGGAATTTTAAATAAGGGTGGCAACTCTAATAGGACACTCACCCCCCTAGAGTGGATATCATCAGCATGTTGCCAAAGCAAATTACAAACAGCAAAGAAAGTAAAATTAACCACAGCTTGCAGCAGGTCATAATCATCATTTAAGGTCATCATAAAACTTATTATCATAGGACTGAACTACTCTAAGTGGAAACATTTAATGATAAATCTCCAAAAGTTAAGAGTGATCCAGTGGTCTGGAATTTTCAGGGTTTGGGGATATATTTGAAAAAAATCATTGTTGAGTATTATAAGAAACTGGGTAATACGTTGATGGGGTAGAAGTCCCACTCAGGCAGCAACCATGATCCTTGTGAGGGTGAACCACAAAAATCACTAAATTAGCATGTGCTTAGCCCTTTGGTAGTGTGGCACAAAGCAGTCAGGTTTAACTTAGAGGCAAAGTGTAAAGTATTTATGCAGCACACAAACAGTAATAAAGTGAAAACACAACACATGAAAAATCCTAAACTAATTTAGAAACATAGTGATTTTTAATAAATAAAATGATACCAGAACAACAAAGATCCAATCAGTAGAACTGAAGATATTCCATTTGAATGTTTTAGGTAGATATAGCACCTAAAAATACAAAGAGCCACTAGTGGTCATTTGGTTGTGCTAGACTGGGGAAAAGTCACATGTTCGGGCTGAACACAATGGATCACGTGCCGGATACAGGGACCAGGTTTGTCTTGCAGAAAAAGTTACCTTCTCAAAGTCCGGTGCGAAATGTTCTGTTCACAGTGGAGGAGGCCGCAAGGACAGCATCATGGATGGTTGTCGCTGTAGCGCTAAGAGCCGGCCGGGTGGCGTGGGCTGTCGCTGCTCTAGAGTGAAAATGTGGTTGTGCGTCGTGGAGGGTCATTGTTGGAGTTCCATGTTGGCGGTCACCACGAGCTGTTGTTGCTGTAGCGCAAAGTGTGGATCTCACTTTGCCACCCATTGCTGGTGGCCACTGAAGCACAGAGAGTTGGGTTCCCCAGAGCTTCACGTTGGCAGTCCTCGCAGGCTGCAGAGTCTCGGTGCGAACGGTCCTGTACATGGTCGCAAAGAGCCCAAAACTTCAGGATTATACTTTTGCTCAAGGGAGGAGCTCAACTGATGTCAGCCAAGGGTCCAGGACCTGGGGGTCATTTCTTGGGGATCAGGAACACACTCCAGCAGAGGCCAGCAAGCCTCAGGCAGGTCCAGTTCCAGGTCCAATGCAGCAGGTCAGCTGAGGAGTTGCAGGTAGCCTCTGGAGCTTGCTGTTTCCCTGTAGCTTAGACAGGAGACCAGCCAACTAACCCTTGGAGTCACTCAGGTTAGTCTGGGATGAAGGGAGCAGGTCCAGTCTTCCTTCTCAGAGAGCAAGGTAGTCCTCAGCAGCAGTGCAGTGCCCTGGTAGCAGAAGGGCAGTCTTCTGGGGGGCAAGGCTCCTGCCAAGGCTCCAATGAGTCTGTGCTGACAAAAGGCTAGTGTCAGGGTCCTTGGTATGTTCTGGTGTCAAGCCCTGGGAAGTATAAGTAGGGCAGGGAACAGCTCTGCCACCAGCATCCTGGCAAAACAGTCATCCTGCCAACTCCTAGTCCCCTTTTGTCTCACTGTCTGGGAGGAATACACAGAACCCAACAGCAGGCCCATTTACAGTCATGTGTCCCAGTCCACTGACAGAAGGCACAAATGGCTAGGACAAGAAAATGCTAACTTTCCAAAGTGGCATTTTCAGACTTGTGACTTAAAATCCGACTTTACCATTAAAGAGGACGTTAAATTACAGTTAATTTGAGATATCTCTACCTGCTCCCAGACCAAAGTTAGCACTTACTAAATGTAGCGGGCTACCCCATTGTTAGTCAATGGGAGAGAGAGGCCTTACCGCAGTGAAAAACGTTAGGAGTTTTTCACAACTTGGACATGTAAAACCTGCATGTTCTACTTTTTAGACAATGCACCCTGCCCTATGAGCCTTTAGGGCCTACTTTAGGGGTGCCTTATATGTCTTAAAAATAACGGTTTCGGCCAGGCAAAAGGTTTATTTTGCCAGGTTGAAATGGCAGTTTAAACTGCACTACAGGCTGCAGTGGCAGGCCTGAGACGTGTTTTAAAAAGCTACTTTAGTGGGTGGCACAATCAGTGCTGCAGACCCACTAGAAGCATTTCATTTACAGGCCCTGGGTACATGTAGTACCATCTTGTTGGGTCCTATGTATCTTTAAATGCTTATGTTTATCTTTGAATGTGAGCGCATGCCACCATGACCTTTATTCCATCCTGGAATGGTGGCATGTGGAATGGTCAGGCAGTCAGTTGTACTTTGCTGTCGCTCTGACCGGTCGTTTCCTCTGGAGATCTCTTCTTCTCAAATAAAGAAATTGAACCTACCTTTCACGGACTTTTCACGGACTTCACATCTTTTCACTGGCGACGATTGGTTTCGAGCCCTGGACCGGTACAGAGTATTTTGGAAAGAGACTCTTCCTGCAGCCTGTCATTCGTCTCTCTTCCGGACAGCAATCTTCTTCCTGCTACTGCTGGAGTTCTGCCGTTTTCACATGAACTCGAACTCTGGTAGGATATTTATTTATATCCTTTTTCCACGATTTTGATTTCTTCAAGTCGCGCTCGAGCGTATCAGTGTTACTCAGCGCGTTCCCTCCTGCGCGAGTCGCTCTTACGCAATCGCGTCCTGTGTTTCCTAGCAACGTACGGAGCCATTTCCAATGCATCTGCATCCCTTGTTGTTTCCTGGCAACTAGAACTGTCAATCACTGCCTGAGGCATATGGAGACAGCGTCCTTGTTTTTGAGCAACGCTTGTCAAGCACTGCCTGAGGCGTATGGAGACAGCGTCCTTGTTGCTGAGCAACGCTCGTCAATCACTGTTTGAGGTTTACGGAAACAGCGTCTTTGTTGCTAAGCAACGCTTACGCCGCACGGAGTCAGCATTACTAGCAACGCTAACCCGGCCAAGACAGCGTAAGCAACATCGTGACCAGAGACAGTTTATTTTTCTACAATTTTAAAACAGAAGAACTTTCAAGCATTCTGAAAATTGTTTTGTGCATCTCGGTGATGCGCACATCTTCCATAACTACGTGAGCTTTGAGCCGTGAACATTTCTACATTCATAACCATTGTTGGAAAGTTTTTCAACTTATTTTTCACAGTTTTAAATACTTATTCTTGTTCATGTGCACTGCTAATTCTAATCTCGCTGATGTGCACAGCACTTTTGTTTACCACGTGTTCATCTAGTGTCAGTGCATCCTCGCTGATGCACGCAGCTTATTCTTCTGCTCTTGTTTTTGTGTAGTGTGTGTGTGCATCATAAAATTAGTGTATGGTGGGGTGTGGATCATAAAATTAGTTCCACCTCCATTTTGTTCTGCATCACATATATATTCACCTGGAGCAGTATTTTTTTAAATTTATTTTACCCACTAAAGTGTGTCATAGTTACAATTTTGAATTTTGGTATACCAAATAGTCTAAATGCAGCAATCTGTACTACCGCCGTCTCCTTTTCTCGCCACTCCTGGAAATCCTCCTTTAGAATGGGAGTTATGGTTAGAAGGTTTTGAGGCTTATCTAGAAGCCATTGAAGCAGAAGTATTTACACAAAAGAAAAAGTTTGCCTTCCTGCGTCATTCTTTAGGTACAGAGGGGAGAAAAGTTTTAAAACATTTACCTCCTTCTATTGTCATGGGTGAAGGTGATGTCATTGATGTATATGCTTCAGCTTTAAAGGTGTTGGATGCCAGATTTTAAAAAAAAGCGTAACATTATTATGGAGAGACATAAGTTTTATATGAGAAAACAGTTACCTGGTGAACCTGTTGAAACTTTTGTAAGCGATCTAAGAGTCTTAGCATCCACTTGCGATTACAAAACTTTTCATGATGAAATGTTGAGAGATCAAATAGTTGAAAAAACTAATAGCAAAACAATACAAGAGAAATTGTTAACTACACAGGACTTAACATTGGATAAAGCTTTAGAAATAGCTAAAAATATAGAATCAACAGCAATATATATGGACCAAATGACTTTGGATACTAAGGCAAATGCCCTTGCTGTTGACAAAGTTGTTGTCAAGAAAGAAGTTAAGTATGACAAATAACGCAAATCATTTGAATGTTACAGGTGTGGTAGCAGAAATCATTTGGGAAATGCTCCTTTTTGTCCTGCTATGGATACATTTTGTGCCAAATGTAAAAAGAAAGGTCATTTTTCTAAGGTTTGCAAATCAAAACCCACCAATTCAAATTTTAATTCAAATTTTAAATCTTCTACTAAAAAGTTCTTTCTATTGAAGCTCAATCAGAGGCAGATCCCAATTCTGATAGTGAGGATGGTAATGAAATTATGATGTTATCTAATGCTCATGAAATGTGTGTCATAGAATCCCAAGATATTTTATGTACTCCCACTCTTGCTGAAGGTATGCCTCAAATTTTGAAACTCCAACCTTCCAGTATAAAGCGACCACATTGCCAAGTTGGGGTAAATGGCAATCTAATTTCTATGATGGCTGATTCAGGTTCCTTTTTCAAGCTAATTGGCCCTGAAGAGTGGTGCAAATTAAAATTAACAGGTATTTCCTTGAGAAAATCTTTTGTCAAACCAGTAGCATATGGTGGCAAACCTGTTCAGGTTTTGGGTGAATTTGATTGTACTTTAACATTCAAAGAGCGTTCCACTCCAGCTACTGTATATGTTGCTGAAGATAGATCCTCACTTCTAGGTTGGTTGGAACAGAAAAACTTGGGTATTATTTTGGATCCTAACAGTATCGAACAAGTTCTGCTTAAGGATCATTTTATACCTGTTTGCACTATAGATTCTCATGACTGGAAATCAGCTTTTCCAACTGTATTCTGTGAAACTCTGGGTAAAATAAAGGGTTTTTCTCATCAGATCATTCTTAAACATGGTGTTCAACCAGTTGTACACAAATCCAGAAGAGTTCCTTTGGCCACGAGGAAAGAATTATCTCAAGAACTGGAATCTCTTTGCAATCAAGGTATCATTGAGCCTATAGAAAGCTCAGAATGGCTTTCTCCAGTTGTTTTAGTCAGGAAACCCAATGGAGCTCTTAGGATGTGTATCGATTTGAGAGATCTAAATGACATCACTGAAATGCTAAGTTCCCTCATGTAGTGTAGTTCCTATTTCCCTAATAGGCTCTGCGCATTGGAATAATATACCCTATAGATGCGACATAGGACTGAGGTCAGTATGTCCCTATCGAGTATATTAAACTTAATTACTTTGTGCCAGCTAACTCAGAGGCCACTAGAAACTCCTTGTAAACCAGAAGGGAGTAGTTTCTGGCAACCGCATAAACATGACAACTTTATTTCCCTTTAGAATCGGAACACTCTCAGAATCGTGGAAACAATAGATAACAGTTTCACTCAGCTAATCGTGCATGCTTAGTTTCTTCAGAGTTACACAGAAAGAATAGACGGGCTTTTCAATAAAAGGATTTATTGAACAGTCTTGTTTCTCGTGTAAGAGATATGAGCTGTTATGATCACAAGACAGTATGCGAGATATATAATGTACAGCGTAAGCAGTAGAAAGAAATAATACTGCGCTAGCATTATCTTTTAGCTATGACACATATATTCATATACATAAATAACATAAGCTAAAAATGCGAGTACTCATAAGAAGCTTCTCTAACTAGTTCTACCCCAGTGTACCTAACCTAAGTGTAGTGCAAGGTAAGAAGTAGGTGATGTATTCTATAGTATGGTATGCTATAGTCTAGTATGCCAAGTCTAGTATGCCAAGTCTAGTATGCCAAGAGTCCCTCTAGGTTCTAGTCAGCTCCATACCTTGAGAATGAGAGAGGTGGGAATCTCCTTCCGGGTCTTGAACTCTAACACCCCGCAAAGGGAGTCAGAACACTGGAAGCTGGATTCTCTGCGAGCAGGGATGACAGCGTCTCTTGTCAGTGCGTCAGGCCGGGACACGGGCTCCTCTAAAGTCGAGGTCTCCTCCTACTTGCTTGGGCAAGGGAAGGTATATTTATACCTGGTAGGTGCCTTGGAATGTTAGCATTGACGTAAAGTCGGGCATAGGAAGACATCAGGAATGAACCCTTAAGGTATAGCGGTTTATGCATAATAAATGAGTTCTTGGAAAAATCAATAATCCTGTGCTAGGGGAACTCCCAAGAGCTTAAGGGTCTGGTTTCTAAGAACTCGTTGTGACGTTAGGGTGGACGGATGTAAGTGACCATGCCTGTATTTGGATAGCATGGCTAATGCCTAAATAAGGACTGGGATCTTATGCCTATATAAGGGCAATGCGAATTGTGCCTATATAAGGACATGTTTCAGGAAAACCTATATTCGGACACCTAAAGCGGAATACAACACCCACTCCACTTTCGAATGAACAATAGTACTAAATGCTAAACATTAAATGCTAAACATTAAACTGAGTACCACATGTTGCTAAAAACATTCCTAAAAGCATATTAAAAGAAGTTTAAAAAAACTGTTGCTAAAACATGTAATGCAATAGGTACTGTACATTTTAAAGCATTTTTTTATTCTAAGCATATATTGGAAATAAATGCAACATCAATGAATAAACAGAAATATATACATATGATGAAATGGTTGACAAGTTTTCAAAAATCAAAGCCATTGCATATAATGGTACTAAATGAAATTGTGGTAAGTAAGGTGACAATGTGTCCCTGGAAGTATTCAAAGAAGTCCGTTCTATATGAATAGTTCTACTGTAAGCAGATTGAATTGCCATGTATTTTCAAAAATAGAGAAAGAAAAAAAAAAAATTGGGAAAAGTTCCAAGTTTTGTTCTGTTTTGAAAATATGAAGGCCAAATTTCATTGCTTTCCTGGTACACTGTGAGCCGAATCAAAGTCAGTGTATGGGTCGGGTGTAAACATGAAATCATCTATTTCTGTAGACAAAAGATCGTCTACCGATGTCGGTGACAGTTGGAATACCTCATTTAGAAGGTTAACTGCACAGAGATGTGAAGCATCGCCTTCAGCATAGGATGCCGCAGCAATGTTCGCGTCAGTTGTTACCTGTGTGCCTGTTGATCCATCTCGTACCTCAGCAGCAGCAGGAAGCGTCTGTGAGATCTCAAGGAATGCCGTCATCAGGATTGGAAGCCTCTGGGGACAACACAGAGCATGGGCCATTATCGGGTCCAGCAGAGTATCGATATCCGTTGGCACGGCTGATGGGAGTGTTAGACAGGTGTCTAGCACGCATTCTTCACCGCAAAGCAGGCAGCGTAGAACAGGTAAGATGCAATCTTGCCAGATTGGTCTAAATGACAGAAACCATGTTGTATTAAGTTCCCGTAGACGAGGTATGCCCAAAAGTTGCACTATGCGCTCACGGCACTTCCGTTCTAGGAGAGCTTTCTCCAAATTGCTTGGAGTGACGCTGGTTGATAGGCTTGCCATAGCGTAGTAGTAGGAATAAAAACAGGATTCCCGCAACCAGTGCTAGAATTAATGGCACACCACCAAACACCGAATGTGCGAAGTTTGGAATGATTCCGAGGACTGCCTGAAAAGGTGTTAACAGTCCTGAACAGATGGTCTTAAATACATGTACAATCCCGCTCGTATCAGACATGTTAAAGATACGTCCCATCATTTCTACGAAATGTATTGGGCAGTTTGTACGAATTAGAGCCTGTATCTCAACCGAAGTCCTTGCAATTTGTAAATCATAGATTTTTTTGGCCGAGGTCAAAGGCACGGTTTGTTGCAAAAGCATGGCTTTCATTCTGCTTAAAGTATCAAAACGTATAAAAGAAACATTCAATGAAGGCCATAGAGGCGACTCCCTGACTGTTTCTATTGGGGGGAACAATACTTGCATACAACAAGTAACCCTCGAGCTAACCGTTACCAGATATGGGATGCCTGGCAACATACCACAGCAACTCTGATCATTCAACATGAGGTAACTCCCGTTAGAAAGTTGGCCAAACGTTGGATTAATCACAGTAGCTGGTGTACCCTGCTGGTGGCAGGGCAAATTTGCCACAGAACCATTACAAGCCCCGTGTAAAGAAATGTCCTGACATATGAGTGAACCGCTTAGTGCATTTTCACAGTGTGTACCGCTTAGAAACACTTCACGATCCCCACTCCAACATCTGTATTCATAAGGTAAATCCCAGGATGTCTTCAACCTTTCATATTTGCCTGCTTGCATTTGTTTGAGGCAATACTAAAAATGAAAAGTAGTGACAGGCAGAGTTATTTTGCCATGGATAAGCCATTCTGTAGCTGGTTTTTCTGCTACCGTAAATGTTAATTTTTCCAGTTTTTCAATGCTCAGCACTGTATACTTTGCTCCCCTTTGTGCCAGTTCAATCTGTTTATCCGTTAGATTGTATTCTGAAAACAGAGACGACGAGTTGATAAAACGCTAGGCACATAGCCTGCACGCAAAGATTGCAGCGTCCAGCCTAATAACATAATAGAACGTAACTGAGATTGGCCTTGTTGTAACATGGCTAAATCTTGTTCCAGTATGTCAATAGCAGAGGATACAATGTTGTCCAATGAATAAATTCTGGATGACAAAGTTGTTAACCCATTGTCGACCACAGTGAGAGATTTCTCTAAGTTAATACGATCAAGCTCACGTATTCTTTCTGCGGCCTCCGCCTGTGAAACCTTCCATACTTCATTATAAGCAGCATAAATGCCGGCATATATGAAACGTTTTTGACGCGGTTTTCTCGGTCCTAGCAAGAAATCCCTAAGGTCTGCATCTTCTTTAAGTAAAGATAAGTGTTGTTTCACATCCTCGAATGTAGATTTTTGTAACCAGTCGAGGCACAATTTTCCTACACTGTATGTTGTTACTACCCCTGGATGTTGTCATTGAACATAATGTGGGTCTGGCCTATGGATAGTAAAGCCCTGTATTCTATTCAGGAATCTTTCTTGACAGATGTTTGTGTCTGTGGGCCAGAGTAACCATTTTTTCCAATCAGGATCTGTTCTGTTGTTTTGTAGTATTGTGTCTACTGTGACCCCTCCCTGTGTAGTGCTATTACTTGCAGGTGGTGGTACAGAAGGTGTATTCATGTCTTTGATCTTGGCTAAACCAAGGCAAGACGTTTGTTGCACAGTGTCATTCAAAAACATTATTTGCTGTGGGATGATACATGCTCTAAACAAAGCTTCTATCCCCTGCACTTGCCAATCTTTAGAACCCCAGACAGATTTTGTGTCGATTGTGTCTTTCCAAAAGTCAAATCCTTGTCTAGACAGTTGGGTAATAAAGGCTGCAGAATAAATCTGTTTTGTATTAGTTAACATAATTTTCTGTCCTGTTTTGTTTACATTTATATAGTAAAACGTTTCTAGATCAGATGTATTATACCCTGAAAAATATGGAAACTTATTTGCAAACGTTTTTGAACTACCCTTTGGTGGTGTAGGACAATGTTCCCATTGGTTAAACATAAACACATTTCTAGGTGTTGCAGATTTATGCAAGAAATGATGACCATAGTGGTTGTAACAATAAAGCTGTTCGTAGTCTGATGAACCCTCTAAGTATTCATTGTTAGAGAATGCAGCAGACCTTTCTAGATCAGACATCATGTTATTTACAGTCTCAAAGTCCCAATCATCAGAATAGGTACTGGAGGTAATAAACTGGCACATGCATCAACCGAAATACTGGTCGCAAACGGGCAGATTCTCAGAATCTGCCCCTTTGCGACTAGTATTTTTGCATTTGGGATGCATCATCCCAAATGCAGAAATCGCAATTTAAGGAATCGCAAAATTGCTATTCCTTAAATTGCAATTGCATTTAAGGAATCACAAATTGAGATTCCTTAAATGCAATGCATTAAAGTTAAAAAATTTGCGATTTCGCTAATAGGGGAGCAAATTTCCATGAAGTTTAAGGAATCTCAATTTGTGATTCCTTAAATGCAATTGCAATTTAAGGAATAGCAATTTTGCGATTCCTTAAATTGCGATTTCTGCATTTGGGATGATGCATCCCAAATGCAAAAATACTGGTCGCAAAGGGGCAGATTCTGAGAATCTGCCCGTTTGCGACCAGTATTTCGGTTGATGCATGTGCCAGATGGTAATTTGCAAAAACTTTGAAAAATGCACTAAAGTTCATTTTTCAAACTTCTATTTTACACACACACATGCCCTTGGGGCAGGTGTGTGTGCAAGATGTACTCATATGCAGATTTCAGGGGTGCAACAGGGTGTCCTTTTGACACCCTGGCACCCTTGAAATAGCTCCCGCTATTAGCCAATCTTTAATAGCGAATCGCTAATAGTGAATATCTTCCCATTCATTCCTATGGGCATAATGGCCCATAGGAATGAATGGGTAGGTATTCCTTAATTGCGACTCGCAATTTACGAGTAGCAATTAAGGAATGTTTAGGAATCGCTATTTATTGAGCGATTTCTACATGCATAGGCAATTGCGATTCCTTAATAGCGATTCCTTAATAATAGCTATTAAGGAATCGCAATTGCCTAGCTTGATGCATGTGCCCCAAAGTCACTTAATGAAATTTTAAATAAATGTGGAATGTTCAAAAGTTCCGTCGGGCCGAAGATATCGAAATCGGTTTTGTCCCACACTATACCATCCTGTATAGGAACGGCTGTGATGTTCACTGCTGACAAGTCTCTTGCTTCACGATGGGATGATTTGTGTGGTTTTAAAAGTAAGTTCACATTTTTACTTTCTGTGTCCATATGGATGTATCTGCCATTTATAAGCACGCTAAGAGTCATAACCAAAGCTAGCCAAAGCAGAAAGAAAAATATTCCAGAAATAATCCATAGTTCAATTCATGGTGAAACCAGATAAGTCTCTTTCAGGAAATGAAAAAGGTCTTGTACTTGGTGTTTGAAAGTTTTTAGGGCTGGCGTCGTTTCAGGCTCACTCGGATCCTCAAAGTTAATGAAATAGCCAGAAGCAGTTCGGTCAATTGTTGGAATTGCATCAGGATTTGTTGAAATCGCTGGAACCAGTTGATCACTTGTTACGTTGGTGTAGACAGGTGTATCTGGATGAACTGTTACTTGAGTTTCAAGAGGGACGAGTTCCATAGCATTGTTGCTTAGTCCTTCATCTGTTACTGCTGAATTCTCGATGGTTATGAGTCTTTCAGTCTGAAACTCTTGGATAGTAGCGAGAGGAGTGCGTCTGCTACTAGGTCAGAGTCCACGAGGCCTACTATTTAGTATTGGCCACATACTGTGGTTTGATGAGGTCGATTGACACAAATCTTTTCTCCTTTTTTCCATCAAGGGGCGGCAGAAGTACTGTTCTTGTTCCGTGGACGGCTAGGACAGGTACTGGTTGTCTGTAAGAAGGTCCAAATTCCTTCTTGTCCGCAATCTTCTCTCTGACTAGATCCCCAACTTTTGGGATCCAGACAGGCCTTGCTGGGACTGCCGGTGTTTCCCCAGTGGTGGTTGGCTTCAGGAACACGTTGCTTTGTTTCGATCTTAGTTCATTTAGATCCTGTAAAACAGCCAAACGATCCTTGATATCAAAGGGTTTATTTTCCACCACTGTGCCTTTACATTCGAGATCAGGAACCCACATTCTTGTCCCAAATAGGACCTCATATGGAGTGACCCCCCTAGAGAACTTCTTGGCAAATTATTTAATGAGCGTTGGACCCCATAAAGATGTTTGACCCACACATCACCCGAACCTAATTCTCTAGCTGTTATAGACTGCTTTATGTCCCGCTTTTTCCTTTCCACAACAGAATTTCCCTCAGGATGAAATGGAGAGGAGTACCACAATGCTACGCCCAAACTGGCCATGGCTTCTTTGTAAGCCCGAGAGCTAAACGCAGGGCCCTGGTCAGAATGCAGTGTGCCAATTGCGTATGTGCCAATAAAGACTCGCAAATCTTTTATAACAGTTCGAGCGTCAGCCGAGTGCTGAGGCCATATCCATAGGAACCTTGAGCACGAATCCACTGCGACCATTATATATTTATAGTTACCGTCCCTTTGCAAGGGACCACAGTGGTCCAGGTAAACACAAGCTAATGGTTTGTCTGAAATCAACAGGGGTGTCTGCGCAGGACGTTTCACTGTGGAGACTTTCATCTGTTGGCATATTTCACATTCCAGAACATAGTTCTTGGTCTGTTTCCTAATGCCAGGCCACCAATATCTTTGTTTTAGTAAAGATACTGTTGCAGAAACACCTGCATGGGCAGAGGCTATCCCTTCATGTGCTGCTAGGGTCAGTCCTAATCTACGTTCCATGTTTAAAATTACCCTATCCCCCACTCCAGGGATTCGAGGAAAAGGAACGTTGTTTGCATCAATTACATAAGAGTACTTGAGTGGAAATTTTTTTGGTAACGCTGCACCACTGCCTTTGCTTGAAGCATTGACAGCCAACAATATCTCACTGTCTATTCTCGTTTTTGAACGAGTGATCGCAGCTACGGAAGCCATCTGAACAGCCCCCTTTGCGGCTTCGTCAGCCAATGAATTCCCTGCAACGTGAACGCCATCACGTTGATGACTCAGCGTGTGTATCACGTGAGCTTTTGGTAGTTCGTTTCTCAACTGAACTACTTGTTCCCAAAGCGTTTTATGCTGTATTGTGCCACCTTTTGCATCTTTGAACCCGTTTTCAAGCCAATTCTGTATATATTCATTATACGACTGAACACAGTAAAAAGAATCGCACACTATAAGTGTGGGGAATTCGCGATCTGTATTTTCAAGTGCCAGTTTCAATGCTTGTCGCTCAGCTCGCTGAGCTGTACAATCTCCTAGAGATTGAGTTTTAGTGACCATTGGTCTGAAGTTACCATCTTGCATGCGACCTTTAACGATTGCGCACACTGCACTGTAAGCTTGCTTACTCCCTGTAGCGGGTTGTGCTGATCTGTCAGTATAAATTATAAATTCGTACTGATCGAGAGGCAGAATTTCAGTGGGCAGAGGACATTCATGTTCATATTGCAGGAACGCTTGTGTTTTTAAATCAGGATCAAAAACATATTCAACATCTGTTGGAGCAAGAGAATTAACTCATTGTATCCATCTAGGATGTAAAGCTTTTGCATTTGGAATGCTCGCTTTTGTGACCGCCTCTAAGGCTGGTACCGGAGTTACGACAATAATGCGTTTCCCTTGGGCTAGAGCTCTTTCTTTTGCTACAGCGGTTTGAACTGCTGTCAGTATTTTTTCTGTTGAAGTGAAGCGCATTTCTGCTTGTGTATACAAATGTGATTTGTATGCTATTGGTACTTTTTCACCCTCATTAAATGTTAAATAGGTGAATCCGCATTGTCCCGAAATTATTCGGATCACTAAATTGCATGTATTTAGGCGTGTTTGTAAGTGATTTGTTGCTAACATGTTAGCTTGGAGTGAACGCAGGATTTCTGTGTGTTCCTGTGTCCAATGTTTTGTTGAAAAATCAGGTTTGATTAATTCGTAGAGAGGTTTAACCCTTTCTGTGTAATTTAGAATGTAAGTTCTTCCTAAAATTTAGGAAACCCAAGATGGATTGTAAATTTTTCAGCGTTTTTGGAGGTTGGAGCAGCGCGCACTTTTCTAAAAAGTTGCCTGCCAGGCTCTTGCCTTCACTTGAAAGCTCATATCCTAGGAAAAGGACATTGAGATGGGCAATTCTGGAATTTTTAAAGTTGAATTCATAGCCCTCAGAGGCGAAGCCCAATATAATGGTACTCACCCTGTTCAAGTGCCTATCTAGGTCATCGTCTGTCAGATAGATGTCATCGACATATGGCAATGCCTCATTATCATAAATTTGTAGTAACTCTGTTACTCTTGCTGAGAATAACCCCGGGCTGTTTTTGAACCCTTGTGGGAGTCTACAAAATTGACGCTGGTTCCCCATTATTGAGAAAGCTGTTAAGTACTTGCTTTCAGGTGCTATGTTTTGACAAAAGAAACCATTTGAAATGTCCAATGTGGTTTTATATTTTTTACGCACAATGTTTTTTATTAATGCTTTACTATGTGCATTTTGCACTGCAAATGTTTTGGAACAAGTGTTCAAGTGTCTGTAATCCAAAACTAGACGATATGTATTGTCCGGTTTGGATACAGGAAACAAAGGATTGTTCATTGAGGAGGTGCATGTTTCAATCACCCCTTGGTATTCAAGTTGATCTAAGATCTCCTGACCTGTTTTTTAGCTTCTTGCTTTATTGGGTACTGCCTTTGTGCAGTAGGTTGATTTTTTAGATGTATTTTGTGGTGAGGTGAGTCCTCATCCCATCCTACATGATTTTTGTATAATGCTGGGGCCTGGGCAACTGCCCATTTCCTGGCATAAGTATATTTTACGTGAATTGGAATATGGTTGGAGAAGGCTGGCATAATGATGTCCTCGCCATGTGGGCACTCCCTGACAAAGTTTGGTGGCCAGTCTTTTTCTGCTAGAAGTATATCATAAGCCCATGAAAGTTTCTCCCAAAAGAGTATTTTCACTTTTCTTGGTATGTCTCCCTCCATTCGGAGTGTTATTTCATATAACTTTTGTGGAGTACTAACCCTGGTGTCTACAGTCTCTACTGTGATGTACTCATTCAAGTCCACTATCTCCAGAAGTTCCTTCAGGTTCTGGCGAGCTATTGTTACTTCTGCTACACTGTCCAGCATTGTCTGAGCCCATTCTCCGTTCTTGAGCTGTGTTCTCAGTATCCTCGGCATGTCTGATCTTCAGACCTGCTACCTTCTTTTTGTGAATTGAGGTTTTGATTTATTTTTCTGAACGTGTTTATCGTCTTTGGATTTCACGCGTTCTTCTTTGTGATCTGACCGTCCTCTTCTTTCTGATGTCTGTGACGATATCTGAAAGGTACGAGAGGAACGTGTATCAGTATCCTGATACCTGTCAGGTTTTCTTAAATTATCCCTATTCCTGAGGTTATACCTCCTTTCAGAGGACTCCTTTTGAGGAGACCTACCTCGGGATTGAGAACGTCTCTCTTTTGAATTTTGTTTATTAGTTTCCCACTTCTTATTAGAAGATGTAGGATTTTGTTTAATAGACTCCTTCTCAGGACTTTCAGATAGTTTTGGCTTCAAAGGTTTTCCACCCAAACTATCTCTGCCTAATTCTGCATAAGATTGTTCTATTATTCTGGGTAGTTCATGTTGATGTTCTGTTACATCAAATTCCTTAAGCATTGGCGGATCGCCACTGATGCTGCCTCCCCTTTAATATTAGATAATATTATTGTTGAGACCTGGTCGAAGTTTTTCAGTAATTTCATACCCAAATTCAGAGCAGGTTCTGCCCCGTATTAGTTTTGAATTTGTTTCAGGACATCTGGTATTACTGCAATTGACGGAACACCATGTGTTTTTAGTATAGATGGCTGCAAAGACTGTGCCCCAAGTGGTGCAGTCTTCCAGTTGTGGTATGATCCCCATTGGTAAACAGATTGTTAGTATTCTGTGTTTCTCATAAGGGCTAGTATTTGGAAATACTGCTTCGATTTGAGTAATTTTTTGAGCTATCCAGAATGGAATTTGTTCACGTTTTGTGGGCATTTTACTCATGACTGCGTGTAAAGTCTGTGGAGTAATTTTTTGTGTATTCCCCTGTTGAGGGGTTTGATTTGGAATGGTCATTGGTGGTTGGACTGTGAAAGTCCGCATGACATATTGGACTAATTGTCTGTAAATTTTTATTAACTCTTGTAGTTGAGTAAGTAATTCCTCGTCTGACATTACATCGATGTCAGGATGAGGTGTGTAGCCGGCTAGAATCGGCCATGTTGCTCCTGGTCTACCTAGTGGACCGAGCCTGGTAATGTTTTTGTGATGTTTTAGGGCGCCTTTAAACCAGAGATCATGCTCCTGGTATGTGAGTGGAATTACAATATCCTCGAAAGGAATATATTCCTCTGGTGGTTCATCTTCTTTAAAGAAGTGAAATAGTTTTGTTACTAGATTTGATTCTGGGAATACTATCCATGAATAGAATACCTCTGTCTGAAAGGATTCGTGTGCCTCTATCACGAAAACTGCTCTACCACCTCTTGGTGGTAGGCCGTGTTTTATAAGTTTTAGAGTGATGGCTCTCCTTAAGTTTGGATGGATGTTTATAACAGTATTGGAGCAGGACATGCCACAAGTAATTTAACAAACATTTGCAATGCAATCGGTCTCGCCTTTGGGACCTTATATGTATTTAGCTATGCAGCACATTAGCCTGGGTGCTGAAACATCTACTGTTCTTTAACATGGATGAAAAGTAAGCACCAAACTGCGTGACACGCCAGGTATGGGAACACATGGAGAGAAATATTGCCTTTGTGCGGGAAATGGTATAGTCAAAAGCTCTGTTTTTAATATAAAATCAGGGCCTTCGGTGGTCATACCACTGAAAATTCAAGATTTGAAAAAAATATTATTGTCTGCGGGTGCTCGTGGAAGACAATTTCGATGGACTGGAATCTAGAGAATGCTAAAGTGATTCTGGTATTTTACTGGCCACTGCTGGTCGTTTTCTATCAAAAAAGTTAAATAGAGGCAGTTGCCAGAAAAATTTAAAAAAGAAAGTCCCTCAGCAGAAAGCAATTCTGGTATTTTACTGACCTCTACTGGTCGTTTTCTATCAAGACAGTTAAATAGAGGCAGTTGAACAGAAAAAAAGTCCCTAAGCGGAAGCAGACAAGTCCTAGGGCTGATCTCCAGAGCCCATAAAGTACAAACACATAGAAGTACATACTAAAATATATACAAGAGGTCTCAAATGCTCGGCCTAAAAAAAAGTCCCTAAGCGGAAGCAGACAAGTCCTAGGGCTGATCTCCAGAGCCCATAAAGTACATACACATAGAAGTATATACTAAAGTATATACAAGAGGTCTCGAATGCTCTACCTAAAAATAGCTCCGCAAACTGGGATTCATTGTTGCACTGTACATCATAAAATTATATTGTTATTAACAGTTAATTCACTCGCTGAACAAAGAACACATAAATCTCATTTTAAAGCAACAGTGGACTGGCGCTGGTCGCCGGAGGCCTAGCGAGAGCAAACCTGGGTGATTTAAAATGCGTTCCTAAGGAAGTATCTAGACCATTATGTTGAAATTGGTTTCATTAGGCCTTCTCGCTCTCCTGCGGCTTTGCCTCTTTTTTTATCTCTAAGGCGAACGGAGAATTGAGGGCATGTATCGACTACCGTATGCTTAACAAGAACACGGTAAGGAATCGATACCCTCTTCCACTCATCTCAGTGTTATTGGACCAGGTGAGGGAAGCAGTGGTTTACACCCGATTAGATCTACGGGGGGCTTATCATCTGGTTCGCATCCGTGAGGGAGACGAGTGGAAGACAGCTTTTAAAACGCGTTATGGATTATTTGAATACTTGGTAATGCCCTTCGGGCTGTGCAACGCCCCTGCGGCCTTTCAGTTTTTCCTAGATGACGTGCTCAAAGACTTTGTAGACAAGTTTGTGGTTGTCTATATAGACGAGATCCTGATTTATTCCAACAATCAGGATGTACATGTGAAACATGTTTCTCAGGTACTTCAGAGACTCAGGGAACATAGCCTGTATTGCAAGCTGAGCAAATGTGTATTTCACACATCGGAGGTGGAGTTTCTGGGAGTTGTTCTGAGTCAGTCTGGTTTGAGAATGGCTGAGAGAAAGGTGGCTGCGGTGCAAGAGTGGCCTGTTCCGAAGACTGTGAGAGAGGTGCAGTGTTTCTTGGGGTTTGCCAACTACTATCAAAGGTTTATTTCGCACTTCTCTCTTTTGGTATCACCCATCACACGTCTGTTGAGAAAGGGAATACCTTTCGGTTGGAGCACTGAAGCCATGGACGCTTTTACGTATTTAAAAAAGGCCTTCACCACAGCTCCCATACTGAGACACCCACAAAGTGAGGCCCCGTTCATTGTAGAGGCCGACGCCTCCAATGAAGCTATAGGGGCGGTTCTGTCACAACGTGACAGACATACAGGACAGTTACATCCGGTGGCCTTTCTGTCTAGGAAGCTGAACGCGGCTGAACTCAACTATACCGTGGCAGAAAAGGAATTGTTAGCCATTAAAAAATCATTCCAGGAGTGGAGGCATTACTTGTGGGGGGCCTAACATCCAGTCACGGTATACACAGATCACCGAAACCTGCAGTATATGAAAACGGCCAGACAACTCACACAAAGACAACTGCGCTGGATGTTATTCTTCTCAGACTATGATTTCGTGATTACCTTCCGTCCTGGTTCGGAAAACCGAAAGGCGGACGCTCTTTCGCGACAGAATGAGGTCGTTGAACCTCAGCAAGGCATCACGGAAGCAATAGTTGATCCCAGCAAGGTGCTTTGTGCGATAACAATAGATCATTTTTTGGATGATATAACAAAACACAAGACCCCGGCCTGGTGGCAAGGATGGGCTGATCAGGAGGCCCACCGTTCTCTCAAACATGGATTGCCTTTATACAGGAACAAACTATACCTACCAACTCAAGAACTTCGGTTGAAAGCGTTCAATTGGTGCCACAACTCGCTCTTGGCAGGCCATCCAGGAGGCACTAAAACATTACACCTGGTGAAGAGACAATTCTGGTGGGAAAAATGGCTCAGGACGTAACACAATGGGTGTCACAATGCGAGACCTGTGCCCGCAACAAGAGTGAGACAGTTAGGAGTAGAGGAAAACTGATACCCCTTCCCACACCGGAGCAGCCATGGCAAACCATTAGCATGGATTTCGTCCTTGGGCTACCAAAGGATCAGGGGTATGATGCCATCATGGTAGTGGTGGACAGTTTGACCAAAATGGGACACTTCATTCCGTGCAAAAACTTACCAACCGCAGGGCAGACCGCTCAACTTCTGCTGACGCATGTGGTTCGGTTACACGGGCTCCCAAGAGTAATTGTGTCCGACAGAGGGCCGCAATTCATCGCAAGGTTTTGGCGAATGTGGTGTAAGGCCCTCCAAGTCGAAGCGGCTTTGTTAACCAGTTTCCACCCCCAAACCGATGGGCAGACAGAGAGGCTAAATCAGTCGCTGAAGAAATACCTCCGTTGTTATTCCAAGGAAGCTAACGACTCATGGGTATCCCTGCTATGGTTAGCCGAGCTGTCCTACAACAATGCATGGCACTGCTCGATCAAAGAAACGCCATTCAGAGCCAATGCAGGATTTCACGCTAAAATGTTACCACTAACCATCCCGAGTGAGGTGGTGACGCAACCTACAGTGATGCAGCACATTAAAAAACTACAGGATGCTCACAAGAAGGTGCAGGACAGCTTGAGGCGTGCCAAACAAACGTATAAAACATGGGAAGACGCGCACCGGCAAGAAGGACCTTGTTATCAGTCAGGTGATCGGGTATGGCTGTCCACCCGGAACATACGCTTCAAGGTACGCAGCGTGTTCCATCCGAGATATATCGGTCCCTACACAGTGCTGCGCCGAATCAACCCAGTGGCTTATAAGCTCAAGTTGCCCGCTTCTTTGAGAATCCATCCGGTGTTCCATAGCAGCCTACTGAAGCCTGCAGAGGGGGCATGGCGCAAGGCGGTACCTCCGGTGCTCAGGGATGGGCAGCTGGAGTACGAGGTGCGTCGGGTGCTGGACTCTAAATATCGTCAGGGGAGGCTATGGTATCTCGTCTCCTGGAAGGGTTATTCCTCGGAGGATGATTCCTGGGAACCATGTACGAATGTGCACGCTCCACGTGCGGTGCGTGACTTTCACGCGCGTTGCCCTGGCAAGCCTGGTTCTAGGAGGTGCTTGGGGGGTGGGCGTACTGTCAGGGTATGACCTGGTGCGCCTGCTCTATGGGCTGTTCTGTTGTAGGTTACGAAGGACTACATCTCCCAGAATGACATGGGGGGAGGAGTCACATGCTATTTAAAGCAGGAGCACGCATCACGTAGCGTGCGTAATTCTGGATTCGAGGAGAGGCATCAGGTGTGGAGAGAACCCGTCCGTCCTGGAAGCAAGGAGCGGACCTATTCTACCTCACGGCTGCCGCCTGGACTTAGCGAAGCCATTCCTCGTTCTACGTCAGACTCGCGGTTCTTTTCCAAACCGGAGTCTGCGGTGTTCTGGTTGCGAGCGCCGAGGAGGCGTTACCAAGAGAGGGGCACCGAGGCTGCCTTCAGCTGTTTCCGAGTATGACTGTGTAGAAGCTTCATTTGTCATTGGAGCAACAGAGTATCTCGGGTGAGTGGAGCGTTCGGTAGAAACTGAACGCACTCCATTTCATAACGTTTTTTTTTGTTGTTTTATTTTTTTTCCTTTATTCCACTTTTGGCAGCTCTTGCTGAGAGTGCAATATAACTTTCTTTGGATGCCTTCAATCTTGAGGAGGAGAGTGTGATACTGGATCCTATATCATAAACTTGGATTAGGAATTCCCAAGATCTGGCGAATGACTTAATTGGCCTGATCCCTTGTTCCGAGACTGCATGGGTTATTGAGAGCCCTTGTGAATTGATCCTTGTACTTGTCTTTGGAGCAGTGCCTTTCACTCTTATATCAATGCTGGTGGCATTTCTGTTTATTCTGGCTCATCTATTATTTAAAGAAGGGAATTGACTAACAAGGGTAGGTACCAGTAGTGGGAGGTATATAAGGGCCTGCAGAAGTGGTGAATGTGGAATAATCGGTGTGCTTTGTGTTGTAGGTGTATCCTCCTCCTGTGCGAGATGAATCGTGCCTGAGGTAGTGAGGTCCAAAGAAACACCAAGGCCGGTGGAGCTTGTGTTACAGGTACTAGTCCTCCTCTAGTGAGACCTTTTGAGAGTAGCTATGATTTTAGACCTGTATTAATTGTTGTGTTTTTTGATTACAGGTTTCCCTTTCCCGGCTGTTCCCACCCTAATTCCTTTCCCTCACTTGATCGCCCCAAAACTCTGTAACACAGGTGTTTGAGTTGGGGATGTCGAGAGGTGGACCCCTTTGAGCATCGATCGGATCCTGAGGAGTTCTCGTGGTTTGACAAGTACCACTAGGATGATTAAAGGTTTGGCACCATTTACTCTGTCCGTCAGGATGGTGGAGGATATTACATCCACCACCTTGACATACAGAGGACTGCAGTGATCGCTGTATCTACAAAGGAATTGCATTCACAGCAGTTCTTCTGAAGGTACAAAAGATTTGGTGGACAGCCGCTTTTGGGTTTGACGATGTCCACCAAACTTTTTGTTTTTTCAAAAACAAACTCACAGCATATTTAATGACCCCCCATATCAGGGAGTTTTTTCCCCCTACTACGGGGATGGGGGTGATTATTATTTTAATTTTTCTTTCGTCTTTAGTCTTTGCCAGCTTTTGCCTGGCGGTGATGGACAGAAAAAAAGGACATCAGACAGTCAGGCCTTAATAGAGCAGGCGGTGTGATGCCCTTACTCTGACGCAGCACTCTTTCCGTTGACAGAGTCAATGAGGGCTCTGCCAACAGAACATTTATGATGCGCCCGACTTACAATAGGGTGTGCAGAAGAGGAATTTGGCGGACAAGGTACTCCATCACAAATGGTCATCAAACTCTAAATGAGGAACTTGGCGCCTTATTTACAAGCACCTTGCGTTGCCAGTATGTCACTTTTAATATGGGGAAAAGTGACACACTGTCGGCGCAAGGGGCTTATAAATAAGCTCCTTAGTGTCTTTCCAGTAGCTCAGCCGTGCCTCAAGGAGTTTGGGTTCTTTTGCTTCTGGGTAGACTCCATATAGTGTTTAATTTGTCCCCTAACAAGTCGTCCTAGGTTTTGCGCATCTTTTGTACCTGGGAGAATGAAAACTTGGCCGTTTACCCCTGACAACTATTGGTTGATTTCTAATGGCTCTTTCCTAGTAAAGCTGGTTAAAAGAAGAGTTTTCTCCCACATCTCTAATTTGTTGAAGAGAGTGATCAGTATCCTAATCTTGGTCTCCTATCTCAAAGAAAGGAAAAGTTTGTTGAGCACTGTCAACTCTTTCAAACTTATCAATGCAGGAAGAGGTATGCCCTCTGTCACTATGGCTAGATACTTTAATTATAAACACTTGCTATGCAATTCAAATTGTATATAGGATGACGTTAGCATAGTCCACACATGCTTGCCCACTCTCTTTCCTCATACGCTTGGACACTTTGCATTATAAATAGGGCTCCTGGTTTTCCAAAGTTAAACTGATTTTTACATATAAATACAGACGGAAAACTATTTTCCTTTATCTGTATTTATAAATAGAAATGGAAAAATACTGACATACCTGAGCAGATTTTCTCTAACTGGCTTTTACTGTGAAGACCACTGTCCTCCCCCGTTCACAGTGCCAATAAAAAGTCAGTAGCCGACTGGGGGTCACAAGAACAAAAGAGAAGATGAGTGTTCACAAGTGACAGGAACCCTGCAAGGTGAGAAAGTGGCAGGGGAACTAAGCGTGGTTAATGGGGGCTACCTGCATTTTCTTTCCTTGGAGTCAGCAACACACCCATCCCCTGTTCATTCACGGGGAGAGGACCAGGACCTGTGAGGCGGGTTGGGTTGAAGTGGTCTCAGGGCTCATTTGAAAGCAGAGGGAGCTTTCAAAATGTGCTCAACAAAGTTTCAAGAATACTTTTGGGATGCTCTGCACCCCAGCACCTGACTGAAATCAGTGAGGCTGGTGAGAGGGGGAATGAATGAAGATGATTTCGAGGAGGTTAAAGGGCTGGGAAACAACAGTCTTAGCAGTTACAAGAAATGGCATGCTGGCATATTTATGTTCAGTGCTGATATGAGTTTCCTAAGAAACGTGCGTTTCTTTAAAAGTCAAAAGCAGACTTTGTGTGTAATGTTTTGTGCATGTAGTAAATCGGTATTTGTGAAATTAAAGAGTTATTTTTTTTATGTTGGACACATGGCAGAAAGACTGACAAGTACAGCTTTATGGCCGGTAAAGTTTTCTTGGGGTAAAAGACATCCGAGTCTGCGTGCGTGTAAAATTCCAGTTCAAATAATGCAATTCTTTTGGTTTCAGCAGCACATTGGTACATTCTGCAGTGTTCCTCCTGTTCAGCAGAGAATACAATGGGAGTAATTAAGGCACATTCGCACATAATGGCACATTGTGACCGGATACCTTTCCTGATAGTTTTCCCCACAGAGGGGCCGATTCCGATCTCGGCCGGTAGGGCACCGAATCGGATTCGGCTTTACCGGATCCGATTCGGAGGCCTCTTTTCCGACCGATTCGTGCATGCGTCCGGGCGAGCGAGTACGATGCGAGCGTACGCGAAATCGCCGACCGACTCGTTCGTGGGTCCGAACCGCTCCGACCGACTCGCACGGACACGACTCGCACCGCGCAATGGAGACGTTCCCCGACCGAGCCAGTATGATGCGCGCCTCGAGCAGTCCGACCGACTCGCGCCGTCCGGCTCCAAACAGCAGTCGGAGCAGTCGGAGCCGGACTTCGGGGGTCCGTGTCGGATCCCCCTGCATGCGTAGCCGCGCGAGTCGCACACAGGGGGGACCCATGGGTCCCCCCTACACGTACACGTGCATGTACGGCGCGACCCGCATCGACGCGAACCCGCTGTAGGGGGCGCCCTTGTTCGCGTCGTACCCATTGAGTCAATGGGAGCCCGTGTACGCGTTGTACAACCGGCTCCCATTGACTTCAATGGGAGTCCGGCCGAATCGAGTCCGATAGCATACGTACGCATCGTACTCGTTCGGTCGGGCTACTAGAGTCCGATTCGGTCGGAAATCTCTCCGGGTCCGGCTCGGTCGGAGAGATTTCCTGCCCGAATCGGAATCGGCCCCAGAGTATCCATTCACTTTCTAAAGCTGTGCTTCTCACCCTTTTGACCAAAGAGAAACGTTTTCACCTGTTTATTTTTGAAGGGCTACTTGGACACTCGCACGTTTGCTTTATTTTGTTTAGACTTGGAGGCTAACATTGCAGGCTATGTAGCCCTTCTGACCTCTGCATCCTCCAGGTTAGCTCGAGTCCACGAAAGTGGTTTCAGGGAAACCAGAAGTTTTGGGACAGCAAGTGATGTTAGTTTAGATCAGAGGCGTCAAGGGCAAAGTTTTCAGATGATAATTGTGTTTACTTAATTTGGCGTATATATAAATATATCTAAACCTACAGCAACCGAGTGCAAGTGTGAATTGTCTGTTTAAATAAATGTGAAAAAACTCTAGCTCCAGTGTCGTCTTTTGCGTGCGACAAAAATAAATGCGGATAAATACAGATAAATTGACCAAAAAAGAAATATGGATAAATACACATGGAAATGTACAAAAAAATAAATAGCATAAAACCGGGAACCCTAATTATAAACACCCCCGTTAAAAAATATAAGCCTTGCATCAGGATGACATAATACACACTATCCTTGTGGATCTCTGTCCTTTCCCATAACGGTCCCATGATAATACAGAGCTTCTGTCGTGACTGCTGTATCAGTACAGGATGTAAGATGATGGTTTGACAGTCTACAAAGGACTCACTAAGGGACAAGAGTTATTCACCACAAATGATTAATGTAAACTGACTTCGTGACTCAGAACAATTTCATTTTCCTGAACAATTAGCTTCCAATGGAAAAAGGTCTTGGAAGTGTGCCCTTTCATCAGGAATCTGCCATAAATGAAATGCTTCCACACAGGTCTGACGTCCAATATTACTCTAAGTCCTGACGTAACACTGTTTGTGTCTAACATAAGAGAGTTGGTTCCCCTTGTGAATACTGCATCAATCATTCATTTAGCTTTTCCTATTGTGGCACTAAGGATAACGACTGCAATAATGTTTTCAACCTGTGCCCTATTTAAAATCAGTTCCCTGCACAACTGATCCTTGGCGTGGTATCCCCCAAAACGTTTTGCCTTCACATCCCTTTTTTGCTAAATCTGTTTTTGTTGGCTTTAGGATGCTGCACTTTACTTAACCGGTGTTAAAGTGCATGTGCTCTCTTTCAAACATGGTAAAATGGCTTATATCTAATTGGCACATTTAATTTACTTGTAAGTCCCTAGTAGATGTGAAAAGATGTGAAGTCCGTGAAAAGTCCATGAAAGGTAGGTTCAATTTCTTTATTTGAGAAGAAGAGATCTCCAGAGGAAACGACCGGTCAGAGCGACAGAAAAGTACAACTGACTGTCTGACCATTCCACATGCCACCATTCCAGGATGGATTAAAGGTCATGGTGGCATGTGCTCACATTCAAAGATAAACATAAGCATTTAAAGATACATAGGACCCAACACATCTTCCCCCTTAAACATTGGAAAAATGGTTAACAACAAATGCTAAAACACAATTAACTAAAAAAAAAAAAAAACTACATTACATATCCTGTAGAAATATAAAACATGGAAAGAAACACCATCAAATTAAGATACATTAAGATTATACATAATCCTTAAACTTAATGGGAGGTTTCCGTTCCCTTACAGAAATCCTAGTGCTAGGTTCACCATGCACGGAACCGGGCACACTTTGAGATTCCCTGCTAAGGTTGATTGATTGATTGATTGATTGATTAAGGTCACCAGAAAAACTCTGTTTAGATAATCTTTCCATATTCCACCATTTTCCATCACTTAACTTGACGGATCTGCTCCTAACAGAAACAATCTGCCTAGGACATGAAAACTTGGAATGACCCTTAGCAATGAAACCAGGAAGTCTCACTTTGACCCAATCCCCTTCTTTGAAAACAACTTGTTTCCTTCCCTTAATAGGTTCATTAGTAACGTACTTACTCTGAGCTATGAGACAATTTGCCTTCACCAAATCAGAATTGACCTTGGGAACACTTAAATCACGCATCCAAGGTCTAACCAACTTAGAAGAGGCTGACCTACCCTTTAATAACGTGAAAGGAGAAACTTTAGTAACAGCATTAGGTGTAGTACGCAAAGCCCAGAGTAAATTGGAGAGTTCGTTCCTCCAGTTCAAACCATTTACCACAGACAATTGAATACTATCCTTTATGACCCTATTGCAGCGTTCCACCAGGCCATTACTGCGAGGGTGATATAAAGAAGTGGTAACGTGTTTGATACCCCAATGAGACATAAATTCCTGAAATTCCTTGGACACAAATTGTACCCAATTATCAGTGACTAGTTCGACTGGAGCACCTTCCCTTAAAAATAGTGACTGGAGGAAATTTACAACCTCCTCAGTGGTCGCAGACTTTACAAATTTTACTTCAGGCCACTTTGAACCATAGTCTACCAAGACTAAACCATATCTGCTTCTTTCATCCAACAGGACAATATGTGCGTATAGCGCATCCCTGACTGAGGTCGCGTCTTCGAATCACTGTGAAAGGATACGTGAGGCGCGAGCACCACTCCCGTCCTCCATTCCCTGTGAACCTGTGAAGAGATACGTGAGGCGGGAGCAGCACCGCGCCTTCCATTCCCTGTGAAGGGCTACGTGATGCGCATCCATGCAACGCATGCTGCTGTCTGTAAGGAACATTCTCCTGGCACCGTGCCCAGCCTCTGCTGTGCACAAGGTGTGTTTTTAACTCCCTCTGACGTACAGACGTGTCACTGTAGAGGAGTGCCCAACCTTCGCCTCTCAGCCCCAAATACAACACTTCTGAAGGGCTAGGAACAGGACAAGATGTCCTCAGCTCTTCTCCTACCCTTAACTCTTTAACAGTCTTGTATTTCCTGTTTATGGGTGGGGGAGAGAATAGTAAACATGGATGCCAAATTCCTGGCTGCCTTCTGTTAATTGCGCGCCTGCAGGGATGGGCTGACAGCCAAAAGCAGCCCTGGCACAAATATTCTAACCAGTGCCGCTCTCTTCGTCTCTTTTTCTTTCAGTTCATTCTCTTTCTCGATCTCTTCTTTGATCCCCGCTGTGTCTGCAGTATGGAACTCAAAAGATTAGACAGAGGAAGCAGCTTCCACCTTCAAACACCAGCCTCAAATGGCTCCAGCCCCTCGGGGAAATGCCCGATCGAACAAAGCTCAGTCCGGGCCTGCGCACCTGTCTGGCTGCCTCTGAGACCAGGAATCACATGGTTAGGGGAATGGGTGATTTTGCACACCAGGGATAAAAGATGCTATCCCCATGGCAACCACTCAAAAGGTGATGGAAGGAATGCTTGCAAATAGTCTCAGCACTTGTACTCGTTTTTTGCCTATCTTACTGCTTCAGATTAGACCCAGCTGGGTGCAAATCAGCCTTGGTCCTGCTCCACTAGTGACAGGGCAGTCAGAACTGCCTAGCCATGTCATCTCTGATCCGGAACACAGGCATCCTAAGCCTATTGTAGCCTCTTCAGCCAGGTGCAGCTAGTTTCCAGTGGCACAGTGAGCACAGGACCCACACTTGGGCATCCATTTGGCCAATTGGGGGCGTTGTAACAAATACACAAAAGGTGATGGGAGGAATGCTTGGAAATAATCTAAGCGGGCCCGGACTGGTGCTACTGGGCACCAGGTATTTTCCACGTGGGCTGAAAAGATTGGGGCCGATTTCCCTGCAGATGGGGTCGTCTTTTTGCAGTAGCGGTCCGTGGTAGGAGTGCCGGCCGGGCGGTGACGTGGGGTGGGGAGGGGCAGGTGGGGGTAGTAAACCACGGATTACGGCCGAATACAGGTAAGTAAACATTTAAATAAATAAAACGAATTTCGTTGTGAGCGCTGCATCGCCAAATGCGATGCAGTGCGCGCAACAAAATTCGTTTTATTTATTTAAATGTTTACTTACCTGTATTCGGCCGTAATCCGTGGTTTACAACCCCCACCCTGCCCCTCCCCCGCCCCACGTCACCGCCCGGCCGGCACTCCTACCACGGACCGCTACTGCTCTTTTGTTGTGGATAGGCCAGACGTTTTTCGTGCCTACAACGCTTTAAAAATAAACAATACACAAAAAATAGTTTTGAAGTATTTCTTCAAAACCATTTGTTTTTGCATTTGGTACGTTGACCTTCAGAGTTTTAGGGACAGAGGGGTGAGGGGTCTGCGGTTGCTTGGCCCAGGGACTCCCATACATATATGACAAATTCAAAATTGTGTATTTTATTACAATGTAACTGATTTAATGCATTTCAATTTAGTATTTTATATAATGCAATTATATTTAGTGGAAATTGAAGTGGTAGTTTTTAATCCAGTGGTCTCAAACCCAATTTTTAGAACAGCAAGGTTGCACGACCTACCTAGCTTTAATGGACATTAGGCGTGCAATTTTTTAATGTAACTAAAGCATAGTGTGGTAGCACTCTATAATTTACAGAGAGCACATTTTCCATTGAAATGGTGACTACATTTGCACAGACATACAGTTTTACTGATAAAACTATATCGCACACAAATAATAATGAGTGGAAATTGGGTATCAGTGAATATTATTCATTTGTGCAGCACCAAATAAGCAAGTAAAGGGTCTTGTTTGTTTTTATCCTATTAAAATCTTTGTTTCCATCACACTTCAGAATTACAAAAAAAGAAGTTTCATTTTTGCTTACCTAACTGCTAAATGTGTACAGTTCATTTACAGGTAATTACATTTTGTTGTGTGTTACAAAAAATGACATCCTGCAGCCATTCCTTCCACACACACCTACCCTAGCAAGTTTGTCACTTTTCTTTCCTTTCTCTGACTGCAAAGTGAGAGCACCAATCCACATGTTAAAAGAAACAGCAATTTGTTAGAAGATTTAGCCTGAAGTTTTGACCTCTGTCTTGAAGTGCTGCAAATGTGGCAAGATAAATACAGAAGTTAAAGACACCTTTATTTATAGCTTGGACTTTCGAGACCCACCAAAAATCAGCTCTTGACCCACCAAAAATCAGCTCTTAACCCACCAGTGGTTTACGTCCCACAGTTTAGGAAACACTATCTAATTATTAACTTGGAAACATTCATACTTCCACCACCACTGCCCTTTCAAACGATGCTATTAGTGAATCAAGGGGAAAGTCAGCTGTCTTTTGCCCTATCCATGGCCTGGGGCAGCGTTTCCAATGATGGGTCGCGAGCCTATTTTTGGTGTGTCTGGAAAGTCCGACCAGTAAATAAAGATACATTTAAATTCTGTGTTTATCTTGTAACATTTGCCAGTGGCGATTGGTGTTTACTTTTCTTTCCTTGGCTGCAAAGGGAGAGGAGTTTTTAAAATGAATTATGTGACAATCTTGCTGGAGTACAGGGAGTGTGAAAGGAAAGGTTGTAGGATGTTGTTTTTTTGCAACACGCGACAAAATGTAAATACCTGTAAATGAACTGTATGCATTCAACAGTTAGGAAAGTATTATATGGTACAAGGTTGTGGAAATTCTACTCTATACTCTTGATTTTCTAACATCACTATTGTCATGCCGTCATGGCAGATTAAATTACACCCCAAGTAAAAAAATCTCACTGCTTTCATTACAATGGACGGCATGTTTCCATTTACAAGTCTTCCTTGTGGCTTGGCATTCGCTTCAAGCGTATTCCAACATTTGTTTAAAAATACATCAAATGTCCATTTTGTTCAAGATGATATTCTAATTTTTAGTGCCACCAGAAGAGGAGAATAATAGTACTTTGGTGAAAGTTCTACAAATACTAATGGAAGCTGGTTTAATAATTTGCAAAGAGAAATGTCAGTTCCTGTTAACCGAAATTGAGTGCCTTGGATGCACCATCACAGGTCAAGGTGCCAAGCCACATGAAGATCAAATAAAATCCATTAGAATGGCTCCAGCTACTCAGGGAAAACACCAATTATGCTCTTTCATGGGCCTAATTGAATATCATGCAAAATGTGTTCACACCTTTTCTCAGAAAACAGAACCCAAGTATCATGTTGCGTGGAGATTCCCATTGATGAAGCATGCCATCCACGGTGGGTGAAGGAATTCGTCCTTTAAAATAAATACTCCACTTCAGCTAGGTACATTTACCAACTCTTTCCTCCTTCTTCTCTATCTAGACCCAGGTGTTTGTTTGTTTTTCTATTATTAGTATTTGGGGAGTTACCTCCTGCTGGTCTTTAAACCTCCTTTGGCGTCTCTTTTTTGTGCTTTTTGTTAGACTGCGTGGAAACCCTCCCATAAAAAGCTGCTGGGGGCAATGGATTTTCACCATTGTTCGCTGTGGAAAAAGCCCCTGCCTGGTGCAACTCCACATCCCATTATTGCCAGACTGTTCAATTACAGTTACAGGATACGGCCCTTCGCCTGACTTGGGATAAGCAGACACTCATGCATGAGGGCTGCACCTTCTCTATTTTCACGGACTGTTACCTCGCAGTGCAGGAGGCCTCCCAGGAGTACCTACGTATCAAATGCAAGTTGTGCCAGGCCAAAGTACAGTATGCAATGCTGTATCCCGCACACTTCAAAGTAGCCAGCAAAGACAAAACACATATATTTGTGTCACCACAGAAAGCAGAACCATTTATAAAGAAGCTCTCCAAGGATATGTGGTCGGCAACACCTCGTGAACTACAGACACCAGAGGAAGACTCGAGTGACACAGTATGATGACCAGGACCCCTGCTCATGTGCAGGATAGGGGTGGCAGCCCCTCTAGGCCGGGAATTGCTGCTGGATTCATGTATGACACTATGCAATTGTGATGCGCCTTGACGCCTGGACCGAGTAGTCTCGGTTGCAGACTGGGGGGGTGACCCAGGCCCTCCCCCCGACCACTGTAAAAAAGCCATGAGACCATCTGAACTATCATTAAGAGAGTGTGGTGACAATGTTGCCCGGCTGGGAATATGCACACAGCTAACACCAGGCATCATGTTGGATTATACTACAGTTTGTTAGTAATATTATGATTAACCCTTACCTTCAACATCATGACCGGCAGACATCCCCAAAGATAGGAGGTGTGGATAGGCAGGCACTCTGAATTTCCCCCTAGGGGTAAACCCTATATTGAGACAAGCAAGCTAACGCATAAGTGTTTACATTGTTTTTATGTGATTGTTGTTTAATGTTTTGAGAATTGGGGGTTATAATCTGGCAGGTTGAAGTGGCTAGTGTGAGGGGGGCAGATACACAAGCAGGAATTGAAATGTGCTTTCTTATGTCTACACAGCACACACCACATGCACATCAGATCCTTGCAGCCAAAATGCCTATAGGGGTACATAGCACCAAGCAGATCCCGTCAACGAACCAGTCCGTATGTTGGGTATACACTGACACCTGCAGTGAGCACACAGCTCCCTCTCCAACTGCATCAAATGTGGAATGCATTCACACTGCTACACGGGGAGAATGACCCTCAGGGGAGATTTACCATTCTACAGATAGTGATAGGGACAAACAACTATGCTTCTCAATTCCTGCAGCCCCAACACAGATGACCCAGACTTTATATGATGGCTATGGTACAAATGCACATCTGTGGTGGCGAGATGCACACCTCTGTATTCAAAGTTTATACTCCATGTTTAATCTACTCCATTGTTTCAAACTACTATTGGCGTGCACGCTTGCTTTGCGCTCCGCCCAATTGCGCTGCAATGTAGAATGAACACAACGGGACGGCGTCTGGTCCCCATCAAGCTGCACAGCCATGTCTGTCACAAATGAATCCAATAAATCGAATTTCCTTTTTAACTCTTCAATTATTCAACATTTTTCCTCCATAACTTTTCACCAATTTTTTCTCTTTTTATCAATTTATTTTACTCATTCTTGTGGTTATGCTTGGTTGTTCAAAAAACACAGGAGAATTAGATGTTTCCATATGTCACGATTTTATTTAAAATCACCCAATGCATTTCGGGATAAACCCTTCATCAGGGGCATCTGTATTGAGACAGTCAGTAATCGGTACTCCATCATATCCAAAAAATCAATTGTGAGAGTCTGGGGTTCAGAAAATCAAGGTTTAGGTCACGTAAGTGATTAGTGCTGGGCTCACCCCGACTGAAGGAGACCACAGTTTCACGCCCCTTAGGGTAAGATAACTTTCTGAAGCCCAGCACTAATCACTTAAGTGACCTAAACCTTGATTTTCTGAAGATTTTCTGATCTTGAGTATCTGTGCGCGTTATAGGTGTATTATAACATAACATAACTTACATGACCTAAACCTTGATTTTCTGAACCCCCGACTCTCACAAATGATTTTTTGGATATGATGGAGTACCGATTACTGACTGTCTCAATACAGATGCCCCTGATGAAGGGTTTATCCCGAAATGCATTGGGTGATTTTAAATAAAATCGTGACATATGGAAACATCTAATTCTCCTGTGTTTTTTTAACAACCAAGCATAACCACAAGAATGAGTAAAATAAATTGATGAAAAGAGAAAAATTGGTGAAAAGTTATTGAGGAAAAATGTTGAATAATTGAAGAGTTCAAAAGGAAATTCGATTTATTGGATTCATTTGTGACAGACATGGCTGTGCAGCTTGATGGGGACCAGAAGCGGTCCCCCTGTGTTCATTATGGTACAAATGCACCACACTATCGCGAATATGGCTCTTTACTACGCGAGTCATTACATCGCGTGCCTTTACAACGCGGTCGTTACAACGGCCGCATTGTTACAACGCAGTACCATTACAACGCAAGTCGTTACAACGACTTACTCTAGATGGCACGCTGGACTTAGGAATAGTATGATTTACTATTCCAACTCCTGTGTGTGCAACAGTAGGGAAGGTGTTGGAATAGTAAATCATACTATTCCTTAGTTTAGAGTGCCATCTAGAGCAAGTCATTGTAACGACTTGCGTTGTAATGGCACTGCGTTGTAACAACGCGGTCGTTGTAACGACCGCGTTGTGAAGGTATCGCGGTGTAATGTCCGCGTTGTAAAGGTTGTTTCCCCACTATTGCCACACACCATACTCTAGAGAGGCCATTTTAATCTGTTATTGAATAGGCAGCTGGATTGCTCAAACCCAATGACACGCATCCACCATGTTGATGCCACTGCCCTATCAAATATTATAGAAATCCATGGGTTACATGATAGCTAGAAAAACAGATTCCCCATCAGGATGGAGGGAACACACGTGTCAACAGCCCACGAGAATGGGTGAGATTAGACTACTGTTAGGTATGCCAGACGTATG
This sequence comes from Calotriton arnoldi, assembly GCA_963921515.1. Classification (NCBI taxonomy): domain Eukaryota; kingdom Metazoa; phylum Chordata; class Amphibia; order Caudata; family Salamandridae; genus Calotriton; species Calotriton arnoldi. The sequence continues at coordinate 1,348,124 of CAWUFW010002978.1, forward strand.
TGGGTGGACAAATGGGGTAGAACATCTCCCCCATACACTATCTGACCAAGCGCCTGTCCTGCTTACGATCACAATTCCAGCCCCCAAACATCATGCCTTCTCCTGGAGCCTCTCTCCTGCAATCCTTACTCAACACTGCATTCTCGGAGGAACTAAGGTGGGAAATTCAGAACTATTTCAAAGACAATGAGGGTTGGGTGCGATCGATGGGGACATTGTGGGAGTCGGTATCGCCAAACAACATGAAGTGCTACCTGCGCTCCATGCCGACCTTGACCATATAGAGTATGAACTTAAGACTTTAGAGATACAATATCTCACTTCCCTTTTTTAAAGCTCCCATTTGCTGGGGGAAATAAGACAGAAGCATACAGATACAGAGGCAGCAGAAACAGAGGTTAAACACCTCCATAAACACACGAAGGCCAGAATATATATAGAAGCAGAGCGACCCAGCAGAGCACTCACTATGTTGGCGTGGCCGGATAAATACACATAAGTCATTACTCAGCTGCAGAGAGAACACAGCACACTGGTCCACAAGGCAGACATATACTGTTAGAACTGGTGCACTACTACATCGGTCTGTATATGTCCCGTATAAGCCAAACATTGGGTGAGATAGAACAGTACTTTGATTGTATAACACTCAGGAGCCGCTCACATTGGAGGAGGTCTGGGCCGCCATTGTGCGTCTCCCTAATGGTAAGACCCTGGGAGGAGATTTGTTCCCGGCTCAATCTTATAAACAATATGCAACACTTCTGGCACCTATGTTGCTATAAGTATATAATGAGGTCTTGCAAGGGGGCACTTTGCCACCAACATTGAGAGAGTTGATACTCATAACATTCCTTAAACCAGGTAAATCCCCTTACAGTTCAGACTCGTACCGAGCGTGTCATCAATAAATATAGACGCAAAAATGATTGCAAACTTGCTGCTCTTACTGCTGCCTGGGCTGGTCCTCCCAGATCAAGCACGATTTATACCTGGACGATCTATCACACATAATTGGAGAACTCTTTTCACCCTTATACACCAGCTGGACCCTAGGCAGAAAGAAGTGGCCATTTTCTTAGATGCAGTTAAAGCCTTCGACTTGATCAAATGGCATTATATATTTCCTGTTCTGTCGCAAATGTGCATGCCACAGAAAATTACTGGCAGGGTACGGCTACTGTATATGGCTCCCACTGCAGGATCAGAATGGGCAGCCTGCTCCCTGACCCATTTGCCATTGGTTCAGGCACTCACCACGGTGTGCGCCTTCTGCCCCATACTTCAAGCTCTTGCCAAGGAATCCTTGGGTTTTGCGATTCACCAGCTAAATGGAAGATGTGGTCTGGCATTTTCGCCTCACAATTTAACTGTGTCATTATACGCTGATGACATAACATTCTCTCTGTCTGACCTGGGGTGAAACTTAAGCCCTCTTATATGCGAATTTGCGCTGTCCCAGGCGGTCGGTGGGGTCACAATCAACTTGAATAAGTCCACAATATTCCCACTGGCACTGACTACACAACACCGCGAGCTGAACTTCCTGTTGACCTAGACCAACACTTCTATCAAATATTTGGGCATCTGTATCTGCCAAGACAGGTCAACAGTAATTAGGGAATGTTGCATGACTACCATGAGGCATTATCCTCCTCTATATATGGCACACCTGGCAATCGAACATGATAGCGCACACCCCACCTCGATGATGGCATGCTGCAATAAAATGGAGATTGACACAGTAACATGTACGTAGGCATCATGGGAAACAAAAATCACAAGAGACTGAATTCTCCAATACTTTATTCACCTAAACAAGCGTGAATCAACACCCATTATATCCGCTCACGTGCACTAGAGGCACCCTGTGACAATTACATAGCTGGTGGTTAAACACGATGGGCGACATGTTCGAGTCGAGTCAGTTCCAGGAACACCTGTCACGGTGGAAGTGGCGGAGCCATCTCCACTGGACACTTCCACTTACTACCAGCTTCAGGCACTATGTAGAGACATCTATCCAATGTTCCCACAAGAACCCCCAGAGACAAAAACACTAACATTATTTCTGCCCGCTCCAACAGTGAAACACTTGGTGACAAATCTACACTCTCCCATTCAAGCTAAAACCCCCCTTTGCCGAACCCCAGGGCACGAGTATAGTGGGAGGAGGATCTAGGAGGGGACCCCTCGGACTCTGAGTGGGCCTATTACTGTGGCCAAACTGGGTAACTATCGCCTAACGGCAGAATGTGACTCATCCATTTTAAATAAATCCAGCGTGCCTATCACACGCTCATACATTATTTCTAAACAAACTCAGAGATCTCACTCCCGCTGCACCAGATGTGGTATCCCAGATGTGAACCTCATGTACTTGATGTGGAGGCGCAGGACTGTGCCAGACTACTGGCGTGAGGTGAGTGGGATATACTAAAAACGTTTCAAAAACTGTGAGGTGATTCATCTCGCTGGCAGTGCTACTGGCAAAGAGGCAGATGTCCTGTGTGTGTGGAGGTGACTGCAGACCCAGAGCTCAAGATTGTCTGCGCTACATGGTGTATTGAGATGATCAATTGGAACTCTATTACACGATGATTCCACAGGCCCAGTGACCTATGGACATTAGGGGGCCCCCGCATGCCTATCTCCTAAATTGAGACACAGGGGATGCTGACGCGGAATGAGTGGGTAAGCTAGGAGCAAATAAATATATGGTTGTCTTGGGATGCAACATTGTGGCATTGGAAAATGGATCTCAATGGCCCTTGGGCAGTTACTTTAACCTTTGGTTTTTTCGGTGAATTTCTAAGTTTTTTCTTAAAAACAAAAACAAATCTTTTTATTACATCGAACTACAATGTAAATTTAACTTTTTTTTGTGAAAATATATATATGCTGCTCCCACCGGGCAGACGCAATCTTTTGATCTGTTTCCCAGCCCGCATCAGTGCAGGCAGGGACACAGATCAAAAGTCTGCTTCCAGCTGACGGGAGCATTTTTAAAGTACTTGGCTTTTGATCCCGCTTTGCGGGAGATTATTAAAAAATGCTCCATCCAAGTGGGAGTAAACACAGGTTTCCCTGCCCGCGCTGGTGGGTGTGTGAGTGCATGTGTGACTGGCTGTGTGGCTCTGTGAGGGGGTGTGGGAGCAGGTGTGTGTGAGTGGCTGTGTGGGTGTGTGAATGACTGTGTGAATGGTTGTGTCAATGTGTAAGGGGGTGAGTGTGAGTGGGTGTGTGAAAGCTATGTGGGTCTGTGAGTGGGTGTGTGAGTGGCTGTGTGGGTGTGTGAGTGGCTGGTTGTGTCGATGTGTAAGTGGATGCATGAGTGGGTGTGACAAATCTGTGTGGGTCTGTGAGTGGGTGTGTGAGTGGTTTTGAGGGTCTGTGAGTGGATATATTTGTGGCTGTATGGGTGTGTGAGTGGTTGTGTGGGTATGTAAGTGGATGTGTGAGTGGATTTGTGAAAGCTGTGTGGGTCTGTGAGTGGGTGTGTGAGTGGTTTTGAGGGTCTGTGAGTGAGTGTGTGAGTGGCTGTATGGGTGTGTGAGTGGTTGTAAGGGTGTGTAAGTGGGTGTGTGAGTAGGTGTGTGGGTCTGTGAGTGAATGTATGTTTTTTTTTTAATGGGGTCTTTATTCCCGGATCCTCCTGAATCCATGAGGATCCGGGAGGATATGCGGATCCTCGCGGGGTAAAAAGAAAAGGATTTTGGATAATTTCTTGCCCATGAGGGGTCCCTCACATACCCCACTATTAGTCCAACAGGGTCAGGGTATCACTTTTTAATTCTGGGAACTGAGTCTCGATGAACAAAATAGCGGCCGCAATTTTCCTCTCAGGTTGCGGCCAGCCAATCACAGCATTGCTGTTGGCGTGTGCATTCGCGAATCCGCAGAGGATCCGAGGAGGGTCAATGGAGGATCCGCATCCCTAGAAATACAAAATTGTTTTTCTTTTATTATCTCAAAAACTACAGAATGGATTTATACCAAATCACAAAAAACACGCTTTCTGGACCAAGAACTAGCTTTCTGCCAAATTTGGTGTAATTCCGTTCAGGGGTTTGTGCTGTAGTTGTGTCTAAAATCCCTATCAGAATTTTGACCCCCCTTTTTCTTGGCCCCCCACATGGCAGATCACCCCAAAACTCTCCATGGAGAACTAGAACAAGCAGGGCATTTTTGGGGGAAAATTTCATGAAGATTCATCAAACAACGCCAAAGATATAGGCAAGTCAAAAAATGCTTTTCCTATGAAAACTATATCCTAAATATAACTACCTACTGACTACATACATTACTACTAGCGGTCGTCAGTAGGTAGTTATAGTTAGGACCTAGTTTCCACAGGAAAAATGTTTTTGGGTTTGCTAATAACTTTGGCGATGTTTGACGAATCTCCACGAAATTTTCAAAACTAGTACGCACCTGAGTTCAGCTGCCGTGTGGAAAGTTTTGGAGTGATCCGTTTAGCGGGGGCTGAGAAAAAGGGGGGGTCCCAAAATGCTTTTTTGCCCTACAATTTCCCATACGGGTTTTGAAAATGACTACAGCCCGAACCACTGAACGGAATTACACCAAATTTGGCAGGAAGCTAGCTCTGGGTCCAGAAAGAGCCCTTTTTGTGATTTGGTGGAAATCCGTTCAGTAGTTTTAAAGTCATTAAAGAAAAAAGAAATATAGATATCTAGGAACGAGGATCCTCTGCCGATCCACCACAGTGTTTCGTGAATTCACGCACCAACAGCAATGCCATGATTGGCTGGCCGCAACCTGACTAGAAAGTTCTGGCTGCCATTTTATGTACTGGGGCACGGTCCAGGGCCTCAAAATGTGAGTGCAAAGTGATTGAAGGGGTCAGGGCAGAGGTACCCTGACCCCATAGGTATGCTAGAGGGGTCACAGAGGGATGCAAGTTGGTGAATAATTGCCTTAAAACTGTTTTTTCCCAAGTAGGGGGGCCCATGGATCCACCACGGCACTCAGCTCAGCCCCCTTGTGCTGGATCTGCGAATCCTGCTGCAATTTAAAAACTCAAAACAAAAAACGAACTCACAGACCCACTTATAGACCCACATAGGCACTCACACACCCATTCACAGACCCACACACCCAGTCACAGACCCACACAGGCACTCACATACCCACTCAAAGACCCACACAGGCATTCACACATCTACTCACAGACCCACACAGGCACTCACACACATGCACTCACACACCCACTCATAGCCCCAATCACAGACCCACACAGGCACTCACACACTGACTCACAGACCCACGTAGGTACTCACACACCTACTCATAGACCCATGCAGGTACTCACACACCCACTAACAGATTCATAGCACTACTCACACACCCACACAGGCACTCACACACCCAGTCACAGACTTTCACATATGCACTCATTTATCCACACAGGCACTCACACATCCACTCACAGACCTACACAGCCACTCATATACCCATTCACAAACCCACACAGCCACTCACACATCTACTCACAGACCTACACTGGTACTCACACACCCACTCACAGATCCACAGAGGCACTCACACACCCACTCAGACTTACACAGCCACTCATATACCCACTCATAGACCCACACAGCCACTCACACACCCTCTCAAAGACCCACACTGGCATTCACACACCTACTCATAGACCCACATATACACTCACACTCACAGACACACACAGCCATTTACAGACACACTCGCAGACCTACACAGGCACTCAAAGACCTACTCACAGACCCACGCTGGTACTCACACACCCACTCACAGACCCATAGCACCACTCACACATGCACTCACAGACCCACACAGCCACTCAACACTCACTCACAGACCCACACAGGTACTCACACACCCACTCACAGACCCACATAGCCACTCACAGACTCATTCACAGACCCACACAGCCACTCACATCCATAGGCACTCACATATTCACTCACAGACCCCCACAGGCACTCACACTCTCACTCACAGACCCACGCAGGTACTCGCACACCCACTCACAGACCCACACAGTCACTCACAGACCTACACAAACACACACCCACACAGACACTCACACACTGACTCACAGACCCACACAGCCACTAACAGACCCACTCAGACACTCACACACCTACACACAGACCCACATAGCCACTCACAGACCCATAGAAACACTCACACACCCATTCACATACCCACACTGCCACTCACAGACCCACTCACAGGCCCATACAAACACTCACAGGCCTGCTCACATACCCACACAGGCACTTATACACCCACTCGCAGACCCACTCAGGCACTCAGATACCCACTCACTGACCCACATAGGAACTGACACAACCACTCACAGACCCATACAGTGACTCACACATCCATAGGCACTCACACATTCCCCCACAGACCCACATAGGCACTCACACACTCACTCATAGACCCTCACAGGTACTCACACACCCACTCACAGAACCACACAGCCACTCACAGACCCATTCACAGACCTACACAGACACTCACATCCATAGGCACTCACACATTCACTCATATACCCACACAGGTACTCAGATACCCACTCACAGACCCAAACAGGAATTGACACACCCAGTTACAGACCTATGCAAGCACTCACACATCCACTCACAGACCCATGCAGGTACTCAAAGACCCACTCATAGACCCACACAGGCAATCACATACCCAAAAAACATTCATACACCCACTCATATATCCACACTGCCACTCATAGACCCACTCACAGGCCCACACAGACACTCATACACCTACACAGGCATTCACACATAGACTCACAGACCTACACAGCCACTCACAGACCCACTCAGACACCCACACATAGACAGACCCATGCAGCCACTCACAGATCCACTCACAGACCCACACAAACACTTAGATATCCATTCACACACCCACACTGCCACTTACAGACCCACTCACAGGCCCACACAGGCACTCACATACCCACACAGGCACTCACATACTTACTCACAGGCCCACACAAACACTCACACACCCTCTCATACATGCACTCACACATTCACTCATAGACCCACACAGGCACTCACTCATTCACAGACCTACACAGGAACGGATATACCCACTCACAGACCCACACAGGCACTCACATACCCACTCACAGAACCACATAGGCATGCACGCATCCATACCGCCACTCAGACACCCACTCAAAGAGCCATATATATACTCACACACCCACTCATAGACCCACACAGACACATACCCACTCAGAGACGCATATAGACACTCAGACATCCACTCACACACCCACACAGACAATCACACACCCACTCACAGACCTACACAAACACCCACATACCCACTCACAGACCAACACAGGCACTCACAGACACACTCACAGACCCACACAGGCACTCAGACACCCACTTACAGACACACACAGGAACTTACACACCCACTCATAAACCCACACAGGCACTCACACACCCACACAGGTACTCACACACACACTCACAAACCCACACAGATACTTACAGACCCACCCACACAGCCACTCAAAGACCAACACAGACACTCACACACCCACTCATAGACCCACACAGGCACTCACACAGCCACTCACAGACCCACACACAGACCCACACAAACACTCACATACCCACTCAAAGACCCACATATCTACTCACAGACCCACACACAGACACTCACACACCCACTCACAGACCCACAAAGGCATTCACACAGCCACACACAGACCCACATAGCCACTCATATACCCACTCACAGACCCACACAAACACTCACATTCTGAATCACAGACCCACACAGCCACTCATAGACCCACACACAGACGCTCACATACCCACTCACACAGGAACTGATACACCCACTCACAGACCCACACAGGCACTCACATACCCATTCATAGACCCACACAGGCCCTCACACACCCATTTACAGACCCATAGTACTACTCACATACCTACTCACAGACCCACACAGCCACTCACTCACCCAGACACTCACATACCCACTCACAGACCCACACAGACACCTATACACCTATTCACAGACCAATGCAGTCATTCACACACCCAGTGACAGACCCACACAGGAATGCACACCCACTCACAGACCCACACAGGAATTCATATACCTACTCACAGACCCACACAGATGCTCACATACCCACTGACAGACCCATAGCACCACTCACACATACACTCATAGACCCACACTGACACTCACACACCCAGTCACAGACCCACTCAGACACTCACACACCTACTCACAGACCCTCATAGTCACTTACACACCCAATCACAGACCCATACAGGCATTCACACACCTAGTGACAGACCCACACAGGAACTCACACACCTACTTACTAACCTACACAGGCACTCACTCACCTACACAGACACTCACACACTCACTCACTGACCCATAGCACCAATCACAGACCCACACAGACACTGACACACCCATTCACAGACCCACAAACCACTCATATACCCACTCACAGAGGTACACAGCCACTCACATACCCATTCACAGACCCACAAACTGCTCACACACCCACTCACAGATGCACACAACCACTTATATATCCACTCACAGACCCACAAACCACTCACATACCCACTCACAGATCCACAAACCACTCACATACCCACTCACAGATGCACATAGCCACTTATACACCTACTCACACAACCACTCATTCACCCATACAGCCATTGACACAGCCACTCACTCACCCATACAGTCACTCACACAGCCACTCACTAACCCATACAGCTACTTGTACTCCCATAAATGTGCTCAAACACCCACTCATGCACCCATACACCCACTCACAGACCCATATAACTGCTCACACTCCCACTCACTAACCCACACAACCACTCACACACCCACTCACTCATCCATACAGCCACTCATGCAGCCACTTACTCACCCATACAGTGACTCATGCAGCCATATACTCACCCATATAACCACTCACATACCAATACAGCCACTCATTCAGCTACTCACCCGCCTATATAGCCACTCATACAATCACTCACTTACCCATACAGCCACTCACTCACCCACTCACTCACCCCTACAGCCAATCACACACCCACTCAATCAATCATACAGCCACTCACACATCCACCTACTTATACAGCTACTCACACAGCCTCTCAGTCACCTATACAGCCACTCACACACCCACTCAGTCACTCATACAGCCACTCATACAACCACTAACTCACCCATACAGCCACTCACACACCCACACACTCACCCATACAGCCACTGACACACCCATACAGCCACTGACACACCCACTTACAGACCTACAAAACCACTCACACCCATACAGTTGCTCACACACCCACTTACTCATCAGACAGCCACTCATTCATCGATACAGCCACTGACAGCCACTCACTCACTCACTCATACAGCCACTCACTCACCCACCCATATAGCCACTCACACAGCCACTCGTTCAGCCACTCACACAGCTACTTGCTTTCCCATATAACCACTGAAACTCCTACTCACTCACACATACAGCAACTAACACACCCACTCACAAACTCATAAAGGCACTCACACACCCACTCACTCACCCATACAACCATTTCACACATCTACTCACTCACCCATACAACCAATCACTCACCCATACAGCCACTCATACACCCATGCAACCACTCTTACAGCCACTCACTCATCCATACAGCCACTCACACACCCACACATCCACTCACATACCTATGCACACACCCATACAACCACTCACACACCCACTCACATACACACTGGTACACTCTTACAACCACTCACATACCCACTCTCACACCCATACAACCACTCATTTACCCACTTATACACTGATACAGCCACTCACACACCCACCCATACACTGATACAGCCACTTACACACCCAGTGCATTGCAGGGGTGTAAGTTATAGTTAGCTCAGGTAACTATAACTGCTGAATTTCTATGGTATTGTGCATGTGAAATCTAAGCCTAACAATAACGTCCCTGTAGCCTTTGGTTTTTCAGTGAATTTCTAAGCTTGTTTTAATTCTGCTTCCTAACTATAACATCCCTGTAAGCTTTGGGATATATATTTCTTGGATATTTTATTTCTTTGTGACTCATTGTATCCTTTGGGATCCAGATTTTTGCCCTGGCTGGCTGTTGTTTTCTTGTGATCCTCCATCTTCAAGTATATATATATATACGTAAACACTTTTAAGATGATCCAGGTCCCAAAAAAAGAGACGGCACTCGCGGGAATTCAATCGTGATGGTTTATTCCAGTGCAGAAACCCTCTCCCCTTAGCCAACAGACGCGTTTCGGCGTTACCGCCTTCCTCGGTGTTGGCTACCCTAAACAGAATTACCATTTTTAAAGTGCTCAGTGTACGTAGACCAAAATCATGAACAGCGAAGATGGCCTTGCTTCACCTAAGATAAATGCTTTTTGTGGCGGCCATCTTAAAGCGTCCCTTCCGTGCAGTTTAAACAATATCCAAAAGATATGCAAACAATTAAAATCTATCAATTATAATCAAAAAATAACAAAAGTATAAAAGAAGAAAAGGATACTGGAGAGCGGGGGTCGGGGGAGTCACGGAGAGATGCATAACCACTAATGGTTTGCATAGTAAATTCATACATAGTTCTATTATCAAATTAATTGTTACAATTCATTAGTAATCATACTTAAAACTCCTTCAGACAATATTGTTCATATATTATCTACAATCCCCCTTCTTTTAAATCCATCTCTCTTCCACCCACTCATAATCCTAATCTCAAAATCATATGTCTGATAGACAGTGGACATCTTAATTAAGCCCTGAATTGGCAATCATAGATAGTACTTACGGGATCATACGATGATACCCAGGAGACAGAACGGCCCTCTCAAATACAGGTAAATGGAAACAATCTCTCTCAGGTTATTTCTACAGAACCACTCAGGATTGAACATGCATCAAAAAAATATATATATAGATATAGGAGGTCAATCATATTCAAATGTCCTAGCCATTATGAAAAAATCATATTACAGTAAATGGGCATGAGATGTATTCTTAATATCAGTTCTCATTCTAGATGGACAGTTCTTCTGTCGTATTAAGACCTATAGGAACCATGGTATTTAGTTCTATAATATACCTCGACTCCATCCTTCGTAGAGTTTTTACTCTATCCCCTCCTCTTTCATGTTTGGGGGCCTGGTCTATACAGAAGAATCTTACGAGATCACGGTTACTGTTATGGACGCTTTCAAAATGGCGTGCCACTGGATACGTAGGATCCTTTTTGGTTATCGCACGCATGTGCTCCAAAATCCGTTTTTTTGTTGGGTGGATGGTGCTACCCACGTATCTTTTGGGACAGGGGCACTCCAAACAGTTAACCGTGAACTCAGAGTTGCAATTGAGCAACGTATTGATCTTTCTCATTTTTTGTTGGCCCTTATGTTGAATGCTATAGCTGTTCATTTTCTGACTGTACTTGCACGCTTTGCACTTCATGCAAGGAAAAAACCCTGTAATACACTCTCTGCGTCGAACCGACGCAACATAATGGCTAGATACCAGATGGTCATTGATGGATTTTCACCGTCTATGTGTAATGAGTGGTTGGACCGGAACTAATTGTTTGAGGACAGGATCAGCTTGGAGGATATGGCAATTTTTCTTACAGATGTACATTATTTCTGGTGTTTTCGAGTTGTATCGAGTAATCATTCTAGCGGGCTGTGCGGTATTTTGTAAAGCCCTGCTCTGGGACTTAGGGGCAAGAAGTTCTAACCTGTGTGGAATGTCTGCTCTTTTCTCTGCAGTTTTCAAAACTTGTTGCGAATAACCTCTGGCTTCAAATCTAGCAAAGGCATCAATCTTAGCAACATTGTATTCCTCTGCAGACGTACAGTTACGTTTTAACCGTAGGAGCTCCCCATATGGAATGTTATTGGTCATGCTCCTAGGATGAAAACTTTGAGCATGTAGAACGGAATTACCCGCCGTGGGTTTACGGTACAAGCGGGTCATGATCTTTCCACCCATTACATAAACTTCCAGGTCTAGATAAATTACACTGGTATCACTGATGTGTTCAGTGAACTTCAAATTAAGGTAATTAGTATTGAGGAAGGCCACGTATTCCTCAGCCGAGGTACGGCTGCCTCGCCACACGATGAACAAGTCATCAATGTAGTGGGCCCACAATACGACCCTTTCAAACAAGTGATCAGGTGAGTCCCTCCAGGCCACGTGCGTCTCCCACCAGCCAACGAAAAGATTCGCATAGCTGGGGGCGAAGCACGTGCCCATCGCTGTCCCGCGCTGTTGCTTGTACAGCTGGCCTGAGAAAATAAAAATATTATTTTCTAGGCAAAATTTCACCATTTTGAGTAACATGATGTTATGCTGTTGAAATCTCAAAGGGCGTTTCTCTAAGAACCATTTAACTGCTGCTATACCTTGTTGATGGTTAATACAAGTGTATAGACTTCTAATGTCCAGGGTGATGAATAGCATATCTTCTTCCCACATAATCCCCTCTATCAGTCTGAAGAAATCTTGTGTGTCCTGAATGTATGAGCTAAGACTCCTGACCCACGGTGCTAAAAAACAGTCAATGTAGATAGAACAATTCTCTCTCTATATATATATATATATATATGTATGTATATATATATATATATATACATACATACATATATATATATATATATACATATATATACATATATATATATATTATCTACTGGCGGTCGCCAGTAGATAGTTATAGTTACAACCTATTATCCATAGGAAATCCGTGACATTCTATTTGAAATAACTCTCTTGCCGGTTGACGTATCTTCGCAAAATTTTCAAACTTTATGGCCCGCTCCGGTCCGCTCCTACCCTGAAAGTCTCGGGGGATTCGTCAAGCGGGGCCGAGAAAAAGGGGGTCCCAAAACGCGTTTTCCCCATGCAATTTTCCATAGGAAACTTTAGACACGGCTACAGCCCGAACTGCTGAACGGAATTACACCAAATTTGGCAAAGAGGTAGTTCTTGGTTCAGAAAGAACCCTTTTGTTAAATGGTGTAAATCCGTTCAGTAGTTGCTGAGAAAATCAAAAGTAAAAAGATAGTGATATCTAGGGCCGCGGATCCTCCCGAGCACGAGCTTTATGTTAATTGGCTGTCAACACTCCAAACCAGGAAGTGTTGGCAGCCATTTTGTCCCTCGGTAGAACCGAGGGACAGAAACAAGTGCGCAAAGCGCACAAAGGGGGCAGGGTAGAAACACCCTGACCCCCTAGGTCTGCTCAGGGGGTCCCACAAGGACCCCCTGGGCAAAAAAAAAAAATTTTTTTTTAAAAAAAAATCGGCAGGATGCGCTCAGGGAGCGCGAACCCTGCCGAAAAAAAAAAAAATCGAAGCGCGGTCTCCCGCGCTTTGATGTAATTGGCCCCGGGTGGGCCAAGTCCCGGGGGCATGCTGGGGGGGTTAATTTTATGTGTGGGGGGCCTCTAAGGGCCCCCAAGCCCCGGGGACCACCACCCCCGGGGCTTTATGTATAATGGTGCGGGAGGGCTCTGAGCCCTCCCGCAGCCCCGGGACCGCCACCTCCCCGGGGCTTCTTTTTTATTTAAAAAAACCTGTGTGGGGGCTCCAGCCCCCACACGCCCCGGGGACCACCACCTCCCCGGGGCACTAAGAAAAATTAAAATGGGGGTCCGTTTTGGACCCCCAGAGCACCGGGGACCACCACCTCCCCGGGGCTTTCAAAATGTAGGGAGGGGGCCGCGCGGCCCCCTCCTGGAGCCTGTGGTGGCCCTGGGGACCACCACCCCCCAGGGCCGGCTCCTGCAGTGTCCCGGGTGCCTACCCCGGGACACTGCTGTTTGCAATGACAGGACGGGAGCCTCGCGGCTCCCGTCCTGTCATTGCAAACTTGCTTTGGATATTGGAAGAGAGAGCAGGAAACCTGCTCTCTCTTCCAATATCCAAAGACAATTGCTTTCCACATGGGGAGCAGCATGTTAGCTGCTCCCCATGTGTAAAGCAATGCCGGCTCCCGTAGGACACGGGGAGCCGGTGGGACTGTGGTGGGTTTGGGGACCCCCACAGTCCCCAACGAGAGGCCAGGCCCCGGGGATGGGGTCCCCGGGGCCATAAGTGGCCACGGAGGGGGCCACGCAGCCCCCTCCCCAAAGTAACAAAAATTTTAAAAAAAAGTGCAAGGCCGGCCCCGGGGATGGGGTCCCCGGGGCCTTAAATGGCCTGAGGAGGGGGCCACGCAGCCCCCTCCAAATAAAAAAAAAGAGGCCATGCCCCGGGGGATGGGGTCCCGGGGCCAATACAGGCCCAGGGAAGGGGGCCACGCGGCCCCCTTCCCGTTTTTTTTTAATTTTAATTAAAAAAAAGGGAAAGGCCCTGGGGGATGGGGTCCCCAGGGCCTAAAAATAGGAAAAAGGAAGGGGGCCACACAGCCCCCTTCAGAGGGAAAAAAAAACAAACAAAAAAAAACGATCGGGCCCGTAGGCCCCGCCCCTTCCTTCACCACTCTGCAAACGCGCCCCTGGCGCGTTTGCAGAGGGAAACAATTCCCCTTGAATACTGGGGGTCCCTGGGGCCAACTAGCCCACCAGGAACCTCCAGTATGCGCCAGGGGCTGCCTTGCAGAGAGGTGTACAGAGGCCACGCCCCTTTACACCTCTCTGCAACGCAGCTCTATGGCGCTTTGGAGGTATATGGTGGGCTAGTTGCACCCCAGGGACCCTCAGGATTCAAGGGAGTTAATCCCCCGACTTAAAACGCGCCACGGGGCGCGTTTGCACAGTGGTGAAGGGAGGGGCGGGGCTTCAGGTGACATGTGTGCAAACAGGCCCCGTGGCGCGTTTTAAGATGGGGAATTAAATCCTCTTCAATCCTGAGGGTCCCTGGGGGCCAACTAGCCCAACAGGTACGTCCAGAAAGCGCCACAGAGCTGCGTTGCAGAGAGGTGTAAAAGGGGTGTGGCCTCTGTACATGTCTCTGCAACGCAGCCCCTGGCGCATTCTGGAGGTTCCTGGTGGGCTAGTTGGCCCGTAGGGACCCTCATGATTCAAGGGGACTTAATCCCCCAACTTAAAACGCGCCACGGGGCGCGTTTGCACAGATGTCACCTCAGGCCCCGCCCCTCTCTTCACCATTGTGCAAATATTCCTCTAAAATCAGCCGAAATACGAATTCTGATTTACTCACCTGTTATCAGGAGAGACCTCAGTGCTGCATCTTTCAGCCCAGTACTAATCCTGAAAAGTAATTTTAACCGTACTTACCAGTAACTTGAATTTCCTTCCATAGGCTAACATTGACTGGTTTCACTTGGAAATTCTTCTAAGTGTGGAGTTTTGGAACTTTAAAATATTCCTCTAAAATCAGCCAAAATACGAATTCCGATTTACTCACCTGTTATCAGGAGAGACCTCAGTGCTGCATCTTTCAGCCCAGTACTGATCCTCAAAAGTAATTTTAACCGTACTTACCAGTAACTTGAATTTCCTTCCATAGGATATCATTGCCTGCTTTTTGCTGAAAAAGTTTCTAAGTGTTGATTTTTTAAACATACAAATATTCCTCTAAAATCAGCCGAAATCCGAATTCTGATTTACTCACCTGTTATCAGGAGAGACCTCAGTGCTGCATCTTTCAGCCCAGTACTGGTCCTGAAAAGTAATTTTAACCGTACTTACCAGTAACTTGAATTTCCTTCCGTAGGCTAACATTGACTGGTTTCACTTGGAAATTCTACTAAGTGTGGAGTTTTGGAACTTTAAAATATTCCTCTAAAATCAGCCGAAATACGAATTCCGATTTACTCACCTGTTATCAGGAGAGACCTCAGTGCTGCATCTTTCAGCCCAGTACTGATCCTCAAAAGTAATTTTAACCGTACTTACCGGTAACTTGAATTTCCTTCATAGGCTAACATTGATTGGTTTCACTTGGAAATTCTTCTAAGTGTGGAGTTTTGGAACTTTAAAATATTCCTCTAAAATCAGCCGAAATACGAATTCCGATTTACTCACCTGTTATCAGGAGAGACCTCAGTGCTGCATCTTTCAGCCCAGTACTGATCCTCAAAAGTAATTTTAACCGTACTTACCGGTAACTTGAATTTCCTTCATAGGCTAACATTGACTGGTTTCACTTGGAAATTCTTCTAAGTGTGGAGTTTTGGAACTTTAAAATATTCCTCTAAAATCAGCCGAAATACGAATTCCGATTTACTCACCTGTTATCAGGAGAGACCTCAGTGCTGCATCTTTCAGCCCAGTACTGATCCTCAAAAGTAATTTTAACCGTACTTACCGGTAACTTGAATTTCCTTCATAGGCTAACATTGACTGGTTTCACTTGGAAATTCTTCTAAGTGTTGATTTTTGAAACATACAAATATTCCTCTAAAATCAGCCGAAATCCGAATTCTGATTTACTCACCTGTTATCAGGAGAGACCTCAGTGCTGCATCTTTCAGCCCAGTACTGGTCCTGAAAAGTAATTTTAACCGTACTTACCAGTAACTTGAATTTCCTTCCATAGGCTAACATTGACTGGTTTCACTTGGAAATTCTTCTAAGTGTGGAGTTTTGGAACTTTAAAATATTCCTCTAAAATCAGCCGAAATACGAATTCCGATTTACTCACCTGTTATCAGGAGAGACCTCAGTGCTGCATCTTTCAGCCCAGTACTGGTCCTGAAAAGTAATTTTAACCGTACTTACCGGTAACTTGAATTTCCTTCATAGGCTAACATTGACTGGTTTCACTTGGAAATTCTTCTAAGTGTGGAGTTTTGGAACTTTAAAATATTCCTCTAAAATCAGCCGAAATACGAATTCCGATTTACTCACCTGTTATCAGGAGAGACCTCAGTGCTGCATCTTTCAGCCCAGTACTGATCCTCAAAAGTAATTTTAACCGTACTTACCGGTAACTTGAATTTCCTTCATAGGCTAACATTGACTGGTTTCACTTGGAAATTCTTCTAAGTGTTGATTTTTTAAACATACAAATATTCCTCTAAAATCAGCCGAAATCCGAATTCTGATTTACTCACATGTTATCAGGAGAGACCTCAGTGCTGCATCTTTCAGCCCAGTACTGGTCCTGAAAAGTAATTTTAACCGTACTTACCAGTAACTTGAATTTCCTTCCATAGGATATCATTGCCTGCTTTTTGCTGAAAAAGTTTCTAAGTGTTGATTTTTGAAACATACAAATATTCCTCTAAAATCAGCCGAAATACGAATTCCGATTTACTCACCTGTTATCAGGAGAGACCTCAGTGCTGCATCTTTCAGCCCAGTACTGATCCTCAAAAGTAATTTTAACCGTACTTACCAGTAACTTGAATTTCCTTCCATAGGATATCATTGCCTGCTTTTTGCTGAAAAAGTTTCTAAGTGTTGATTTTTTAAACATACAAATATTCCTCTAAAATCAGCCGAAATCCGAATTCTGATTTACTCACCTGTTATCAGGAGAGACCTCAGTGCTGCATCTTTCAGCCCAGTACTGGTCCTGAAAAGTAATTTTAACCGTACTTACCAGTAACTTGAATTTCCTTCCGTAGGCTAACATTGACTGGTTTCACTTGGAAATTCTACTAAGTGTGGAGTTTTGGAACTTTAAAATATTCCTCTAAAATCAGCCGAAATACGAATTCCGATTTACTCACCTGTTATCAGGAGAGACCTCAGTGCTGCATCTTTCAGCCCAGTACTGATCCTCAAAAGTAATTTTAACCGTACTTACCGGTAACTTGAATTTCCTTCATAGGCTAACATTGATTGGTTTCACTTGGAAATTCTTCTAAGTGTGGAGTTTTGGAACTTTAAAATATTCCTCTAAAATCAGCCGAAATACGAATTCCGATTTACTCACCTGTTATCAGGAGAGACCTCAGTGCTGCATCTTTCAGCCCAGTACTGGTCCTGAAAAGTAATTTTAACCGTACTTACCGGTAACTTGAATTTCCTTCATAGGCTAACATTGACTGGTTTCACTTGGAAATTCTTCTAAGTGTGGAGTTTTGGAACTTTAAAATATTCCTCTAAAATCAGCCGAAATACGAATTCCGAGTTACTCACCTGTTATCAGGAGAGACCTCAGTGCTGCATCTTTCAGCCCAGTACTGATCCTCAAAAGTAATTTTAACCGTACTTACCGGTAACTTGAATTTCCTTCATAGGCTAACATTGACTGGTTTCACTTGGAAATTCTTCTAAGTGTTGATTTTTGAAACATACAAATATTCCTCTAAAATCAGCCGAAATCCGAATTCTGATTTACTCACCTGTTATCAGGAGAGACCTCAGTGCTGCATCTTTCAGCCCAGTACTGGTCCTGAAAAGTAATTTTAACCGTACTTACCAGTAACTTGAATTTCCTTCCATAGGCTAACATTGACTGGTTTCACTTGGAAATTCTTCTAAGTGTGGAGTTTTGGAACTTTAAAATATTCCTCTAAAATCAGCCGAAATACGAATTCCGATTTACTCACCTGTTATCAGGAGAGACCTCAGTGCTGCATCTTTCAGCCCAGTACTGGTCCTGAAAAGTAATTTTAACCGTACTTACCGGTAACTTGAATTTCCTTCATAGGCTAACATTGACTGGTTTCACTTGGAAATTCTTCTAAGTGTGGAGTTTTGGAACTTTAAAATATTCCTCTAAAATCAGCCGAAATACGAATTCCGATTTACTCACCTGTTATCAGGAGAGACCTCAGTGCTGCATCTTTCAGCCCAGTACTGATCCTCAAAAGTAATTTTAACCGTACTTACCGGTAACTTGAATTTCCTTCATAGGCTAACATTGACTGGTTTCACTTGGAAATTCTTCTAAGTGTTGATTTTTAAACATACAAATATTCCTCTAAAATCAGCCGAAATCCGAATTCTGATTTACTCACATGTTATCAGGAGAGACCTCAGTGCTGCATCTTTCAGCCCAGTACTGGTCCTGAAAAGTAATTTTAACCGTACTTACCAGTAACTTGAATTTCCTTCCATAGGATATCATTGCCTGCTTTTTGCTGAAAAAGTTTCTAAGTGTTGATTTTTGAAACATACAAATATTCCTCTAAAATCAGCCGAAATACGAATTCCGATTTACTCACCTGTTATCAGGAGAGACCTCAGTGCTGCATCTTTCAGCCCAGTACTGATCCTCAAAAGTAATTTTAACCGTACTTACCGGTAACTTGAATTTCCTTCATAGGCTAACATTGACTGGTTTCACTTGGAAATTCTTCTAAGTGTGGAGTTTTGGAACTTTAAAATATTCCTCTAAAATCAGCCGAAATACGAATTCCGATTTACTCATCTGTTATCAGGAGAGACCTCAGTGCTGCATCTTTCAGCCCAGTACTGATCCTCAAAAGTAATTTTAACCGTACTTACCGGTAACTTGAATTTCCTTCATAGGCTAACATTGACTGGTTTCACTTGGAAATTCTTCTAAGTGTTGATTTTTGAAACTTACAAATATTCCTCTAAAATCAGCCGAAATCCGAATTCTGATTTACTCACCTGTTATCAGGAGAGACCTCAGTGCTGCATCTTTCAGCCCAGTACTGGTCCTGAAAAGTAATTTTAACCGTACTTACCAGTAACTTGAATTTCCTTCCATAGGCTAACATTGACTGGTTTCACTTGGAAATTCTTCTAAGTGTGGAGTTTTGGAACTTTAAAATATTCCTCTAAAATCAGCCGAAATACGAATTCCGATTTACTCACCTGTTATCAGGAGAGACCTCAGTGTTGCATCTTTCAGCCCAGTACTGGTCCTGAAAAGTAATTTTAACCGTACTTACCAGTAACTTGAATTTCCTTCCATAGGCTAACATTGACTGGTTTCACTTGGAAATTCTTCTAAGTGTGGAGTTTTGGAACTTTAAAATATTCCTCTAAAATCAGCCGAAATACGAATTCCGATTTACTCACCTGTTATCAGGAGAGACCTCAGTGTTGCATCTTTCAGCCCAGTACTGGTCCTGAAAAGTAATTTTAACCGTACTTACCAGTAACTTGAATTTCCTTCCATAGGCTAACATTGACTGGTTTCACTTGGAAATTCTTCTAAGTGTGGAGTTTTGGAACTTTAAAATATTCCTCTAAAATCAGCCGAAATACGAATTCCGATTTACTCACCTGTTATCAGGAGAGAACCCAGTGCTGCATCTTTTAGCCCAGTACTGATCCTCAAAAGTAATTTTAATCGTACTTACCAGTAACTTGAATTTCCTTCCATAGGATATCATTGCCTGCTTTTTGCTGAAAAAGTTTCTAAGTGTTGATTTTTGAAACATACAAATATTCCTCTAAAATCAGCCGAAATCCGAATTCCGATTTACTCACCTGTTATCAGGAGAGACCTCAGTGCTGCATCTTTCAGCCCAGTACTGGTCCTGAAAAGTAATTGTAATCGTACTTACCAGTAACTTGAATTTCCTTCCATAGGATATCATTGCCTGCTTTTTGCTGAAAAAGTTTCTAAGTGTGGAGTTTTGGAACTTTAAAATATTCCTCTAAAATCAGCCGAAATACGAATTCCGATTTACTCACCTGTTATCAGGAGAGACCTCAGTGCTGCATCTTTCAGCCCAGTACTGATCCTGAAAAGTAATTTTAACCGTACTTACCAGTAACTTGAATTTCCTTCCATAGGAATCCATTGTCTGGTTTTCAGCAGAAAAGTTTCAAAGTGTCGATTTTCACAAACTACAAATATTCCTAAAAAATCGCCTGTATGGCTTAAACGCATTCTTTCAACTGTTTACAGGAGATGCACCAGTGCTGGATCCAGGATCCAACACTGAGTAAGAAAAAGTAACGATAACAGTTTTTAACTTCTAAGTGAATTTCCTTCCATAGGATAACATTGGTGATTCTATGAGAAAAAGTTTCTAAGTGTGAACTTTTAAAGTACAATAATATTCCTTAAAAATCACGACTGTAACCAAAACTCTTTTACTCAACTGTTTACAGGAGATGTCCCAGGACTGAATCTAGGATCCAGTAATGTGGTTAGAAAAGTAATCCATAAAGTAACTAATTGCATTTAACTAGAAATTCACATTGAGCTGAATGTTGCATTGTGTTTGAAAATGTGTTGCCCATTGCAACAACTGTAACTACTGTACTTAAAAGTCTATTGCCTATGTGCAAAGTAATTAAACTAAAGTAATTCATTCTGAGAAAGTATTTTTTGTAATGTAATGTATAATGTAATTACAATGTAATTTAAAAAATAAAATATGTAAAAAAAAATGTTTCTAAAAAATTTGGAAATCAGTATGAAAAAAATTTATATAACAATTAATACATTTAAAAATTGTCATTTACAAAACCTTTGAAATTCACTGAAAAAACTGTAGGTTTCAGACATGTTATAGTTACAAATTAGCATTTAAAAAACCTTTGAAATTCACTGAAAAAACCATAGGTTTCAGGGACGTTATAGTTACAAATTAACATTTAAAAAACCTTTGAAATTCACTGAAAAAACCATAGGTTTTAGGGACAGTTATAGTTAGTTGGACATTGCACTCGTACAAAACCCGTGAAATTCCCCCGTTATAGTTAGTCCAGCTAACTATAACTCGCGCCCCGCAATGCACTGCTGATGACGTCACATATTACATAACTCATGACATGGTCAGTGACATCACTGATGACATCACTGATGACATCTCAAATGACATCACTGATGACATCATCCACGTGATAATCTGATGCACCTCCTCACACCCTAATATAACCTTTGATACACCCACTCTAAATTACAGACTGCCATTCGCAAAACCATAGACACTCCAACACCAATAACTACATACCCACTCACTGATTCTTAGGTCTACGCACACATCCACTCACTCACCCGTACAGTCACTCATACTTACGGTCACTCAGTACAGGACTATCATATGAACTCATACTCCTATATAGACACTCAAACACCGCCACTCATCCATAGAGGTACTCACACACCTAGTCAGTCATGCAAATAATTAAACACACTACCATTTACTCACCTATACAGTTATACACACACCAGCTCACTTACTCATACAAATAGTAGCACATTCTTACGCTCTTATACAATCACTGATACAAGCACACACTCATCCATACAGCCACTATCACAATCACTCACTCTCGCTTATAGCTATTTATATACTCCAACACACATATATACTGCCTTTCACATATGTAGTTACTCACACATGTACCACTGGGACATACATTCACTCACTAACACACTCTTACACACACTTACCCACCCATACAGTCTATCACAGTTGCACTCTTGAAACCATCCACCCAGTGAATCACCCACTCACACATCTATGCACAGAGTTGCACACACCCCTCCCACACAAACACTCAGGCACCCATACAGATACTCAGACAAGCATTCAATAACTCATATAGACACTCATGTAGCTATTCACAAACACATGCAGCCACTTACACAGCAACAGACAGACGGATACAGACATTCACCCAGTTTAGTCACTAACCCATGCATTCAGTAAGATACGTTAAATCACTCACTTATAGAGTCAGTCACGCACCTACTAAATCATCCATACAGACACTTACACACCCACTCATTCTTCAATACGTCTTTTCCTATATATATTAAAAATATATAAACTTTACAGAAACACACAGTCACTGGATGATGTCATCAGTGATGTCATCAGTGATGTCATTTGAGATGTCATCAGTGATGTCATCAGTGATGTCACTGACCATGTCATGAGTGATGTAATATGTGACGTCATCAGCAGTGCATTGCGGGGCGCGAGTTATAGTTAGCTGGACTAACTATAACGGAGGAATTTCACGGGTTTTGTACGAGTGCAATGTCCAACTAACTATAACTGTCCCTAAAACCTATGGTTTTTTCAGTGAATTTCAAAGGTTTTTTAAATGCTAATTTGTAACTATAACGTCCCTGAAACCTATGGTTTTTTCAGTGAATATATATATATATATACATATATATATATATATATATATCCTTTCACCAAACAGTCCACAATCGGCGCGCTTTCTCGCACAGCAGGTGCTGGATGTCGAGGTCAGACCGGACCTCGCAATATTTTTCAAAACAAACAATGCACCGCACTCCAGGAGTTACTTGTAACTTGTTGCTCTTTTATTAAGGCACAATTACCACCACCACCATCACCGACGTTTCGACCAAGAAATGGTCTTTCTCACGCTTTAACAGATGTGTTTTTCATAATCAATAAATGAGGCTTAGTGCCTTTATCGTAACTTTTCATAATAAACAGATCCAAAATATAGTATATGAAATAACTTTTCCCAATGAACGAATCACGCCAATATCCTTCATAATGGGCTTTTCACCAGAACCAACTGATACCTACTGTAGAGAGCATTAGCTTTCTCATACAAAACCATCAGGTATACCCTAATAAAAGTAAAAATATGCAGAAAATTATAGTTGTTAAAACAATATAAAATTCCTCGTAAGAGGTCCTGATTAGAAATATAGTGTAAATCTTCTATCCCCATAGTTTGTTTGAGTGAGTCACCAACACCAAACCCTTGCCTACCACTATAATTGGTGAGATTCCGTGTTATATAAAACCTGCCTACAGTCTGAGGAGGGCGGCTTGGCGCAAACACCTTGTATCGATGGTCTTCCAGTGAAATTCTACCAGGTATACTGTGCACTTCTGGTCCAACGCCTGGCAGCGATGTATGTTGAGGCCTATGGCAGAGGACTCCTCCCAGATACAGCTAGGGAAGTGCTCCTGGTCTCGAACCTTAAACCCCACAAAGATCCTACTGACTTAGTCTCGTATAGGCATCAGTCTATGTTCAGTCTAAACTATAAGTTCTAAGTAAAATTCTAGTGGACCGGACAAGCCTGTTCATCAGCACTAATATCCACCAACTATTCCGGGTGCTGGAAGTGGCCGTCCCAGAAACACACCCAACGCAGTGGTCATATCCATTGATCTCTGCAAGGCATTTGATTCAGTGCACTGGCCTTACCCCAAGGTGGTCATGTGCCCGATGCGGCTGGGAGAGGAGTGGGAAAATGGGTGTCGCTCCAGTATGCGGGGGCGGTAGCCTGGGTACACACAGGACAACTAATATCGGACCCCATAGAGATAAGCAGTGGCACCTGACAGGGTTGCCCCATATCTCCCCTGCTATTCGCCTTATCTATCAAGCCCTGTTGTGGTGTTGGTCCAGAGGGAGGGACGGGTCATATGCTTTCGGGAGGGGGAACATATTTCCCTTTATGCAGATGATATGCTGCTGTTCATCGGGGATGCCGAGGCAGGTGTACTCTGGGGATCCACAGTGTTGCTAGCTTTCAAAGGGGTGTTGGACCTTCGTGCCAACTGGAATAAAACATGCATGTTCCCTGTGTCTCCCATTCTGACAGAAGCCCCGCTGCCAGTTCCTGATCAAAACATACAATGGGAACTGACAACAATTAAATGCTTGGGGTTTAGTGTACCACACAATCAAGGACAAAAGAGACAGTAACTTGGGACCCATATATGTGTTTACTGTGAGGCGCTGTAACCTTTTGGTGCGCGCTGCGCCTACATCACATGTCCAGAGTGGCACTGACTAAAATGGTGATGGTCCTTTATTTGTTTGCAGCTCTACCAATCTGGATCCTGCAGTCCAGGTTTAAGGAACGGAACACTCTCCTGAGGGAATTGATTTGGGTTGGGGGACGCTAGAGGATCTCAATCAGTCTTCTTCAAAGACCTATCGAGGATGAGGGAGGACTAGCTGTACCAGACCTGGAATTTTACTATGGGGCAGCGCAACTGCAATGGCTGGCCCGCTGGCTGTGGGGTAGGTGGGTGAAGGGAGAACGGAAGAGATGGTTTCCCTAGCTGATGCCCAAAACAAGGGGTCCTTAATAGTCCGAATACAGGGCAGGAACAGTAACTCATTGGAGCGCACGAAGATGCTCACAATCGTGCTGCTGTGCTGGAGGAAGGAAGTGCAAAAAACTGGGAATAGACCCCTGTAAGCCCCTGCAATCCCACAGGCGGGACTCCTCGCAGCTTCTATGCCTGGCAGATGGCACCGTGGACTGATGCTGGACTCCTTACCATTAGGGACTGTTACACAAAGGCCGTACTGTGAAGCTTTGCAGATTTGATGAGCAAGGAGGGCCTGCCGGGATCCTAGTTTCTAACATCGTGGGCTCTTACAGGCACGATATGGGCCACATGGGAGAGGCCAGACAGAACCTCCAACGCATGACACCTCACAAACACTCCTCACATTTGGGAGCGGCAAGAAACTGATGCCCTAGATTTATAACATTCTCCTCTCGATGTCAAGGGCTCCCATGGACAGGGTCAAGGTACACTGGGAAGACACAATAGCCTGGGAGTTCACTGCCAGAGATGGGACAACCGTGCTAAGTGTCTAGGAACACTGGATTAAAATATACCCAACTCAGCTACCTTCATACCACATATCGTACACCACACAGACAAAACGTAATAATGGGCACCACAGACAAATCTTGCCCTCGATGTTCCCTAATAGATGCAGGATTCATAAACATGGTGTGGGCCTGTCCAACTATCTCTGCCTACTATCACTGGGTGACGCAAGAACAAGAACAGATAAAGCATCACCCAAGACTCGGACGGTTGGAAACCTGCCTACTGGGCCTCTTCCAGAGATCACCGGTCCACAGAGTAGGCTCTAAATTCATTGACCTGGGACTGGTTTTAGCCAAACAAGTGATTGCTATGCACTGGCCGTCCCCTGATGGCCCACTACATAACAGATGGAAAGCAGCACTCATAAAGTGGGCCACAGCTGAGGAATCTGCACTGAGAATGGACAATCAAAGGAGCCTACGAGAAAAGTATATCGCAACTGACTGGGCAATCCTCCTTACCAACCCAATGGGTGGGAAGGAGAGACACCCAAGCTCACAAGCCAGCACAAGACGGGGGACCTAAAGTATTGAATGTATCGTTAGGTGAGTAGAAACTGAGTATAATGTGAGGGAGAGATACTCTATAATTGGAGCGGACGAATATCCTGTAGGTAACAGTAGTTAACGGTTAACTATGCTTGTTCTCAAGTTATCATCACCAAACATCTGTGATTAACACTATGGCAATTGTATATGACCTAAGTGTACTGCAAAGAAATACAGCATGTTGATGATTTAGCCAATACCCAACATTGTATGCATGAAAGGTTGAACTACAGAGGCCCTGTTCAGCCAAACCAATGACCAGAAGTGAAGACTTAATTTATCTTAAAGTTTAACTACAGAAATAATAAAAAATACTTTAATAAATATAATACCTACCTGCAGACTTTTAGTACAGCATTATAATAATCTACTATTAAAAGTATATTGCTTTTAATGCTTGCTTTTTACAAAAAGTAAGTCAGGCCTACTGTCTTTGTCATAACTTTTCACACTAAACAGATCAAACCTTTGAAATCTGTCATAACGTTTCCCCATTAACTAGTTAGAGCTATAGTCTTTCCCTTTGATTTAACACCACAACCGACATAGGCCCACTGAAGTGCCTATAAGCTGGCAACCATCATGCATATAGTTATAAAATTACAAGTATGTACAACATTACCGTTGACAAAATATATATAACCCCTCTCAAAATGGCCTGCCAAGAACCACCACACTGAAAGTCGTCTACTCCCAGGGATTGTCAGAGTGAGTGACCAACACCAAAATCCTAGCCTACTACAGTAATCTGTGAGATCCAATGTAAAAAATACCCATTTACAATCTGTAAAGCAGTGTGATAATAATCCATGGATAAAGGCCTATTGACTTTACCAAATTCTTTTCACAATAAAGAGGCCAGTCCGACTGCCTTTGGCGTAACTTTTCATGGTAAACAGATCAGACCAATGGAATAAGACATAACTTATTTAGTGAACCAATTAGGCCAATAGCCGTTATCATTGGCTGGTCATCATAAGCAACTCAGGGCTACTGCATTGAATGTACGCTTTTGAATAAGTCAACCGTCGGGCTTACAGTCATAAAATCACAAATGTGTGCAGACTTACAGTAGGCAAAGCAAAATACTATCACTCCTAAAATGGCCTAACAAGGATTTCCTATCCTGACGATCTTCAGTAAAAAGTGTCAAACACCTCGCCTAGTATGGTAACATGCAATATTTCATGTAACAAAATACCACCTGCAGGCTTTAATAAAGAGTAATAACAATCCACCTTTAAAAGCCTAATGATTTTAACATAGCCTTTCACAATAAATATGTCTATCTACAGCCTTTTAGTGATTTTTCATAATAAACAGATCAGGCCTATAGCTTTGATCAATGGCTTGCCACCAGAACCAACTCAGTCCTGATGTATTGATCCTAAGCTTTCCCTAAATACAGAGGGGCAGATCTACAAGAAAGTGCCGCAGCGTGGCGCTGCAAGCCCTTTGGCTGCGCCACGCTGCGGCACTTTCAGAGCACAGGAATGCGACATATTTACAAGAATATGTCGCATTCCTGTGCTCTCCCCTGCGCTGGCGCACAAACAGCTGCCAGCGCCGGCGCAGGCACCCTTGCACCATGGTGCAAGGATGCCTGCGCCATGGGGAGATTGTTTTTGTGCAGGAAGGGGAACCTTTCTGCACAAAAACAATCAGTACAGGCTTTTTCCTCTTTCAATGCGTGCTGCAGAATGCAGCACGCATTGAAAGAGGAAAAAACGAGGAGAAATCCTCGTTGCGCCTCGCTACGCTACCTCTAGGGTGGCGTAGCTTTCAGACGCATCTCCAGATTTACGATTTCTCGTAAATCTGGAGATGTGTCTTGTTCCATGGGTGTTGCGTGGGAACACCCACAGCAACACCCATGGAACGCCCCTTCACCGCAAAGTGCTGCGTGTGAAGGGACGGTATTTACAAGGAGAGGAAAAGTCACGCAGGGTGGCTTTTCCTCTCCTTGTAAATATCGAGGAGCCCCCTGCGCCACTACTACGTCACGAAAAGTGACGTACTGGTGGCGCAGGGGGCTTGTAAATCTGCCCCAGAAAGTGCAATGCAAGCATTATTTTTCAGTGGAAGCACACAACGTCGGCCCAAATCAAATGCTGTACTCAAGAAAACCAGCAAGTGGATGGAGCCTAAGCCTCTGTTTCAGCAACATTTCTGAAAGCTCTTTTTCTGCTAATCACACATGCTGTGCTGTAAAGCCAGACATAAACATGAGGGATGAAATACAACACTTTTTGCATGAAAATTGGGGATCAGTGGCACGCACGCTCTTTCTGTGGGATGGTCTCATGATTGTTTTCACAAGTGATACTAAAGTGAATGGCACTTAATAGCGAAGTGTTTGAAATGCAATAAATAAATGCCCAAACTCATATGGCATCTGACAATTGCCTCACATTGGGATCTGCGAACTGAATTGAACATCCAAGCAGGAAAAGTGTTTTTTGATACTCCGTAAATATTTTGCGAACACAGTGGAAGGAGCAAGACCTCTGACCTCCTGGTCTGAGACCTGCTCCCTCCCCAGCAGCTCCGTTGTCTGTGCCGCTGCCGCTGACCCCGTTCACCTCCGCCTGGTAGGTGTTCGAGGCCGCTGTTGTCCATTTCTGTGTTTGTGGCCGTTTTTTTCATCTGTCTTTGTCAGTGCCCTGTATCTTGTTATTGTGCCTTGTTCTGTTTCTGTTTTCTGTTCTGGTTTTTGTTGTTATTGTGCCTTGTTCTGTTTTTGGCCTGTTTGTGTCCCCGTGCCCGTTTCCTTTCCTGCCGCTGCTGCCCCCGCGGCCCATCCCCCCTGCCGGTTCCTGCTCCCGCCTCCCAACTGCACTTCCCTCCCCCCTTCACTATTTAATGGCGGCCACAGCAAGGGAGCGCAAGCAAGACCTCTGACCTCCTAGTCTGAGACCTGCTCTCTCTGCAGCAGCTCCACTGTCTGTGCCGCTGCCACTGACCCCGTTCACCTCTTCCTGGTAGGTGTTCTAGGCCGCTGTTGTCCATTTCTGTGTTTGTGCCCATTTTTAGGTCTCGCCTACGCAGCGCGCATGCGCTGCATAGGAGGGCCTTTAGCCGTCGCTCTGCTCTTTTTGAAGCACACACTCGTGCTTGTGGCGGCATCCACCTTGCGGGAGCGAGCAGCGGCGCGCATGCTAATTGGCTGTTGCTCGCTCCCGCAAGGCGGATATTGCCACAAGCACGAGTGTGCTTCAAAACAGTCATTAAGCAGCGCAAGGCGCGCCCGCTTGTGTGTTGCTTTCCTATGGCCCGTTCTGCCACTTCCCGCTTGCTTTCGTCATTTTCTTTTTACCCTACTGCATTTTCTACACCCCCTCCCTTTCTCCACCCTGCCCATCCCTTTCTCTGCCCCTCGCACCCATTCTCTCTCCCAGTCTCTCGTTTTCTTTGCTCTGCCCCCTCTCTGCTCACCAGTCCTCCTTCCCTCCCCTCCTCTTTCTTGGTTGATTTGGCCCTTTTCCTCTTAGGCTCTAAATTCCTCGCCACCTTTCTATACCCATCTGCCCTTACCGTCACCAAGTCTGTTTTGCTTGTTTCGTTTTGTTTAGGCACTCTGAGAGAGTGCTTGTGTTTTCCAGCTCTCTCCTGAGTACTTCGCTGCCGAGCTCGCTCGTGTTGCTCAATCGCTGTGTGCCACCCCAGGCCTCCTCTATTTTGCCCGTGTGCTTCTCCCCTGCCCCATGTTGCTTTATCTCTCTCATCCTTATTACCCCTCTCTCTGTGTTGTTAACCCCACTCGCGCCTGGATATTGCTTGCACCTCCTGACTTCCTGTTGCCTCCCCAGCCCTATGCCTTCCTCTCCATGTTGCTATCCCACAACTATGCTACCTTGTTTTTCTTTCCTTTACCGCTCCAACTCGGATCGGCAAACAAAAAGAAAGCAAGCATTTGCAATGCAATAGGTCTCGCATTTACGCCAGTTTGAGCTATTGGCATTGTAAATGACAATGCCTTTAATTTTGTTTTGGTTTTTGAAAACATAAATAAAACGCAGTGTCATTTACAATGCCGATAGCTTAAACTTGCGTAAATGCGAGACCTATTGCATTGCAAATGCTTGTTTCATCTGTTTTTGTCAGTGCCCTGTATCTTGTTATTGTGCCTTGTTCTGTTTCTATTTTCTGTTCTGGTTTTTGTTGTTATTGTGCCTTGTTTTGTTTTTGGCCTTTTTGTGTCCCCGTGCCCGTTTCCTTTCCCGCTGCAGCTGCCCCCATGGCCCCTACCACCTGCCGGTTCATGCTCCCGCCTCCCAGCTGCACTTCCCTATTTAATGGCGGCTGCTGCAAGGGAGCGCGAGCAAGACCTCTGACCACCTGGTCTGAGACCTGCTCTCTCCCCAGCAGCTCCACTGTCTGTGCCGCTGCCGCTGCCCCCGTTCACCTCCGCCTGGTAGGTGTTCGAGGCCGCTGTTGTCCGTTTCTGTGTTTGTGCCTGTTTTTTCATCTGTCTTTGTCAGTGCCCTGTATCTTGTTATTGTGCCTTGTTCTGTTTCTGTTCTGGTTCTGTTCTGGTTTTTGTTGTTATTGTGCCTTGTTCTGTTTTTGGCCAGTTTGTGTCCCTGTGCCCGTTTCCTTTCCTGCCGTTGCTTCCCCCGTGGCCCCTCCCCCCTGCTGGTCCCGCTCCCGCCTTCCAGCTGCACTTCCCTCCCCCTTCCCTATTTAATGGCGGCCGCTGCAAGGGAGCGCGAGCAAGACCTCTGACCTCCTGGTCTGAGACCTGCTCACTCCCCAGCAGCTCCACTGTCTGTGCCGCTGCCAATGACCCCGTTCACCTCTGCCTGGTAGGTGTTCGAGGCCGCTGTAGTCCGTTTCTGGGTTTGTGCCCGTTTTTTCATGTCTTTGTCAGTGCCCTGTATCTTGTTATTGTGCCTTGTTCTGATTCTGTTTTCTATTCTGGTTCTGTTCTGGTTTTTGTTGTTACTGTGCCTTGTTTTGTTTTTGGCCTGTTTGTGTCCCCGTGCCCGTTTCCATTCCCGCCGCTGCTGCCACCCTGGCCCCTCCGCCCTGCCGGTTCCCACTCCCACCTCCCAGCTGCGCTTCCCTCCCCCTTCCCTATTTAATGGCGGCCGAGCACAGCGGGCGCGCTGCTGGTGCGCCAAAGGCAAGCCTGTCTGCGCCCGTCCACGACCCGACCGCATCCAGCGCCAGGGACTCTGGATCTCCGACCACACTCCACTACGACTCAGCTGCCCTCCTCGCACTCAACCCTGGGAGGAACAACAACTGCCAGCTGTCCACGCCGAACACCACCCACGGCCAGTTCTCCTGCCATCACTGCCGCCAGACCTTCACCACTCTCCGCAACCTCATGGTCTCAACCCCCACGTCAGACGCCAACACCACCGAAGCCCTGAAGTGTATCCTCCTCAACGTGCGCTCCCTGCACAGACACGCCATAAAGATCTGAGACCTCCTCGACACCCTCTCGCCAGACGTCGCCTTCTTCACAGAAACCTGGACCAACGCCTCCTCCGCCCCCAACATCGCCACCGCCATCCCTGATGGATACAAGATCCAGAGGAAGGATCGCCCCAACTGCCCAGGAGGAGGACTCGCCATCACACACAAGAGCTCCCTCCGACTCTCCACCTCCACCATGAGCAACCCCTCCTCCTCCTCCAAACACCTTCACTTCCAGATCCAGACCAGCCCCAGAACCACTCTTCGCGGCACCCTCGCCTACAGACCCCCCGGACCTCGCGCTTCATTCGCCACTACCATCGCTGACCTCATCGCACCCCACGCCATCACCTTCACGGACTATATACTCATCGGAGACCTGAACTTCCACCTCGACAACCCCAGCGACCCCAATTCCGCTACCCGCCTGGACAACCTTGCCAAGGCAGGACACACCCTCGACCCCATCTTCGCAGGTGGGAACAACATCCGTTTCAGCCACACCACACAACCTCCATGGACGGACCACCACTGCGTACACTTCCTCGTCAGCAAACCCACGCCACCCAAACCTGCACCCCACCCTCCATGAGGAAACTGGAGCAAGGTCACTTAGGAGCAGCTCAACTCCACCCTCAACCGCGATGCCCCCACCACCTCGACCGACGCCAACCTCGCAGCCAAAGAACTCCACAGATGGATCAACAACTGCGCAGATGAGCTCGCACCCCTACGTAACCCCGACAGACAGCACCCCAGAAAGGCCACTTGGTTCCCCACCAACCTCCAAGAAGCCAGACGCACCTGCAGACGTCTCGAGAAGAACTGGAGAATCAACAAATCCGCGGAAGACCGCACCACCAACAAAAACGCCATGACGGAATACCACCAAAGCAACAAATCCACCAAAAGGACCTTCATCCAGAACAAGATCCTCGCCAACTCCAGCAACCCCAAGGAACTCTTCAGCGTCATCCAGGAATTCACCAAACCCCCCAGCGAAACTACGGACATCACCCCCTCCCAGGACCTCTGCAACAAGCTCAGCCCCTACTTCCATCTGAAAATCAAGGGCCTCTAAGACAACTCCAACGACCAGACGCCTGACTCCGAAATTACCCCCTCCTCCAGCAACGCCAGCCAGCCCACCATCTCCTCCTGGACCCCAGTCACCACCGAAGACACTGCAGCGACCATGAAAAGCATCCACTCAGGAGGCCTCAGCCCCCTGAACTTTTTCCACAGAGCCGCCGCCGCCATCGCTCCGGAACTACGACGCACCATCTACGGCACCTTCGAAACCGGCATCTTTCCCGACGACTGGAAACGTGCAGAAGTCAGACCCCTAACTAAAGAAGCCCTCAGCAGACCCCACGGACCTCAAGAACTACCAACCCATCTCCCTCCTCCCCTTCACAGCCAAGGTCACTGAGAAGACCGTCAACGTCCAACTAACAAAATTCATCGAAGAAAACTCCATCCTTGACCCCTCTCAATCCGGATTCCGCAGCAACCACAGCACCGAGACCTCTCTGTCGCCGCCACATATGACACTTCGCACCCTCCTCGACCAAGGACACACCGCAGCACTGATCCTACTCGACCTCTCTTCAGCCTTCGACACCGTCTCCCACCACACACTCACCGCCAGACTCCACGACGCCGGCATACAGGGAACCATCCTCGACTGGCTCCGCTCCTTCCTTACCGGCAGAACCTAAAGAATCAGACTACCACCCTTCCTCTCCGAACCCACGGAAATCAACTGCGGAGTACCCCAAGGATCGTCACTCAGCCCCGCGCTCTTCAACATCTACATGGCCCCCCTCGCTGCCATCGTCAGACAGCATGGACTCAGCATAGTATCCTACGCCAACGACACCCAGTTCATCCTCTCCCTCACCAAGGACCCCATCACCACCAGGCTCAACTTCCAGAAAGGAATGAAGGATGTCGCATCCTGGATGAGCAGCAGCTGCCTGAAGCTCAACTCAGGGAAGACGGAGGTCCTCGGACCCTCCCCCTCTGCATGGTACAACACCTGGTGGCTCACCGCCCTCAGCAGCACCCCCACCCCCACGGACCATGCCCGGAACCTCGGCATCGTACTCGACTCCTCCCTCTCCATGACCCGACAAGTCAATGCCGTTGCCTCCACCTGCTTCAACACCCTCCGCATCCTCCGAAAGACCTTCAAATGGATCCCCCCCCGAATCAAGGAAGACCGTCACCCACGCACTCATAACCAGCAGACTGGACTACGGAAACGCCCTCAACGCCGGGATCAACAAGTCTCTGCTTCTCAAACTCCAGACCATCCAGAACACCGCAGCCAGACTCGTCCTCGGCATCCCTCGACACGAACACATCACCCAACACCTGCGCAACCTCTGCTGGCTCCCCGTTGAGAAGAGAGTAACTTTCAAGATACTCACCCACGCCTACAAATGCCTCCACAACACAGGACCACAATATCTCAACGACAGAATCTCCTTCCACGTACCCAAGAGGAACCTCCGATCGGCTGACCTCACCCTCGCCGAACCCCGGCGCATCCGCAGAGCAAGAACAGGTGGCAGAGCCTTCTCCTACATCGCGGCCAAGACCTGGAACAAACTCCCGATCGATATCAGACGCACACCCACCCTGCACATCTTCAGGAAGACCCTCAAGACCTGGCTCTTCAACTGACCGGAGCTGCTCCCCCTCCCCCCCGCGCCTTGAGACCCTCACGGGTGAGGTAGCGCGCTTAAAAGAATCCCTGATTGATTGATTGATTGATTGATTGGAAGGAGCGGAAAGTTGCCATCAGATTTAAAAACGTGGACGTCTCTTGAAAAGTACACTCGATTATAATTTCCAATGGTGATTTGTCAATACCAAATGATAGCGTTCAGAATGCGTTTGCAAATGCAAAAGCCGCTGCTGAAGGTGGGGAGAGTCGTGTCTGTAGAATTAATACACCGTCTCATAATGTATATTTCATGATGTTTATCTCAGGAAGGGGATGATTTGAAAGATGCACAGTAGGTACTGACAGTAAGTGCAGGTGCCATTGCTCACTTAAAAATGGAAAATCAGAAGGACTAGAGAGCAATCCAGCAATAGTATGCAATTTGTCCAAGTGCTAAGACTGTGCCTCTGCCGCGTGCTCTGGAACCATTTGCACGAGGAGTTAATGGTAAATGCACTCTGTGCTAAAAACCCATTCCCCTAAATAAAGATGCAAGACAGTAAACGGATGAAAGAGAAGGGTATCCCCAGGACACAAGCACAGAGGTTCCTACTGTGTGTTCAGTTGTGAGGTACAGCGTTGCACTCACAGACTCCTGTGTATCCCAGCTGTTTATACTGTTCAGAAAACTGTAAATAAAACTGTATTCTAAAGAGCAAGTGGGGTTCTCTTGGTGGAGCTCTGAACTTTTCCTATGAAATCTTTTCATGCCTTATCAGAGCCATGCCGTGCAGCGCGCCTTCCAGCCAGTGCTGCTAACAGGGTCATTACAGAGAAAACGACGTGGTTAAAACCGTCACAGGAATTATATTTAAAGGCTTAAGGACTGACTCATAATGCAAATCGGGCAATCCGCCCACATAATTGCTCGTAGGTCAATTCCGACTACTGTGGTCTCCTATCAGAACATTACAGGTGCCAACCAAGTTTCAGAAAAACGAGTTTTGTGGCCGCAGGGACTCTCGTTAGAGCTCTAATCATAAAAACAACCTATTTTCCTACTTAATGACAGTCTGTCAGTACAGTGGTTTGCCGATAGGAAGGCTGAGTGATTTAAACTTTTGGCACAGACGTGCAGCCATATTTATACCATTACAGTCCCAGAAGGATCGACTTAGCCTTCCATGCTTTCAAGGTCGATAAACTCATGTTGGGACAGAAAAGTCCTCTACATGGTAATAGACATGCACCCATGGCCTGAGTGCCCAACTGTACTGATGTCTTCATCCCTAATGCCAGGGCTTTATGTGGAATGAAAAATCTAGGGGGTCTCTCAAAGGGGCGTGGCCGATGTAATTATGGCCGTGGCTTAAAATGCACAAGGTAGAAATCTGTGTTCAGCATAGTGTGCCGGCCGACTGGTATTTTGCTGCTTCTGTCATTGCAATCAGATGTATAATACATCAAGTAACATTACACCTACAACAAGTCGGCTATTGGCTTTGCCTGTGGTTGTTAGCTGTGTAAGATAAATAAGCAACAACTATGGCTTAGTTGTATATAATACTGAAAATGCTTCTGCTCTGAAATGATGAGACTGTGAAAGAACTATAACGAGTCTCTTTGAAGTTGCCTCAAAGGCAGTGAAGGGTGACACCGCTGCAGAGTTGATATTTTTTTTTTTTCACCCTGACGGCAAAAATGGAGAGCCCGATAGAGTCCCGTCTCAGCACCTGCTTTATAGAACTGCAGGTGCTGAGCACCGGCAGGACCCGGCCCACTGAAAGCCCTGCCTAATGCTGATTTTTGTTGTCATAGGCAGACACGGATCATGAGTGCGCACCATGACATAGGCCTGTCTCATGGATTGAGGTCCCGTTGGACCAGAAGGGGCACCCAAAGCACTACCCTCATTGTGGCGGAAAGCTACTGCCTTCACCGGAGTTAAGCACACAAGCGTGGTGGTGGCAGCATACCGAGTAGTGATCATTAGAAGTGAACAGGTCATTTTTAACCTCTGTCACTGGAGGGAGATCTACAGGTTCACTGATTTTAAAGTTCCGCTCCTGTGTGCTTAACTCACCCTTGGACTATCCTGGTTTGGTGTGTAGTGCTGCGCAGCTCATGAGTGGTGTATCTGTGTGCCTGTGAGTGGCACAGTACATGAAGGATGTAGTGCTGGGCAATGCGTGCATGTTAAATGTATGTGCTGTGTGTATGTGTGCATATGAGTGGTACAATACATGAAGGATACAGTGTGTGAAAGATAGGTGCATGTGTTGGGTGTATGGGTGCCTAACTGTGGACAGTACATTGATGATACAGTGCTGGGCAGTGCACGCATGTTGAATGCAAGCGCTGGATGTATGTGTGCCTCTGAATACTACAGTACATGGACGATACAGTACTGTGCAGTGCGTGTATGCTGAATACATGCACTGGGTGTATTTGTGTCTGTGGATGGTACAATACATGGAAGGCCCTCGGTTTCACCTGCATGGTGAAACATGGAGAGGAGGAAGAGAAATCCCCCAGACAGATTTATGTATGGCTGCATTCCTGTAAGCTGGGTTGGACACACACTGGGGAGGGGAGGACCCGGCTTCCCCTGTACACTTCTAAGGGTGCTCTTTGAGTCAGTGAGAGGTCACTAGGAAGGAGCCCGGACACATCTCAGGAAGGTGATGGGGCTGATAAGGGAATCATAAATAGCATGCCTGAGAGCCCAGGGCTAACCTTTTGATGCACATCTCATCACTATGGCTAACATCAAGGTGTGAACTCTAATCACTCTCATGGCCTGTGTTGTGGGACAGTCAGCTTCAGAGACTTCCCTGCCGTGACAGCCTGCTTTTCAAGAGGGAGGAGAGGAGCTTGCACTTCAAAAAAGCAGAACCCCAACATAAAACTTCAAACACACATACCCTAAATAACATTTGGTGTCCGGAAATGGACTATAAAAGGGGAGGTTGAGACCCTCAAAATTTTAATCTGCCAAGCAGCCAGACAAGCTGTATGAGGATAGGAAGCTCTGCAAGACTTCTGTCTGTGACCAGGACTAGGGGCCAAGGCCTACTAGTCTCCCTGCCACTCCCTGGACATCGCCCAGGGAATTCAAGACCACCTGCCCTGGAGCCTTGAGCAACAGCTCCTGCCTGTTTGCCAAGACCAGTGTGCCCTGTGAGGAAGAGGAGAGCATTGGAGGGAGCATGGTCCAGTGGGGAGGCCTGTTGAGTGGACTCCATGTGCGAGGTGTGAAGAAACGGCTGCTTCACCGATCGAGTCATTGCCCATGTACAACACTGAGTCAGTGAGCCCCATATGCCAGGGTAGGGCCGCCGTGGTAAAAGATTGCCGTGCGGTAAGGGCCAAAGCCTTGGCCATAGCGGTTCGGTGACCCCATATGCCAGGAGGTGCCGCTGTGGATAACTTTGCTCTGTTGACCGGGCAAGAGCCCATGAACAGCGAGCGGTGGGGTCCCTGTGTATCGGAGATCACTGGAAACACCAATGACTGCGACTTGTTCTACCCAGCTGGGCAAGTGAGGACTCCATGGGAGCACTGTCACCCAAGCGTGGGACAGGATTGTTGTAGCCATCCCACCCATCGGGAGTGTGTAAACACTTACCCTGCAGGAGAAGTTGCAGGAAACCACTGATCACTGCTGGAGTGAGCCTGTGCACACCGAGTGGAGCTGCTGAGTCCACATGCGGCTGCCTCTCCTGATTTGGGCTGAAGATGCAGTGAGTACCTGCAGACGGGGCACACTCCAGGACTACGAATGCTTCCCTCCTGTCTGTGCAGGTAAGACTTGTTTTCGGCCTGACAGCCCCAGTGAAACTTGCTGCTAAATCAAGCATGTGTGCACTGGAACACTATTGACATTAAATCAGAGTCATGGTGAACTCTTGAAACTCAGACTACTAGCGAGGCATGCCCTGGATGTTACCAATAGTGGATGGGGAATAACCACAATTGCCAACGCGAGGACTGAGTGGGACAGGGAATTGCCAGAGAGACACACTAGAGCCCCAACTTAAGGGGTGGACTGTGTAGTTGCTTGTGAATGTTGTATTCTTCCTTTGTGGGGTTAGCAGTAGAAATAAAATACTTTGCTTTATTAATAAAAGTGAGTATTTGGCTGGGCAATGATTTATTGCTGCTGCTGCAGGCATTTTAAGTTGTGAGCCATGTTTACTAATCTGTATCCACACTACTCCCCCCTCCCACCAAGGGAGCTTTGGACTGCTTTTCCACGTTTACCACGAGAGTCAAGTGCAGAAGTGGTATTTGGCCCAGTTGTTCAGAATACATAGTAAGCCGGGCCAAGGACATCAGTAGTAAAAGGCCTCAACCACCACGGTTGAGCCCAGCAGTCCCAGCTTTCCCCGCGGCCTTCTGAAAGGAGTTCTGATGGGCGTTTTGTGCTGTTAGGCCCTATACTTACCTAAAATCTCTGAAATTGCATATCTTCGGTCCTACTTATTGGATTTTTATTTTTTTAGTGTGAAGTATTTATTAATTTCTTCTCTATTTTTCTAAATTGGTGTGGGATTTTTCTTGTGTTGCGTTTTCAGATCAGATTAGAACAAGCTTTATTCGATTTTATGCATGTAAAATCACAAAAGCAGACACAGCAATAAAAAGCACAACATCTTACATAAAAAATCTTATTAGTAAACAAACAGCAAAAGCAATTAAAATCAAAAAATCACGATTGGATCAATGCCTCACGGATTTAAGTTCATCACAGAATATCAAAAACGCATGCCCGTGTAACATTTAAATCGAGATAGTCTTTCTGATTTTCAGTGTACTTTTGAAAAACAGGCAATTGCATTAGTAAAACATTAATTGTCTAAAAATAAAAACGCTGGTCTACATTGAGTCCACCCCCCTATTCGTAAAATTGGTTGAATCCACCTCCTTCTTTGCAGTTTATAAAATTTGCAGGAAAAAAACCATGTGCATTGATGATTGCTGGGACTGATTATCACATGGACAACAGCATAGCTCGTTCGACTTCACTAGATTAGCTCGTTTTCACTTTATTATTGTTTGTGTGCTGTATAAATGCTTTACAAATTGTCTCTAACTTAAGCCTGACTACTTTTGTGTCAAGCTAGTAGATGTTAAATTCAGGTTAATTTAGTGACTTTTATGTTTCACCCTGACAAGGATTGTGGCTGTTGCTTGAGAAGGGCTCACACCCCTCTCAACCAACCAGTTCAATTTATCACACCCGCAAACTGCCATGATAGCTTGTCGATCTGTACCAAGCACCCTTATCTCACTCCCATTACTAAGTTTCTGTATGCTCCATGCCCCCCCCCTATTCTAGGAGTAGCCACTGAATGAGGGGTCAGAAACATTTCTCCCTCCTCTAATCTGCACACACGTGCGACCCTGCAAGGTTGCATGCACCCTTAGTAGGGCTTCTCACTCCATATCCCCAGAGCAGGGCGCGCAGTGCCTACTGCACGCACCTCTACTCTGCTTCTGCAATTTCTGGGCAGGGTAATATCTTCCCATACATCAGGGCTGCCAGCAGTATATTACACTCTCAGAGTTCCTTGACTTTAACGCATACATGCCACTTCTGTAGCACGTTCTACATTTGGTTTTAGCTGTTTAGCGAAAGAGCCATTTGCTGTCTGTTCCACACTGTTCTGGTATTCCCAGTTTTTCTACTGGTCGACTAAACACATCCTTCAGCTTATTCACGACAGAGAGGCTGTCTGGCACGTCAGACCCTTCCTCTTATTCTGGTGGTGGTCACTAGCGATACTCTTTTCCCTGCACATGGTCATGGCAGTGCAGGATAGGATACAAATGTCAACACCCTACTCAATACTCAACAATATAGTCACTTTCAACATCAGAGGTATCTAGCAAGTAGCTGGTATTCTATTCATTTCTATTTAAAGAGGAGATGAGCACACATCCTGTTTTTGCAGGAGATGCACCGGCTTACTCTGGAAGCCAGCAACAAGTCTTCTCCAGTAACTACTCCGCATTTGCATTGGGCGTGCAGATATGGGTTTGGCCTTGAGTTCCTCTCCAAGTGTCTACTGTACCAGACAAG
Organism: Calotriton arnoldi; assembly: GCA_963921515.1. Taxonomy (NCBI): domain Eukaryota; kingdom Metazoa; phylum Chordata; class Amphibia; order Caudata; family Salamandridae; genus Calotriton; species Calotriton arnoldi. Next base: position 1,388,401 of record CAWUFW010002978.1, read on the forward strand.
GTGCTCCTTACGTATTGCTCCATGGCTACCTCGATGGTGTCTGTAGGAAGGTGATATCTGACTGCATGGTTGCCCCCACTTTTTCCTGGTGTTTTGCTGGTTTTCGACTTAGTTTGGCTGGGATCCTGCTATTCAGGACCCCAGCCTATCTGCTTTCCCCTTTAAATTGATTGCATGTACTTTAGGTACACTCCAGATTGGATTCTGGGGTACCCTTATGAGTCCCTAGTATATGGTATACTATGTACCCAGGGCATAGGTACCCCAGAGGCCTCCCAGGGGCTGCAGCATGTATTATGCCACCCCTGAGAGGCCATTCAAAATGACACAACAGGTCTGCTACTGCAGCCTGTGTAAGGTGGTGCATGCACCCCTTACTTAGATATAGGTTCACTATATCTATCCTGATCACTTCACATATAAGCCTATCAGTCACCCCTATGGCAGGCCTTATCAATCCTGAAGGCAGGGTGCTGGGTTTTATGTGAGAGGGTGCCCATGCATGAGCAGAGCCCCTCTGCAGCCTTCGGAACCACTATTCCGGGGTTGTCTGTGATGCAGCCAACCATATACTCTTAAGTGCATTATAACCTCGCGGTAAATGCTAACTTTAAAACGGCTGCAAGGAATTATGTCGTGTTTGGTGTCAAACACCTTGGAATCATTCCTCCACACCAGTAACTGGTGTGGGAGGTATGATTCCTCCCTCCTAGAGGGAGAAATATGACAGCACCGGTACACCCGGTACCAGCTTCACAGAGCCCTGGCATCACAAAATGGATGCTGCCAGCCAGAGACACGAGTCTGCCCTCCTGCTGCTGGACGAAACTCTGGCAGGGGAAGGCTTGACAATAGGTCTCCTGTCACAGGGAGGTGCGACCACCTCCCAGACAGGCTTTAGTGTATTGGGGCTGGGTGAGTGCACTCCAAGAGTGCTTTGATGTCTGCACTGGGGGCACATTTGGTGTCCCTGTGCATAGTCCAGCTCAAACCGGTTACAGGGGCACTCAGCCTCTGCTCTGGCGTGAAACTGGACAAAGGACATGGGTGTAACCACCCCTCTGTCCTGACCCTCCCATAGGTGGGTCCCCAGAGTTTGTCCCACCCCTTCCTTGGGTATAAAGTAGGAACCCTGACTACAGGACTTTAGATATTACCTGGACTAAACTCTGCTACAGAAACCAAGTAACCTTCGACGATCTACGCTTTGCTGGACGACTGAATAATCTCCCTTGGAGTAAAGGAGTTACCCCCTGCAACGCAGGCACCTCAATGCATCTGACCGGTTTGCATCTACGCAGCTCCCGACGGACTCCGAAGATTTTGCAACACAGGAGGTGGGTGCCCAAGCTTCCCCGAGGCCGACTAGTGCTCTCAGCAAACCCGAGACCCACAGCCCTCGTGGGGACCGTGCAACCTGAACCCCTGGACACCGTGCACATTTGCAGCAGCATATGCTTTTAGGCAATCCCTGAGGCTGTGCTTTGGGCTACTTGTAGTCCAAGCCCTGAGCAGTGTTTCCACCGAAGATTACTGGCCTACACTCCACGAGTGTTCCGTGGGCTCGTATTGAGTGATTCCTCTTGAGGTCCCTTCGCGATCCCTGGTCCATTGACCTGTGGGTCCCTGAGAAAGCAACTTTAACTTTCAGTGGGCTTCCCTGGTTGCTCCAGACGTGCCCTGACTCTCCATTGCTTGGGAAGTCCCCAGGACCTTGCTGGTCCTCACAGAAGCATCATTACTCTGACCGCATGGGTTGCAGTTGCCAAGGCTTGTTGGTCTCCAATCTGGAAACTGACCCCTCAGCACTCGACATCCTTCGTGGGACAGCTTGGCTGTGGAACCTGGTCATCGTCAACATCTCCTGGTCCCCGTGGCTGCAGAGTCAAGCTTCACCTCTTTGCACCTGAAGCACCCGACATCGGTGGGCATTTGATTGCTCCGCTCCTGGTCACGTGAAGCGACCCAGACTTTGTCCCCTCTGCTTTCAGGTTCTTCTCATCTCTGATCCAGGCTTGGGTCACACCGGACACTTTTCTTCTCCACAGCAGCAGCACTTCTTCGCATCACGCCATTGAAAACGACGAGGGTTTCCGACACCACTTGACCCCTATGCACCCGGCTTCCCTGGGCTAGGTAACACGGGTACCTCGGTACTCACAAGGGTGCTGGCCTTAGAACCTTCTAAGTTTAACTGGGTTTGCTTGAAGTCCTCTCCGAAGTGTCCTTAAACTCTAAATTTCCAACCGCGACTTTCCCATAGAGTTGTATGGAGCTCGTGTCTGTGTTCCCACACTGCACCCGTCCTCCGTGGGTCCTCTGTGTCACTACCTTGGGTGGTTCCTTGGGGTCCCAGCGATTCTACGTGCTCTAGGCACTGTGTCTAGTCAAGTCGGGGTTGTTATACCACTTTCTTAATATATGGTTTGGTCTCCCCCTGGAGCCCACTGTGTATTGTGCTATTTACTGTCGTTCTAGTACTGTAATATTGTGTGCCTTGTTCTCTAATCTCATAAACAGGTTAGTAGAGAGTGTTTAGTAATAAATACATATATTTTATATATACCTTGTGTGGTTCTCCTTTCATTTGGTCATTCAAGAGGTTATGTACTGGTAAAACAAGCTGCTTTACATTCCTTCAAGACTTAGCCTGAAGGCTGCTCTCCACAGCTACCACTAGGATAGCTTTCTATAAAGGTTGTCTTTAACCTAATCATCAATAAGGGTCGTTTGGACTGGTGCAAGGTGCCCACTTTAATTAGTGGACAGCATATACCAGGCCAACTTCTCACATTGGTGTGCAGCGGTTGGGATTCAAGCTTGCTATTGTTTTACCAGATAATCTCAGTGAGTGACTAACTGAAAACCACTAAAGGTACTTAGGTACATATAAATCAAGTCTAGAATAAGGTAAGTTCTACTGAACTTAGAGTTGGGTAAGTCAAGCGTCTAGCACACCCTTTCTCCAACTCAAGAGAGTCTCAGTTCCCACTAGAGTAGGTAGGTGCATACATCACACCACACTAGAATGTCTTCAAGGCCTGAAGTCAGTGACTCCTTGCCAACTAAGTATGACCATCTCACATTCCAAGAATTGAGAAACATGTGTGCATCAAGGAAACTGAAGACAGGGAAAAACCCAAACACCCAAAAGCTCATAGTGACTTTGCTTTTAGATGACCTCAGAAAGACCCCAGGGTCTGATGAGGCAGGCAAAGGGGTGGGACAGCAGAAGAGGAAAGGCCAGGGAGTGAAAACCTCAATGACCTGGACTCTGATGCTGGCCAGGAGGATCAAAATGATTCTAACCTGGAATAGCCAGTCATTCCTGAAGGTGAGAAAGGAGGCCCCAGTGGGCCTCTCTTTACCCCACCTGGAAGGGTTAACAGTTTACCAAGAAGATCTAGATCTCCTTCTCTGGAATCTAATCATTCTGGTACATCTGTAGGGAGCTCTGTTTCTCATAGGACGTCTTCTCATAAAAGGGAGTCCTCTTATGAGAAGAAGTGCCAACTGCTTGAGTTTGAGAGAGCTAAGCTCAGGATCAAGAGAGAGCAATTGGCCTTAGACAGGGAATCCCTGGAGCTTCAGAGAGCTTCTCAGAAGTTGGGGCTAGAGCCCCATGGTGGCAGCAACAGTGTCCCTAGGAATAGAGAACATACTCATGACCATAGGAACCTGAGCAAGATTGTCCCTCCCTATCAGAGTGGGGATGACATCCACAAATGGATAACTGCACTTGAGAGGGCCAGTAAGGTACAGAGGGTCCCTCAGGAGCAGTGGGCAGCAATCTTGTGGCTCTCCTTTGCAGACAAAGGTAGAGACAAGCTCCTCACTGTTAGAGAGGAGGATGCAGATAATTATAAAGTCCTGAAGAGTGCTCTGATTGATGGGTTTGGCCTAACCACTGAACAATACAGGTTAAAGTTCAGAGACACCCAAAAGGCACAGACTCAGGACTGGGTTGACTTTGTAGATTGTGCTACTAAGGCTCTGGAAGGTTGGATACATGGCAGCAAGGTGCATGACTTTTTAGGATTGTACAATTTGATTATGAGGGAGCAGATCCTTAATAATTGTCAAAACCAGCTTTTACACCAGTACCTGGTGGACTCTGATCTGACCTCTCCCCAAGAATTGAGAAAGAAGGCAGACAAATGGGTCAGAACCAGAGTAAAGCCAAAGAATCAGGGTGGTGACCAGAAGAAAGATTCTTCCAAAAACCAAGAGAAAGGTGGGGATAAATCAAAAGATAAATCCACTACAGGGCCCCAAAAGTCCTCTTCTGGGGGTGGGTCCCAAACTCCTTCCTCCCCTGAAAGGAAACCTTATTGCCATATATGTAAGAAGCCTGGCCACTGGAAAAATGACCCCAGTTGCCCTAAGGCCAGCAATAAGGAAAATGTTCCTCCCAGCAATACTACCACTCCTCCTGGTACTACAAGTAGTAATCCCCCAGGTGGTAGTAATGCACCCAAAAAGTTAGGTGCATTGGTATGGGGAACTGAGGTGGACCCCAGCTTATCAAGGTCCTCCTCACAGGCCTCCTTAGTCTGTGATGGTGGCATGGGATTTGCCACTTTTATTGTAAGTCCTAATTCCTTGGGCAAGTACAGACAGGAGCCACTGATCAATGGTCAGGAAGCTTTGGCACTCAGGGACACAGGGGCTAGTGTCACCATGGTGACAGGGAAACTAGTCCCCCCTCAACAGCTTTTACCTGAGTTCAAGTACCAGGTGACCAACATTGATGGTATCAGAACAGATCATCCCATGGCCATAGTCAATCTCAGCTGGGGAGGGGTCACTGGCCCAAAGAGAGTGGCAGTGTCCCCAAACTTGCCTGTAGATTGCCTGTTGGGCAATGATCTAGAAGTTTCAGCCTGGGCTGAAGTTGAATACCAGGCCCATTTAAAAATGTTGGGCCTCTCTGAGAAGGTTGGTGGGGCTGTTAGGGCCTCAGCCCCATCCCAGGGAAATTTTGGAGAAGTGGAGCCTGAAAGAATGGCCCACTCTACTCCACAACAGAGCAGAAGGGTTGAAGAAAAGTCTTCTTCCCCCCCGACTATAGGTAAGGGTCAGCTTCCTCAGGGAACTGATCCTACCCCTAGTGAAGGAACTGCCCCAGAGGTGGTCAGGCCTGGCCTGGCAACACCCCTGATGGCAGGGGACCCTTCCAAGGTGGTACCCAGTCTGGAGCACGTAACCTACCCCTCTCTACCCTCCCTCTGTCAGCCCAGGGCTGCAGAGGTCAGGGAGGTCAGTGGACCCCTAAGGGCTCCCTGTCCAGAGGAACCCCCTCATCCACAGATTAGGGGCACCCAGTCTAGTAGCCCTAGCCAGGTGAAAATTCCTCAGCACACTGAGGGATCCCTCTTACTATTGTGTAGGGACCTCCCCCAGATGGACTCTGTTGGGCAAAGGCAAACCTGGGACCAAGTGGTTCCAAACCTACCATGTCCCTCCATTGTTCCAACCAAAGGGACCCAACCCCCAGCTGTAGGCTGCCAGAGGTTGACACTTAGGGCCAGATACAACTCAGTAATGGAAAGAAAGGCCTCCATGGTGACCAGTGATCTGAGGAAGCTGAGACCAACTTTATTAGGGCCTCACTTCTCCACTCAGACACCCCACCAGCCTTTTACTTTGCCAAAACACACTACAGGTAGTAATTCCAAATGGTGGAGATCATCCAATACCCTTGGGGTTAGGAACTGCTTAGTGGACCATAAGACAGGGGGTAACCATGCTAGTGCAGGTTCTTCCTTATATGGCCACTTAGTCAATAAAGGCTCAACTGGGCAAGGTTAGCCTTATCTCCTTTCGTTTGGGGGGGTTATGTAGGAAGGTGGAATCTGACTGCATGGTTGCCCCCACTTTTTTCCTGGTGTTTTGCTGGTTTTCGACTTAGTTTGGCTGGGATCCTGCTATTCAGGACCCCAGCCTATCTGCTTTCCCCTTTAAATTGATTGCATGTACTTTAGGTACACTACAGATTGGATTCTGGGGTACCCTTATGAGTCCCTAGTATATGGTATACTATGTACCCAGGGCATAGGTACCCCAGAGGCCTCCCAGGGGCTGCAGCATGTATTATGCCACCCCTGAGAGGCCATTCAAAATGACACAACAGGTCTGCTACTGAAGCCTGTGTAAGGTGGTGCATGCACCCCTTACTTAGATATAGGTTCACTATATCTATCCTGATCACTTCACATATAAGCCTATCAGTCACCCCTATGGCAGGCCTTATCAATCCTGAAGGCAGGGTGCTGGGTTTTATGTGAGAGGGTGCCCATGCATGAGCAGAGCCCCTCTGCAGCCTTCGAACCACTATTCCGGGGTTGTCTGTGATGCAGCCAACCATATACTCTTAAGTGCATTATAACCTCGCGGTAAATGCTAACTTTAAAACGGCTGCAAGGAATTATGTCGTGTTTGGTGTCAAACATCTTGGAATCATACCTCCACACTAGTAACTGGTGTGGGAGGTATGATTCCTCCCTCCTAGAGGGAGAAATATGACAGCACCGGTACACCCGGTACCAGCTTCACAGAGCCCTGGCATCACAAAATGGATGCTGCCAGCCACAGACACGAGTCTGCCCTCCTGCTGCTGGACGAAACTCCGGCAGGGGAAGGCTTGACAATAGGTTTCCTGTCACAGGGAGGTGTGACCACCTCCCAGACAGGCTTTAGTGTATTGGGGCTGGGTGGGTGAACTCCAAGAGTGCTTTGATGTCTGCACTGGGGGCACATTTGGTGTCCCTGTGCATAGTCCAGCTCAAACCGATTGCAGGGGCACTCAGCCCCTGCTCTGGCATGAAACTGGACAAAGGACATGGGTGTAACCACCCCTCTGTCCTGACCCTCCCATAGGTGGGTCCCCAGAGTTTGTCCCACCCCTTCCTTGGGTATAAAGTCGGAACCCTGACTACAGGACTTTAGATATTACCTGGACTAAAATCTGCTACAGAAACCAAGTAACCTTCGATGATCTACGCTTTGCTGGACGACTGAAGAATCTCCCTTGGAGTAAAGGAGTTACTCTCCTGCAACGCAGGCACCTCAACGCATCTGACCGGTTTGCATCTACGCAGCTCCCGATGGACTCCGAAGATTTTGCAACACAGGAGGTGGGTGCCCAAGCTTTCCCGAGGCCGACTAGTGCTCTCAGCAAACCCGAGACCCGCAGCCCTCGTGGGGACCGTGCAACCCGAACCCCTGGACACCGTGCACATTTGCAGTAGCATATGCTTTTAGGCGATCCCTGAGGCTGTGCTTTGAGCTACTTATAGTCCAAGCCTCGAGCAGTGTTTCCACCAAAGATTACTGGCCCTTACTCCACGAGTGTTCCGTGGGCTGGTATTGAGTGATTCCTCTTGAGGTCCCTTCGCGATCCCTGGTCCGTTGATCTGTGGGTCCCTGAGAAGGCAACTTTAACTTTCAGTGGGCTTCCCTGGTTGCTCCAGACGTGCCCTGACTCTCCATCACTTGGGGAGTCCCCAGGACCTTGCTGGTCCTCACAGAAGCATCATTACTCTGAACACGTGGGTTGCAGTTGCCAAGGCTTGTTGGTCTTCAATCCGGAAACTGACCCCTCAGCACTCGACATCCTTTGTGGGACAGCTCGCCTGCGGATCCTGGTTGTTGTCGACGTCTCCTGGTCCCCGTGGCTGCAGAGTCAAGCTTCACCTCTTCGCACCTGAAGCACCCGACATCGGTGGGCATTCGATTGCTCCGCTCCTGGTCACGTGAAGTGACCCAGACTTTGTCCCCTCTGCTTTCAGGTTCTTCTCATCTCCGATCCAGGCTTGGGTCACACCGGACACTTTTCTTCTCCACGGCAGCAGCACTTTTTCGCATCACGCCATTGAAAACGACGAGGGTTTCCGACACCATTTGACCCCTATGCACCCGGCTTCCCTGGGCTAGGTAACACGGGTACCTCGGTACTCACAAGGGTGCTGGCCTTAGAACCTTCTAAGTTTAACTGGGTTTGCTTGAAGTCCTCTCCGAAGTGTCCTTAAACTCTAAATTTCCAACCGCAACTTTCCCATAGAGTTGTACGGAGCTCGTGTCTGTGTTCCCACACTGCACCCGTCCTCCGTGGGTCCCCTGTGTCACTACCTTGGGTGGTTCCTTGGGGTCCCAGCGATTCTACGTGCTCTAGGCACTGTGTCTAGTCAAGTCGGGGTTGTTATACCACTTTCTTAATATATGATTTGGTCTCCCCCTGGAGCCCACTGTGTATTGTGCTATTTACTGTCGTTCTAGTACTGTAATATTGTGTGCCTTGTTCTCTAATCTCATAATGGTTAGTAGAGAGTGTTTAGTAATAAATACATATATTTTATATATACCTTGTGTGGTTCTCCTTTCATTTGGTCATTCAAGAGGTTATATACTGGTAAACAAGCTGCTTTACATTCCTTCAAGACTTAGCCTGAAGGCTGCTCTCCACAGCTACCACTAGGATAGCTTTCTATAAAGGTTGTCTTTAACCTAATCATCAATAAGGGTCATTTGGACTGGTGCAAGGTGCCCACTTTAATTAGTGGACAGCATATACCAGGCCAACTTCTCACAGTGTCCACATTGTACTGCGCAGCATCTACGCTCCCAACGTCAATCAACCCTCTTTTCTTGATATGTTATCCTGTCATCTAGTGCAATGGACGTTCATCCCTTGGCTCATTGGAGGGGACTTCAATTGGGTCCTTCCCACCTCTCCCTCAAGAACCCATTGGCACACAATGCCGGCCATTTCGCATACGGGCTCCAACACTGGGACTTCAGTGATATTTGGCAACACCGAAAGCCTCTCAAAGATTACTCACTTTACTCTTCACCATACTAATTGCATGTGCAATTGGACAGGATCTTGTGCAGTTCAACTCTCTGCCCCCTTGCAACATTTGCAGATTATCTATGTAATGTTCGTAGATTACCTAGGCCACACACTGTCTGAACACAATCCATTACTTGTCAGCCAGGCCTGAGATCGCCCTCTTTCCCGATACCTGAATACCTCAATGCTGGAAGACACTGCTTTCAGACAGTCATTTTGTGAATGTATCACCAAAATCTTTGATCTGAATCAAGGTTTGGCCTCCTCCATCATGGTTGAGTGGGAGGCACTAAACGGTCATTGCATTGGCGCAACGGTAGGTGAATGCCTCGTCATAGAGTTGCAGCTTGCTGATAAAGAGGCTTCCCTGCTTGCCCTAGAAACCGAGCAGGCTGTACAAACACCACCTTTACTCGCACTTGCTGAAATCTTAGAGCAACTATGGTGTATTAAGCACCAAGCGCATGCAAAATGCACACACAGTGAGGCGGACAAACTGGGTGCATTGCTGTCCTGGTTAATTTGTCTGGAGACTGTACAACGCCCTTTATTTACCTCCATCAGAGCGGTGTTACTGCTGATGCAATGCAACATGCACAATACATTCACTCAGTGCTATCCAACGCTTTATTCCTCCTCGCAACAGGCATACCCTCACTCTACACAAACTTACTTGGAAGAACTCATCCTACCATAAAATCCCTGCTGAGCAATACGAGGACCTAGATCAGCCCATCTCAATAATGGTGATTAAAGAAGCAATCCGCTTCCTCGCTGAAAACAAAATTCCCGGATCTGATGGACTTCCAATGGAGTTTTACAAGACTCACTCTGATCTCCTTGAGCCAAAACTGGAGAAAAGGTCTCCTTCCCCCCTCGCTCCGTGAGCTCTTTTTGGTTTTCATTCCTAAGCTGGGTAAGGATACTGAGGAGACAGCCTCTTATCGCCCCTTGGCAATCTTGAACCCAGACTACAAAATTCTTAGCAGGGTATTAGCCGATCTCCTACTTCCTCTCCTACTTCAGTTGGTCCACCCTGACCAAACTGGTTTTGTTCCAGGGAGGAGCACTTCTCTGAACATTTGGCGACTATTTCGGGTTATGTAGTTGCGCCTCAACTTTTCCCTGGGTCGGTCTGCTTGGTTCTAGACCCGAAAAAGCATTCAACTCTCTTAATTAGGATTACCTTTTCATCCAACTCCAGTGCATTTGGTTGGGAGAACGCATGTTGCATAACATAAGGCTCATCTGTATGCATCTATCGGCGCAAGTTTGGACAGGATCCTGTATTTCTGCCCCCGTTATGGTTCATAGAGTAACTCAACAGGGTCGCCCCCTATCTCCGCTCCTCTTCGCCTTGGCCATGGAACCCTTTGCCATTTGATTACGTTGGGGCAGAGCTGACTGGAGCATTCCCCTGGGGGATACGGAACATGCGGGGTCCATATATGCGGATGATATGCTGTTTTACATAAGGACACCTATGCCGATTGTTCTGATACTGCACAGGTACTACTCGACTTCTATCAGATTTCAGGCCTCCGAGTCAAGTGGAAAAAATCTTGTCTGTTCCCGCTCCAATCCTAAACTCTGCCTATACCCTACGACTTAGGTGGAGGACCCCTCAACTGGCAAACATGAACCTTTTGCTACTTAGGAATACATATACAGTGGCGAGTTATAGTCAGCCGCGGTCCGTGCAGGTAACAGCGGTGAGGCAGTGGGGCCGAGTAAGGGGGTATTTCGAGGGACGATGCCGAGGGAAAATTAAATAATTACATTTCCCTAGGCATCGTCCCGCGAAATCCTACTTTACTCCGCCCCACCGCTGTTACCTGCATAGACCGCGGCTGGTTATAGTTAGTGTTGTCACGAGGTCCGCTACTTATAATAATTTGAAGGTGGTGGATAAATTGTAACTGAAAGTTATAACTATAACTTTAGAATTTTTTTTAAAGTTTTTGTAGTTTAAACTTGGTTTGTTTAGGGTAAATAAGTGTTCCTACCTATAACTAAGATTAAACCTTTGTTTTTTTCATTGAAAATTCATGAGTTTTAATTTTTTTAAAATAAAAAATGTGTTTCAAATCGCAGAGTCCAGTGTCACAAGTTGAGAGTTGTTATGTGGTATGTCGTACTGTATGGTGGAGGAGAGCGTTGTAAATTCTATTGTCGTAGACTGGAGTATTGTAGATTGGAATAGAGTGGAGTAGAGTACAGTGTAGTTGCACATCGTACAGTGTAGTAAAGAGCTATATAGTGTAGTGGCATGGTGTCTCATATAGTGGAGTCAAGAATCTTAGACCTGAACAGTCAGTTGTACAGTGCAATGGTGTGTCCAACAGTAGAGTAGGGTGTTGTAGACTGTCATAGAGTGGAGTAGAGTGTTTTAGAGTGGAGTAGGGTGAAGTAGAGTATCGTAGTGTGGAATATTATTAAGTGGAGTGTCGTAGAGTACAGTGGAGGAGAGTGTCGTAGAGTAGAGTGCCGTGTCATATAATGGAGTGGAGTATCATAGATCGAAGTTGAGTGGTGTGTTGTCGAATGTCATACAGTGTAGTATAGTCAAGTAGAGTGGATGGGCATAGAGTGGAGCAGAGTGGCATAGAGTGGCATAAAGTGTAGTACAGTGTTGTAGAGTGGAGTTGCAGACAGTGAAGTAGAGTGTAGACAGTGGAGAGGCGCGGAGTATATTACAGTGGCGTAGAGTAGGATAAAGTGGAGTATAGCGTAGTGGAGTACACTGGAGTCGGGAAGTGTAGAGTGGAGTAAAGTGTCATAGAGTGAAGTGGCATGTCATAGACTATAGTGGTGTGGAGTGCAGTAGAGTGGAGTGGCGTAGAATACAGTTGAATAAAGTGTCATAAATTGGAGAACCGTGTTGTACAGTGCTGTAGAGTGTGGTACAGTGGATTGGCGTTGAGTGTTATAGAGCACAATGGCATTCAGTGGCGTAGAGTGAACTGGTGTACAGTGGAGTAGAGTGGAGTACTATGTCAGAGTAGAGTGGAGTAAAGTGGGGTGCAGTGGCATACAAAGAGTTGCATAGAGTGTCGTATAGTGGACCAGAGTATCATAGAGTAGAGTGTTGTACAGTGGCATAGAGTATAGTACAGCGTTGAACAGTGGAGTGAAGGGGTATAGACTGGAGTAAAGTGTTGGAGAGTGGCATGCAGTGTAGTAGAGTGTTGTAGAGTTGAGTTGTATAGCGTATAGTAGTGTGTGAAACAGTTATGTTAATACATTTTTAAAGCGCACGTATACCCAGGGGTGTCTTGGCGCTGATTCAGCATAACAAGCACAGAGCTTTAAGGATACTAGTTGTTAAAGAGCCATGTTTTCAGCAGTTTTCTAAAAGTTAACAAGGTTGGAGCTGCTTTAATGTTTCTAGGTAGACTATACCAGAGTTTAGAGGTTTCTTATGCAAAGCAACTACCCCTCCATTTGAGCCTTTTAAATCTGGGGCGGGTGACCATCATAGAGCTTTTGGAATGCAAGTCCCTGCTGGGTACATACCACGCTAGGGATTGTTTGAGATGGTCTGGGTCAGAGATATGGAGTGCTTTGTAGGTAAGCTTTGTAGGTAAGTGCCTTGAATTTAATTTGATTGCCTCCTGAAAGCCAATGGAGTCCTTTAATAGCTAGAGATACGGACTGGAATTTCGGAAAGTCAAGAAGAAGTCTAGCAGCCGTATTCTGAACACTCTGCAATTTATTCAGTTATTGCTTCTGGAGATTTAGGTATAGTCTGTTACAATATACCAATTTAGTGAGGATTAACAATGTGATAACTGTTTTCCTCGAATTAGGGGGAATAAAGGGAAGGATTTTCCTGATGATTCTGATGGTGTGGAAGCTTGAAGAAATAACTGAGTAGATGTGTTTGCTAAAATTTTTGATTATCATTGATTAGGACTCCCAGGTATTTTGCTTTTTGGACCTGTGAAGGGAGTACTCCTAGTTTTGTGGGCCAAAATTGTGGCTTGTTACCAAGAAGAATGACCTTGGTTTTGTCTGAGTTCAATTTAAGGCAATATTTGCCCATCCAATTACCTAAGGATCTCATACGGTTGTGAAGTTGAAGGTTACTGTAGTTAACATTGTTAGAGGCAGACAGGACGATTTGATTGTCATCAGCGTAAGATGAGGGTGAGAAACCAAAAGACCTGATAAGAGATGCGAATTCTGTAACATAGTTGTTGAAAAGTAAGGGGCTGAGTGAGAACCCCAGTGAGACCCAACCAGGAAGAGGGAATGGTTTGGACGTAAGGTTGTCCAGCATCACTGAATGTTCTCTGCCTCTCAGAGAGGACTGTAGCAGAGCAAGAGCTTTGATATTAATGCCACGATGTTTGAGGCAAAGGATCAAAGTGGAATGATCCACTGTATCGAAGGCCGCTGATAAGTCAAGAAGAATGAGGGCTGCCGTACCTCCTTTATCCAAGACAGTTCTTAACTCGTCGGTGGTTTTAATCAGTGCGGTCTCTGTGCTGTGTTCAGCCCTAAAGCCAAGTTATGTGGGGTCCAGTAAGTGATTGGATTGGATAAATTGTGTCAGTTGGGTATTTATTATTTTTTCTACTAGCTTCGCTGGGAAGGGCAGTCTGGAGATAGGACGGTAGTTGGCAGGGTGATCTGGGTCCTGATTATGCTTTTTGAGAAATGGAAGAATAGATGCCTCCCAAACAGCTAAACCCACTAGCGCCAAGACACTCACAGGTATTCGTGCGCTTTAGAAATTTGTTAACATAACATGCCTTTTTCCACATATTGGGAAAATCCCTGTAGCAAACATCCCATTAGAAATGTTGGTCTGGTAGAGGGCAATGGGTTCGGGGATATGTTTAAGAATGGAGGGGGGGGGGCACGGGTCGTAGCGAGATCCAGATTTGGTAGATTGGATAATCTTGAGGACTTCTGGCAAGGTGGTGGGAGTAAAGTAACTAAGATTATCTAAAGAGTTACTAACCAAGTTGTTGGGATCTTGGCTGAGATGGTGGGCTGTCGGAGAGATGTTACTAGAGTCAGCAGTGCTTGATGAGGTGAACAGATTGTATATTTGAACTACCTTATCGTAGAAATGATGGGCTATCTTATGGCAGAAATATTGACTATTGTTTGGTCCTGTGGAGCTGCGTAGAGTGGATTGTTGTATAGTAGGGTAGAGTGAGGTAAAGTCTCGTACAGTGGAGTAGAGTTGAGTGGAGTGGTATAATGTAGTACGGAGGAAAGTGCAATAGAGTGTATTGGTGTGTTGTAGAGTAGACTGGCATGGAGTGGAGTGTACTGGCATAGTGTAGGTAGTAAACTGTTATAAATTGGAGTGTGGTCTCGTAAAGTAGAATGGAGTGCTGTGTCGTATAGAAAAGTGTCATATAGTAGAACAGAGTGTTGTACATTCAAGTGTACGGGCATAGAGTGGAGTACATAGTTGGACAGTGGAGTGTACGAGGATGGAGTGGAGTAGAATGTTGTAGAGTGCCATGAAGTGTGGTAGACTTTTATAGAGTGGAGTTATATAGAGTGTCATAGTGGAGCGGCATAGAGTGGAGTGGTGTGCACTGTAGGGGCGTAGAGTGGATTACAGTAAAGTGGCCTAGCATACAGTGGAATACTTTACAATATAGTTTAGAAGAGTGGAGTGGCACAGAGTGGAATAGTATAGACTGGAGTGATGTACATTGGAGTGGCATAGAGTGGAGTAGGGAACAGTGGGTTAGGGTAGAGTGGAGAGGCATACATTGAAGTAGCATAGCATAGAGTTGAGGAAATTGTTATAAATTGGAGTGGCGTCTCATACAGTTGAATGCAGTGCTGTGTCGTAAAGTGTTAGAACTGTCATAGAGTGGCGTAGAGTGTTGAACAATAGAGTGTACAGGGGTACAATCAAGTGCAAATGTGGACACTGCAGTGTACAGGAATAGAGTGGAGTAGAGTCTAATAGAGTGGTATAGAGTGTAGTTGAGTTTTGTAGAGTAGAGTTAGATACAGTGGAAGAGAGTACACTGGAGTGGCATAGCTTGGAGTGCGTACAGTGGAGTGGCATAAAGTGGAATGGCCTAGAGTGGAGTAGCGTACAATGGAGTGGCATAAAGTGTAATAGTGTATGGTGTAGTAGCGTACAGTGGAGTGGCGTACAGTGAAGTGGTAGTGGTAGTGGTGTATTGTGGGGTGGGGTAGACTGGAATACCATACAGTAGAGGGGCAAAGATTGAAGTTGCATTCAGTGTAATAGCTTAGAATGGAATGGCATACAGTGGAATAGTGTAGAGTTGAGTACAGTGGAGTGGTGTAGAGTAGAATAGCGTAGAGTGGAATAGCATAGAGTAGAATAGCGTAGAGAGGAGTGGCACACAGTGGAGTGGTGTAGACTCGAATAGTGTACAGTGGAATGGGGTAGAGTGAAATAGCATAGAGTTCAGTGGCCTAGAGTAGAGTGGCGTCCAATGGACTAGTATAGAATGGAGCGGGGTAGAGTGGAGTGGTGTACACTGAAGTGGCATAGAGTGGAGGAGCGTATATTGGAGTGGCATACAGTGGAATAGCATAGAGTGGAGTGGTGTACAGTAGAGTGATGTAGACTGGAATAGCGTATAATGGAGTAGTGTAGAGTGCAGTGGCGTACTGTGAAGTGATGTAGAGTGGAGTACCATACACTGAAATGAGGTAGAGTGTAATAACATATAATGGAGCGGTGTACAGTAGAGTGGTGTCCAATAGAATAGGGTAGAATGGAGTGGGGTAGAGTGGAGTGGCATACACCCAGAGTGGCGTAGAGTGGAGTAGCATACAGTGGAGTGGCGCACAGTGGAATAGCATACAGTGGAATAGCATATACTAGAGTAGCATATAGCAGAGTGGCATACAGTTAAGTGGCGTACACTGAAGAGTCGTAGAGTGGAGTTGCATACAGTGTAATATCGTAGAATGGACTGGCATGGAGTGGAATTGTGTGCAGTGTAATAGCATAGAGTGGCCTGGCATGGCGTGAAGTGTTGTACAATGTAGTGGCGTAGAGTGTAATGGTGTATAGTGGAGTAGCGTATAGTGGAGTATCGTATAATGGAGTGGTGTAGACTGGAGTGGCATACAGTGTGGGGTACAGTGTAATAGCATACAGTGGAGTGGTGTACATTGGAGTGGAATCCAATTGAATAGCATAGAATGAAGTGCCATAGAGTGGAGTGCCATACACTGGAAAGGCGTAGAGTGAAGTAGCGTACGGTGGAGTGGCATATAGTGGAATAGCATTGAGTGGCATACAGTGGAATAGCGTAGAGTGGAATAGCATATTCTGGAGTAGCGTATAGCAGAGTGGCATACAGTGGAGTGGTGTACACTGAAAAGGCGTAGAATGGAATGGCATATAGTGGAGTCTCGTACAGTGGAGAGGCATAAAGTGGAGTGGAATAGAGTGGAATAGCGTATAGTGGAGTGGCTACAGTAATGTGGCATACGGATGTATGTGAAATTTAGCAGCAATGTAGATTATGGTGTGCAGAGTAACGCAAAACAGTGAATTGCGCTGCCTCCAGATTTACCAATCAACACAGGGCCACGGCATGGGTGGCCTTGAGTTCCTTTGTAAATCTGACTTAAGTATTGTAATGCCTATGTGACACCATGAGTGATGCAAGGGTACTGCAATCCAATAATACAGCTAGCTTTGCCTTAGTTATATTTTGGGCCATGGTATATTGTGATAACTTTGCAGTACACCATGGTAAACTGTGATGACAAGCCAGTATATTCTTGGGTAATGGCTGTTTTTAGAGAATGAAAGGCAGCCATAATGTTTTAACTACACTTTGGCTGTGTTCAGTGTTAGGGCCTTACATATATGTAAGTAGTAGGTAATAGGTAGGGATTTTCAATTTATAAATATATATTTTTAAAGAAATTTACGGCCATGTACCGAGGTAGTTTCACAAACGTTTGTGAAATTCCATGAAAGTACAGCAGTGACATATCATTCAATTTAAATGCCTTATAACATAAAATAAATACTTACCCTTCTTAACTGCAGTAACCAAAAAGCATAATCTCAGCACCATAATATATAATCCTGTCAAATTTCATGTAAATCCATTCATCCGTTTTCGTGCTACTCCAAATATAATAGTCTATGGAAAATGCATTGGTGGAAAAATGCATTTGGGACCCCGTTTTATCTTTGCAACCCCTTAACGATTCACACAAAATTTTACATCATCTTAAAATGTACAAAATGCTATAGGTCTGGAAAGTTTTGTGGTGATTCGTCAAACGGATGGAAAGTTATTAGGGAGCTAATATACGAAGAATGCCTATCTTTGGGAATACTAACTATAACTACAGAGTGGCAATCAGGTTTAATGTGATTTCTTTACTTTTATCTATTGTGTTTGTTATGCATTTATTTATTGGTTTACATGATCATGTGACGATAAATGTGTGTTTTTGTTGTTTATGTAGTAATTCTGAAATTTTACATATGCAGTCTAGTTTATTTTTGGGCTTCCGTGCTTCTTTTAGTAGGATTGTGCTACAAATGAAGTCAAAAGTAAGCGAAAGCCAATCATTGTTATAAACATTAAGATTTTTTTTTTTCCTAATGGCCTATTAGCATGTCCTCCATATAGTAGTTTGTGTAACTCACTGCTAAGTCACTTTTCCATTTTGTTGCACAGGAGTAGATAAGGAAGATGGTTTTTGTTCGGCTAGTTGGGCACAGTTTTACTTTGTGAGCCAGACAGCATGCAAAGACAGCATATTTAGATTAAGATGTATTCTATTTGTTATGTATTTATTTATTATTACTATTATTAGCATGTGACCATAAATGGGTCTTTCAGTTGTTCATGTAGTAAATCTGCAACTTTACAGAGGAAGTCTAGTTTATTCTTTGGGCTTCCTTGCTACTTTTAGTAGGATTGTGCTATATATCAGTCAGTGGAACTCTGGTGGCCAGCTAGTCTCGGCAGGGCCCCCTCCCCCAAGCAGGTAGTGAAAAATCTGGGGGTATGGCTGGACTCATCCCTCAACTTTCGAGTTCAAACCAAAAAGGTGGCAGGGACCTGTTTTGGACTTTTACGGGGGCTCAGACCCCTGCTGGGCTTCTTTGATGCACCTGCGCGTCAGGTTATCATTCAGGCATCTGTATTGTCCAGACTGCATTATGCCTGCTCTTTATATCTGGGGTCCAATAAGGCGGAAGTTCTGAGGCTACAAAGGGCACAGAATGCGGCAGCAAGAACCCTTCTAGGCTTGCGCAGGTCTTGTCCGGTGTCCGAGGCCATTCGCCGTCTCCACTGGTTACCTGTGGCCAGGCGTATTGAATTCAAAGCCTTATGTATCTCTTTCAAAGCCTTGAAACTGACCACCCCCACTATCTTGGCTAATCTCCTCTTGCCATATGTCCCTTCACGATTTCTCCGCTCACAGGGTCAGCACCTGGTGGTGGTCCCCCGGACACGAAGAGTTCGTGCTGGTGGCCGCTCCTTTCGCAGTAGAGCGGCCATCCTTTGGAACGCACTTCCTGTGCATATCCGTGGCCTTAGTAATTACTTAGAATTCAGGAAGGCCATCAAGACTCATCTTTTCCCTGCATCATAGTCTTTGTCCGGTCCATCTGCTTGTGTCAGTCTTTTTTTGGTATCAGCGCCGGGACGCCCCTTTGCTGGGGCAGCTGTAGCGCTCTATAAGTCTCAGTACAATATGAAGACCAAAGTGAATGAAAGGCAATCATTGCTATTGCTATAAAAATTGAGACTATTATTTTTTTCCAATTGGCCAATTATCATGTCCTCCAAATACTAATTTGTGTGGCTCACTGCTAGGACAACATTTCATTTTGTTGCACAGGGGTGCATATGAAAGGTGTTTTTTGTTTGGCTTGTTGGGCCAGCTTTATTTTGTGAGCCAGAAGGCATGCAAAGAAAAAGTATGTAGATTAATATGTATTCTATTTGGTATGTATTTGTTTATAGGTTTCCATTAGCATGGGACCATAAATGGGTATTTTAGTTGTTCATGTAGTAGATCTGAAACTCAACATATGCAGTCTAGTTTATTTTTTGGGCTTCCGTGCTACTTTTAGTAGGATTGTGCTACATATGAAGGCCAAAGTGAATGTAAGACAATCATGGTTATAAAAATTGAGATTATAATTTTTTCCTAGTGGCCAATTATCATGTCCTCCAAATAGTAGTTTGTGTGGCTCACTGCTAGGTCAATTTTTCATTTTGTTGCACAGGAGGGCATAAGAGAGAGGTTTTTGTTTGGCTTGTTGGGCCAGTTTTATTTAGTGAGCCAGAGAGCATGCAAAGAAAACTTATGTAGATTAAGACATATTCTATTTGTTATTTATTTGTGTATAGGTTCCCATTAGCATCAAAGCATAAATGAGTCTTTCAGATGTTTATGTAGTAAACCTGAAACATTATATATGCAGTCTAGTTTATTTTTTTGTCCTTCCATGCTACTTTTTGTAGTATTGTGCCACCAGTTAACACTAAGTTGAAAATCCTTATAACTTAAAAAAATACTTAATCTATTTACCTGCAGTACCCAAAAGAATCATCCATCTGCGCACCCCATTATCTAATGCTGTCAAATTCCAGATAAATGCGATTGGCCGTTCTTGCGCTATGTGAAATACAAAAGTCTATGTAACATGCATTGGATTTCAAGCCTGTTTTTTGGGCCCCCTTTTTTCTCTGCACCCCCTTGACCGAACACCGCAAAACTTTCAGTTATTGATATATATCGCTCCTGCGATTGCTCTCGAATCCTTTCAAGACAAAATGTAGCAGACACCAATGCAGAATCATTATTTTCATTTATTTGCCTACCGCCATAACGCGTTTCAGCCATACAAGCAGCCTTAGTCACATGACATGCACGCGTCATGTTGTTCTTTTTACGTATTTTCATTTCATGAACAGCGAAGCAAGACTTCATTAGTCAATATCGTAATAGCGTTAAAATTACCATTATCCATTTCTTCCAAAATTCATGAAAATTCTATATACATACAGTACTTTGATTTTAGTGAGTATTAAACTTTGATTGCAGATTTATAGGCAAACACTCTCATACCATTTTACATAGCCCGATATTACTCTTTAAAGGCAAGTGCCCCAGAGGTATCAGATCTGAGACTAGACTAGCCGGGATGTCATTACTTATAATAGTTGTTTAAGATCATTAATTTTTCGTGCTAATACACATTATTTCTGCCCCCCTTTTTTCATGATCATACTCCCATTATATTTCTGACCACCTCATGATTACTGTGAAAGAATATATATAATTGCATCCGGTATTACCCTCTATTCAATCATGGGTCTATATCTACTGGCAAGTGCCTGAGTGATCCCCTGCAATATTCCACACAGCCTAATATTGCTTTTTATGGGCTAGTGCCCCCAAAGGTATCAGATCTCGAATATCTGAAATATCTATATAGCGGGGATACTATTACTTCTAACAGTTATTATGACTATTCATCATCCTCATCGCCCCCTACATTTTTAAGATCTTAATCCTGCTGTATTTCTATAACTCATAATTACTGTGAAGTAATGCGGTTGCACCCGGTATTGCCCTTTAAATGATCATACACTTATATCTAATAGCAAATGCCTGAGTGATCATCACCCCCTCTCTTCATTGTTAATCAACACTCTATATTGTAAACAGGATATTAATATTCTCCCTGCCTATCAAAAATCTCACTTTACTGTACTAGTAATTTGAAATCATGTAACTGTCTCAACCTAAGATACACAGAGGAAAGAAAAGGAAAATTATGGGGACAGAGAAAAAGAGGAAAAGAGAGAGAAGCTAATTTAAAAAAACTGACTAGGTGTAATGAATATATCTTCTATTCACCCATAACTAACCTCATCCTAATCTCTTCACCTCTTTAGAGACTTGAATGTAGATCCTCATCATGTTTTAAACCATTTGGTATTTTGCAATCTAACTGAATGATATACCTCATCTCCAATTCTCTCAATCATTTAGTACCATCCCCCTCTTCTACTGGTGGGTACTGCAACAATTACAAAATACTTGATTTGTTTCGGAGCTTTCTGATGAAACATTTCACAGTGGCGTACCAGCGGACATGTATGGTCAAAATTTGTGATCGCCCTTGTGTGCTGTAATATTCTTTTGTGGACCGGTAATGTAGTGCTACCCACATACCTTAAGTTACAAGTGCATGTTAAAACGTGCTCTGCGAATTCTGTTTTACAATTGTACAATCCCTTAATTTGTGTTGCTCTCGTATCAAAAGGTGTCAAATACGTTGTGGTGTTTCGGCCTATACTACAGGCCCTACAGCGTGAACATTTTCTAAAACCAGGTTGAGGACGTAACCGACTTTGTTCACTTTGTGAACAAAGTTGCATCCTTCAAAGATGGTGCCCTCCTGTATGTTATCAAGGGATATTTTGGCACCAATTTGCCTATTACTGGATCTGATCTAACCACATGCCAGTTTTTTCTCATCAATGCTCTTAATTCTTTCTCCTGGCTATTAAAAGGGGTTATAAATTTTATTGCTGCCTGCACTTCATTTGTTTTCTATGTGTTTGATTTAGAAAACAAGATTGTTTCCCTCGTCCTTCTATTGGCTGCTGTTTGCGCAGCCTTCATTACTGTGGCGCTATATCCCCTCTGCTCAAACCTACTCTCCATTTCATTCTGGAATTTTCTCAAATCATGATCTGTGCTACAATTTCTTCTAGCACGTGTCATTTCACCATATGGTATACCCATCTTTGTGTGAGTAGGATGAAAACTGGAGACATGAAGGGTTGTATTTCATGCAGTGTCTTCCCTATGCAATCTTGTTTCCAGTTTCCCTTTATGTACATATACCTCAATGTCGAGAAATGTTACCATGGATGTGCTTATATCATATGTAAAAGTTAAATAACAAAACAGAAGAACATACGGCTGACTGAGGTACTGCACCTCTAATCCAAATATTACCAAAATGTCCAAAGTTCCGTGCATACACTTCCGGAGCCCGCCGTACTTGGTCTCCACTGATTTCCCAGAGGTAAACTTCATTGCAAAAAGGGAAGGTGCACCGATCAAATAAGTCCACAATGTTACCAACTTTTCCAAAGTGTATTTTCTTTATTTTGTATCAAAAGGAGTTTAGAACAGCAAAGGTCAGCCAACGCGTTTCGTTCCTATTGGAACTTCATCAGGGCTCATATATATTCATCAAAGACATGGGATAAATCGTCACCATTGTGTTGAGGATCACAAACCACCAATCCAAGGTTTGAAAAATTACAATTAGCGTATCTTATCTGTAAGTAATGGTACCAGATCTGTCCTGGATATTATTCAAATTTATGCGATCCAAAACCCTAGGTTGGGTATATTCAAGATTGGGAAAACACGCCCCTGATACGGCGTACTCCAATGTTCCTATTCGGGGTTGTAATTCAAAAAACCATATGTAAAAGTTAGATTAAAATCATTGATGTTTAGATTTATTTAAAAATTGCTCTGCAGAGTCAACAGACCCCTTCCACACCACAAAAAGATCATCTATAAATCTGATCAAAATTATGATGTGTTCTGCCCATATATCTTCATGCTCCTTGCGCAGCACCTATTTCTCCAACTAGCCCACATGCAAGCATGCGTAACTGGGGGCGAAACAGGTGCCATTGCAGGTCCACGCTTTTGTTGATACAGCTCTCCTCCGAACATGAAGAAATTGCCCTCCAAACATCCCTTTGCCATGGTCAATAACATCTGAGTATGATTATACAGGGTAACTGGTCTACTTTGAAGAAAATTGTACATAGCTCTCTGCCCATCTGTGTGTGAAATACTGGTGTACAATGCTGTGACGTCCATAGCAATTAGCACATAATCACTCTCTACAGAAATATCATATATCAGCCTCAGAAAATCCCCACTGTCTTTTACATATGATGGTAAATTTTTTACATATTGTTGGAGAAAAAAAATCAATATATTTGGATGTTCTCCATCATGCTTCCATTGGCTGAAATTATTAATTGTCCTGGTGGGGTAAGTGCATTCTTATGAATTTATGGGATTAAATACAAAATTGGGGTCCTTGGGTTGTCATAACACAGGAACAGATATTCATCATATGATAGGAGACTATCATTCATTCAGTATTCAAGCTCTTGCTTATATTGTAATTGAGCTCTAACCTGTGCATTCCGGTCACACTTCATGGATCAATCACTCTGGTTTAGTTGTTTCAAAGCCTCTTGCATATACATATCCATCGCCCACAGTACAATATTGCCTCCGTTATCGGAATTTCTTACCAGAGTCTGCTTGTTGTTCCTTAATTTTGCTACTAAATTTTCATACTTCCACATAGCAGCTGGTTATTTTCCATTTTTTGAATTCACTTCCTGGTGTAACTTCTTCATTCCTTCCTTTATTAAGTCATGGAAGATGTCAATTAAGTCTCTTGTGGTATTGGGCATGGTTTGTAAACGTGGTCGGAAGGGGGTAGATGCAGCCCCCCCATACCTCCATATCATGTTCGTGTATGATGTCAAGATTTGTCAACTGAGAATTGGATTGATCATTTTCTCTTTCTAGTTGCCTCAACAACAAAAAAATATTCACTGGAAAAAACAAAGATTACAGGGACATTATAATTAGGAAATAGGATTAAAACAAACCTTAGAAATGAATTGGAAAAAAACAAAGGTTACAGGGATGTTATAGTTAGGGTGATATTTCACTTGTACAAAACCAGAGAATTTCATCAGTTACATTTAGCTGAGCTACCTAAAGCTCATGCCCCCGCAATGTACTGCTTATGGCCTCACATATTACATCACTCATGACATGGTCAGTGACATCACTGATGACATCACTGATGACATCTCAAATGACATCACTGATGACATCACTGATGACATCATCCACAGAATCTCTGAAGCAGTCACTTTCACCCCATGTAACCATTCATACACCCACTCCAACTTTCACACTACCATTTTCGAAACCATTGACACACCCATACCAGTACGTACATACCCACTCACTGATTCATAGGTCTACACATATCGACTCACTCACCCATACAGCCACTCTTACACCCACTCACTATTACAGCCACTGACATATCCACTCATACACCCATACAACCACTCACACACTGTCAGATACTCATAGAGCTGCTCACACACCTACTCACTCACCCATAGAGCCATTCACACTGCCACTTACTCACCTATACATTTATACACACCAACTCACATATTCATACATATACTAACACATACTTACTCACCTATATAGTCACTGACACAAGCACACACTCACCCATACAGCCATTCTCACAATCACTCACTCACACATACTGTCACTTATATAATCCAACACTCACATATACTGCCTTTCACATATGCAGTTACTCACCCATATACCACTGAGACATCCATTCCCTCACCGACACAGCCATAAGCACACTAACTCACCCATACTGCCCCTCTCAGATGCACTCATGAACCCATACAGCCAGTGATTCACCCACTCACTCATCCATGCAGGAAGTCACACCCCCTCACCCAGATACTCATGCACCAATACAGGTACTCTGACAGCAAATCAATAACTCATATAGGCACTCATGTACCTACTCACCAACCCATACAGCCACTTACACATCAACTGACAGACTGATACAGACATTCACACAGATTAGTCACTCACCCATACATTCACTGAGACACGTATAATCACTCACTTATACAGTCAGTCACGCACCCACTAAATCATCCATACAAGCACTCATATACCCACTCATTGATCAATACACCTTGGTGTATATATATTTAACACTCATCAACTTTTTAGAAACACTCACAGTCACCGGATGATGTCATTTGAGATGTCATCAGTGATGTCACTGACCATGTCATGAGGGATGAAATATGTGAGGTCGTAAGCAGTGCATTGCGGGGCGCGAGTTATAGTTAGCTCAGCTAACTATGACTGCTGAATTTCTCTGGTTTTGTACGAGTGAAATATCACCCTAACTATAACATTCCTGTAACCTTTGTTTTTTTCAGTGAATTTCTAAGGGTTTTTTTTAATCCTATTTCCTAACTATAACGTCCCTGTAACCTTTGTTTTTGTCAGTGAATTTCTAAGGTTTTTTAAATGCTAATTCCGAACTATAACTTACCTTTAACCTTTGATTTTTTTCAGTGAATTTCCATGGTTTTTTAAGTAGCAATGGTCTTTGCAGAATGGTGTGGAAAGGGGACGGGGCCTCTAACCTGCTCTCAGAAATCCCGCCGAGTAGGACTTATAGAAAGTACCAGGAGGGCTTCTTGGTCCCCAAGGTCCTTTTGCATCCAAGACAACTTTATTTCCCAACCAGTATTATGCCAGGAGACGTTTTTGCAAAGTGGTGCAGAAAGGGGGTGTGGCCTCCTAAGACCTCTTAGCAAACTGACTGTGTGGGGCTTGCTGGAGGAAAACAAGAGGGATACTTGGCCCCCAAATGCCCTCAATAGCCAAGGAGACTTCATCCCCCAACTAGTACTATACCAGGAGGTGGCGCGTTTGCAGAGAGATGGAGAAAGGACATCCTTGCTGATTGCAGAGGTAGTGCCTGTATGATTCTATGAGTGCCATTGCCAAGGACAGACTGCAAATACTGCTTGCTTTTAACAAAGTGTAAAACACATGTAGAAATATTTTACATAAGGTTTCAGTGTAGTTATTTAGTATGATACTAATTTAACTTTTCCCTTTGTATTCATTCGTCGAAATAACTAAATCAAAAATGCATTTTCCTTCTTCACAGTAACACCAGAGGTCGCAATGACATCAGTAGTCACGAATACAAATGACAAAGTGAAAAACAGATATATAGACATATTTTACAGAAAGTTTGAGTATAGCTGTTTAGTAACATATTGGTTTAACTTTATTTTAACAACACAGCTATAAAAAAGAACAGTTTCAAAAAATAACTCGACATCTGAACTCACAAATAGAGCAGAACTACCAAACACCCATCAAACTACCCATTGTCACCCAAACTCAGGGAATTAAAATCTGTTGCCAAACTAGAGCAACGCACAATCTCAAAACATCACATGACTGTGAAAGTAAGGAATATCATTGGCTAATATACTGTTCAGCAAAATGAATAGGAAGTATACACTCACTCCTCCTTCTTGAATCTTTTTTTTGCAGAAGTTTATTGTGAGCAGGTGGTAGATTTTGACTGGAGACATTTTGTGGACTCATGTGGGACGACGTTCATGTTATATCATATTAAAACCTATCATACAAAACGTCTCCAACTGCCGATCAAGTAGAGGAAGCTAGAGAACCATCTACATCACTGGCAGCATCAACAATTCCCAGCCAGAAAGTCCCTTTAGAGGTACAGACTACTACAACAGATATGGCTCCACAGTTTTCAAGAATGGCCACGTATTGCATCGACTGTAGTGTTGTTATAACAGCTGGTGAGCAGTGGGTTACAGTTATTCGCAATACTGCCAAAAATCATACATGGTGATTTTTTCACTCCCTTTTATATTTTTTGCACATTTCATAAGATGAGTTCATAGTGAGCAGCAACAAGGCAATGCAAAGCTGTACAACAACACTGAAGTAGAGAGTCCATTCAAAAGTCCAATCTCAAGTTCAAGATTTAGCTCAACAATTTTCCCAGATGGCATCATACTGTATTGATTTTGGAGTTGTAGTGAGTGCTGGAGAGCAGCCCATAACGGCCCTTCGCAATGCTGCAAAGAATAATAAATGTTGATTATTTTTTATTTTTGGACCTTCATAGTTTTTCTACTTTAGCAGGCATTTTATTATCTTACAAAATGGGTATCTAATATCTATGTGTTGTTCATTTTATTATCTTCTAATTTATTGTAACACTACTTACATATAACTTGCCATATAGAGAAGTTAAACATTCCCTCTACAAATAAATACACAGGTAACCTTTGCCAGTTATCATTATTTACTTTTTCACTTTATAAATATGTCAACAGTCTGTATTGTAATCTTCTAATAAGTGCATCGACAAAATTTACAAACATACTCTGGTTTTTTAGACAACACTGTGTTAAACTTTGTAATCTCTTCTTTATAATTGCTCAGTACCAAAGAAACAAAACTGCACATCACCACAAATCTTTTCTACGTCTGCCACACTACCATGCAAAGTGCTCTATTAATTTCTCATAAACATAAAGCAGGAGTTTTCACATAATACAGCCTCTTACCTAAAGTTTGGATTGTTGAGTCATATAACTTATTTTGAGTTTTGAACTTCGCCTTGGAAAGATACATAGGAAATTTCTTAATATATCAATGGATTGCTGTCTAATACTAGAAACACTACTACCATTCCATTTGTATACAGGACCCTGACTATGCCTTCCTAGTACCTCTTCTGCAATAACTTCTTCTACATTTCTAGGTGCCATCACCTCTTTTGCTATAGGACTACCATTCTTCATTTCATGACATTGTCCTCTTTAATCAATACCATGAACTAATCTGTTATCTTGGAGATAGCTTTCTTCATTAAAGAAAGCTTCTGTACTAAAAGTATGTATCCATTATCTACTAAAAAACTGTACAACAGTTACTTCTATTCACTAATATTATTTTCTTGTGGTTTTGTCTCCTCATGTACAACACTAATTTGTCAAGAGTCTTCATTCTATTTAGAATCAAAATGAAAAGCCTCCTCTTCAAAGCAAAGGCCTTATAAACTACTCTCTCAACTCGTTCTTTCAGTTTCACTGCATCTCTCCTTCTTCTACACTTTTTTAAACTTCTCACTAAATTTACAAGACTGTAACTATGCAATCATTATAAGATTTGCGCAAAACCTATGCAGCCATCTAAACACCCACTTACAACCCATCTAGTCATTGAAAAACTGAGGCACACGCGTGCACTGATGAAACACTCAGGCTTTACTCATGCACTCATTTAATTATGTAGAGAGTACCATTGTAGTAAACCTATCACCCATATTGTCTAAAGACTACACATTCCTCTGTAAAACTTGTAAATACATGGGTTTGTGGATGAATACATCAATACTCCCTGGATGATTGAATGAGTGCATAGGTAGTGCCTAGGTGATTCCCTGAGGATACAAGTAGTGCCTAGATGATTCCCTGACAATGTCATAGCTCCATGAGTCATTCCATAGCTGCATACTTCCTGCCTGTGTGTTTGCATGAGTATACCATTAGTATGTGGGTGTTTGGATGAGTGCATGAGTAGATCCTGAATGATTCATCAAGTGCATGACTAATGCATCAGTGATTCAATACATGCATAGATACTGGTAGGATGATTAAAAGAGTGCAACTCTAGTACCTGGATAATTGCAAGAGTGCATACATAGTATATAGGTACATGGATAGTGCATACATGATTGTTTAAGCCCATGCATAGCACCTAGCCTATTGGATGAGTGCATAAATAGTGTTTCAGCAATTGGAAACTGCCCATTTTTTTTATGGCTGACTGAACAGGTAGGGCCTGGATGCTTACATACCTACATGGGTAGTGCCCGAAGAATTGAATAAGTGCATCAGTAGTCCCTACCTAATTAGATGAGTGCATGACTAGTGTCTGAATGACTGCATGATTCTATTGTTAAAGCTTGAGAGATTGGATGAAAGCAAGTATACTGCTGGGGTGATTGTATTAGTGCAAGACTATTGGCTCAGTAATTAAATGACTGCATAGGTACTGGATGAGTGATAGGTTTACTACAATTGTACTCTCTATGTAATTACACGAGTGCATGAGTAGAGCCTGAGTGTTTCATCAGTGCACGTGTGTGCCTCAGTATTTCAATGACTGCCTGGGTTGTAAGTGGGTGTTTAGACGGATGCTAAGGTACTGCGTAAATGTTATAATGATTGCATCGTTACAGCCTTGTTAATTGCATAAGTCAATAGTTAGTAAACTAGGTGATTAGATGAATGTATACTTAGTGCCTGCATACTCCAATGACTACATAATTTCTGCCTGCCTGATTGCAAGAGTACATGTGTAGTTTCTGGATAATTGAATAACTCCATGGATAGTAAATCATTGATTTGATGACTGCCTGACTAGTGGCTGGGTGATTCCATGAGTGCCTGAATGCTGCCTGACTGACGGAGAAAGTACCTTCATTGGTGTTAGATACATAACAGTTGTCACTATATCTCTGACTCATTGGTTATCTCCTTCTGTCAGTATCAAACTACCTGTTGTACTGTATACATGCTTTTCTTCTGAGCTATGTGTGAGTAAAATCTAGGTATCACACTTGACATATAATTGCATACATGGCCCTCTAGAAACATACATTCATTTGTTACTGAGCATGCACATGCATCAGTAAGTTTCTAAAATGGAAAACAACATTTTGAAATTTTTCAAAGCACAAAACCTTTTGTGAATGGCATACCTACATTATTTCTTAAATACTTCTTCTGCTTCTAAAGCATATATTCAGCATATCTCAAACAAAAGTTACACTCGAAATGAAGTTAGCACAAGAAGTCTCGAAGCATTCTCCATTATTAATCCTTCTCAATTTTAAACAATGCATGTTTAAAGAAAAACACTACCCTCACCATATACATGAAATTTTCATCAGACTTACTGAACATAGCTCACCATGTAAACATATATGCGATTTCTTAATAGATGTACACCTTCAAGCCATCTTTCCCTAAATATATACCTGTCTGCATCTTTAAGCAAACTCAAAAGTCGCACTGTATATATAACTATGTGCAAGCACAAAAACCATATGTCACCATGTAAGCACATGCATAGTGGTCATATAAGTTAAAAAACACATTAGCAAGCACTTCCTAATACATACCTAACAAGTATTACTTCTTTCTAATTCATATACAGGCGGACAGCATGTTCTCATCTTTTATTTCTCAACACACTATTCCTGTTTCATAATGTTACTAAAAGTACTACAAC
Organism: Calotriton arnoldi; assembly: GCA_963921515.1. Taxonomy (NCBI): domain Eukaryota; kingdom Metazoa; phylum Chordata; class Amphibia; order Caudata; family Salamandridae; genus Calotriton; species Calotriton arnoldi. The sequence continues at coordinate 1,418,261 of CAWUFW010002978.1, forward strand.
TCCCAGAATGCAAATAACAGATTCTGCTCATGATGATTAGACATTTAAAACATTCTTAGTTCCTCTTTGCAACTTTCCACAAGACTATACTCTTATTTTTCAATAAAATACACAATGTAATAAAGAGGCACTAATTCATTTTTCTGTTACTTCCCAAAACATTCACCACTAACCTCTAATACATACAGTTCTGATGTATTTTTTCTCATCTCTGTGATACTCCTTTTAATCAAGCTCCCATATACATCTTCATTTCTAATGTACATTTTTAAAATAATTACAAAGTTATATACATACCACTAAATTCAGTTTGTAGATTATATTGTTGTTTAGCTCTTTCTGAATAGTTTTGACACTAAGATTTGTAATAACTAAACACAAGAATGGTACACCACTCTCATACAAAGCAACTCTAAAATGGCAAGCTCTTCAACTTTCCACTCTATCATCATGAGAAAAGCAGCAAATTAAATCATGTCTTTCATCTTAGACTACTGCATCTCCAGTTGTGAACGGTTAGCACCTGTTAACCCTTTCCCTCTCTTTCAAAACGAGGTTCCTGTTGGTGCGTTTTTGCGAGTTCAAACCTATATCTAGCTTCATTTTTCTGAAATTGGAATACTACACAAGAGTGTATTACATAGTCCTGAGTTGGAAATTAAAACTTGCCATTACTTACATTGTGTCATCACTCCTCAACTTTAAAAAAAATGTTCTGTCTCTTTAACACCCTTCCCCCCCCAATACAGTCTTAGCTCAGTGTACCTAGCAACCCAGTGGAACCAGTAGGTCACAAGTTTGCAGCACATTCTAGAAGGAACATGCTACTTCCAAATGAGATACAGCAGGTGTGGTTTACTCCACAGATTCAAAAGCATATCAATGTTTGTATTACATTTCTTTTTTTAAACAACAGGCAATAATTAGACTTCTTCCTGAGCCATCCAACACACTACCTAATTTTATTCACTTTCATGCTGACAGCATCCAATGAAATATATATATATTTATTTTTTTATTTTTTACAACACCTCCATTTTAACTTCTTTTCCTTTGGAAAACTACCTCATTCAGCTCCAGCCATCTCCTGACTACTATTGCCCCTTCACTTCAAAGTGCGTAGAGTATGGATTGTAGCCCACAGCTATATCTATTGGGCTAAAGAGGCTCCAAAAAAGAGAGGTATCGATAAGAACTTGGGTTTGCCAAATGTGCAGATTACTTGGTTTGGCCAGAGAGGGTTAAAGTTTCATCAGTTGCTGGCTTTGGTTAAATCCATTGTGAATTCCCAACAAACAGAGGCACAGCACGAAGGAACTGAAAGTAATATGGGTCACAACAAGAGAATGGCATGACCTCGGAGACTGCTATAATGATGTACAACCTGCCGAATATGGAATTGTGTCCTTTAAAGGCTTAAAGGAAGTATTAAGTTAATTGCATGAACCGAAGGAAACATTATGGAAACAACGAGTGATATGGTAAGGACATGGATTTTACAAGCAATAACAGAGCATTATGGGCAATGAGGTCCACGTAATGATGAACTAATGAACAGTGACCAAATGAGTATGAATGCAAGGAAGATCGAATTTGAACTAATTAAACAGTGCAAATAACTGGTGAAAATTCACTGTTTTTCATTGAAAATCTTCATGTAAATACCTTTTATTATAAACTTGTTTTCAGGATTGGTGGTACTATACTATGCCAGTTGTCCTTCTTCGCTGTTGATACATAATGATTTAAATACCTAATTAGTGACCACCCACTTGTGAGCATATGATTTAGACTCGTTGGGAGTCATAACGTGTTATGCTACTTGCTGTGCTAAGAATAAAAAATCATTAAGAATGGACTGGCTGGTGGGCCTGATTTCACGTCACTGAAAGGTGTTTGGACGTGTTTTTCGTTTTTTTGCCAGTAGATAATTATAGTTAGGACCTAGTTTCCGTAGATGAAGCGTTTTTGTGTTTTGCCAAAAACCTTGGCGCCGTTTGACGAATCTTCATGAAATTATTAAAACTAGTACGCAACTCACTTCAGCTGCTGTATGGAAGGTTTCAGGGTGATTCGTCAAGTGGGGGCCAAGAAAAGGGGGGGATCCTAAAATTTGTCGCATCGTAAAGACTTGCATGGTAAAGGCAATGCGTGGTAAAGGCATTGCGTGAAAAAGGATGCTTGGTAAAGGATGCATGGTAAAAGCATGCATGGTAAAGGCCTTCGCTGTAATGGCATATAACCATCTAGCGGTGATATACTGCATGTGTTCTGGACTTGCCCATCTTTACAGAGTTTCCGGACGTCTGTAGTCGATCAATTACACCAACTCTCAGAACATAGTGACTTCCTCTACCCGCATCCTAAGACATACAAAGCCACCTCCCAGTTTCTAGATTTAGCCCTGCCACTAGCACCGCATTCCATACCATGCTATTGGAAGGCTACCTCCCCTCTCCCCCCTGCGGCACTAGACACCTGGCATCGAACAGTACTTTCCTGGGCCAAATCAGAAAGTGTGTTGCTCTGAGGCAAGGAAGTCAGAGGACTCTGCACATATCGTTTTATCGCTAAGCTGGGATGGGAAACTCCTGACCTTGGGCCCAGGGGAAGGACAACGCACTCCCTCCTTAAGGTATCTGCCTTCTGCGGATTCCACCCTATGACACATCCTTCATGCTCCTCCTCATAGCGATTACTCTATAAAGCGCACACTTTACCTCCTTCACTGACTTCTCCTTTCGCTGGGAATACCAAATCGGGGCCAGGATGCAAGATTCAAACTTTGTTTTGCATGCTGCAACCCCCTAATTTTTGTCTCTCCAATTCATACTTGCTCGAATGTCTGATTGCACTCTTGCAGCGCAAATATGATAGATGTCTAGACTACCTAGTTTCTTGGGTTTCTTTTTGTTCTATTTCAGATTACTAGTATTTGCACTCAGTAACCACTGAAAGACGAAATTCTTTGTTCAGGCATAGAGGAACGCGCCTTCTGCACTGTTTTGGCTGCTCATAATGAAGGACACTACTGTAATATACCGGACTCCTGTAACATTTTGACATTCTTCCATAATCTCTTCCTCTCTAAAGAGCACTGTTGTATATCCAATAATACAGCAAATGTGCCCGCTATATAATATGTTGGACTTCAGCTAAATCAAGTGCCTTCTGAAGTGTATTGTTCCTACTAGAACTGTAAAAAGCTTAATGAAAATATTTACAAACAAAATGCTGGAAAAGGGTGTCTGTCACGGAACCAACACAAGAAAGAGGCCATTTGTAGCGCAGATTAACTGGAGGGATGATGATTTCCCTTAATTCAAAACCTGAATCTGAGTCATTTTCATAACACAATTCCTTGCAGCTACATCATTTCAATTGACGTGGGTTCTGTTAGTGGTTAGTAGTAAATCACAGTCGCAGAGGTTGCAATTGTTGATATTGCAGCATCAGGTTTACTTGTCGAAGCTGTCACTTGCATTGCATCATTTGATTCATCATTTGTTGTAGTTGGCACTTGGAGTAAAGCTGGAGACACAGCAGTCCCCAATCCCCTTGGGGTCGTTCTGCCAGAAGAGAGAGGATGCATTGGTCTACTCTGGAGACACTGTGGTGTCAATGGAGGTCTGTTGAACAGAATTGGCCTCCTAATGCTTTTTGAAGTGATCGATCAGCACTTTTCTGTTCTTCTTTCCACCAGGAAGCAGCAGCAAGATTACTGTCCAAGAACTGGTGCTCTGTACAACGGTCCAAAGACTTGCTTTTCATGGATCTTTTCCTGAACCAGCTCTCCCTCTTTCGGAGCATCCAGTTAGCAGTTTGAATAGCTTCATATTTGGTGATTTCAGAGTTCATCACGTTGGACAAGTTGGACAAGTTGGCATTTGGACAGTGTGCACTTTACCCCTGCTAACCAATGCTAAAGTGTTTGTGCTCTCTCGATTAAATGTGGTAAAAGTGCCCTACACCTAATTGGTAGATTTAATTTAGTTGCAAGTCCCCAGAGCCTGTATGTTAAATGCTTCTAGTGGGATGCAGCACTCATTGTGACATCTACTAAAGTAGCACTGTAAAACATGCCTCTGACCCGCCACTACCTATAGTTAAGTGCAAAACTGCCATTTTGACCTGCAAAATAAACCTTTTGCCAGGCCTCTAAACCTTGCTTTTTAATACTTATAAGTCATCCCTGAAATAGGCCCTAAAGGCTCAAAGGGCAGTGTGCATGATATTTAAAAATTAGGACATGTGTACTTAAGTTTTACATGCCTGACAGGGAAAAACTCCTGAATGTCGTTTTCACAATTGTACGGCTATCTCTTCCATAGACTAACACTGGGTTACATTATTATACTTAATAAGCGATAACTTAAGTTAGGAACCAGACAGAGAAATATTGTTTGGACTCAAATTAATTATAATTTGAAATTCTCAATGATGGTAAAGTCAGATTTGAATTTACTATTCTGAAAATGCCACTTTTAGAAAGTTTGGTATGTTTCTGCCTAAACCAAGTGTGTCTTTCTGCTAGTGTCCAGGAACACATAAATGTCAATAGCTCTCCTGTGATATTTTGTGTATTCCCTCCACACCCGGGGACTAAAGGGTCTTTGGTGTGGGGCAGGGTGTTCACCTACTGAGCAGGATGTTCTGAGGGGTTGTATTCAGCCTTCCTGAGCTTCAAAGGGTAGGCTCAGGGGTTAACCACCCCCTTCATGACTTCTAACGGCTACCTGTCCTGTCACTGACAAATGTAGTTCACACTTAGGCCTGCCCGTCCTTCGTTACCCTAGACAGTTTGGAGCCAAAGGGAAGTGAGGGAGATTAGACAAAGGGAGCATCCGTTACCCACAGGCTGGCACTGGAGATAAAGGTGGCACCTTCAGAACCTCTCATCAGAACATCCCTGCACTTGTGGAAGATTCAGAAGGAGAACTTCTCTGCTGTCTGAAGAAAGGAAGACTGGACATGCTTGCCCTAAATCCAAAATCTGTAGAAGTGACTCCAGGGGTCAGTTGATTGACCTCCTGTTTGAGCTACAGGGGCACAACAAGCTTCCAAACGCTTCTTCTTCTTCCCAGCTGACCAGACCCACCTGGTGCTGACCTGATCCCCTCTGCTGGACTCTATGGGAGTGAGTTCTGACCTTCAAGTACTGTCCTCAAGGTCCTGGACCCTTGGCCGGAGTCAGAGTGTATTTCTCCATTCGTAACTCAAGGTTTCACCAGATCCAATGCAGGAAGCGCAGTACCATGCAGCAATGATCAGTGTATTCACCGAAACCAACGCAGCGCGGCGCAGACCTATGCTGGACCTCACATTGCAGCACCACGCAGCTCCTGATCCCGGCTTCACTGGATCCGATGCAGCGGGAAGCAAAGCCTCGCAGTGCAGCAGTATGCAGCCCCCACACCAAGGACAAATGGTACAACTCCCAGCAGGTCGGACTTGGTCCTCTACCTGGCCCGCACTCTTTTGCAGCCGGCCTGAACTTGTGGCTTTGTCCTGGTCCAGCATGATCAGATATCCACAGTTGGCATTTTCTGTCTCAATGCTGCTTTTACCTGAAACTTCAAAAACTCATAACTCTGATTCTACTGATTGGATTTTTACTATTTTTGTGTCATTTTATTTATGGAAATTTACTCTATTTGTCTAAATTGGTTTGGAGTTTTTTTTGTGTTGGGTTTTCCTTTATTACTGTTTGAGTGCTGCATAAATACTTTACACATTGCCTCGAAGTTAAGCCTGACTGTTTACCATCCTCACAGAGGGTTAAGCACAGGTTATTTAGTGATTTTTGTGGTTCATCTTGACAAGGATTGTGTTTATTATGTGAGTGGGGCTTCCACCTCGTTGAACTAATAAATCAATTTCTTACAATACCTCAACATTCCTGTATCCAAGACCCTAGTGATTAAGGGTGGTTTTGGAATATTCTTGGTCCGCTCTACAACACTGTTCAGTTCTGGTTGAAACAGGTGCAAATAAAGCAATCGCACTCCCAGAGGAAACAAAGCATCCATAATTGCCACAGCGGAGAACGCAGGACAATTGTCTGAATGAAAGGTATGAATTGCTCCCATTGAAAGTCTTTTATGACTGTTTTAGACTTTTGTAGAAAAGAATAAAGGAATGTAGGCATAATCCTTTTCCGCCAACATAATGGCGCACCACCCCAATTGAAATTCGGGCGGACCATAGTTTGACAAGGGGGGACTACTCCGTCTTTGCAGTGGTCAAACTTCTCTGACAGCCTCACAGAGTAGGGACCATCAGAGGTTTGGCTGTATGTCCGTCTACCTAATCTAGATGGGTTGACATGTACCCATTTTGCAATGCCCTTCACCGCCTGGAAAACCTGGTGGTAAGGGGAACTGAAAAGTGCTCAATGCCCCGCTTTGAGGTTGTTTTTTTTGCTAATTTGTTTTTTACGTTTGTCGTATGGCTCTGTCATGTTGATGGAGCAGTCTGTCACACTTACAATGTATCGCCATGATGGCAGTTGCTGTCAATGCTTGAAATGCCCGCTGGGCCAGAGGACATTTCAAGATTTGGGGGGTGGCACTTGTGTCAGGGTGACAGAGTAATTTATTCAGTCCCCCTGGCAGAGAACGGGCCCTCAGACAAAAATTAAATCGGGCCCCAAGTCTAATCTAGCTTGCTCATTTGGAATGTCCCAATGCCCAATCTCAGTATAAAAACCATAGGAACATTGTCTTTAGTAAGAATTAGAGTGGAAAATGTCAGAAGGCTTTTCTCTTTTTAATGTTGCTTTTATTGCATCTATGATGTCTGCATCGATCTTAATTTGAAATTGAGTTACAGCAGCTACTTTAAAGGTGTGCACCTCTGTCTTTGTAGCCAACTCTGCTGCACAGTTCCCTCTTAAGTGAATTACACACTTTTATTGGCCACGGTATGCTGCACATGGACCAAAGAAAGCTTGTCCAGTGCAACAGTTACCTTTCTCTAAAGTTGTTTGCATTTTATTAATTTAACCTTTAAATCTATGAATCTGTTTAATTGCAGTAGATCTACATTGAAGCCTTTATACAGAATGGTGAATCTAATAAGTGTGAAAACTAATGGATCAGCTTCCTGAAGGACAAGTAGTAGGGCATGTATTTCTGCTCACCTAGAACCTTAGTGTGTACACGTACCACCTCAAAGTCTCCATCTTCAAAAACTCCCTGCCCTGCAACAAAAGTTGTGGAGCATTTCTGTTTAGTGTCAACTGTAAGCTGTGCAGAGCTGTCTGTAGGACATGTTATACTCACGTATGGGTAAAATATTTGGCATTTGTGTAACTGTAAAAAGTTCCACAAAATTGAGTTTATGTATGGTAAAGGTTCCTAAGCCTGAGGTGTTAGATCATATTAAACGTTTTCATTAGCTGACTACAAAGACATGGCCCGTCACACCCAACAAAGGTAAAGAGTGCTTGCATTGGAGATACTAGGTTTTATTGCTGCTGGAATAGGGGAAAATATCATGATTGATTTCCCCTGTGCAAGACGATCCTCCTTCAGTATAGCTATGTGTACGGCAGTTAGAACCTTCTCAGTAGGAGTAAAACGTACCTTTGCAGAAGGATACAAATGCAATCTTGTATGCATCAGATATATATTGCAGAAAATTGTATGTGAAATGGGCCAAACACCCCAAATCAGTTCCAGTATCGTGTGCAACAGTCCAATTATAATCTCATAATAAAGAATCAATCCTCAAAATAACATGTACAACAGCTCCGTGAGTAATCATAGCGCCTTCAGTCAAATTTCAGGCACCAGCTGCGTAGGTCAAGGGCCCTTCAATTTTCTGCGATATATATCTGATGCATACAAGTTTGCCCTGAAGAAGTCTGTGGATCATTCCACGTAGACGAAACAAGTGTTGGCTAGGAGTCAAATTGCTGTTTGTGACTTGTGTATGAAAATAAAGAACAGAAGAAGAATTCTGTGGAGATAAATTCGTGTGGACTTTTCTGATTATTATGGACTTGCTTTGCTCAGGATATTGACTCTATGTTTTGAAGCCCACTCATGTGCATATCTTTCCCTAAGCTCTTCAAGTACTAAGGAGGAAAATGCGTACATAACCTCCTTACCTCAAGGAGCAGCCCTTATGAAAAACTGAGGCCAGTCATTCCCTTCAAGGATGATGTCATAAGCATCCAATAATTGGTACTAAAATATGGCTTTACCTTAATGCAATATACCACCCTCAATCTGTATTGCTACCCAAAAAACCCTGTCTGGAGGGTTTGTAGTCCATTCAGTGTGGCAACCTGTACATATTCTTTAGTTGGAGTCACCGCCAGATGCTCTTTTAGAGTCCGGCAACCTATTGTCACTTCTCCAGCTCTGTCCAGAAGCGCTACTCCTCAAGTCCTGCTGCGCAGAAGTGTCCGTAATCCATGAGGCATGCTTTTGCGCTAAACCGGCTACTTTCTTAAAAAGTCATTCAATCCAAACCTTTCTTTTAGTTTTTCATGGTAACTTTAGCCTCACACTCTGGCTCACTTTTCTGCCTGACATATTTGTCCTTTCTGTGATACTCAGTCCGTCCACTTTTTTCTGTCCTTTTTCTGTCCCTAGAGTCCTGCAAAGAACAGCTATCAGAATATTGATACCTATCCAGCTTTATGAGTTTATCATGGTCCTTCAAATCATATCTTCCCTTCCTGGAGTCCTGCGATGGAGAAGATCCCGTCCCTGTTTTCTGGTTTGCTTACTGCTTTTTTTAACCTCCAGTTCAGCTTTCTCTTTACCGGAGCCCTCAGCTTTGATTTGCGGTGATGAGTCTCAAGAAACTAAAGTATCCCAGCCAGCAAAGGAGTAAACTTCTGAAATAATTGTAGGAAGTTCCCATTTCCAATCTTGAAAGGGAACTGCTGCCAAAAACTGGTGCACTGCCAGAACTGGGCTTCTCTTCCAATGTTACTGAGAACTACAGAGAAAACGGTTTCAAAATTCCCCACATTAATTTGATTCCTAAATCAAGAGCCATTGCAGCTCTGTGCTCATTTTCAATTCGTTTTAACACCACTGCTAATGAGGGCGTGCCACGCATATTAGTATAGCTGGAACACACATAGTTAGCATCCTCTTTTTTGGGGTGTTGTATAATGATAGACCACTTCTAGCTGATTAGCTTCCCAAGCAACCTAAAATGGAGTCGCTTCTTGTTTTATGCGCTCTTTGGTCATTAGAGTATTAATAGTCTATGGACTAATCACCAACATTGCCCCATCGCAGTCAATTGCAAATCAAACTGTGAATATCATCTATTGATGGCTGCTAACTGATTTAGTAAGTGTCTTAAGACTGGAGCTAGCAGATGATTTACTGTGCTTGGATACGGTATAAACCCAGCTAACACGCCAGGTACCCCATTCATTACTCAAGGGGCCATTCTAATATTTTGAATTACATGAGGTAGTTTTCCGCCAAACCATTTTTAAGTTGAAACCTTGTTGATTATTTAGAAACGATAACTAGAAAATGGTAGAACAAGCATGTAAACAATATATTTGAGCAAGCTGAATTATCATATTGCACTGAAGCAAATATTTTAACAACATTGGAAATTGTGCATTTAATGAAAAAAAAGTACATTCTGAATAAATGAAACAAATATAATGCAAAAAGGGATACCTAAATAGAAAATATATGAAGAATATGTCACTAGGATGAAATAGGTTCTTTGGGATAGGTCATACATTGTAGGGTGATGCTCCTTGCACAGGTCACCGGATGAAAGAGGCATAGGCATATCACTGACAAGCGTCACATGGCTGTAAACCAGAACATTTGGAGTGGTGGCATCCAATTTTTTTCAAAAGTCTTGAAAAAAGATGAAGTTTGAATACAAATATTTGAAAAGTTCAATGGCTGTTCCTGTCGCATTCCCTGGAGGCACAGACATAAGGAAACTGCTGTCACCATCAAAAGTAGCATCTTATAGGCAGTTGACACATCATATATAGCAGACCCACAAAACGCCGCGGATGATTCAGATCACCTCCATCAGACAACTGTGAAAGAGAATAACTAAGAAAAAAGAAACTTGTACGTAGTAAGGGGATCAAGTAAGGAATCTGATGGAGTCTCTATCTATTAAAACATTTGTTCCATGCACTGAGATTTACCATGCACTATCAGTAAATTGGATCCATTGATAGCAGTGAGCGCTTTCTACCACTTGAGTTGAGTGGGTCTCCTTATGAGAAGCTGAGGGTGTTAGTAGATTACTAGAAAAATCACTGGATTTATTTGGCCTCCGTTTTGACTTGTTCCTCCCCCTGAAACTCATCTTCTGTGACTGATGAATGGAGTTTAAGTAACAGGAGGCCCATGTCAGAGGTTTGGGCTGAAATAATGTTTAGGCCTTAAAAAACTGAAAGATTTTGCTAGCTGAATCAGTGACTCTGTTTTTTGGGGATATTGTTTGGATTACCCTTATTGATTTGGCCTTGACCCTTTGTTGATGAAGTGCCTAGTTAATCAAGGGTACAACACGTTTGTTCTATGAAAAAGGTGGTCATAGACTTGCTCTTGGGTCTTGAGATCTGCACACTTCATCCAGATCTGGGGGGGGGGACAGGTGTTTATGGTCCTGGTTGCAGTGATAATAAGGTGCTGAAACATCAACAGTTTATGCTTAGCTACTTCTTTGCCTGGGTTTCGCCTTCCTGCAAGCCATCTCTCCAGCTAAAATCTAAAACACAAATGACCAATACGGTTTTTAGAAGAAGATCATCAACTTTTACCTTCCCAACACAATTGTAAAGGAAACCTTTTAGAAGGTAATGGCAAGACCAATTAAAAAATAAACAAATAAAAACTCTGGATCAGAAATGTCTTTGTAAATCTACAGGTGAGTTCTCCACTGCCTTTTGGAGGCGAATAAGTGGACTAGGCTGTAAGAAAGCTACTAAAGGCACATGCTAACATATAAGCTATCTAACTTCTATCAAGCCAGATTCCAAAGTGATGCAAGCATGGATTTAGTGAGATTTGCAACTGTAGATGATTCAAGGAGTGAAGCATTGCTAAAGCACCGAATGTATTACATGTTTTAGCCACTTTCTAAGGCAATGTTCCCTTCCTTCTTCAGGCCCCTGGCCGACAGGGTGATGCAAACCCTTTTGTAGGACTAGGTTTCATCATATTTATTCAGAGTTTCTTTAGCCCCTTATTAGTAAGACTTACAAACAGAAATTTGCTACAATTGTACTGCTTTGGTGCCCAGAATAGGTGCAATCTCAGCTCATAGAATAGCGGTGTTTTCTACTGGCTCAGTACATTAATGTGTGAACTCCAGGAATCCGTGTTGGACACTTTGATGACAGGTTCCAGACCCCACAGGTCCATTCAGGATTTCATTCTCCCGAGGTCGATAAAATGAGTGCTATTGAGTTCTGTAACAATAAACATCTGTTAATATCAACTATTTGCAGCTGAATGTGCGCTCTACAAAATATGATTTCTTTTACAATAACACCTCTTACTTAGAAGGTTGAACTAAGCACTCAGCAAATCAAGCACATACCCTGTGCAACAGTAAGATGCAAATGGACAAATAGATTTCATTATCCACTCGAAGACAAGTAGAAGTTGGGTTCTTTTTTTAAAAATAAATGATGAGCACAGTAACTTGTTAGCCCAAGAATATGCCAGAGTTAATCTGTAATGCGTTTTTCCCAATTGTAGTCTATTACTGCCTCTCCTAAGAATTTCCAAGACCAGCACAACAGAGTTCAGTGTACCAATACTAATCAAACGTGGTACATAGGTGGGCGGAGAGGGAAGGAGTGTCTGGGATCTGATTCGTCTGGTCTCATTACCACCTTTTCAGACTTCTTGCAGTGCCTCATTTCACTGCCAATTCTAGAACTTCAGATCTTGAATAAGAGTAAGGGGCAGAATGGTTCCTGTTCTCGTATTGGTTTGGGGCGTGATTTCTCCGCCACCCCTCTCCTGGCTCTGAAACGGGGCTTCCATCTCTTGACAGCATGAGATTAAAACAAATATTTTTCTGTACTCATTTAGTCATTTTAGTTAAAATGTCCTTCTTTATGTATTTGTCCGTGTTCCCAGTAATGTGCTGTCTGTAAGACGCCATAACACCATTATGAGGTGTACCTAAGATAGCCAACCAAATCAGTAATACAGGGCTCTTCTCCTCGTGTTCAGTTCAACTATCAAATTCAAATCCTACTTTTTGAAGATATACTTTCAGCTCATTTACATATATTTTCAATTGTTTCTTCAAATAACAAATTGCAATCCCTTAATGTGTTTGTTTAGTAAATTTTTGTTCTATTCAATTCACTAGTCAGCGGGGAGCATTGTATTCATTCCATTTCAGAGCATTTCTTATCCCCATTATCGGTAAATAATTTCCCTCGTCTACAAGGAGATACGGGTGAAACAACCTCTTCTGTTTATAGCATAACTTGGCACATATCATGCATCGTGATTAACAACAACAAAAAGGAAAATAACTTCATTTCACGAGTAAATGCTTTCTAAATGTTCATAGGTTATTAATTTCTATTCAAAACACTGCACATACGTCAAGAAATGCACCAATTCAGTAAAAAAACAAACCCTCATCACTTCCGCCTTTATTACACAAACTGTTTGGAAAACTCTATAGACTCTAAAATCCTGTGAAATGCTCCTTTGGTGTCTTACTCTAGCTCCATCTTGCAGCCATCAGACATCAGAACATCTATCTATTTCAACTTAAGAACCTTTTGTAGGACACTGGCTCTATATATACTACACCAAAATGAGGTATAGTGTGTATAGAGTACAGGTGACCCCAGAGGTAGGCAGAGGTTAAAGTTAGATAGAACCTTACTCTCTATTCGTGGTAGAGTGGTCGAGCAGTAAGGCAGTATCAGAGGACAGTGTTAAGCATTTGATGTACCCACTCAGTCAGCAAATGAATTCACACACTCAAAGACTGAACTCTAGACCAATTGTTTTTGTATAAAAAATATACTGTTGTTTTATTTTTAGAACCAAGCAAGCCTGGCACAGGTAAGCATTAAATACTTTACAGTAATAAGTTGCTGATTGTAGAACAGTTTGAAAATGCAATAGGAATTGTACTTTGTTTGATTTACAGGGGATGCAGTAGGTTGCAATACTTAGCAAATACAGTACATTGAAATGAATAGGCTTTTTCAGTAAATTACAGGTAAGGTACTTTTCACGTTACTTTTCTAACTCAGTGCTGGACACCTAGATTCAGCACTGGGGCATTTCCTACAAACAGGTAAAGTAAATACGTTTTGGTTATTTGTGCGATTTTTAAAGAATATTTTTAGATTTCAAAACTCCACACTTAGAAACTTTTGGAGAAAAAGTGTCAATGTTATCCTATGGAGGAAAAACAGGTTATCGGTTCACAGGTAAGTTATCGACTGTGGGAATTAAGGTTCTGGGGTTAGACTCAGGGGTCCCCCAGGGTCAGTGATGCACTCCTGTTACACCCTCAGCGGCACTAGGGCGGCCGGGTGCAGAGTGTTGAGGCCCAATGTTATCCTATGGAGGATAGGGGGTGGCTGCTGGCAAGCAGGCCACTGGGTTGTGGGAGCAAAGCTCCTGGACTTTAGCTCAGGGCAAATGGGGAAACAGCTTAGCACAAAAGGTGCACCCTCAGCGGCACTAGGGCGGCCGGGTGCAGGGTGCTGTTTCGACGTCGGAAGCCCTGTTGTTTCCAATGGAGAACCTCCGGTTAGCAAAAGCGCTGCAGGCAGGGAGACGAAGGACTTCTGGGTGTGACCACCACTTCGAGAGGTAAGTTGGGAAGTTAAGGGTTGGTGAGGCACCGTTGGTTTGGGCACACAAGGCCGTGGGGCGTCGAGTGCAGGGGTGCCTTTTGGGGTCGGATCGGCTTACCAGCTCCGGGTCGCGGTTAGGGGGGCCTTCTGGATTTCGACTGCAGGCGTCGGTTGGAGGCTTGAGGCAGGTCAGGGGTCGCCGGATCTCGGGTCAAGATTGCCGGGGTGACCTCCTCGGGGTGTTTTCCCACTCTAGCTCGGGCCGTGGACGGCGGGTGCAGAGTGGGGCAGGTTCGCGGTCTCCGGCTGCTGCCAGAGGTTGCAGTTTGAACAAATCCGGTGTTCACGGGAGAAGCAGTCTTTGGAAGTGAAGGCAGGCAGGTCCTCCGAGGTTTTTGAGGTTGCTGGCTGCAGGACACACCGGGATTTCGCAGGAGCAGGTTCGAGGGAGACAGGCCGGTAGGGCTGGGGCCAAGTCAGTGGGCGTCTTCCTCTTGTTAGCTGCTGCACGGCTGTTCGGTCCTTCTTTTCTTCTTGTTTCTTGGCTGGATCTGAGGAAGCAAGGTTCAGGGTGCCCCCTAAATATTAGATTTAGGGGCGTTACAGGTAGGTAGAGGGCAGGGACCAATGGGTCCCTTCCCTGGGGTGGGTACACCCCTATCATGCCACCCTCCAGTGGGAGGGGGCAGGAGCCTGTCCCTGGTTGGTTGGGTCCCCCATCCTCAAGATGGTGGGGACTCGGAGTTGTGCTTCACCTCGCCTCCCCACCTGAGGGGTGGAGTTGGCAGAGGTGGGCACACCTCTCTCCCTCACTTGTTTTTCCCGCCGGTTCTCCCGCCCAAAGTGGGGGGTAGAACCAGTGGGGACCAGTTGCTGAAAGCAGCAAATGGTCTGGGGAGGCTCACAAAGGCGGTATGCCTTTGAAGCTTCCCCTTTCGTGAACCCTGCCCATCCTGGGGGAGGAGGCTTGGCACCTCGCCCCAGGATGTGCTTTGTTTCAGGCCCCCGAGAGCAGCAGGCTCTCGACCCAGGGGTCCAGAAACATGTCTGGTGGTGGCAGCCTAAGCAGCCACTCAGTCAGGACACTAGAAGTTGGTCGAGTTTCAGGGGGCATCTCTAAGATGCCCTCTGTCGTGCATTTTACATTAAATCCCACACTGGCATCAGTGTGGGTTTAATGTGCTGAGAAGTTTGATACCAAACTTCCCAGTTTTCAGTGTAGCCATTATGGTGCTGTGGAGTTCGTAATGACAAACTCCCAGTACCATATACTCTTAATGGCAGCACTGCACTTACAATGTCTGAGAATGCACTTAGACACTGTAGGGGTACAGGGCTCATGCACCTGTACCCTCACCACTGTATAGTGCACCCAGCTAGAGGGGTGGCTGACCTATGCCAGGGCAGTGGTTTGTAGGCATGGCACACAGGGATGTGTGCCATGTCGACTCTTCACTTTGTTCTGCACCAAGACACGCAGCCTGCAAAGGCAGTGTGTCAGTGAAAAGGTGCAGGGCCTCTAAGGGTGGCACAATAAGTGCTGCAGCCCTTAGGGGCCTTCCCTGGTCACAGAGCCCTGGGTACCTGTGGTACCATTTACCAGGGGCCTACCTGTGGCCAGGGATGCCAATTGGGGTAAGGCTTCAATGCAGTTTTAGGGAAGGAACATAGGCCCTCAGTACCTGATTAGCAGGAGCCCAGGGCACACTCAGTCAAAGAACATCAGCAATTCAGCAAAAAGTGGGGGCATACCATGCAGAAAGAGGGCACTTTCTCACACCTTTTACAACCGAATCCTAGTCCAATAGCCCCTGTACTATTGCAGGTCTCCTGTCATCATCGTTAACATCTTCATTTACTTCCCTCAAATCGCTGTGAAACCATAACTGCTATACTGTAGCTGAAAACTTTACCCTTATTTTGAGATGTTTCTTTTTATTTCCATTTTCCATTTTTTGAGGTGGGAGATCTTTTTTCATGTTATCAGTTTTGTTTCTTTTAAAGTTCCGGTGTTTTCCACTAAATCGGAAACATTTCTTAGTCCATGTAATAGGGAACCATCTTGAGTTATGTAAATATTAATTGCATTCTCCTAATCTCATTTAAAGGAAGCAAATTAGATTTTCATTAAACTCTCTTGAACTAAAGGTTTCCAAAATATTTATCCATTTTCTTTCACTCCTCAACAATAACCAAAATTAATCCTCTGGATAATTTATTTCACCTGTTCAACTACTTGAAATTTCATTTGTGATACAGGTGGTGGTGGTATTGGTGGTGGTGGTATTGGTATTGGTGGTGGTATTGATGGTGGTGGAGGTGGTGGTATTGATGGTGGTGGAGGTGGTATTGATGGTGGTGGTGGCACTGGTAGAGGTGGTGGCATTGATGGTGGTGGTGGCACTGGTGGTGATATTGGTGGTGGTGGTGGTATTGGTGGTGGTATTGGCAGTGTTGGTGGTATTGGTGGAGGTGGTGGTATTGGTGGAGGTGGTGGTATTGGTGGTGGTGGTGTTGGTGGTGGTGGTGTTGGTATTGGTGGTGGTAATAAAACAGGCTTTTGAAAATAACCTGTCAGGTGGCTTTAGTTCTTCCTTACATAATCCCTACTCAAAGGTGATCATTCATCTTTTCTTCTTACGTTGAACTTGTGCTCATTCCAATGTAGTCTTACTTTTTAGTACTTTTTATAAGCCACCGGTACATCTCATTGTATATATTACTATTCAATTTCACAGGTATAGTTGAACCTGTTTTACCTTTCTTAAATCCCTAAGATGTTTGAACTTTAGCTTGCGCTAACATAACCTAACCAAAATTGTACCAACTTCCATTTTGTAATGAAGCTGCAAACGGCACATGAACACAGTTGTGGGTGATGCTTTTGCTCTAATAAAAGATTGTGCGCTTTACATGGGAACGGTGGAGCTTTCTCATTTTTTCGGACTAAGATGTACCTAACCAAGGACAATATAGCTGTTTCAGACCTCTCTGTATACAGTGTTACAATTCTTGTCTCCTGAATAGACTCTGGGAACCTCTGAATCCAATGGAATAGTATTATGAGAGAATCTTCAAATGTATTTTGTGGTAAAACGTTTCTTGTTGCCTATTCCTAATTGGTGCATATCTGGAGAACCATGTACTTGTATAGTAACGTGTGAAATCCTTTGTCTAAAGTCCTAAAAAAGGACCTGCATTTCCTCTGTTGACGGAACCCTCATTTTCCAACTCTCAGAAGGCGAACTCATCCTGGATTTATTATTGAACTTTACTGGGTTATTTGTAGTTATGATCTATATTGTTTACAGTAAACCTTATTGATTATACAATTCATGTATCTGCTTAAGTAATCCTATACATAAAACCTTAAACTTTGACCCGTGTCTGTCATTCCTATTGAGAATGTCATTATCTTATTTCTATACTGGAGTCTACTGGTATTAAAGACGGGTCCAATCATGGCGAACCAAAGTCTTTTTAGGGACTACAACGCTCCAGGGCTGAGCCATTTGGTTTGCTCAGGAAACTTAAGGTGAAACAGATTTACCGCACCAACCGATCTGGTAGTAGAAGTGATGGTTCCCATTGGATCTGGTCCACTTTAAATAAACCTCTTAGAGTATCAAACCAATTACTGTAGCTTCATGGTTCAGGCGGTTACATCCCTAGATCCAAATTGACCCTGCTCCAACCCGATCCTGGTTCCCGAGGACGAGGTAATGGTAATCCGGAGAACGACGACGTGAGTATCAATAAGAACTTATGCGCCTGCGGTGGGTGAAAGAGAAATGAGACTTAGGGCAGTGTGTGTTGGGATTTGTAGAAGGTGCGTTGTGGTGGAATGCAGTGGGAGGATTTTGAATGTAATTACTATGTTGCATTAATTCTAGGACTTGTAGGGATGGCAATTATTGTATTTGTGATGATATTTTTGATTTATTATATGTATACTGTATAAAGTTTGTTGCATAAGTTATGTCTTTTACGTAAATCTACAAGGTGTGCTTTCCCACTCACAGGTGAACTTTGTTCAATGCACCAGCGATGAATAAGAAAGACAAGTTCTTATAGCCCCACAAGACACTATTCAATGTATAATTGATAAATATGTATCATTTTTGGGTTACTAACAATACCATAAAGGGATCAGGGGCACAGTGGAAACAGCAACAAACCTTAATTTGTTATTCACAGTATCTCTCACACACTATACCAAAAAGAAACAAACATTTGCAATGCAACAGGTGTTGCATACACGCAAGTTTGAGCTATTGGCATTGTAAATGACAATGCCTTTTATCTATGTTTTGGGTTTTAAAACATAAATAAAACACATTGTCATTTACACTACTAATAGCTTAACCCCTTCGGTGCTCATGACGAGCTCAGCTCGTCATGCTGCGCAGTGCTCGTGTGCGCATGACGAGCTGAGCTCGTCATGAACCCGTCCACTCAATGAAACGCCCCGCATAGGGCGAAAATCGGCCGCGCACCGAAGGGGTTAAACTCGTAAATGCGAGACCTATTGCATAGCAATAAAGGGCCGTCTCGACCGCTTGTTAGATTGTAAATATCAGAGGAAGAGACCGGCCTGCGACGTCTTCAAAGTAGTGATAAATAGTGCAGTGAAGAAGATGTGTAAGTGTTGTAAATTACACAGACACCAAGTGTGAAGTGAGAGTTACATATGATCTGAGCTATAAACACTAACAAAGCGCTCCAACACCTTTCGCTCTGTGATTACACTGTCGCGGCTCAGGAGGAAGAGCGGGGGGGCTTTTTCCTGCCATCTCCGTGATTGGAGTGTGCAGTGTGGCATTGCGTAATGTCATTGCTATCTCTGGCCTAATAAAAAACACTCCAGCTGTAGTAGGGCCCTGGCTTCACCTCCTGGTGCAGGGCGGGCTGTGCTTTATGGCAGGCATCGAGGGAGGGATGGTCTTGGCTGCAGCTCCGGCCTCGTCCTGCTATTACTAGTGAGCGAGAGGCGCTGAGGTGGTGGTATTGGTGGTGGTGGTGGTATTGGTGGCATTGGTGGTACTGGTGGTGTTATTGGTATTGATGGTGGTAGTATTGGTGGTACTGGTATTGGTAGTGATACTGGTATTGGTGGTGGTACTGGTGGTGGAGGTTGCGGTATTGGTGGTAGTGGTATTGGCGGTATTACTCGTGGTGGTATTAGTATTGGTGGTGGTGGTACTGGTATTGGTGGTGGTATTGGCGGTGGTGGGGGTATTGGTGGTGGTGGGGGTATTGGTGGTGGGGGTATTAGTGGTGGGGGTGGTGGGGGGATTGGTGGTGGTATTGGTGGTGGTATTGGTGGTGGTGGTACTGGTGATATTGGTGGTGGTATTAGTGGTGGTATTGGTGGTGGTAGTGGTTGTATTGGTGGTGGTGGTACTGGTATTGGTGATGGTATTGGTATTGGTGGTGGTATTGGTATTGGTGGTGGTGGTATTGGATTGGGGTTGGTGGTGGTATTGGTGGTGGTGGTGGAATTGGTGGTGGTGGTATTGGTGGAGGTGGTATTGGTGGTGGAGGTGGTGGTATTGATGGTGGTGGCGGTGGTGGTGGTGATATTGGTGGTGGTGGTATTTGTGGTATTGGTGGTGGTGATATTGGTGGTGGTGGTATTGGTGGTGGTGGTATTGGTGGTGGTGGTATTGGTGGTGGTGGTATTGGTGGTTGCGGTATTGGTGGTGGTATTGGCGGTGGTGGTATTGGCGGTGGTGGTATTGGCGGTGGTGGTATTGGCGGTGGTGGTATTGGTGGTGGTATTGGCGGTGGTGGTGATGGTATTGGTGGTGATGGTATTGGTGGTGGTGGTGATGATGGTGGTGGTGGTGATGATGTTGGTGGTGGTATTGGCGGTGGTGGTGGTATTGGCGGTGGTGGTGGTATTGGCGGTGGTGGTGGTATTGGCGGTGGTGGTGGTGGTGGTATTGGCGGTGGTGGTGGTATTGGCGGTGGTGGTGGTATTTATGGAGGTGGTGGTATTGGTGGTGGTGGTGGTGGTATTGGTGGTGGTGGTGGTATTGGTGGTGGTAATAAAACAGGCTTTTGAAAACAACCCGTCAGGTGGCTTTAGTACAGATGACATGTAACACAGATGTGCTGTTGTCAGCTTCAGCCCATTAGCACAGGATTATGTGCTACCTGGAATTCACATGACTTAATTTGCTAATCATTTCAAATCCATTTTACTTGGGGGGAGGGGGGTGGTGTTGAAACAGACACGGCATAATGCTGGGTTAAAGTGATTGAAAGCAGGCACCCGTGTTAGGGGAGGCGGCCGTGCTGCTTAAAAAAAACACAAGCGGTTTCAGCTGAAGCAGCGCATGTCCAGCCTGCAGTAAGAGAAACTCAATAAAGTAAATAGTGCTTACAGACTAAATAACAGATCCAGTGTAACAACTGAAGTAAAAGGGCCAGTCGCCATGGGAGGGTACAAATGAAGATAAGGCATACTAACGAGGGACTAACAAGCCTATTAACGAATCCGAAGGCAGCATTTACGAAAGACAATTACAAAAGCCAATGAAAAATATGGGAGGAGAGTGGGCGCGGCTTCTCTCCCAGACTCTACTACAGCAGTCTCGCAGAGCGAGCAGGGCATGCGCGCTGCCGCTAGGCTCGACCTAAAAAAACTGAAGTTAAAAGTATTTATCACCACTGGAACGATCGGTTTGTCAGTACATCTAAAACAACTACACAGAAAATCATAGCAACATCAATATGACACGTTATGAACAACGAAAATAAAATTAACATTTCTAGCTTTGTTAAAATGTCATCCGAACCAGTGGCTAGCGGAGGAGTGTCGCCCCACTGCTTTGAGCAGTGGAAAGGAAAGGAAATATAAAATGATAATAACTTTTAGTTATTATCATTTTATGTTTCCTTCCTATGCAGGCGGGGCTGCTCTGCTCACGGAGCAGGGCAGGGGAGGAGTGGTTTGCCCACTCCTAAGTGCGCAATGACTGTTTGGGCAGCCCTCAACCAGTCATGCGCACTTTCCCAGTTCTCCATGCAGGCTGCATAACAGCTTCCATGGAGAACAAGCCCAGGCTCCCATTCCCTGGTTGAGCGTCCAACCAGGACGCTCAAAACCAATCAAAACACGTTGTGATTGGTCAGGGTAGCCTGGGTGCTTACCAATCACAAATTGGGTAAGGGAGCCTTGCTGTGGTTTCTGGCTTCCTGTCCCACGCCACGAGGAGAGAGCAGGAGCAAGGAGCAGAGACGCGGCGGTAGGGTAAGTGTGTAATTTTTTATTTAAAAAATGCTTTGTTTTAATTGCGCTACCTCGCGCTAGTGCCTGCGCCCCGCGCGCCTGCGAGTCATGCCGGCCGCGACTGCCCAGAACGCCACGCCGTAAAGCCTACTTCTTTGCACTATTCTAAGAGAGCATGGAAGGTAGAGCAGTTTGCAGTCTAGAGTATTTTTGGGAGAAGAGACGCACAGCATACCTTGTTTACAGCAAAAGGCTGTCTTTATCAGCAGAAATGCGAAGAAAGTGTTGCCCTCGAAGGGCAAACACCCACTGCAGTAGTAGTCAGTCACACTTCCTCTGAGACTTGGCTTTATCATCTTCAGGTTAGAAGTAGCATCTATGAAGTGTTACGTGTGCTGGCAGCAGGTGAGACTGTCTCTGGCAGGTTCTCGGGCAATAATCTGAGCGAAGGACCTCTCCTGACAAGTGGTCAAGTGGCAGTCCTTCTATACTAAATCTTATCAGAAATTGGAATTTCTGACATAAATTTAGGCATGTCTGACATAGATTATGTGCATCAAGGTATGCGTCCCAGACGTTTCCTTATGAACATATAAGGCAAAAGAACATAAATTCAGACTATATTATTTTGGTTATATGTCTTGTGTCTTATTTAACCCCTTCGCTGCTAGGCCTTTTCCTCCCTGTGCTAAGCCTTTTTTTGGCTATTTGGGGTAGTTTGCGCTTAGGCCCCTGTAACTTTTCGACCACATGAGGTATCCACACCAAATTTGCGTCCTTTTTTTTCCAACATCATGGGGATTCTAAAGGTATCCAGGGTTTGTGGATTCCCCTGGAGGGACCCAGAAATTAGCCAAAATACAGCTACATTTTTTGGGGGAAATGGGAAAAAGGGCTACAGATGAAAGCGTCTGGTTTTTCCCTGAAAATGGTATCAAAAGAGGGTTGTGGTGCTGAAATCACCATCTTCCCAGCTTTCAGGGACAAGCAGTCTTTTGTCAGAAAACCACAAATTTTTACACAGTTTTGGCATTTTTCTGGGACATAGCCTACTTTTGCTATTTTTTGTGCTTTCAACCTCTTTCCAGTTAATGGTAGAAATGGGTATGAAAGCAATAATGGATCCTGGAAAGCTATACATTTTAGAAAAGTAGACAAAATTCTGAATTCAGCAAGGGGTCATTTGTGTAGATCCTTCAAGGTTTCTTTATAGAAACTAGCCGTTGAATATGGGAAAAATTGAAAATTAGTTGAAAAAAACAGCCATTTGTGTCAACGTTTTCACCTGTAACTTCTTCTAATTATGACAGCTGTTTAAAAGCAATATACCGTTACATCCGCTGCACCTTTCTGGTTGTGGGGATATATAGGACTTGTAGGTTCACCAAGAGCCCGACGAACCCAGAGCCAATAACTGAGCAGAGTCTTGCAATGGTTTTTTATTTATGTATCGGGTATATAGCAATTCATTTGGGAAAATATATACATGGAAAAATCGGTATGAAAGACACCTATGTATTTCTGAAATTGGAACAAAATATAGAGTTTAGAAACAGTAGATATTTGCACATTTACCAAATTGTGAGTACCCATACTAGCATGAGAATTATAGGTCATTTTTCAAAATGACTTCTTTTTTACACATTGTCTTTCATATGGAAGGCAGAAATGCATCGAAAGTTAATAGGTAATAACAGTTGCTCTACAATTCTGTGTTACCCTAAGTCTCCCGATAAAAATGGTACCTCACTTGTGTGGGTAGGCCTAGTGCCCTCGACAGGAAACGGCTAAAAACGCAACGTGGACACACTTTATTTTTACAGTGAAAACTGACCCTTTTTATGTAGAGTGCCTAGCTGTAGATTTTGAACCCTAGCTCTGCCGGCACCTAGGGAAACCTAGCAAACCTATAAATGTTTGAAAACTAGACACCCAGGGGAATCCAGGATGGGGAGACTTGACTGGCTCTCACCAGCTTCTATTACCCAGAATCCCTTGCAAACCTAAAACGTTTTTTTTAAAAACACATTTTCCTCACATTTCTGTGGTGGAAAGTTCTGGAATCTGCGTGGATCCACAAAATTCCCCCCACCCCGCGTTCCCCAAAGTCTTCCAAGAAAAATGGTACCTCACTTGTGTGGGTAGACCTAGTGCCCACGACAGGAAACGGCCCAAAAAGCAACGTGGACACACCACATTTTCACAGGGAAAACTGACCCTTTTTTTGCAAAGTGCCTAGCTCTAGATTTTGAACCCTAACTCTGCCAGCACCTAAGGAAAACTAGCAAACCTATACATTTTTGAAAACTAGACACCCAGGGGAACCCAGGATGGGGTGACTTGACTGGCTCCCACCAGGTTCTGTTACCCAGAATCCCTTCCAAACCTAAACATTTGTTAAACAAAACACATTTTCCTCACATTTCTGTAGTGGAAAGTTCTGGAATCTGCGTGGATCCACAAAATTCTACCCACCCCGCATTACCCAAAGTCTTCCGAGAAAAATGGTACCTCACTTGTGTGGGTAGGCCTAGTGCCCGCGACAGCAAACGGCCCAAAACGCAACGTGGACACAACACATTTTCATGGTGAAAACAGACCCTTTTTTTGCAAAGTGCCTAGCTGTAGATTTTTAACCCTAGCTCTGCCGGCACCTAGGGAAACCTAGCAAACCTATACATTTTTGAAAACTAGACACCCAGGAGAATCCAGGATGGGGTGACTTGACTGGTTTTCACCAGGTTCTGTTACCCAGAATCCCTTGCAAACCTCAAAATTAGTCAACAAAACCACATTTTCCTCACATTTCTGTGGTGGAAAGTTCTGGAATCTGTGTGGATCCACAAAATTCCACCCACCCCGCGTTCCCCAAAGACTTCCGAGAAAAATGGTACCTCACTTGTGTGGGTAGGCCTAGTGCCCACAACAGGAAACGGCCCAAAACGCAACGTGGACACACCACATTTTCACAGTGAAAACGGACCCTTTTTTGCAAAGTGCCTAGCTGTAAATTTTGAACCCTAGCTCTGCCGGCACCTAGGGAAACCTAGCAAACCTATACAGTTTTGAAAACTAGACACCCGGGGGATTCCAGGGAAGTATGGCTCGCGTGGAGCCCCCAACTTTTTCTTACCCAGAATCCCCTGAAAACTTCAAATTTAGCTGAAAAAAATCACTTTTTCCACACATTTGTGTGTGGGAAAGTTGTGGCATCACCAGACTGACACAAATTTCCTACCACCCTGCGTTCCCCCAGGTCTCCTGATAAAAATGGTGCCTCACTCGTGTGAGAGGCCCAAGTACCCGCGACAGGCAATGGCCCAAAACATTTTGTGATAGGCAATTTTGATGTCGCCTCAATACGTTTTGGGCCCTTGCCTGTCGTGGGTACTTGGGCCTCCCACACGAGTGAGGCACCATTTTTATTGGGAGACCTGGGGGAACGCTGGGTGGTAGGAAATTTGTGCCAGCCCGGTGATGCCACAACTTTCCCACGCAAATTGTGGAAAAAATGATTTTTTCAGCAAATTTGAGGTTTGCAGGGGATTCTGGGTAAGAAAATGTTGGGGGATCCACGCAAGCCATACCTCCCTGGAATCCCCAGTGTCTAGTTTTCAGAAATGTGTGGGTTTGGTAGGTTTCCTAGCTGGCCGCCAAGCACGGGGCCAAAACCCAGGTGACCCCCTTGCAAAACCAGGTCATTTTGTGATAGGCAATTTTGATGTCGCCTCAATACGTTTTGGGCCTTTGCCTGTCGCGGGTACTTGGGCCTCCCACACGAGTGAGGCACCATTTTTATCGGGAGACCTGGGGGAACGCTGGGTGGTAGGAAATTTGTGTCAGCCCGGTGATGCCACATCTTTCCCACACAAAAAACTGTGGAAAAAATGATTTTTTCAGCTAAATTTGAGATTTGCAGGGGATTCTGGGTAAGAAAACGATGGGGGATCCATGCAAGCCATACCTCCCTGGAATCCCCCGGGTGTCTAGTTTTCAGAAATGTGTGGGTTTGGTAGGTTTCCCTAGATGGCCGTCGAGCCCGGGGCCAAAAACTCATGGGACCCCCCTTGAAAACCAGGTTGGTTTGTGATAGGTAATTTTGATGTCGCCTCACTAGGTTTTGTGCCTTTGCCTGTCGCGGGTACTTGACCCACCCACACAAGTGAGGTACCATTTTTCTCGGAAGACTTTGGGGAATGCGGGGTGAGTGGAATTTTGTGGATCCACACAGATTCCAGAACTTTCCACCACAGAAATGTTAGGAAAATGTGTTTTTTTATACAAATTTTGAGGTTTGCAAGGGATTCTGGGTAACAGAACCTGGTGAGAGGCACACAAGTCACCCCATCCTGGATTCCCCTTGGTGTCTAGTTTTCAAAAATGTACAGGTCTGCTAGGTTTCCCTAGATGCTGGCAGAGCTAGGGTTCAAAATCTACAGCTAGGCACTCTGCAAAAAAAGGGTCAGTTTTCACTGAGAAAATGTGGTGTGTCCACGTTGCGTTTTGGGCCGTTTCCTGTCGCGGGCACTAGGCCTACCCACACAAGTGAGGTACAATTTTTCTTGGAAGACTTTGGGGAACGCGGAGTGGGTGGAATTTTGTGGATCCACGCAGATTCCAGAACTTTCCACCACAAAAATGTGAGGAAAATGTGGGTTTTTTGACAAAGTTTGAGGTTTGCAAGTGATTCTGGGTAACAGAACCTGGTGAGAGGCACACAAGTCACCCCATCCTGGATTCCCCTTGGTGTCTAGTTTTCAAAAATGTACAGGTTTGCTAGGTTTCCGAATGTGCCGGCTGCACTAGGTCCTAAAATCCACAGGTAGGCACATCCTGAAGAACAATCAGTGCCTAGCGGGCTTTCTGCCGCCCTGGGGAGGGGGAAATCGAGGGCTATTGCCCCGATATGCCTCCAAGGGGGGCAGAAAGACTGTGGCTATTCTTTTGGGGGGGGTGGGGGCATTGAGATGCCCATTCTGGGAAGCCCCCACCCCTACGAATAGAAAAGCCAGCATAATCGCTGGTGCCTAGTGGACTTTCTGCCCCCCCGGGGGGCAGATCAGGGGCTACTGCCCCCATCTGCCTCCTGGGGGGGGCAGAAAGGCTGTGGCATCTTTTTTGGTTCGGTGGGTGCATTGGCATGCCCATTCTGGGCAACCCCCACCCCTACCTATATAAAAAAAAAAATCCCTGGCGCTTAGTGGGCTTTCTGCCCCCCCCCGGGGCAGATCAGGGGCTATTGCCCCCATCTTCCGCCTGGAGGGGCAGCAAGTCTTTAGTTTTCTTTCGGGGGGTAGGGTGGGGGCATTTGCATGCCCATTCTGGGCAGCCCCCACCCCGGGCCTATAAAAAAAATAATCCCTGGTGTCTAGGGTGCTTTCTGCCCCCACGGGGGCAGAAAGACTGGAATTTTGTGGGGCATTTTGTGCCCATCTTTGGCAGCCCTCACCCCTAAATTAATAGTTAAAAAAAAACCCTGGCGTCTAGTGGGCTTTCTGCCCCCCTGGGAGGGCATATTGGGGGCTACCGCCCCCATCTGCACCCAGGGGGGGCAGAAAGACTTATTGTGCAGGGGGGGTTGGGGGCTTTGGCGTGCCCATATTGGGCAGCCCCCACCCCTAATTTACATAATAAAATAAATCCCTGGTTTCTAGTGGGCTTTCTGCCCCCCAGGCAGAAAGACTGAATTAGGCCAAAACATATGGGGGGAGCAAAGGCCCTTCCCCAAGCGGCCGCTCCCCCCTCCCTAGTGCCTAGTGGGTGGATCCCTGCTTGGGGATCACCCCCCTGGGGCGATCCCCAAGCAGGGATCCACTAGGGAGAGGTACCATTGGAAAGGGGAGATACTCCCCTTTCCAACGATACCTCTCCCATCAGTTTCGGTGCTCGGGGGCTGAGATAGCCCCACGAGAACCGAAACAATGAAACTGAAATTAAGTTTTTACGTTTCATTTTCATTGCAATGACGACAGCGCGCCATGCGCGCGATCGGCATTGCAATGAAAATACAAATTAACCTCGGGAGGTTGGGAAGCTCTTCCCCAACCTCCCGAGGCCAATAAAAATGGAAATCCCTCTGCTGTCTGCAGCAGAGGGATTTCGTGCCCCTGTCCTCATGACGGAATGGTTCAGTCATGAGCACAGGAGCACCGGTGCTCATGACGGAACCATTCCTTCATGAGCACCGAAGGGGTTAACCTTGACATGGTAAGGAGTAGACATCTGACTCAGACGAAAGTCACATTAAATATTGTATTCTTTGTCATTAATCTAAGAACTTAACACTATAACAGTTCCTAGAAAGATAAGGTCTGAAGACATCTGCGTCTAAAGGCAGACATGACAATGATTCTCCATAAATCAGGGAATATGGTGACTTTCATTGTCTAAGTTAAGTAAAATGGCGGCTTTCATGGACTAAGATGGAGTCGGAGCCTGCATAAGATGGAGTCAATCCTTAGGGACTTTACGTCAAGTTGAAGAGAGGTACCTTAGTTAGATTTGCTGTACTGTCTGCTAAGAGAGAAGTACTGTGAAGCGATTTCACCTACACCAATATAGGGACGAAACATTTCCATTGTGGAAATGCAGCCAGTTCATTCCTTGGTGCACTGGAGAGAGTGCGCTGAATAAAGCAACTCCCACAGATCAAGGGCCTGCTGGTATGTGAAAGTAAGTAGTCATCTTGTACTGTGGAGGTTTCTGATTAGGCGCAGCAGACAGAACATTAATTGTGGTGAAAAGAGTTCAGTAGAGCTTGGCAGCATTCAGGTATTTACATCATTTGGTGCTGCGCAGGGATTGGCTGGGGTATGCTGAAGCCGCGCGGCAATAGGGTAACCTTTGACTGGAATGCGCTGGTATTAGTAGGCAGATCATGAACACAATTGTGCAGAATATGAGAGATTGGGACAAGGAGTGACTGAAAACACTATCAGAATGTGAAACCATTTTTCCAAAAGAGAGAGATGCAAATTAGGAAGAGAAATACCTACCAGAAGGTACTCCAGCTAGGGAAATGGTGGCAAAGAAGGGGTTACACATGTGCATGTGGCTTAGTCAATGGCACCAATATACGTCCAAAGATGGGGAATTAAGATTTCCAGAATAAGAAATTTTAAACAGAGAATGTATGACATGAGACCTCAGCCTAGACCAACACAGTTTGAGGCCATGAATCTTTGAGAACAAGTTGTGAATAAGAAAAAAGGAAGAAGTTTGCATTAAAATTCCGCAATAAGACGCAGGATGATTAGAGGCAAAAGCAGCGGAGTGGGGAGGTGATTGAGACAATTGGAGCCTACCTGCTGATAAAGGCCGAGGTGATAGAAGAGGGAAAACCTAGCGAGAAAAAGAAGTCTAAGGACAAGGCAGAAGTAGAGAGTGAGGAGGAAGACGCCTTCATACATGAGCTCCTTAGAATAAGACCACCCCTATATAATGCAGCAACCTCACCAAGTGCTACAGCACAAGCTGATGAAACCGAAAAGAAAAACATCCCTGTATCCACTCCAGAAGTTGCTCAGAGACCGCTGTTTTACCCCCTACTCAAACCTCGATCCGCATAGCAATGGGTATCTCACAATCATCGGTAACCCTGAATGTTTCTACTATAGCGACCGGCGTGAACACGTGCCAGAGTCAGACCCTCCTGAGTGTCCCTCAGGACCTCACCGAGATGACCAGCATGATAGTGTCAGGTGCACTGTGCAAGTTGAGGGATTAAGAACGCACATGAGGCAGTTGATTGAGTGCATTTGGGACTGGAAAGGGACTGAGAAGTTCAGGGAGTTGTGGTCAATGAGAGAGTGTCAAGGTTAAACAGAAAATGAAGTCACCAAGGAGGAGGAGGGAGAAGCTTCAGGGGAACTAGTGAAAGAAAGTACAGGGAAGCGCATATGTGCATGTCCTATGGTCTCAGACAGATTTCTTCCATTTCACAAATTCCCTCCCCAGGTTGAGGGAGAATCATGATAAGTGGAACATGCAGATAGTTACCATTTCAAAGGTTTTGTGGGAGGATTTAGACGTGTTGTTTCAAGTGATGGTCCTGAAAGAATTGTAGGTGAAATGTAGGAGAGAAGTCCGATGCAGGAATACCCTAGGGCAGCAGGTTCAAATGCTTCTTCGCCCTTGGTTAAGACCAAATACAATGCAGTCATTTACCACCTAAAGACTAAGGTCCCCCAAAAAGTGAATTGGCATCCCAAGAACCCATAGAATCTGTACACATATACGTTAAAAGGCTAATGCAAGTGTACAGGGAGCATAGCAGTCTAAACCACTGACTCTGGATAACATGGGAGGGTTTCTCGCCTCCTTCATGCAAGGGCTGCGACCTGAAATTAGCAATCAAATCATATAACACATTCTTTGCTGGAAGAGTAAACCATAGACAAGTACCTGTAATATGCAAAATATTGCAGTGATATGCTAGAAGCTAAACGTAAGGGGCTGAAAGAAAGGTTCTTGATTACCCAGACCCAGGATATCTCCGCGGCCTTTGATACCGTGCCACATAACCGGCTACTTCAGAGGCTTCAGGAGTGCGGCGTTGGTGGCACAGTATTCAAGCGGTTCTCTTCTTTTCTAAGCAACCGTCAGCAAACAATTTGGTCCCCTCCCTTCGCTGCTCCCATACCCCCCTTGAAGGTAGGGGACCCTCAGGGATCCATCCTGTGCCCGACACTTTTTAATGTTTATTTGGCTCCCCTGAGGCTCACGGCGCTAAAATAGTATCATACGCCGATGACACGCAACTGCTGTTCACCTGTGACAAGGACGCCGACTTTAAAGGCGGCGAGATTAACATCTGCCTGTCTGAGGTGTTCTCTTGGTTAAGGCGGAATCAACTAAAGTGCAATCCGGAGAAATCCGAGATCATTTTCTTCGGGCCTCTACCTGGCGAAGTATGGCGCCAGTGGTGGCCTCAGGATATGTTCCCGCCTGCTGTCCCAGTAAGCACTGTGAAGAACTTAGGAGTCAAGCTAGACTCCAACTTATCTATGAAGGCTCAGATCCAAACAGTAGCCGGCACCTGCTTTGGCCTGTTAAAAATGCTAAAAAACTTCCTCCCTCTGCTTCCAGTTAAGTACAGGAAGGTTGTAGTCCAAGCCCTGATTGCATCGAGGCTGGACTACGTCAATGTCCTGTATTTGGGCCTACCGGACTACTTGCTAAACTGCCTGCAGGTGGTCCAGAATGCGGCGGCCAGAGCAATTCTCATGGTGGGCCCCAGAGAGCGTATGTCCATCCATCTGAAGTCTCTGCACTGGTTGCCGGTCCGGAAGAGAATTCAATTCAAAGCCCTAGTTTGAGCTTTTAGGGCCCTACATGATACAGGAGCCATCTACGTCAGGAAAAGGATTCAGCACTATGTCCCGCAGAGAGCCCTGAGATCCTCATCACAGCTTTTGATGACTACCCCAAAGTTTACCCGCTCTCGTCTGGGCGGGCGTTCCTTTCAAGTCCTGGCTTCCAGGCTATGGAATGGTCTTCTGTTTTCCCTTAGGCAGGTGCAAGACTTTCTGTCCTTCAGGAAACAGTTGAAGACCTGGCTTTTCCTGCAATAGTATTGTCCCTCGTTTTGGTAGGAGCATTGACACCTGTCTCGCGG
Organism: Calotriton arnoldi; assembly: GCA_963921515.1. NCBI lineage: Eukaryota > Metazoa > Chordata > Amphibia > Caudata > Salamandridae > Calotriton > Calotriton arnoldi. The sequence continues at coordinate 1,448,918 of CAWUFW010002978.1, forward strand.
TCTTGTAGCGCCGGGACACTCTGTGGAGTAGCCGTGCGCTCTATAAGTACCTATTTACATTACATTACATTACAGTGGGCACAGACTGGAGGTGAGAAAGGACCTAAATTGCCCATCCAAGGACCTGGAAAGGGAAAAGGTCAAGGAAGTGGTCCAAGAAACAGTATAAGTGCGTTAAAGAAGGGTTCCCCTGGGCACATTTGTAACAAGATTGGGCACTGGGCGTGGGAATGTTGCTACAATCCTGATTGAGCGATGATCGATGCCCAAGTCCCAAACCTCACATTACAGGGAGAGCTTCCCCAGTACCCAGACCCCCTTTGCAGACCTCAAAAAACCCTAAGTTAGGTATGCCGCAGAATTCCCCTGGACCTCTGCAGGTACTTAACACCCAAATCCAACCAAGCCACAGAGTTCCACATAACCTATTCACATCCCACACTACTCAGATTGCCATCATGTTTGAGAGCTCCACAGATTTTAAACAGACCTAATGACTGAGCCTGAGTGGGGAGGAGGAGTGCGTACTTGGTGCAGTCCTGGAAGTGGATCAGAGTGGTCCATATGTAGATGGAGAGGTCAACGGACATCCAGTGTCCTTTTTGATAGACACAGGAGCCACTCACTCGACTGTTAGGACAGTTGAGCTCCCGAACATACCACTCTCTGGAAAAGAAGTCTAAGTCTTTGGTATTACAAATCAGCAGTGTACAAATAAGGTCAGCTCCCCAGTTCCAGTAAAACATTTCGGCATTAGAGAAGAGCACCAGTTTGGCAAGTGCAATTCAAACCCTGTAAACTTACCATGGAGGAACGTCCTCTGCAAACTCAATGGCATAATCTACTGCATGCAAGACGGAGTAGGTTTAGAGACCCAAGCAGTAGACACCGATTTTAAATTACAGGCCCTGGAACCTGTAGTCAGTTCTAAACCGGTCCTGGGTTGCTTGTGTTCCCGTTCAGAGAGGACCTGGCATGGCAGTTCGGGCTAGACTGTTCCTATCGGAGCAGGGTCAAGACTGATTTGCATATAGCTTGGTCCAAACTGAGATGGCATAGTGTGCAAAATAGCAATGGATTGGGATGAGCCCGAGTGATTACCAGTGGCTGAGATAAATTCAAGCATTTCATCCATCATTATTTCATATACTTATTGTATCAGGTTGTCCCCGGTCATTACTAAAGAAGATTTACCTGTCGATTTGAGAGACAAAGTCAGAGAAGATGTGTGGTACTTCACAGGAGAGAGATTGAGTTAATTCAAGGCGCCAAGCCCCTAAAGATAACCCCTCAGCCAAATGAAGTACTCCCTCAAACACGCCCTTACATGCTGACCCCAGAAGCCATCGAAAGAATACCGCCAGTCATTGTGAGTCCATGTAACTCTTCGATTATGGCTTTACAAAAAGCAAACAAAAAGTGAAGAATAGTGCAGGATCTCCGAAAGATTAACCAATTTGTCATTGCATGCTAAACTATGGAACCCGAACCCTGCTGTGATCCTGTTCCAAATTCCCCCAAAAGCTGAATGGTTTACGGTCATTGACCTTTGTCAGGCATTCTTCTCAGTTCCCCCTTCATGAAGAGAGCCAGTTTTTCTTTGTGTTTCGGTTATAAGAGAAGGCTCTTGTGTGGTGTTACGCTCATCAACTGTATACAGAGAGCCTGCCCTATTTCAATGAGATACTTGAAAAGAACGTACTGTGTAGCTCAAACCTGATTCAGTATATCAATGATTTACTCTTTATATCGATGACAAAAGAAGCTTGTAAGCAAGACACTACTGCTCTGCTCAACCACCTGGCTGAGAATGGGCACAAGGTTCCCCCCGAAAAACTGCACTGCTGTCAGATGTTCATGTACCTGGGACATCAGATTGAGAAGAGAATCAGGCGAGTGTCCCATGAACACATTGAATAGTCCTTAAAATGAAATTTCCGACCACACAGAGAGAAGTACAAATGTTCTTGGGCAGTGCCGACAGTGGATACCAAACCTTTCCTTTGTGGCAAAGCGTTTACTGAGGCGGACGCACACTGTTGTCAATGACCGGTACCAAAGGATGACGAAAGCATGGAAGCCTTCCTGGAGCTCAAAAGTCTAGTGTGCGGGGCACCCAGTCTTGGAATTCCAGACAACATCAAAGAGTTTGTACTCTTTTGCCATGATCGACATGGGTGTGCTTTGTCTGTGTTGATGCAGACTCAAGGGTAGACTAAGCATCCCATAGGATATTTTTTAGCTCGTCTTGATCCCGTAGCCACAGCATTACCAGGTTGTCTCAAGGCAGTTGCAGTGGTAAGCCTTAGCATTCTTAGCATCAAACTGAAGGAATAGTGATGGGTTATCCGCTCATTGTGATGGTCCAACACTCAATCAAAATTCTCATGACCCACACCTGCAAGCAACATTTGGCCAACAGCCATTTAACTCGCTATGAAAGAATCATTTTGGCTGTTGAGAACATCTCTATTAGAAAATGTAATACCTTAAACCCTACTTCTCTGTTATCAACCCCAGAGGGAGATTTTGACCACTACTGCATGAGTGTTACTGAGTTGTGAACAAACCCAAGGCCTGACATAATGATTTCCCCCTTCCCGAATCTGGTCATACCCTGTTTGTTAATGGGTCTTGCTTGAGAGATTGGCGCAGCATTTAGAGAGCCGCACATGCTGTGTGCACCCTGAGTGGTGTTGTAAACGCCTCTTACCTGTGCCATTTAATGCACACACAGGTAGCAGCATTAATTGTTCTCATCAATCCTGTTGTACATCTAAAGGCTCGTGAATTACCATTTACACTGACAGCCGGTATGGATTTGCTGTTGTACATGTCTTTGGCCGGTAATGGTCGCAGAGAGGATTTATGACTTCTCTCAACTTACCCCTTAGGAATGGGTTTTATGTCACCAGTCTGTTGGAAGCCCTTCAATTACCAAAAGAAATTGCTGTGGTAAAATTAGCTGCACACAAGAGTGGCAATGAATTTATCATCAAAGGGAACTGCTATGCAGATGGGCTCTTCCGATATTGTGCTCTTGGGTCCAGCACCTTTCACATGGATGAGCCGTGCAATGCTGAAGGAGAAACTGTGTCCAATATGTTGTTAAACACTGTACAGACTTTCAATGACATAAGGGAATTGCAATACATAGTCCCTGAAATTAAAAATGCCCTATGGGAAAGCATGGGATGTATGAAAGACGCTAATAACATTTGGATGTCCAGTTAGGGAAAAACTGGCCCTTCCTAATTCTATGCTACCTGTTAGGGTAAGACACATGCATGGATCAACACATGTAGGGAGAGACTGGATGGTGTCAACTTGTAAACAATTCTGGCGTAACCTGCACTTTGAATCGATGACTGAGAATTCATTCCATTGTTTTGTAACCTCTCAGAAGCAAAATGTGGACCATGAGCCATATAGGGAAGTCTAATGATCCCTTCAACCATCTCCAAATTGATTTTCTGGAGATGCCCCAATATAATCAGCTAAGGTACATCCTGGTGACTGTGTGCTTATTTTACCGTTGGGTGGAAGCATAACCAAACAGGAGATGTGACAGTCGCTAAACTACTATTTCAGGAAATAATCCTGTGTTTCAGGATGCCAGTCCATCTTGAATCAGACTAAGGAAGTCACTTAAAAAATTAGGTAATGCAGTTACTTTGCACAGCTTTACGGATAGATCAGAGGTTCCATTGTAGCCAGTAGATTCAGGCGTCGTAGAGAGACAGAATGGGACTATCAAGGCAAAGTTGGCCAAAGCCTATAATTCCACACATCTCAAGTGGCCCGATGCTCTTCCTCTAGTATTGATGAGCATTCGAAGCATGCCCTGTAAACAGACAGGATTGTCTCTTCACGAGGGGTTGATGGGAAGAGCCATGCAAATCCCCTCCTTAACAGCTGGTACTCTTGTGAATATCACAGATGACCTGGTTCTCGAATACTGCAAGGGATTGGCTGATGTGCTACGTTCTATCTCCCATGAGGTTGACGGTGCTGCTCCAGCTAGGCAAGAATCTCCAGGCCATGACTTGAACCCGGGCAATTGGGTTCACATGAAGAAGCACGTTTGCAAATCGTGTCTGGAGGAGCATTGGAGTGGCCCAGACCAGGTAATTCTGGTCACCAGCACTGCTGTCAAGAGCGCTGGTCTGCCTAACCAGATACATGGCTCGCACACCAAAAAGGTGAGACAAGAAAAGTAAGAAGCAGAGCCAACATCCACTAACTCCTTGGGTTCACGTAGGTTTGAAGTCTTAAAGGTGTCCAAAGAGGTATAGGAAGGCAAGTCTGTGAGCTCGCAGTCACCTCGAGAGCAAACTCAATGAAGTGTCATTCCTGCCTGAGTCAGGTTTGCAGAAACCAGAGTGTCAATGGCAGAGAAAGTTCCACCTCTGAATGTGAATCAGTTTCATCTTAATCGGAGATCACAAGCACCCCTTAGGATCGTTCCTCAACAAGAAAGGGTGGCCAAAGACAAAGACTAACCGAAAGAAAATGTTAACAGCAACAAAACGACCAGAAACCATACAAGAGCTTAGTGAGTAAGAGGAGAAGGAACTTCCAGAGCAATCAGACCTCGAAAGTGAGAGTTCAGACCTGAAGGAATCAAAGCGACATAAAAGCGAGAGGATGATCAACCGCAAGTACTCAGGCCCTGATTGGACATATCTTGAAAGAATTGACATTGATATGATGACTGTCTGACTGACACTGATGAATCTCCTTGAGCCTTAACACGGACCACTGATAAAAGTCCAAAGGGACGAATATAGAGTTAGGGTAATGGTTAGAGGACTTTTAGAGTCTCAGGTCTCTGGTTGATGCAGAAGAAAAATCTCTGTATCTTTCGAGATAGGGTAGTGACGATAAGGTAAAGATAGAAGGATCAGTAGCTTCATCTGGAATAATACTTATGTGTTTGGTCTGATGTAAGCTAAAAGAGTGCAGCTATGCTGCAAAATTCAACTTGTAGTTTTGGCATTAGTCATCTGTTTCTGTAGTTGGGTGGATGTTAGATGTCCATCTGCTGGATGGAAATGTTTCTCGTATTCCTGTAAAAAACAACCATTAGACTTGTCATAAGTCAATCAGCGCATGAAGGGAAGGTTTCACATGTTCCTAATCCTGAAAGTGTTTATAGCAATGTCCATTTCCAAATGCTAGCCAAATGTGTGGAAATCATGCAGGTAGAAGACTGCTTTGTTCTTATCTCCCGGCCTCTGCAGCTGAGGAAGATGCCTATTTCCATCTATTGTTATCTTATTCTTTCTCATGTTCTGTTTTCCTAATCTATTCTATCAGCAAAACTCCATTAAGCTGTTCTATACTGTCTATGACAAACCCTTAGAAAATGTACCAATAGTAACTGATGCAAATTTATATTTGTGGTCTACTTAACATGCTTATCGTTCCTCTAAGGCTTTTAAACCAAGGGATCAGCGTGGGTATATGACTCTTTATCCCAGTGACTAACTTGAGTGCTACTAATCAAAGCATTCATGATTTAACCTGCAAAATTAGCAAAGATTAGAGGGTCTTTGTAGACAAATTAAATAAAAAAGGCTAAGACTAGATGAAGAGAAAGGGAGCAAGAAGGTTAATACATAGCACGTTACTGGAAAAGAAAGGAGAGTTTGAAGAAGCCACCCCCATGATTAAGCATTGATGTTGCCAAAAAGGGAACTTTGCGCATGATAAGGAAACGAGGGGAATGGGACTGCCGAGATAGTGGGCATTTTAGCATAGTTATTTAATGAAGGGTAGAATCTTTGCCAATTTGGAGTTAAGTATCAAGGGTATCTATTATGTATGTGGTAAATCAACATATGTTCAGTTACCACATACTTGCACAGGTAGTTGCAGCTTTAGTTTGTCCCAGAATCTATCACACGAACGAGTTAGATTCAACCTTGAAACGTTATATGAAACAGGTTAAGCAAGACTTAAGCAGACCCTTAGCAATATCTTTGTAGAACTCATAACCTCAGTAGGAATTGCATTAAATGATGTTAAGATTAGAAAACTGTCAACTTTGATAGACAGACTTGTCACTAATACTGCAGGTGCCCTAAACATTATTAATAAAGAATTTCTAACTATGAGACTTATGATCATGCACAATCACCTTGCGTTAGATTTGCTACTTGTAAAGGAAGGAGTCTGCAAGGGAATATTGTACTTATATTCCAAAAATAGATAACTAGCTTCATGATTGTCGCTAACATCATAAATATCACACAAGAACTAACCGAATTGCAGGAGACAGGTGCGTGGGAAGGAATAGGTTCAATATTTGGATCTATTGGAAGGGGATTTGCTGAGATAGGTGAATGGCTAGAGAGTGAGAGTGTGTAGTGGTGTTTCATGCATTTTCCTAACATTTTGCAAAGGAATGTCATCATGGAATAGGTTTAATTGTGACTTTGAGACGCAGTCTGCAACAAGAAGAAAAAGAAATAATTGATGTAAAGGTTGAAAAGATGCAAAGCGAACTCTACGATACTAGGAAGGATTTCGGAGAATCGAATGAAAAGTTGATATGATGACTGTCTGACTGACACTGATGAATCTCCTTGAGCCTCAACACGGACCACTGATAAAAGTCCAAAGTTGATGAAAGCTGTGTTGTAATAAAGATGATGATTTAGAAATCAGCAGAGGAGGCGTTGTGAAGTAGTTTTACCGCTCTTAAATCCCTAAGATATTTAAACTCGAGCTTGTGCCAACATAACTGAACATGTACCTTCTTCCATTTTGAAATGACGTTGCAATACACCACGTGATCACAGTTGTTGCTTTTGCTCTAATAAAGAATTGCGAGATTTACATGGGAGGACTGAAGCGTTCCCAGTCTTTAGGACTAAGATGTACCTAACCAAGGACAACATAGCTGTTTCAGACCCCTCCGCATACAGTGTTACAATTCTCATCACCTAAATAGACTCTGGGAAGGGAAACATCGTTTACAATGCAGTCATTACAACGCAATGCCTTTACAACGCAACCATTACAACGCAGGTACACTTACATCGCATGATTTTACAACGCATGCCATTATTACGCATATATAGGTATAACGCATGCTTTTACAACGCATTGGTAAGTATTGTATGGTAAGTGTTTGTTATATTTTTAGATAATGCATGTTAAATAATTTAAGTAATATTTATTTATAAAATATAATAATTTATTTATAGTTCATTAGTTTTTATATATTTATATTGTTATTTAAGAGTTAATATGTTTGTTAATAATAATATATAATTTATGGAATAGTTATAAGTTTTGAGTATATTAATACTCGGGTATTAATATTAATGCTACTGTTATAATTATGGAAACATTTACAGAAAATTTATTTTTAAATATAAGATTAAAAAAATTATAATACTCCGGTATTAATTTTGTTGGTAAATATTTAATTTTGATAATTATTTACTTAATTTTAAGGTGTAGGTTGAAATTATTAGTAAATTAATACTCGGGTATAAATAATGTTTATAAGTATTTATTTGTCTTGTAAAAACTTAAAGAAAGTATTATTAAAAACTAATTAAATATTAATCAATATTTTAAATTAAAAAAGTACATAGAGAAAAATAAAGTTAATGTTAGATTTAAATACTATTATTATTATTTTTTTTATTCAATCCTCATAAGCCTCTTTAGTGGGAAGAAAAAACAATAGACGTTCTTCCACTTGCACATGCACATCTTGATGGGCACCTGAAAGCCTGTGCTCTTGTGCTTTACAGCAATACGGGTAGGTACGCGTAGAGAGGGAGATCGAGATTTCTGATGGCCCTTGGAGTCGAAATCCATCTTCTTCCTTGTCCAAATGTCTGCTTTCTTCCTCTTCCTTTCCAACCGGCAGACAAAGCCACAAGGACCTAAGCCCGAAAACCTGATGAGGCTGATAAGGCATAATCATAGGACCGCTGAAAAGCCTAAATATTATCGTTTCGAGAGTCACACCATTCAATCAAGGGAAGCCAAAAATTAACATCTCTAGAACTCATCCTATCCATAGTAGCTATATATTTAATTGAGACCAACAAATTATCCAGGCTAAGGGAGAGGGGGGACACCCATAACTTGCAAATTTCCCTGCGCGCCAACAGTGCAATATAAAAGATAAGCCTTGCCTGACCTTTAGTGGGTTTTACTTCAGGCTCCAACTGACCGAAGATAACAAGTAGAACGCTTACCTTTACATGCAGCTTAAGCATTTGAGACAGCGCCCTACTCACTTCATTCCAAAAAGTTTGCAACTCTATACATTCTACAAACATGTGGACATCATCGGCCTTCATGTTGCCACACTTCGGGCAGGGGACTTCACCTCCTCTCCCGAACTTTGACAGCTTCAAGGGTGACCAATACGCTCTATGGATGGAAAAGAGATGGTTTCTCCTCAGGTGTGCAGGCTTAACCAATTTAAAAAGCATAGCCATAGATACTTGCCAGTATTTTTCCAGCGAAGATTCCGGCAAGTATTTTCCCCACAGTTCCACTGGAAGCATAAAATCTCCATCCTCCATTTCCACCAGTAGCCAGTAAATAGTCGCTAACTCCTTTTGACTGGATTGCTGCATCAGCTTAAACTCTAGGTCGTTTGGTGCACCTATCTTCGTTAGTGGGTCGTGAATCCAGCCCTGCATTTGAGCATATTTAAACCTAGATAGGTGAAAGTTTGTAAGCTGACTACAAGTCTCCCAGGAGATAAGCTCACCGTCACTTATAATCTGGTCCCATTGAGTAAACCCCCCCCCTCTAACAGGGGTTTGGCAAGGATATCTTTTGTCCACTCAGGGGAGCCGGGACTGTCCCAATTGGGAGCTAAAAAACTATGGTATGGAATTTTCAAGTTTTTCCTCACTTTATACCAAGTCTCTGCTAGCCCCCTCAAAATTTTCAGCCTGACCTTTTAAAAAAAATTTGGGTCAGCATATTTGAAGAGAAAACCCACATTGCCTCCCGACTCCAGATTCGCAATTTTGGTCCATAAACCTCCTGCCATAGAAGGATTTGGAGAGTTGAAGAGACACTTCCCATTTTTTAAAAGAAACGCCCATGAATAAAAGAGTAAATCTGGCAAGGCTAAGCCTCCTTTCTCAACCCTTCTCCGCAGCTTCTTCCAAGCTATTCTTGGACCTTTACTCGCCCATATAAAGGAACCTATGTCTCCTTGTAGCTTTTTGATCCAATCCGTATTAAACGGTAAGGGGATAGCATCAAAAATGAAAGTCAGCTTTGGGAGAATTACCATTTTAATCAAATTACTTCTTCCGAAAAGAGATAGCTGGAGATGAGACCAATTTTTCAAAAGTTTCAAAATCTCCTTTCGGACTTTATCGAAATTTAGTTTAGCTATTTTGCTAATATCATGAGATATCATCACACCCAGATACCTGATCTCATCCTTTCCAGTTTTCCCCTCGATGTTCCAAGACATAATTTCAGACTTATCACCATTAACCTCATAACCTGAGATCTTCCCAAAGTCTGTCGTTAAAGCCATCAAACGAGGCCAAGTGGTCAAAGTATTTGTAGTTAAAATCACGATGTCATCCACATAGAGCCCCAGTTTCTTTTCCCAACCAGAGAAACTAAAAGGTATAATTTCAGGATCCTCTCTGATCTTCCTTGCCAATGGCTCTATGTAGAGGTTGAAAAGCAAAGGCGACAGGGGACAACCTTGCCTAGTTCCTCTGGATATTATTACAGGTTGGGACAAGCAGCCATTAACTAAAATCCTGGCTTCTGGGGCTTGATAAAGACCAGTAAGAGCATTACAAAAATTTGTACCTAGGTTCAGGGAGGTAGCGACTTTTTTCAGGTAGACCCAATTCACGCGGTCAAAGGCCTTGGTAGCATCCAAAGCCACCAAGGCAAAAGGAAGATTATACGTGGATGCTAGATCTATTGTGCCGATCAATGTAAATGTCAGATCTTTCAAAAATCTTCCCCGAATAAAACCTTTTTGGTCGTCATTTATTAGCTCATCCATCATCCCATTTAACCTATCCGCCAGGATCTTAGTGTAAATCTTGTAATCGCTGTTTAGCAAGGAAATAGGGCGATATGAGTCACATTTTCTGGGGCATTTTCCAAGCTTCAAAATTACCGATATTGTGGCTTCCTTCCAGGAGGCTGGCAGGTCCAAGTGTTTGACGAAAAGCTCATTAAAAAGATTAACTAAAATAGGAGCTAAAGTACCAGCCAAAACTTTGTAGACCGCTTGAGGAATGCCATCTGGCCCTGGGGCCTTCCCCTTTTTTAACTGAGCAATTATATTTCCCACTTACAGGACGTCTATTTCTCTATTTAGGAGATCTGCTTTTTCTGTTGTCAAAGGGTTTCCCATGCCCTGTCCTGCCCATTTATTAAGAATATCTTCAGGTGGCGGAAGATCTTCTCGATAGACTTTACTGAATTGGCTTTGAAATACTTGCTCAATTCCTCTACTATCATCTACTCGGCTGCCCGTTTGATCGCATATAATTTCCTCAACTCTATTTCTTAGTTGTTCTTTCTTTGCCTTCCATGCCAGAAGTTTGCCACACCCTTCGCTATATTCGAAGTGAGCCATCTGACTGACCTCCCATCTCTTTCTCAATCGCTCTTGCAATGTGGTGGACAAACTCGCCTTCACCTGTGACAGTTCTTGGAACCAACTCATCCTGGCCTCATCATCTATATTTGGATTGATTAGTTTTTTCTCCAAGCGACGAATCTTCTCCTCCTGTACTGCCACTTCTTTGTAATAGCTCCTCCTCTTCTCTGCCGCTAAAGCCCCAAGTCCGCTTTATAGGCATCCCATGTGACCCCGGGGGCTGCGGTTCCCCAATTGAGTTAAAAAAATTCTTTTGTTTCTATTTTAAGGGCTTGTACTACTTCCTCTTCCAACAATATTGTACGGTCAAGGGTCCATCTGGACTGAGTACCAACCTTACTGACCTCCAATGTAAGCATCACCGCTGAGTGGTCTGACAAGTGTACTCCCACATGTTCAACCTTCAACTTGCAATCCACTAAAAAGTAATCAATCCTGGACTGATGCCTGTACTTCTTATTAAATAAAGTAAAGCCTTTTTGTTCCCCTACTTTCTGTCTCCATATATCCAACAGACCCAGTTGTTCCATCATTTGCTTAATTAAACTAAGCATCTTAGGGTTTGTCTGGGCTCTACTATGTATGGATCTGTCCAATACGTGATTTAACACATTAAAATCTCCAGCCAGAATAATTGGATCTGAAGAATTTAAAAGTTCGACCAACAGATCTGGCAAAGGACCAACTTCATCGTGATTTGGCCCATAGTAGCCGGCTAACGTGAAGGGCCGAGCCAAGATCTTTACTTTGGCTACTACCCATCTACCTGCTTTATCGGATGTATAGGAGTCCAAACTTACTTGGAGACCTCGCTGGATTAAAATTACCACCCCTTTTGTCACTGCTGCTTGGGCTGTACATGCAAAGTGCGCTACCCATTTAGTCGCTCGAAAGAGCTCTACTGCCTCCTTCTCAGTTAAATGAGTTTCCATGGCTATAATAATATGAGCTGAGGAATCTTTCAAATACTGAAGTATTTTCGCCCTCCTACCTCGGACCCGTAAGCCGTTTAGATTCCAGGACAGGATATTTATGAACCCTCCCTTCTTACTACCCATCATCTCTTACTGCTAAAGCATTTGTTTCTAAAAACATAAAAAGAGACTCTAGAGGAAATATTTTTTTGATTTTTTCCCACTGCACCCCACCCTGTGCACCCTCCCACCCATAGAGAACCCCCTCCCAGCTTTTCCAAGGCCAAAAGGCCATGTGGAGTTCCCCTCAGAGCATATTACCATCTAGTATTAAAAACTACCATCCCAGTAAACATTTGGTTTGTTTTTTTTTACTATAAAGAAAAAGATAAAAAGGAGTTTTTTTTAGTTTTTTTTAGGAGAGAAAGCTTTATATAATACACCTCGCTTTGACTTAAACGGGTTTCCTCACAAATATGTTAATTTATTTTCTCTTTCTTTCCCCTCCCCGTTGCTTTCTCCCGTAATCTAATCATTTTAACCTACTTCACATAACATACTTCACTATAACTGCTCTTTTAGCTTTCCCTAGCTAAGCCAAGTAGCAGGGTTAGAAAGGTATTGAGAGAAAAAAACGGGATTATTTCCTATTAGATTGAAAATCTTTTAAGAACTCATCTACCTTCTCACAAGAGTGAAAGATAAGCATTTTATTATCAATCATCACCTTGAGATACGCTTGGAATCTCAACTGGACTACTGCTCCCAAACTTTTCAGTTGGTCCATCCTTTTCCCTAACTCCCATTGCCTGTTTGAAGTGGCAGCTGAAACGTCTGATCTAAAATCATATTTTACCCCATCCACTTCTACGGATTTCAGGCTCAAAGCTTTTGAAAGTATTTTCTCCTTTAAAGAGAAAGTTAAAAAATTAAGCAAAATGTTTCTAGGCTTTGTCCCATTTGTGTTTAGCCTAAACGGGTCTCTATGTACACGCTGAATGTCCTTACTTATATCCTCTTCAGATTCCTCTAATTGTAGCCCTTTTTTTATCAGGCGTACTACGAAGGCTTTGATATCTTCTCCCTCCTTTCCTTCAGGAACTTTCAAGATTTTTATGTTGTTTCTCCTCTGAAAATTTTCCAATCTTTCCACTCTCTCTAAGCACTCAGACTCTGATAACTTTAACTTTGAAATCTCGGCTGAGTTTATACTGACCTTCTCCCTGAGCTCCTTTACCTCCCCCTCCAACAGGCCTGTTCTACTATTAAGGTCGTCCATCTTTCTCTCCAAGGTATCGCAGGCTTGTCTTATCTCCCTCTGATTCCCTTCCGAAGTCTCAAATCTTGATCTAATCTCTACTGTCAGGGCTTTTAACAGACCACTCAGCGGTAGATCCTCACCTCCCAAGGCCCCTGAAAAGACCAAACCTTGGCCTTGGCCCGGGACTGCTGAAACTGCTCCCTGCTGTAACCCTCCCTGTATAGGTGGGGTACTCAAACTCTCTGCGGCAGGAAGCCCGGCCAGTATTTGGTACCTATTAGAAGAAGTATTATTACTCCAATCTATAGCATCAATTACATTTTCGGGGGATATCACACTCTCAATGATCTTTTCTTTATCTACCTCACTTCCCCCCTCCATCCTACTCTGTGTTAGAATAACAGTTTGAGGTACAGCCTTAAAATAAGCCTTTAGGGAGGGAGTAGCCTTAATCTCCTGGGCAGCCTTCCGCTTCTGAACTACAAGCTTTTTCCCCTTAATCTTACTTATCGTTGCCTTTTCCTCCACCTCCCCTTCTCCCCCGGGACTTACTACCACCTTTCGTTCCCCTCCCTTACCTCCTTTAACACCTTTGCCTCCTTTTATTTTTCTAAGAGCATATCGAGGATTGGGGGTGGCGGGGGCGATTGCTCCTTACCGCTAAGCTGGGGAAAAGACCCGATAGGACTGAAAAACGTTTCCCCCGAAGGAAACCCGGGAATGCGGTCCTCGGCTAAAATCCCTTTGTTGAGATCCGACGACTCCACCGAACACCCGCCTAGAGCGCAGCTTCTCTCGGGCAAACCTTCCAGCCCGCTGGCTCTGCGACCTCCTTTCCCCCGGAAGGGGATTCTAGCTGCCACACCTCTCCCTCTACGGAGCTCCAGGGCGGCCCTCCCCCACGGTCGTCCCGTCGCAACCTCCACGCTGCCGCCGAGTACTCGTAACCCCACTGATCGTGATCCGCCTGCAGTTCCTTCCACACAGTACAGTCCCAACCCGTGCCAGGTATTTCAATGGGAGAAAGGTCAAGGGGATCGACTGCGCTTCAGTCCGCACCGATTTGGCTCACCCAGGCATGGTAATTTTCAAAATTCCTCTAGACGCTCTGAGGGTGCTTCCGCGACCTGCTAAGCGCTGGCCGCCATGTTCTTCCTTCCCTTTAAATACTATTATTGTTAATAGTAAATTGTGATTAATGATTTATATATTTTAATGTAAAGTATATAGAATTAATTATTAATCAATGTAAAAAAAAAAAATACATATATATATATAAAAAAATGTTTACATTTAAAAATTATTTTTGGGTATTTTATCTTTTTATTAAAGGTAAATAAACATGTACAAACAAATAGGAAACAGGTAATTTCTTTTTTAGTGTTATTTATTGTTAATTTAACATTTTTAGAATCATTGTAATAAATTCAGAAAAATATATAGAAAAATAGAGTATATATTAACACATTTTATTAAAATAATTTTGTATTTTATTATGTAGAGTAACATTTTATAATACATTTTGTAATAACTTTCTCACGCTTTTCCATTGTTTTCAATGAGAGAAAATGTCCTTTTTTCGTTTTTACTAAAACATATGACGTCGACGCGTAGACGTAAGTTTCATCATTACAGAGATCGTCGCTGGAGAGAACAGAAGCAAGGGAGAGCTGCGTTAAGGTAAGATACATTTACATTCTTAAAAAACGTAGTGTAGTGGTAATGTTTATTGTAAGGAGAGATGAGGTCGGTATATCTATTTAGTAAATGTGTTTTACGTAGGTTTCATGTGTTTTCACAAACTAATTTCCGCCATTACATGTTGCAGTAGTAGTTCCACGTCGGGTTTTTTATTTCTAAAACTACATTTGTTTGGTTAAGTGGTTAATGGTATATATATTAAACACTTAATGAAACAAAAGTGTTTTGAAATGTGTACCTTTTTGGTTTAGCGGTACGTTGTTTAATAAATAACACATTTTTATCAGTTTCGTGGTTAGATGTATTGAAACTTTGGTTAAACTGTAATACAGTTTGGATGTGTTCATAAAATTGTTTCTACAGGACTTTGGCTCTAGATGGATTTAATTTTTGGAATTTGTTGCGTTTTTTCTATGTAAAAAAAATATATTTTCGGGATTTTTTTCTTGGGTTTCCTTATTTTGGATTTAATTTTTCGGGATTTTTTTATTGGGTGCGTATTTTAACATATGCACTAATTTTAGTGTGCATATCAATATATTTTTCATCCGGTGATCATTTTTTAAATGGATTTGCTGTTATTTACTATGGATTAAAGAAAAAAAAAGACTCTTGGTGAAGTAATCAATGGAATGTAAGTCCAAGAGTTGAAGATAGAAAACTTCTGAAGGTAAGAAGACCCGACTTTTATTTTTAATTTTAATATTTTTTTAATATGATCAATTGAATTAGTAGGAGTTGTTTTAGGGTAAAACAGATGTGTTTTAAAAGTGTAGGATGTGTGCAAGATTATCAAGGTAGTCTGAAGCCACTGTCAACGAAAATAGTTGAATTACACCCAATAGTCTTTCTGACATTTCCTTAGTTCTGGTAGAAATACGTGGGTTCAGACTACCTGTTAATGATTGCGCCATTCTCATTTCTTGGAAACTTTGCTCCTTCTTCAAAATTTCCAAAAACTGATAGAAATTAGGGTGAGTTTGCCAATTGCTTTGTTGAAGGAGTTGTGCCATCCCTCTATGGCATTGTTTGTTTTTGCTCCTCCTTCTAAGCAGGTCGAGTAACAGTTCCACCAGTCCACATGGAAACGTGGTCTGCTTCTGTGAACGGACCTGCTTAGATGGCCAATCCATGTGTCTTCAAAATAATTTAGTATAGGTGCCAATTTATCTTCATTTGCTGTAAAATATTCAGATTCAGTAATTGAAGTGTAGTATTCGTCTACACTGTCAGGAAGAACAAAGCAAAGTGCAGTTAGTTTTTTGAGTTCAAACTGTAGTTTACTGTCTGATATATAATCCTCAATTAAGGATGTTTTTTGAAGTTTGCGTCAATATGCCTGAGAAAAGTGAAAGAAACATCCTTGAAGTTGGGTTTCTGGATAGGTTTTTGTAATTGTATTAATCAGATATTTCAAAGTCAATTATTACTTTTCTAGGGCTTTTGTTAGATGTTTTAGATTTTATCACTGATAAAAATTCAGTGTATGTTGAGGATTGTTTATCAGGTAGTAAACTGTATACTAAGGGAATTACTGTATTGTTGATGTATGCTGAATAGTGTATATTTGGTTGAATGGATGGGGCGTGCTTTTAAACGTTCCATCCATCATCCAAATATCATTGTTTTCTAACCGTACTAAATTTTGTGGTGTGCTGAATATTAGGATTCTCTTTTGAGGGTTTTCATTGTCATGCAATAGGAAAGGTTCATTAGAAGCAGTAACAGAGTTCAGGTGGAATTATAATGTCAGAGTATGTTTGGGGTGTTACTCTTTGTGGGTTACTTGTCTGTTTTTGACGTTGAATAATTCTTCTCAAATTAGGTATTGTGGGCATACTACTTGCAACATGTGGGGGAATTTGTTGTGATACCTCCCTTAAAAGTGAACCACAGGGTTCATTGGAGGTGGATGCAATATCTTTAACTTCATTTATTCTTTCACAAACTTCAATCTCCATTGCAGAGGCAGAGTGGTTATGGTCTGTCGTCCTTAAAACAGTGTCACCAAGAGTAACCGCTCTGCCTGTGCAATGGGTTGAGTAATATTGCACACACCTCCAATGACATCTGGGTTCAGATAGTCTCTCCTTACAATAAAAATACCCACTATGGTTGAGCAGCCTGTACCCTCTTTTGCTTTGGATGTATTTTGCTTCTTTGGATGGTGTTGCCATTTTTTTCCTGGAAAGAAATAAACAATGTTATTTATTTAAAATTTAGTGATATATACCTGTTTAGAGGGAAAATGACAGTCTGTTTATATTAGTTTTTTCATAGTTTACAATGTATGCATTTTTAATATCTGGTTATTGTTTTTATTTTGATGTATCTCTATTTTTGTTGTATTTCAACATAAACAATCCTGCTTTATTGGGAGGAAGGAAATTTTATTAATTGTATAGGAAAAGAAATCAATTTATCTTACCTTTGAATTAGATGTTGCAATGTTCTTTTGTTTTGGAAAATTAGTTGTGGTTTTCTGTGTTTCTGAAAATAAAAATATATTTTGAGTTTTATTAGGTATATGTAGTTTACTGGTGAAGTTTCTAGTGAGAATACAATATTTCTTTTCATTTGTTGGCTTTTGTTTTTGTAATCTTACCTTTATAAAAAAAATTAGGTTGTTTTTCCTTTTATTTAATATTTTGAGTTATTTTGTGGTCTGAAAAAGATTACAGAAAATTAATGTTAGTGTATTAAAATTTTGTTACCTAATTTCTCTGAAATATAATAGCATATTTTTGGTTAAGGGACAATATAATCTTGTTTTATAATTATATACAATGAACTTTTTTGATGCCAAGACTGAAATTTGTGTTTATTTGTCAACATTTCTTATTCAAGTATAATCAATTTATTTACCTGTTATATGTCTTTTTGTGTGGGAGATAAAATATTATTTTCTGTAAAATAATTTCAGTACGGTTTAAAATGAAAATAATTATTGATGTGGAAATTACCTTGCTTTGGTTTTTTTTTTCTTATTGTTTGAAGGTTTGAAAGCTGGAAAAAAAAATTGAACATTGTTAATATTTTATGTTGATGATGTATTTTGTGTTTGTATGTTTTCTCATTTATTTGCTTATTCTTAGTTGGTTATATTTGAGAGAATTACCTTGGTATATGATTTTGCTGCTGTCCAGTGGATTTTGAGATTTCTTTGTTGAGATGTTGTTTATTTTTGATGTTGTATTGCAGTAATCTGTTGATATAAAAAAAATAGAGTAGGAATAGTAATTTTAACTTTTTAATATTATGCATGTTTATTGAAAGAAGCAGCTTTTGGAGTAAGAATATTTCTTTTAATCTCATCACTATCTAGCATTTTCTTTGAGTCAAGCATATTTTAGAGTAGGTATAGTAATATAAATATACTAGTATCATGCACATTTTCTGAATAAAGCACCTTTTGGAGTTAGAATAGTAATTTTAACCTAAACACTATCCAGCATTTTCTGTGAGGCAAGCACCCTTTGGAGTAGGAATAGTAATTCTAACATACTACCATCCTGCACATTTTCTGAATCAAGCACCTTTTGGAGTTGGAATAGTAATTTTAACCTAAACATTATCCAGCATTTTCTCTCAGGCAAGCATCTTTTGGAGTTAGAATAGTTATTTTAACCTAAACACTATCCAGCATTTTCTGTGAGGCAAGCACCCTTTGGAGTAGGAATAGTAATTTTAACATACTAGTATCCTGCACATTTTCTGAATCAAGCACCTTTTGGAGTTGGAATAGTTATTTTAACCTAAACATTATCCAGCATTTTCTCTTAGGCAAGCACCCTTTGGAGTAGGAATAGTAATTTTAACATACTAGTATCCTGCACATTTTCTGAATCAAGCACCTTTTGGAGTTGGAATAGTTATTTTAACCTAAACATTATCCAGCATTTTCTCTTAGGCAAGCATCTTTTGGAGTTGGAATAGTAATTTTAACATACTAGTATCCTGCACATTTTCTGAATCAAGCACCTTTTGGAGTTGGAATAGTTATTTTAACCGAAACACTATCCAGCATTTTCTCTCAGGCAAGCATCTTTTGGAGTTAGAATAGTTATTTTAACCTAAACACTATCCAGCACTTTTTCTTAGGCAAGCATCTTTTGGAGTTGGAATAATAGTTTTAACCTAAACACTATCCAGCATTTTCTGTGAGGCAAGCACCCTTTGGAGTAGGAATAGTAATTTTAATTCACTACTATCCAGCACATTTTCTGAATCAAGCACCCTTTGGAGTAGGAATAGTAATTTTAATTCACTACTATCCAGCACATTTTCTGAATCAAGCACCTTTTGGAGTTGTAATAGTTATTTTAACCTAAACACTATCCAGCACTTTTTCTTAGGCAAGCATCTTTTGGAGTTGGAATAATAGTTTTAACCTAAACACTATCCAGCATTTTCTGTGAGGCAAGCACCCTTTGGAGTAGGAATAGTAATTTTAATTCACTACTATCCAGCACATTTTCTGAATCAAGCACCTTTTGGAGTTGGAATCGTTATTTTAACTTAAACACTATCCAGCATTTTCTCTTAGGCAAGCATCTTTTGGAGTTGGAATAGTAATTTTAATCTAAACACTTTCCAGCATTTTTTGTGAGGAAAGCAGCCTTTGGAGTAGGAATAGGGGATCCGCTCTGCAACGGACTACTCCTGGTGCTTTTGCGCTGTCCCTGGCCCCTAACCTGCACTAGCGCACTTTAGCCCCGCTCCCTGGAGGACGCTACAAGGCACAGAGCCGGCACCGCGACGGCGGGATCCGCTCTGCAACGGACTACTCCTGGTGCTTTTGCGCTGTCCCTGGCCCCTAACCTGCACTAGCGCACTTTAGCCCCGCTTCCTGGAGGACGCTACAAGGCACAGAGCCGGCACCGCGACAGGCGGGATCCGCTCTGCAACGGACTACTCCTGGTGCTTTTGCGCTGTCCCTGGCCCCTAACCTGCACTAGCGCACTTTAGCCCCGCTCCCTGGAGGACGCTACAAGGCACAGAGCCGGCACCGCGACGGCGGGATCCGCTCTGCAACGGACTACTCCTGGTGCTTTTGCGCTGTCCCTGGCCCCTAACCTGCACTAGCGCACTTTAGCCCCGCTCCCTGGAGGACGCTACAAGGCACAGAGCCGGCACCGCGACGGCGGGATCCGCTCTGCAACGGACTACTCCTGGTGCTTTTGCGCTGTCCCTGGCCCCTAACCTGCACTAGCGCACTTTAGCCCCGCTCCCTGGAGGACGCTACAAGGCACAGAGCCGGCACCGCGACGGCGGGATCCGCTCTGCAACGGACTACTCCTGGTGCTTTTGCGCTGTCCCTGGCCCCTAACCTGCACTAGCGCACTTTAGCCCCGCTCCCTGGAGGACGCTACAAGGCACAGAGCCGGCACCGCGACGGCGGGATCCGCTCTGCAACGGACTACTCCTGGTGCTTTTGCGCTGTCCCTGGCCCCTAACCTGCACTAGCGCACTTTAGCCCCGCTCCCTGGAGGACGCTACAAGGCACAGAGCCGGCACCGCGACGGCGGGATCCGCTCTGCAACGGACTACTCCTGGTGCTTTTGCGCTGTCCCTGGCCCCTAACCTGCACTAGCGCACTTTAGCCCCGCTCCCTGGAGGACGCTACAAGGCACAGAGCCGGCACCGCGACGGCGGGATCCGCTCTGCAACGGACTACTCCTGGTGCTTTTGCGCTGTCCCTGGCCCCTAACCTGCACTAGCGCACTTTAGCCCCGCTCCCTGGAGGACGCTACAAGGCACAGAGCCGGCACCGCGACGGCGGGATCCGCTCTGCAACGGACTACTCCTGGTGCTTTTGCGCTGTCCCTGGCCCCTAACCTGCACTAGCGCACTTTAGCCCCGCTCCCTGGAGGACGCTACAAGGCACAGAGCCGGCACCGCGACCGGCGGGATCCGCTCTGCAACGGACTACTCCTGGTGCTTTTGCGCGGTCCCTGGCCCCTAACCTGCACTAGCGCACTTTAGCCCCGCTCCCTGGAGGACGCTACAAGGCACAGAGCCGGCAACGCAACGCGGGCGCGCGCGGGCTCGGCACGGGCGAAGACCGGGCCAAGACGGGCCCGTCTTAGCCCGTCAGAGTCCGGAGGAGGCTGGGCTGGGCCCTTCCTCTTAGTAACCTGTTTGCAGTAGCAGGGGTCCACTGAAACTTTGGCTTGGGATTGTGCCTATTTTATATTTGCACTTTCTGGCGGTCCGATTTGAGAAGTGTTTAGGTGTAGTACTATACTATAGGGGAAGTATTATTTGAATGGGACCTTTCTTTGCAGGGGCTTGTAATGGTTTATTAGGTTAAGATTGTTCTTTACATTTTAACCAGGGTATTGGGTGTTGTGTTGCTTTTTCTGTTTAAAACTTGGGGGACGCATTGATATTGTGATATGGGGAGGCGGAGGCTCCAAGAGAGCCAGGAAGGGACAAAAGCTGTAACCAGGGCTAATGTTACAACCATGGATGCCTTTTTATTGAGAGCTACCTCTGTTATTGATAAGGAGATCGAAATGGTGAATAGGCGTCTCTCTAGATCTCCCTCTAATGGCTTATCCTCCCTATTGGCTGGCTCTATTAATCCCATAAGGCAAGGTGTTATGGAAATATCGAGTACACCCACGCCCCTCCTATTGAGTATTAACCGAGAGACTATTGTAGCTTCATCTCCTCTGCAAGAAATTTCTTGTGAGGTACCTCATAGACCACTCTCTCCCGCTGTAATTATTGAGAATAACAAGGAGGGTGTTTCTACACAAGCGATAGAGTCTGGCAGTATTATCAATTATAGGTCACCAGAAATACATCGTAATGTTGGCCCCTCACAACAACCAAGGGTGGCTCCAAGGTCACGTGGGAGTATAAAAAGAAATTTGAAGTCCATTGGGAGTCAAGCCAAAAAAACCAAACTAAATGTATCCACCAAGTTAGCTCCTAAAATCCCGGTACCTGTATCATCGGTAGTAAACACAGTTCACCCGGCCTTGATGGAAGCCTTTAAATCTACCATGAGTTGCATGTTGGATGCTAAGTTGAGTCCCATTTTGGATAAATTAAATCTTATTGAGAAAATTTTAGCAGAACAGATCTGTTCTACCTGTCCAATCTACTCAACCTATGGTCCCTAACTCATCTAAGGACAACATAATCCCAGGTATTACATCTACGCCTGGGTTAGTATTAGCCCCGTGGCCTGCCAGTGGAATTCAGCCTCATGGTGTAAATATAGTGCCTAAAGATCTGGGGGGTTGGCAAATACCTCAAGCGAAAGACAGGCTCCTAACTTTCATCCCCAGGGTTTGATTTCTCAAACTTCAGGAACATCAATGGAGGGGGTACAGGGTCATCAGGTAAATGCCACAAAGAACTCAGTGGTTATCAATCTTCCACCTCAATCTACACCCCTCGTAATAATTTTGGGAAATGTTCCTCCACTTTCGCCAGGGTCCAATGAAGATTTCAGTCAACTCAAAAATAAGGTTACTCATTGGCTGTCGAATAACACCTCTGTAGGTCCAATGGTGGAACGTAATATTATTATGGTGCGCCGCGTGGGCTGGTTGGGGAACAGGAGGAAACCCGGAGGGGGATTGTATTGTTGTGAACTTCAATGGATCTCCCCTTGTGGATAGAATCTTACGGGATGCTTATTTTGACCGTGCACATCGTGATTCTGGTATCCAGGTCCTCCCGCTGGGTTTCTTCTACGAGGTTGACCCTATAGGGCCCCCAAACACCAATATTTTTTGTGATGGGTGGTCTCATGGACCCCGTGAGGTTGCGGGTGGAGGTTATCCGCGGCCCCAGGGGGTACAATTTCGATCGACCGCGCACCAGCCTACTACTCGGTTAGCGCTATCTAATAGATTTTCAGCTTTATCAAGGTTGGATGAGCAAGATTGACTGAACATGAACACAGAGCCCGTTGGAGAGTTATCGCATCAACAGGGGTCCCCATCAATCTCTATGCGAAATATAGTGCCCAGTGCCGGGGAGCCGTCTGGGAGGATTAGCCCTCAGCAGCAGGTGCTTTCATTGATTGTACAACAGGGGATGATTGAAAGGGCAGACATTTATAATATCTTGTCTTGGAACATCGCAGGGTTGTTAGGAAAATTTCAGGATCCCGTATGGATGCAGTTCATTAGACAATTCTCCGTGATTTGTCTCCAGGAGACTTGGCTTGTGAACTGCAACCTGTTTCTGGAGGGATATAAAGCATTCTTTGTCCCTGCAACCCCGTCACCTTGTGGTAGAGCGAGGGGTGGTTTAGTGACCTACATATCGTTGGCTGTGACCTGTAGGATTCAGCAACCTCCTACTGCTAATAAGGACTCTCAAGTAATTGTCCTAGGGAGAGGAAATGATTGTATGGGCATCATTAATTTTTATAATGCACTAAGTGTGCTGGGGGAGTGTAAGATTGCCCAGCTAGGCTGCCTTATAAGACAGTCCTGTGATTCTGTTGCTCATAATCTTATGGTGGCAGGGGATTTTAATATTCATCCTTGTGGAGACCCTAAAATAAGATGTATGGCTGAGATGGGATGTGCCAGGATGCGGGGATTCCATTTTGAGCATTCCGTTCAGGGGGATGCATTGAATGGTCTGCTTAATGAATTTGATTTGGTATCATCTATGTCTCTGGCTAACCCCTTAGCACACAGTCCGTTCCTTCTTTTAAAGGATGTAGTGATGGTTCATTTATAGATTACATCTTGATTTCCACCGGACTCCAGTCTAGTTTATGTGGGTTTACCATCATGGATAGCGCTTTTAGCGATCATAATCCCATCTGTGTCCACCTTGGAGGTAGGCTGTTGATAACACAAGCTAGGGTGACATTCCCAGGTATGCTGAGACCGGTGGATGGTAAACGCCGCCTAAAATGGTCACAGATATCCCCAGACTCATTTTTTGGCAAGGTACAAGTATCGTGTGCTACCGAATTAGCTTCTTGTGTGTCACTTGGTTTCCACCCGGGGGGTTCTTGGGGCTTTTGATGTTATTGTTTTAAAGATAGGGGCACTTTTAAGTGCCCCTCTCATGGGACGGTGTTATCTGACCCTAGATGGTTTAATCCACAGTGTTCTAAGGCAGCTAAACTTTTGAAAGATGCTTTAAAAGCTACCCCGAGAAATCAGTCTCTGATATGTGCCCGTCGTCGTGAATATAAACGGGCATTGGTTAACCGTAAGGGCGAACTGAAGGAGGAAATGTGGAGGGACTTACTGGAGGCAAGCACCTTGGGGAACAGTGCAAGGTTTTGGGGCATTATTAATCGACCTTTATTTGAAAAGGCTAGGGATGGAGAAGTAGGCACTAATATATCTGAGGATGAATGGGTGTCTCATTTTAAATCTATTTTTAGACGCCCCATGGAGCCTCATCAATACCAAAGTAGGGTTAATATCACTGCTCCAATAGTGTTTGAGCAGAAAGAGGTGGAGAAGGCCATCTTAGGGCTAACGTGTAATAAGGCCCCAGGTCCGGATGGTATACCTCCAGACCTTTTAAATCTAATCCATCTTTTTGGGCCCCAGTATTGATGGCTGTCCTTAACGCGGCGGCCAGGATTGGTTGTCCGGACTCCTGGAGCATCTCAACCATTGTGCCGGTATTCAAGAAGGGCGATCGTAATAGCACTTTGTGTTATAGACCGATCTCCCTTCTTGACTCTGTGGTCAAGGTTGTGGGTGGGGTATTACTGGGAAGATTATCCTCTTGGGCGGCAGAGAATGAGATCATCTCTGATATACAGTATGGGTTCCGCCCAGGGCGCTCCACCTTGGCCCAATGCCTTAATTTATATCTGATCCTGGGAAAGTATACAATTGCCCGCCAAGGTACAATTTACATGGCCTTCATGGATCTTTCCTCTGCCTTTGATTGTGTCAATCGGGGAAACTGTGGCAATCAATGCGGGCCATGGGGGTGGAGGAAAATTTGGTTGACTTCCTGGAGGATCTGCACAGGGATACAAAGGCTAACATCAGATATGCACAGGATCTTCGTGTATCCAGAGATTTTAAAATAGAGAGGGGGTTCGGCAGGGGTGTATCTTGGCCCCCTTTTTATTTAATTTATATATCAATGACCTGGAAAAATTTTTGATAAAAACAGGGGTTGATTTTCCATATGTGGGGCAAAGAGGTCTGCCCGTCCTGCTATATGCGGATGATGCGGTCCTCATTGCTAGGACGGCAAGGGGACTTCAGACATTGTTAGACACCTTTCGGAGTTTTATGGAAGCCCGTGATTTGGCAATTAATAATTCCAAATCCTATATTATGCAGGTTGGGATTCGCCCGAAGAAATCGTTCCATTTTAAAGTAGGTAATGAGAAAGTACCAACGACTTCGGTATTCTCTTACCTGGGTGTTCTAATAGATGACCGTCTGAATTGGGGTGCCCTGATCCAGAGGAAAAAAGGGGAGGTTACAAGGGCGAATGCGGCAATCTTCAACTTTGCAGCGAAGATGGGTAAGCGCCCAATTGCCGCAATGTTGAAGATATTTCAGGCCAAAAGTGTTGCTAGAGCTGGCTATGGGAGTGAAATCTGGGGCTATGTAGCAACCGATGCTCTACAGGTGGTGGAGAACACCTTTCTAAAACGTCTCCTAGGAGTGCCCACTGGAACATCAAATCTGGTGGTACATGAAGAACTGGGGTTGCCATTTTTATGCGACACCTTGGCCATGCGCCCCTTGTTGTTTTGGCTCAATTGTTGGTTAAACAAGGAGTTAGTTCTCAACCATCAGATTTTAAGAGAAATTATGAGTCTTGATTACATGTCTCGTATCCCATGGTTAAAATATATTAGGGGTTGTTTTGAAGAGCTGGGGCGGCCGGACCTTTTTAAAGCCTGATTCTATTACCATGAAGGATGTGGAATTTGTAAAAAAACCTTTATTACCTTAAAAAAGCATGGTAGAGACGATTTAGAAATTGGGAAATCAAGCGTCCGTAAATATGTGATGCTTAAAACAATCCCATCTATTGAGCCTTATCTTCTCTGGCCATTGTCGCCCCATGAGCGGTTTTTATTAACCAGGTTTCGATTGGATTATTTTCATTTGTTATTAGCTGTCCCAAAAGGGAGCTGCAGAGGCCAGGTGTTAGCATCCTGTGGCTGCGACGGAGTGTCTCCTCAGGATTTGCTACACTTTATGTTTTTTTGTAAATTTTATGATGTACCTCGCAGATATTTTTTAACACCCCTTTTAAAGAAGTTGAATTTTACCCAGGTCCGCCCAGCTCTTTTTATTTACAACTGTTGAAATTAGACTGTGTGACTTTTATAGTAGGCTTTCTGAAATCCTCTCTGAGATCTAGGATTTGTATGGAGAGATAGTAAACTTCTAACGTTGGTAGGTACCCCCATTACTATCCATATTGATGTAATTTGGTCCTCTGGTGTAGTGGTTCCCCCCATATAATTTTATGTATTAGATGTATATATCTCTGTATTTTAGGGGACAATTTGTTTTAACATTATTGTTATGAATTATATGTCTTAACTGTTATATGGAGTTGTGTAACTTTTATGGTTTTAATCCTAAAGCCGAATAAAGTATTTTGATTGATTGAGTAGGAATAGTAATTCTAACATACTACCATCCTGCACATTTTCTGAATCAAGCACCTTTTGGAGTTGGAATAGTTATTTTAACCTAAACACTATCCAGCATTTTCTCTTAGGCAAGCATGTTTTGGAGTTGGAATAGTAATTTTAACAAACACTATCCAGCATTTTCTGTGAGGCAAGCAGCCTTTGGAGTAGGAATAGTAATTTTAACATACTACTATCCTGCAAATTTTCTGAATCAAGCACTTTTTGGAGTTGGAATAGTTATTTTAACCTAAACACTATCCAGCATTTTCTCTTAGGCAAGCATGTTTTGGAGTTGGAATCGTAATTTTAACAAACACTATCCAGCATTTTCTGTGAGGCAAGCACCCTTTGGAGTAGGAATAGTAATTCTAACATACTACCATCCTGCACATTTTCTGAATCAAGCACCTTTTGGAGTTGGAATAGTTATTTTAACCTAAACACTATTCAGCATTTTCTCTTAGGCAAGCATGTTTTGGAGTTGGAATAGTAATTTTAATCTAAACACTATCCAGCATTTTTTGTGAGGCAAGCAGCCTTTGGAGTAGGAATAGTAATTTTAACATACTACTATCCTGCAAATTTTCTGAATCAAGCACTTTTTGGAGTTGGAATAGTTATTTTAACCTAAACACTATCCAGCATTTTCTCTTAGGCAAGCATGTTTTGGAGTTGGAATAGTAATTTTAACAAACACTATCCAGCATTTTCTGTGAGGCAAGCACCCTTTGGAGTAGGAATAGTAATTCTAACATACTACTATCCTGCACATTTTCTGAATCAAGCACCTTTTGGAGTTGGAAAAGTAATTTTAACTTAAACACTATCCAGCATTTTCTGTTAGGTAAGTATTTTTTGGAGTTGGAATAGTTATTTTAACCTAAACACTATCCAGCATTTTCTCAGAGGGAAGCATAGTTTGCAGTAGGAATTGTTATTTTAACCTAAACAATATCCAGCATTTTCTCACAGGCAAGAACTGTTTGGAGTAAGAACAGTGATTTTAATACATTATCATGCACATTTTCCGAATCAAGCAACTTTTGGAGTTGAAATAGTTATTTTAACGTAAACATTATCCAGCATTTTCTCACAAGCAAGCACTCTTTTTTGCACATTTTCTGAATCAAACACGTTTTGGAGTAGGAATAGTTAATTTAACTTAAACACTATCCAGCATTTTCTTCCACGCAAGCACCCTTTGGAGTAAGAATAGTAATTTTAATACATTATTATCCTGCACAATTTTATAATCAAGTGTAAAAAAATGTTTAAACGGAAACATTATTTTAACTTTGAATATATTTTGTAAAGTGAATAATAATTTTTTTGGGTGAAGTTTTGTTCGTTTTTAGCATTATTTACTATAAAACAACTATTTAACATTTTCGTTTAAACGAGAAAAAAATATGTTGTGACTTACTTTTGATATATATATTGTCCCGAATAGAGTATTTAGTAAAGTTGGTTGGAGGTTGTAAAGTTTTGTAACAAACTGGGAAAAAAAAATAATATGTTGGAATTTAGTTTATTTGCGTCTCTAAAAACCTGTTAAGTAGCTATACATTTCTATAGTTTGTACTTACTTTGAGTTTTAGCTGGCTTTCTTCGACGAGTAGAATTTGCAAAGTGTAATCCCGCGTGCAGTCTCTAGTAATTAGGTAACTGCAATTTTAAAAATGGTGGATGGCTCCTTTTATACGTTTTGTTGTCTTGAACGTTATTTGAAAGTAAAATATGTTTTGCGTTTATTTTTTTCTTTGTGTTTTTAATGGTGTGTGAGAATATAAATAATTATTTTGTTATGTTACTTTTCGTATCTTTTTATTTTAGTAGGTTTTAACATCCGTTTTGGTATTTCCGGGTCACAGTAATTTAACTGAAAGAGTTGTAGGACTTTTTTTTCGTATTTGTAAAATGGAACTTTTTTTTTTGTGGTTGGTATTAGTTGTGTATTATACTGTTTTTGTTATGTGAAGATTTACGATTTATTAATAGTAGTTTAATTTGTGTTATTAATTAGTGTTTTCATGTTTGTGTTTTTTTGTGTTTACATATTAAAAATTTGAAAATGTTGGTTAAATGTATGGAAGCCCATCCACTGCGGAGGAGGACTGAGGAGGGGGCCAAGTCCAACACGAGCCGGGAGACCATCACGGGAGCTGGAGTGTGCTGGACTACACTTCCCAGACTCCCTTGCTGTGCCTGTCATCGCCCCAGCGCCAGGAGGCGCCTTCAAAGCCCCAGCGTGACCCCCGCAGCGCGGGAAGCCCATCCACTGCGGAGGACTGAGGAGGGGGGCCAAGTCCAACACGAGCCGGGAGACCATCACGGGAGTGGGAGGGTGCTGGACTACACTTCCCAGACTCCCTTGCTGTGCCTGTCATCGCCCCAGCGCCAGGAGGGGCCTTCAAAGCCCCAGCGTGACCCCCGCAGCACGGGAAGCCCATCCACTGCAGAGGAGGACTGAGGAGGGGGCCAAGTCCAACACGAGCCGGGAGACCATCACAGGAGCGGGAGTGTGCTGGACTACACTTCCCAGACTCCCTTGCTGTGCCTGTCATCGCTCCAGCGCCAGGAGGCGCCTTCAAAGCCCCAGCGTGACAGCCGCAGCGCGGGACGCGCGCGGGACGCGCACGGTCGAAGCCCGGACCAAGGGCGGGCCCGTCTGTGCCCATCAGGGACCGTCAGAGGCCGGGCTGGGCCACTCCTCTAAGCCCCTATAGCGGGTGTGATCTGGGTCTGAGGAATACCTGTTTAAGTAAGTCTGCTGATTTGCATGTGTGTAACTAAAGAATAATAATGCCTAAAAGAAAGGTGCGCCATGCAGCTAACATAGCAAATGCACCAGGTCAAATGTCATTGCTGACCTTTCTCTCCGGGGCAATGGGGGCCATCGAAGAACAGATTAACTCGGTAGAGGAGTCATTATCTAAACGAGGACGGGGCCGTGCTCCAATCCCCCCAAACGAGAACCATACAACACAGGGCGCCCATAATGGCTGCATATTAAAAATCTCGGACCACATATATGAGTGTGATGTGAATGACTCAGCGGAGGACTCACGACCCCCCCCCCCCCCCAAGCATAGTAAAAATCCAGGAAACTCAGAGGGATCCCAATTACAGAAAAGGGGAGGGCAGACCCCGGTGAAGCGGCTAAAAAATACACAAAGTAAGAAAAGGAAAACCCCGGGTAAACAGCTATCACTAAAACCACTTACACGTAAAAACACTGCTACCAGTAAAAAACATACAAGCGCTGCCCAAATGGAGGCCCAAACATTGGCGTTGGAAAACATATCCAAAAGTATAGATGCAATGCACACTTACATGGTGGAAGCCTTGGAAAAAGTGTCTGAGAGAGTTGTAAACCTGGAGGGGCACTTAATGGGGAAAAGTAACAACAACAAAAAAGTGACCACACAGACAGGTTCACATTTAAATGGGCCTATTGGCATGGGTCAAACATCTACTCCAACCACACCAGTGCATGACACTACTACTAGACCCCCATTACACAGACCCATGCCAGGTATGGTAGAATCAAACAATAAAAAAAGACAAAATAGGCTGATGGCAGATAATGTTATCTCTGAAAATAGCTTAGGGACAATTCCCGGTAGCTTAAGGCATAACCAAAAGCAACCATTCCATAATCGACTTGACTTGCCTCCGGCAGCCACGCCGTATGTGGTAATTCTGGCCAACGTCCCCACCCTTTCGACATTAGAACATGAATCCTGGAGTGAACTTCGTAATAAGTCACTCCATTGGCTGGGAAACCATACCGGTTTTCGTGATGCACTATTTAAAAACTTTAAAATGGCAAGAAGAGTTGCTTGGTTGGGTAAAGAACGAAAAGACGTTTAGTGACCCCATGTTAGTCCGTGCTATCTTAACTAAGGTAGTGAATGTCTCCTATGATCATGACGAAATTAACGTATTGCCGTTAGGAGCTTTTTATCTACCTCATCCACTCATAGGCAGGCCTGATCCTAGAAAATCTACAGGGGACTCCCATATTCAATCCTTAACTCGAGGAAACATCCCACTCCGTAACCGTTTTGAACCACTAACCTCGTTGGAGGAATTAGATTGACTAACTCAAAGTTTAGGGCGAGAGACGGTTTATAGGAAGGCGGATCTACCACCTCAGAGGGAGACCCTATGCACACTAGGGAACACGACACCCGCATTCAAGATGAGAAAGCTAGAGGCAATTCATCCCACAAAGAAAATAACAGGGAGTTGGGGATCACAAGTGTAGACTCACCTAAAAATCAAAGTAGTGATGATAAAGGGTTTAACAAACACCACATATCAGGCCTGGATAGGTTTGGCGAAGGAGAGTTGACTGACCCAAATACCAATAGAACGTGTAAATTACTATCCTGGAATATCGCAGGATTAGCAGCTAAAGTAACTGACCCCCAGTGGTTATCACTAATAGATGATTATGCTATAATCTGCCTCCAAGAAACGTGGGCCCCCAGGGATATACATATAAATGGCTTCCAAACTTTTAATAACCCAGCAACCACAACTAAACAGGGGCGAAATAAAGGGGGCTTATGCATTTACGTTGCAAATGTGGCTGGGGTTCATAATGTGAAAAATGTATATGACAGCGAGTTTTACCAGATATTGAAAATGAATCTGGGAAGGGAAAAGGACGTTGTGCTGATAAACTTTTATAATAACATCCCTAAAGCACTGATGAAGAATGTCCTCACCGATCTATCCCGATCTTTAAAAAACATCGAAGGAAAAATGCCGGAGGACATGCCTATCATATGGGTTGGTGATTTTAATTGTTATTTGTGCAAGCATAGTGAACAGGGCATTTGTGGTCTGGGCAACGATAAGAAAGACACACCTCCACACTTTGCCCATACAAACACTGGGGATTTGTTAAATGAAATGGTTTTCCAACTTGATCTAGGGTATGCAAACGATCTGTGCTCACCCCCTATAACCTTTCATCCGACTTTTAATGGCAGGGGTTGTAATTCAACCATCGATTTTGTTTTATTGTCCAAGAGGTACTCGGGTAATGTAACCACTTGTAACACCCTTGATATTTTAATGAGTGACCACTATCCAATTTCCTTAAATCTTTCAGTAAGAGGTATGACGAGAAGAACCAAAAGGAATGCATTACATAATTCTGATATCCATCTCGCCAGTACCAATGGGTACACCCTAAAGTGGGCAAAAGTAGATCCCGGTGTATTTCTTCAACGATTCATTAAAAAAACTTCGAAGGAAATAGATATATGCCTTTCACAGTGCAGGGATGATGAGAACATTTTTTATGCCTTTCTTAAATTCACAGATGAGGCTCGGAATTTATTAACAAGGGAAAAGCATGACACAGTGCGTAATACTCAGGGCTGGTTTGATAAAGAATGTACGAAGATGCACACCCTTCTGAAAAATACACTGAACAGTAACCCTAGATGTAACGAAAAAGTAAGACAGGCTAGAACCTTATATCGACTAGCCCTAAGGAAACGAAAAGCACAATTAAAAAGGGAAGCATGGGAGGTCTTACACCAGGCCTGCCTAAATAAAGATAACATCGGATTTTGGAAAGCGGTCAATGCTCCTTTCCTTATGAACAGAGAGACTGATATTATAGATATGGCTATCACAGGAGACAAGTGGGTAGAATTTTTCATGGGGCTTCATAATGATGAGCCTGTTACCACAATCTCCACGAAAGATAACAACGAATGTGGACCCTTTCCCATAGATATTGATATCTCTCTTGAGGAGGTCATTAGAGCAATAAAGGAAAGCGCCCCAGGGAAAGCACCGGGCCCAGACAGCGTCCCGGTGGATATCTATAAAACTAACATGGAACTGTGGGCCCCACTTTTAACAATTGTGCTTAACAGCTGTAATCACTATAGGTTTATACCTACCTGGACTGATGCCATTGTGATCCCCATATTTAAAAAGGGGGACAGAAACGAACCCAGCTGCTAACGCCCTATCTCCTTATTGGATGCCTTTATGAAACTTGCAGGGAGAGTGATTCTAAACAAGTTACAGGCATGGGTGGAAGATATGCGAGTCTTATCAAAGCTCCAATACGGTTTTCGCGTAGGGTTAGGCACAACTGAACAGGGACTTAATCTATCACTAATTATAGACAAGTACACAAAAGCAAAACAGGGCAAACTTTACCTAACGTTTGTGGACCTAAGTTCCGCCTTCGATTGTGTCAAACATAATAAATTGTGGAGTATCTTGGAAGAATTAAAGGTTGACCCACCGTTGTTAACCTTCATCAAGGAGTTGTACAGGGAGGCTGGGGCAAGGGTCCGATACGGGAAACATGGGGAGTGCTCAGCAAAGTTCTCCATCAGGAAAGGAGCGACGCAGGGGTGAATACTTGCCCCTCTCCTTTTCTCACTCTATATTAATAGTTTAGGACAATATCTGAGCGGATATCAATGTGACTACCCCATTATAAAGGGAACCCCTGTCCCCATCTTATTGTACGCGGATGACGCGGTAATAATGGCGCGGACGCAAATAGGGTTACAGAGGTCTGTCAGCCACTTTGTCGCTTACATGAAAGACAGGGGCCTAAGGGTAAATACCACTAAAACATACACCATGAGTTGTGGTACAAACAAAAAAAAGACATGTGACATTTTATTGATAGCAAAAAAGTCGAAAGTACGGATACTTTTTCATACTTAGGCATAAACTCCGACAGAAAGGGTTCATGGAAAGCAGCCATGAAGGCTAGAAAACTGAATTTTTCAAGAGCGACAGGAGCAGTTGTCAACTTTGCTAAGAAATTAGGTGGTAGACCTGTCCCAGAGCTGCTGGCAATTTACAAATCTAAATGTATTACAACAGGGACATATGGAGCAGGCATCTGGGGCATTGAGGAAGTAGAACAAATCCAATGTCTTGAAAACACTTTTATCCGTTACTTACTAGCTGTCCCCAGTACAACTGCCACTTTTAGCTGCCATAGGGAACTTGGTCTTCCTTATATTTCTGATACTATCAAAACCAACCCTTTACTGCTATGGCATAAGGTCTGGGTATCGGAGGAGACTGGTTTTAATAGAGACGTAATCTTAGACTGCCTTAAATCAGACAGGGTGGCTAAGATGCCATGGACTAATTACATAAAAAGATTTACATATGAAATTGGCCACCCAGAATATTTTGATTCCCCAAGCTCCATGGAAATGGTAACAAGAAAAGCACTAAAAGACACCTGCTTGAGTCACCTAGAGAATAAGCGTTGGCTAGTGGAGAGGGGAAAAAATCAGTCATGGACAACCACCTGATGACAACATGCATAGGCCTACAACCTTATCTGGCATTGGTACAGAGTAGCTATTGTCGCATGCTTTTGGCTCGTTTTCGCTGTGGGTCCTTTTTTAGACTGGTCACGTTTCCTGAAAAAAATGATTGGTCGAGTAGGTTGCCCATTTGCCCATGTGACGATATATCAATTCAAACAACTCTGCACTGCACTTTATTCTGTAAGTATTATGTTACACCAAGAAAAAAGTTTCTAATCCCCACTCTCAGAAGCTGGGGCCTAAGACAATGCAGAACAGCCTTTCTAAGGTTACAATTGCTGAAAAATGAACAAATCATTATGATTACTTCCTTGTTTTTAAAGGCTGTTATTAAGTACCGAAATACAATGTGAACTATCCATAAAAACTGTGTGTATATATATGGATTATTTATTTGGCCCCTGTAATGTAATATAATATGTAACATAATAAGATTATGACGTTTTCGAATTATGTAATAACACCGCGAGAAGTTTTTCATGCCTGTTTTTAATAACTTGTGTTTTTATGACTTTTTAAACTAAATCTCAGAGATCCTTTGCAGTTTTTGTACACTATGCATTACCTCTGCACATGTGATATCTTTTTTTTTTTTTTGCACTACAATTTTTTAAACTATCTTGCCTGCACTCTACAATGAAATTATGGAAAACGTGGTCATGTTTCTAATAAGTGTATATAATATCGAAGTTACCTCCTTGGATTCTGTTTTATAATATTTTTTGTATAATCTGTTTTTACCCTATTATCTTTTTTAATGTGAATGTTGAATTTCTTATGTTATAATATGCTTTTATGGTTGTAAACTACTACACCGAATAAAGCTTCTTTTGATTTGAATGTTATGTTAAAATGTAAATAAATTAGTTTATATTAATTTAAGTTTTATGTTTAATTTATATGTGTATTATGCATTTTGGAAATGTTTATTTAAATTATAAAGTAAAAAAAAAATTCTGAAAAAAGTACTCTAGTATTAATTTTGTTATCAGAGTATTTTTTTAACATTGGGTAATTTAATTAAATATTGTGTTATAAAATAGTATGTGTTGTAGCAATTATTTTAATAAATTTATATAAATTTTATTATATAAATTTTTAATATTAACCTCGAGTATTAATTTTAATACTCAAGTATTAATTTTAATGCTTGTGTATTAATTTTCATTATTTACGTTTTAATACACTTCCCCACCCAAAACCCCTGTTTTCCCTGCATCCCGCTCCAGGGGTTTATTATACTAAAAAAATATATATATTGCGTTGTAAATGTGTGCGTTGTTGTAGTATGCGTTGTAATGGATCATTCAATTTATTATACTACATTTGCGTTGTAATGGTATGCGTTGCAAAACCTTGCGATGTAATGGTAGTTGCGATGTAAAAGTTGCGTTGTAAAAGCATGCGTTGTATTTGTTTGCGTTGTAACGTCATATATTCACTGGAAATGTCTGAATCCAATGTAATAGTATTGTGGGAGAATCTTTGTATGTATTCTGTAGTAAAAGGTTTCTTGTTGCAGGTTTGTAATTGGTGCATATACGGAGAACAATGTACTTGTGTAGTTACGTGTTAAATTCTTTGTCAGTTGACGGAACCCTCATTTTCCCACTCATTTTCCCCCCCAAGGTAAATCTATGCTGAATTTATTATCGACCTTTAATGTATTCTTTGCTGCTAACCATATTGATATCATTCATGTAACTGCTTATATAAAGCCTTAAACTTTGACCTGTGTCTGTCATGTCATTATCTTATGCCTATACTGGAGCGTACGGGTATTAGAGATGGGTCCAGTCGGGGAGCACCAAACTCTAAAGGGACTACACCACTCCTGGCTCGAGCCATTGTTGTTCTAAGGAGAGTAGAGGCGAAACAAGGGGGCAGATAATGGTAGCAACAACTGAAAGAGAGGTTAATGGGTGTGTAGGTTCAGTATAGAGTGTGAGGTATTGCAGGCTTCAGGACAGTATATGTTGGGGCTTTTTCAGAATATAAAGTGATGCATTTAGGAATACCACTGTTGGGCAAGTAGGGGACGCTTCAATTAGAAAATGTGTTGACCTTTATCATAGTTTGCAACTGAATCTCTAGTCAAATTCACTCTTATTCAGAAGCACTTGGAAGCATGGAACAATAGCAGGCTAGGGCTTTGCTTGACAGTAGGATGTTAGAAGGATACAAAATGCCCAACCAAACTGTTGGAAATTTGTGGATTTTTTCAGAGCAACTAATATAGTCCACACTCCTGAAGGTACTTTACTCCCTACTTTACTCCCTTCACACTTTGAAGTATCTAGGTCTCTTTCCCTTGTTTTTTTAGAATGACCACAGGGTGGAGAGGAGGATTACTACTATATGGGATTGTGTGCTGCAGAGCTCCTGCTGTTCATTAAAACAATGAGAGATCAATCAATCAATCAATCATGTCACTTATAAAGCGCACTACATACCCGCGAGGGTCTCAAGGCGCTGGGGGAAGAAGGGGGTGGTGCTGCTACTGATCGAAGAGCCAGGTCTTGAGGAGTCTTCTGAAGGCCAGTAGGTCTTGGGTCTGTCGGAGGTTGGTGGGGAGGGTGTTCCAGGTCTTGGCGGCGAGGTGGGAGAAGGATCTGCCGCCGGCGGTCGTTTTCCGGATGCGGGGGACTGTGGCGAGGGCGAGGCTGGTCGAGCAGAGCTGGCAGGTGGGGGTGTAGAAGCTGAGTCGTCTGTTGAGGTAGGCTGGTCCGGAGTTGTGGAGTGCTTTGTGTGCGTGGGTGAGGAGCTTGAAGGTTATCCTCTTGTTGACAGGGAGCCAGTGCAGGTCTCTCAGGTGGGGTGTGATGTGGCTGCGTCGGGGGATGTCGAGGATAAGACGTGCAGAGGCGTTCTGGATGCGTTGCAGCCGTCTCAGGAGCTTAGCCGTCGTTCCTGCGTAGAGGGCATTTCCGTAGTCCAGCCTGCTGGTGACGAGGGCCTGGGTGACTGTTTTTCTTGTTTCGGTGGGGATCCACTTGAAGATCCTGCGGAGCATTCGGAGGATGTTGAAGCAGGATGAGGAAACGGCGTTGACCTGCTTAGTCATGGAGAGGGTGGGGTCGAGGATGACCCCTAGGTTGCGTACGTGGTCGGTGGGTGGCGGGGCTGTTCCCAGTGATGTTGGCCACCAGGAGTCGTCCCAGGCTGAAGGGTTGGAACCAAGGATGAGGACCTCCGTCTTGTCCGAGTTCAGCTTCAGGCGGCTGGTCCTCATCCATTCGGCGACGGCCTTCATTCCTTCGTGGAGGTGGGCTTTGGTGGTGTGAGGGTCTTTGGTGAGGGAGAGGATCAGCTGGGTGTCGTCGGCGTAGGAGAGGATGTTGAGGTTGTGCTGTCGGGTGACGTGGGCGAGGGGTGCCATGTAGATGTTGAACAGCGTTGGGCTGAGGGAGGAGCCTTGGGGTACGCCGCAGATGATCTTGGTGGCCTTGGATCGGAAGGGGGCGAGGCGGACGCTTTGTGTTCTGCCGGAAAGGAAGGATGTGGTCCAGTCCAGGGCCTTCTCTTGGATCCTGGCGTCGTGAAGGCGTGTTCGTAGTGTGTGGTGGCAGACCGTGTCGAAGGCGGCTGATAGGTCCAGGAGGATGAGGGCTGCTGTTTCTCCGTTGTCTAGCAGGGTCCTGATGTCTTCGGTGGCGGCGATGAGGGCGGTTTCGGTGCTGTGGTTGCTGCAGAAGCCGGACTGGGAAGGGTCCAGGATGTTGTTCTCCTCGAGGTAGCGGGTCAGTCGTTTGTTGACGATTTTCTCGGTGACCTTCGCGGGGAACGGGAGCAGAGAGATGGGTCGGAAGTTCTTGAGGTCCTTGGGGTCGGCCTTGGGTTTCTTGAGTAAGGCGGTGATCTCGGCGTGCTTCCAGCTTTCCGGGAAGGTTGCTGTCTCGAAGGAGATGTTGATTATTTTCCGGAGATGGGGCGCGATGGCTGTACTGGCTTTGTTGAAGATGTGGTGAGGGCACGGGTCTAGCGGTGAACCGGAGTGGATGATGTTCATGATCTCGCTGGTGTCCTCAGTCGTTGATGTTGGTCCAGGAGAGCAGGCGGTTGGTGGTTGTGGGGGCAGTGGTCTCGGTGGTTGCCGGGCGGTCGTGGTGTTGAAGCTGTCGTGGATGTCGGCGATTTTGCGGTGGAAGGAGGTGGCCAGTGAGTCGCACAGGTCTTGCGACGGCTGGATGTCGTTGGTGTTGGAGCTGGGGTTGGAGAGTTCCTTCACGATGTTGAAGAGCTCTTTGCTGTTGTGTGCGTTGTTGTCTAGGCGGTCTTTGAGTGAGGCCCTTTTGGCGGATCTGATGAGGTGATGGTGATTGCGGGTGGCGCTCTTGTGGGCGGCGTAGCTGTCCGCTGTCCGTTCGTGGAGCCAGATCTTCTCCAGTTTTCGGCATGTTCGTTTGGAGGCCTGGAGGTCTTCGGTGAACCAGGTGGCTTTCTTGCTGGTGTGGCTGTTGGGCGGATTCTTGAGCGGGGCGAGGGTGTTGGCGCAGTCGTCAATCCACTGTCTGAGGTTGCGGGCGGCGGTGTCGGGGTTGGAGGGTTCGGCGGGTGGGCTCAGGGCGAGGGTTGTGGTTAGCTGGTCTTCCGTGACTCTGCTCCAGCAGCGGCGAGGCATTTGTTCGGTGCGGTGGTGCGTGGTGGGCTTCCTGTAGGTGAAGTGGATGCAGTGGTGGTCAGTCCAGTGGGGTTCGGAGGTGTGGTTGAAGGAGACGTGTGGGCTTGCGGAAAAGATGGAGTCTAGCGTGTGGCCGGCGGCGTGGGTGGGTGTAGTCACGAGCTGTCTGAGTCCGAGGGTGGCGAGGTTGTCGATCAGGGTGGTGGAGTTGGTGTCCTTGTTGTTCTCGAGGTGGAAGTTCAGGTCCCCGAGGAGGATGTAGTCCGTGGAGGCGATGGCGTGTGTGCTGACGAAGTCAGCGATGGAATCGCTGAACTGTGGTCGGGGTCCGGGGGTCTGTAGATGAGGGTTCCTCTGAGGGTGGTGTTGGGATCGGTGTGGATCTGGAAGTGCATGTGTTCGGCAGTGCGGAGGGTGTCGTCGGTGTTGGTTGAGACTCTGAGGGTGTTCCTGTGGACGATGGCGATGCCTCCTCCGACTCCGTTGGTGCGGTCCCTGCGGGTGATCTTGTATCCGTCCGGGATGGCAATGGCGATGTCGGGGGCTGAAGCGGGATTCAGCCAGGTCTCCGTCAGGAATGCGACGTCTGGGGAGGTTGAGTCGAGAAGGTCCCAGAGTTCGATGGCGTGTTTGCGGGCGGAGCGGGTGTTGAGGAGGATGCAGTGGGGAAAGTTTCTGACCGCAGTTGAAGCTGTTCTGTGTTCTGGGTCATTCCTCCATTTTGAGTAAGTAAAAATCCCTCATGACAGAGGGAAGAAAATGGATCCCAAATAGAAGGGGTCAGCAGACACCATGTCCTGCTTAATTTTATGCTGGAGACTGCCTGTCCAGCAGTTCACTCTATGGCGAACAAGCTGCACGGATGACGGAAATGCGTGTCCACTTCCTTCACCCTTCAAAACATAGTGCCACGTCTGATTCCACACAGTTGAGACACAATGGTATTGTGGTCTGGTGACTCCCTTAGGAAGTTTCCAAGACAAAGGAGGCTTGACCCTCAATTTCCAGGATAAAAAAAAATATATTTCTTAATTCGTAATCCTTACTCTTTAACGTGTATTATGTGCGAATGAGTTGCTACTCACTTCAGTATTACTCCATTTGGATGAGCTGGGGGGAGCAGAATATGCACTCTTCTTGTATATTATGGATTCAAAATGGCACCGCATTTTAATCTTTGGAAAAATATAAGATACCTTCAATCTGCAATACTCTAGTGTACAGTCTCAAACAATGTTTAAATCAAAGAGCATTGATAGGTCTGCTCTGGTTAGGTCTGGCATGACAACTCAGATATCTGCACCACGTATTGTTGAAAATTCTTTCAAGTAAAAATAGAGGTGAGATGGGAGCAAGGTGACACGTGCTCTCCTCAGCCCTGGCCTGCCTCTACGCAGCCTTCCTGGACCATATTTTGTAGTCCAAACAAAAGAAGAGATCCAAATTATTCCTCCTGCAGCCCACCCACATAGACGAAGTGAAAGGGTGATCAGCATCCAACCCGAAGCAAAGTGGAGAGAGAGGACGCAGCCGACAAGTTGGCGGCCGCAGGCCCAGAGAAATGCGAACAGTAACATGGAGCCCAAGAAGTCAGATCATTATTGAATGGGAGCCGATCCTAGGCCCAGGTTTCTGACACATATATGGGGCCAGTGGAGTGGCGGAGTGAAGCATCTCGAGAGATGGGCGAGGAGAGAACTACAGAATGACGCACCTTACATACAGGTTTCCCAAGGGGGAGTGAGTTGGAGGCTGCTGGAGCATCAGGCCCCTCAGCATCTCTCAAAAAGCATACAAGGAAGCATCAGGCCTGAGTCAAGAGATCCCAGCAGACCTGTGAGCAATAAGTAGTCTATATATCAAATAAGCAGAGTTGGGGGCACTGTGAGGAATGGGATAACGTGAGCACAGCCAGGCTGTGCCACAAAGAATTAGAATTTAGAAGCAACTAAAATAGGGGGTCAACGAAGCACGGAACAATCAAGTTAATGGGCCACTAGATATCTTTGCTGCTTGGGGATGGTAACAGAGGAGGCAGCGTGAGAAAGCAGAAGCCCACCCTGGGATGTAATTTTCTCCAGAGAAGGAACAATACCAGTGAAACTAGCAGCAACCAGCAAAAGACAGTACTTAAATGCTATCTAGGATTAGTTATTGACTGGGCAATGAGCCAGAGAACCCTGGTAAAGCAAATGGGCTGTGGTCTGTTATGTCTCTGGGCCCTGTTATTTATTGTGTGAGGTGTGTCTTTACTGCAAGTATGTGAAGACGTGTATAATCTAGGTCATATTCTGTCTGTAGTTCCATGAAAGATATAATCGCCTGGCCCGATAGAACATCCCCCTATTTTGAGATCCCTATATCATGTCTCAGGGTTTGAAGCTCTCCAGACCCAAGACCTGGGACAACCGTGTTGCATGTCGCAGTGGAGTTCCTTTTGTCAGGCTTCCCACCCACCGGAGCTCTGTAGTTTTCTCTTCAGGTTTGTAGATTCACTTTAGTCGCCGGAAGAATCTTGTTGGGAGTCCCGCCGTATATCAGGTGTAGGAGGGGGATGGCTTGCATTGCTCACCTTTGTGTGGCAAAGGCGGGATCTGCTTCGGTGTTGAACCACCATTCGTTTAGGACTATGACGTGAGACGCTTTATAGTACGAGAGTATATCTGAAGCTGCAATGCCCCCGTCATATGCAGATTTGTAATATTTGGAGAGGGCTATTCTTGGGGTGCGGTGACTCGACAAAGTCTCACAAGAGCAAGTTCAGCTTCTTTAAATAGAAGTTCGGAAGAGGAGAGACATAGTTCTGCAGCTGGTATAACAAGTGGGTCAAGACGACTGACCATTTTAGAAATGGAGGAGGGCCCATGATGGAAACGGGCAGCATCGTCCAATATGAGTGTTATGGATCTTCTCTCGTAGGGTATTTTCATGTATAGTCATAAGCGTTGAATAGTCCTTCCCATCTGCGGGGACCCCGGAGCAGTTTATTCAATATCACTTTTTACATGCTGGAGTTCCCCTTTCTTCGGGAAGGCCTTGAAAAGTCACTTAAGAAAGTATTAATGCAGCCTAAGGACCAGGCTACAATGCCCGGAATTCTTCATCTTGGAGACTGTAAGAAAATATGCGCCCAGTACATGAAAAATAATTATTTCTAAGGGCATAGAAAAAGAACCTTCACAAACCCTTTTCCTAGGAGAGAAATCAGAGATGAAGAAGTGCAGGGCAATGTAGCCTACAGGCTGCCATTATAAGTGAATAAAAAAGAGACTGTGCCTTTAAGAGCAGAGAGGCCTCCAATATCCTACCATAATCAGCCAGAGGCAGTTACCTCAGTTCTTTTTTCCGGCTCCTGCTGACAGGACCCTTGGAGTTGAACTCAACCTTTTTAGTTTTTT
Organism: Calotriton arnoldi; assembly: GCA_963921515.1. Taxonomy (NCBI): domain Eukaryota; kingdom Metazoa; phylum Chordata; class Amphibia; order Caudata; family Salamandridae; genus Calotriton; species Calotriton arnoldi. Next base: position 1,490,406 of record CAWUFW010002978.1, read on the forward strand.
TTCTTTAACTTAGAACTTTAAAGTTCAGTGTTTTTGCTTCACTCAACGTCTTTTGTCTTTCTCTGTGGAGTAAAGTGTTTTCCGGACAAGAAAGAGGCTTTTTTTCTGTTTATAATGCCATCTCTTATTGACAAATGTCCTCGCTGTGGCAGGAAAAAAGACCAAAACAGACCCCCACGAGGACTGTATTATTTGTATAGCATCTTCTCATCTTCTGCCTCTTGTGAAATCTGGCAGACCTTCTCCAGACGAACAATGTGTGACAGGGAGAAGATTCACCTGCAAGGAAGGGAAGAAAGAAGAAAACAGCAAGAAGCCAGTGGGACCTCTGAGCGAGGGGGAGGTAACTCTTCCACAAGAGCTCTTCCTTCAACCTCCAGTGGACATGGGAGATCCGAGAGGCATTTTTTCAGGCAGAAAACGCTATCAGTCCCGGTCGACGTCGAGGCGCTCGACGTCTAGAGGAGGTACAGCACCGACATGCTCGCCGTCATTGACTGGCTTGACGCCGTACAAACCTCAACATCAAGAACCACTCGAGCGAAGTCGGTAACTGCTTCGCACCATCAAGACTTGCGTCGACATCGAGGGATTCTGACTCACCCTCACCGAGAAGTAGACGGTCAATGTCGAGAGCCAAATGAAGACGATAGTGGTCGACGTCGAGAAGCCGGTCGACATTGAGTAACCAGCATCGACAGGGGTCAACGTCAAGAAGCAGACCATCGCCGAAAACCAGTCGACGACGACAAAGGTCGACGTCTAGAAGATCATCGACGAGACAGCGAAAACCCTCCAAGAGAAGGAGAATGACGATTCTCCAATTATTATGCAGAGAGAATCTTGATTTCATTGAAGACAAACGGAGGCTAACATTATGCAAATACTTTTATTTGCTGCCCAAACATGCAGCCCTTTAAAGAATGTAACTACATCACAATAAGTAGAACATTAGCAACATAACAAGGAGACAGTGCACACTCCAATCTCCCTCTTGGGCTGCGATGAAACAGCTGTACGACGTGATGATCCAGTTAATCCTTAACATTGTTATCCGAGAAAAAAACAAAAGACACTGTATAGTGAAAGCTATAGAGATGGATTAAAACCAATTTATTAGAGATAAGCATTACTGAACCCAAACCTCTCAGGGAGAGGAGGGTGGGATAATGTTAGCCTCCGTTTGTCTTTAATGAAAACAAGATTCTCTCTGCATAATAATTGGATAATCGTCATTTCATTACAAGACCGGAGGCTACCATTATGCATGTTTAAAGCCATGTAGAGCTACACTGCTAATATGCTCTATTGGTCTCAAGTAAAACTTTGAGAAAGTACCTGCGTTAGACCAATCTGCAGCTTTAAGTATTTCGGGCAGGGATCCCCCAGCCCAAAATTCTTTGCTAGCCATTGCACCCCTAGAGGAGTGAGCTCCAAACCTAGAGAGATCCACGCCAGCTTCATGCATAATCAAACGGACCCATCTGGCCAAGGTTGCAGAGGAAACTGTTCTAAAAGGACTAACATATGATAAGAGAAGTTGATCAGTGCCAACAGGTCAAAAACGTTGAAATCTTATTTTCATAACACTTCATGCAGTTCACAACACACAGTTTTTCGCACTCATGAAGAAAAGGGTAGAAGATAGACTGACATTGTTTTGGCTCTTTTCCAAATATCGAAATGAACGCCATCAGAGGAGTAAAACCTATTAGAAAGTTCCAGGGCTTTTATGTCAGAGACCCTTCTAAAGGAAATTAAACACAAAAGAGTCGCCAATTTCATGGAGATTCTTTTAAGGGAGAGTAAGTCATTAATAGGCCAAGAAAGGAAGAGATTAAAGATAAGGTTAACATCCCAAAGGGATTCGTAACGAGCCTTGGGAGGTCTCATTGACCTAATCCCCTTCATCACTCTTTTGATTATGGGGTTGCTACCAATAGCAAGGTTATTAATCAGGGAATGACCCGAAGAGATTGCTGATCTGTAGCAGTTGATGGTTCTGAAAGAAAGACCTGAATCGAAGAGATGGGCAAGATAATTAGCTACCTGTTGTAGAGGGCACTGAACGGGATCCAAATCCCTTTCCAGGCACCAACAAGACCACTTTCTCCAAACACCCTTGTATCTTTTTTTTGGTTCCTGGTGCCCATGAATCTTCCAGTAGGCTCTTAGCCTCTCCCGAAAGGTCAGAATATCTGCCTGAATCCCTGATATCCTCCAAACAAGAAGGTTCATCCTCCCTTCTAGGACCAAAGGGTGTTCTTCTCCGTCCAGACCCTGGAGTAGGCCTAAGGATGATGGGATCAGCCGCGGGAAATCCGCCGCTAATTCCATTACCCCGGGAAACCAAACCTGGGATTTCCAAAAGGGAGTTACAAGAATGATGGAGCACGACTCTAGTCTCACTTTCCACAGTAATCTCTGAATCATTGAGAAGGGGGGAAAGGCATAACCCTTGATCCCCTCCCAAGACTGGAGAAAGGCATCTACCCCTGACGCATTCGGGTCTGGCCTCCAACTGAAGTATCGCTGGACTTGGTGAGTTAGTCTGCTGGCAAACAGGTCTACATGGATTGGGCCCCAAAGCTCTTGGATCAGGGAAAAGGCTACGGGATTCAATTTCCAGTCGCTGGAATCGTGGAGAAAACGAGAATTCCAATCTGCTCTCAGATTCTGAGTTCCCGGAATGAATTTTGCCCTGAGAGAGATCTTTTGATCCCAACAAAAATACCATATTCGCTTGGCAATATCCGAGAGATTCTTGGATCTTGCACCCCTAGGCGATTTATATAAGAGACAGCCGAGAAATTGTCCAAGCGGATTAGGGTATTTGAGTTCTTTAGTAACTCTTTGAAGCTCATAAGCGCGTTTAAGGCTGCTAGCATCTCCAGAGAGTTTATGTGAAGGGATTGCTCCTCTAAGGACCACCTTCCCCCGGTCTCTAAATTGTTTAATCGAGCACCCCAACCACGGTTGCTCGCATCAGATTCTAGGGTAAAATCTGGGACGTTTCCGAAAATACCTTTCCCATTCCATGCTTGAAGGTTTTTCAGCCACCAGTGAAGATCTTCTCGGGCGTCCTCCGAGAGGGGCAGTGAGTCTTCGTACCACAGGCCTTTCCTCAGACCCAGAGCTTTTAGTCTTTGCAGGCCCCTGTAATGAAGGGGGCCGGGAGAAATGGCCTGGATAGAGGACGAGAGGAGACCCAAGACCCTGGCTAGGTCTTTCAGACGGATAGAATCTTTTGAAAGAACAAGTGAGACGTGTTTTTTATCTTGGTAACCTTCTTGTGGGGAAGGATTAGGTTGGAAAGGATAGTATTTACCTTGAAACCGAGGAATTCCAACTCTTGTGTCGGAACCATAATAGATTTTTCCAAATTTATGATGAAGCCTAGGTCCCGAAGGAGGTCTACGGTTTGAGAAGTCGGCACTCAAAGAACGACTGGACAACAACGCCCATGACAGCAAGGAACTTTTCAGCATCGTCAAAGAGTTCTCCAACCCCAGCGCCGGAAACAACGACATCACCCCCTCGCAAGACCTCTGCAACTCACTCTCCGCGTTCTTCCACCGCAAGATCACCGACATACACAACAGCTTCGACGCACAAACAACGCACCCTACCGCCGAACCAATGCCCGCCACCACCACCCTCTGCAACTGGACCCCGATCAACACCGAAGACACCACCCGCACAATGAACTCCATCCACTCCGGATCACCAACCGACCCCTGCCCACACCACGTCTTCAACAAAGCCGACGCCACCATCGCACCCCATCTCCGGGACATCATCAACTCCTCCTTCCACACCGCCACCTTCCCGGAGAGCTGGAAGCACGCCGAGCTTACCGCCCTCCTGAAGAAACCAACGGCGGACCCCACCGACCTCAAGAACTACCGCCCCATCTCGCTCCTTCCGTTTCCGGCCAAAGTCATCGAGAAGACCGTCAACAGACAGCTTGCCGCCTTCCTCGAGACGAATGGATCCCTCGACCCCTCGCAGTCCGGGTTTCGGGCCAACCACAGCACCGAGACCGCCCTTATCGCAGCCACCGACGACATCAGAACCCTAACCGACAACGGGAAACAGCTGCCCTCATCCTCCTGGACCTCTCCGCGGCGTTCGACACCGTCTGCCACCGCACCCTAGTGAAGCGCCTCAGCAACATCGGAATCCGAGAGAAAGCACTGGAATGGATCATCTCGTTCCTCGCCGGAAGAACCCAGAGAGTCCGCCTCTCCCGTTCAGATCCGAAGCCACCGAAGTCATCTGCGGCGTTCCACAAGGATCCTCACTCAGCCCGACCCTCTTCAACGTCTACATGAGCCCCCTCGCAGCCATCGCACGCCGACACAACCTCAACATCATCTCCTACGCCGACGACACCCAGCTGATCCTCTCCCTCACCAACGACCCCACCACCGCCAGAGCCAACCTGCACGACGGGATGAGAGACGTCGCCGACTGGATGAGGAACAGCCGCCTTAAACTGAACTCAGACAAGACGGAAGTCCTCATCCTGGGCTCATCACCCTCCGCCTGGGACGACTCCTGGTGGCCCCCGGCCCTGGGCACCGCACCCAAGCCAACGGACCACGCACGCAACCTGGGCTTCATCCTGGACTCCTCCCTATCGATGACCAGACAAGTCAACGCCGTCCTCATCTTCGTGCTTCAACACCCTGCGCATGCTCCGCAAGATCTTCAGATGGATCCCCACTGAAACCAGGAAGACCGTCACCCAGGCACTCGTCACCAGCCGACTGGACTATGGGAACACCCTCTACGCCGGAACCACAGCCAAACTTCAAAGAGACTCCAGCGCATCCAGAACGCCTCCGCACGACTCATCCTGGACATCCCCCGACACAGCCACATCACCGTACACCTGAAAGACCTGCACTGGCTCCCCGTCAGCAAGAGAATCACGTTCAGACTCCTCACCCACGCACACAAGGCCCTCCACGACCTGGGCCCAAAGTACCTCAACGACCGCATGTCCTTCTACACGCCCACACGCCAGCTACGATCAACCAGCCACGCCCTCGCCACCGTACCACGCATCCGCAGAACCACCGCCGGAGGAAGATCCTTCTCCTACCTGGCGGCCAAGACCCTGGAACTCCCTCCCCACTCACCTTCGGCGAACCCAGGACCATCTCGCCTTCAGGAAGCAGCTCAAGACCTGGCTGTTCGAGCAGTAACTTACCCCCTCCCCCAGCGCCTTGAGACCCTCCCGGGTGAGTAGCGCGCTCTATAAATGCCGTGATTGATTGATTGATTGATTTGTAGATGTTTCTGTAGTTCTAACTCGTCCTGGGACATAATGAGGATATCGTCTAGGTAGATTATTAGGCAAACCCCTCTCTCCCTGAGGTAGCTGACCACTGGGCGAAGGACCTTGGTGAAGCACCAAGGTGCGGAGGACAGGCCAAAGGGGAGACACTGGAACTGATAAAGAGTTCCTTTCCATGTGAACCGAAGATACTTTCGGAAGTCCTCGTCCATGGGTATCGTAAAATAGGCATCCTTGGCTTGCAAAATGTCCCTCAAAAGATGGATACCCTCCATCTTGAAGTGTCTGTACGTTAGGAACTTGTTTAAATATTTCAGATTTATGACGGGTCGCCAACCCTTGTCCTTTTTTTGGACTAGAAAGATGGTACTTAAAAAACCTTTTGACATTTCTGATAAGGGGACTTTTATAATGGCCCCTTTGTCTAGCATTTGAGATATTTCCAGCTCTATCAGTTTCGAATTTTTCTTGTCTAGAGTCATCTCCCTTGGGATTTTTGCTTGGGACGGCTCTTCCCAAAAATCTATCTTGAACCCCACTACAGTTTCCAAGACCCACAGATCTTGAGTAATTCGTAACAAGTTGTGAGCAAAATGTTTCAGTCTCCCTGCCACCTTCAAGGGGAAGGGGGACTTCGGGCTTACCTTGAGAGGATTGGTTGGAGGATCTTGATCTGCCGCCACGGGCTCTTGAACCCCTTCCTCTCTGGGGGTAGAAGTTGGAGTTTGAACGGTAGCCTCTATAGGGGCGTGAGCCTCTTTCGTCTTGTGTGTAAAACTGGGACCTGAAGGAGCCGCGGCTGACAGGTTGTCCCCTCCTGTCAGCCCTTCCAAAAAGTGGTAGTCCTCCAAAAAACTCTGTGCATATTAGATTGTGCCTTGCTGAAGGCGTTGAAGGTGGACACGTACTTGCCCAAGGATTTAACAAAGTTATCACCGAATAAAAGCCCTTTTGCGTCGCACATGTCCTCCTTGGCAGATAGATCTGCAAGCTTGGGGTTCATTCTGAGGAGGACCGCCTTCCTCCGTTTAGTGATCAAATTGGCATTTCCAACGAAACAAATGGCCCGTTGGGACCATCCTCGTAGAAGTTCGGTATTGACCGGGGTATTGTTGGATCTAGCCTCTTCGGTCATGTCGAGGATTTTGGACAGGGGTCCAAGAACGTCAAGAAGCTTGTCCTGACATTGTTTCAGGCATTTTTCAATTCCCTTCCTGGGGTCCCTCCACGATTTGAAAATGAAGGTGATAACCTTGGGATCAAGATTGGGGGTGCTGCAAATCTTGTCCTCCCGAAGAGAGGCGAGGGCACTGCGTTCCGCAGCTAGGTTACGTGTCTCCTATCCAGTGGTTTCCTCACCACTGGGATAGGTGTTACCCACATGATCCATGGGCCACCATTACGGTGCTGCGAGGGTGGCGGATGGCAGTAGGATTAAACATTTCCCCGCCGAGGGGGTCTTTGACGGTAAAAGATGAGGTGGAAGGATGGTCTAAGTCCTCATCAAGATCCTCAGGGATATCTGGATCGAAAATAAACTCGTCCATGGCCTCATAGTCAGTACTTTAAAATAAACTCGTCCATGGCCTCATAGTCAGTACTTTGCTGATTAAATAGTAAGGAATCGTCAGTGAAATCATTTGTCCCATAAAGGGTACCGCATTCTATAATGCCGCTACGGGCACCTCCTCTCTCTGTCCCAAGGAATTGGGATCTCTATGTGTGCTGCCATGAGCACCAACATCTTTTGTAGCGCGAGGAGCTACCAATCTCTATTGCATGGGTGAATGCCTCTTTCGTGTGTTTTCTTTTTTGGGGTACCTTACCCCTTTTTGGACCAGAGGTAGAGGGGGAGTCTCTGTCCGAGAGAGAAAAATAAATCTCCTCGACAGGGGACACCCTCTTCCTCTTAGACAGAGCAGCGTCAACTGCTTCCCTGACGGAAGATTTAAGCTCTTCCCCAATAAGCCTTTTAAGGCTATCTCCCAAAAGCTCCTTAGGGGGCTGGTGAAGGACATTTGCATCAGGGTCCATTTTAGAGTAGGTTAAAATGAGGTACAGTAATAGTCACAGTAGTGCAGGTAAGCACTCAAGATCAGTTGTGGTACAGTATATACAGCGAAAACCCTCCAAGAGAAGGAGAATCAACTCTTCATCTGATTCTCATTCCAGATCTCCATCTCTGGTAGAGGTACCTTCCTCTCCCATTCCAGTTTCTCCTCAACCGGATCCAACAGAGCCCCAGCCTCCGGTGCTACCAGCTCTGCCTCCCCTGCCGGCACCTCAGCTTCCAATATTACAGCCTCCAGCTCTACCGGCCCCTGTCCTTCCACCTCCTGTGGTCCCTCAGGTCCCTATCGTACCGACGCCTAGGAGATCACGCTCAGGGACATGCCATCGCTCTTGCCATTGTCACTCACGTTTTTTTCTACAGCATCACGCACTCACGGTCACACCGCCGATCTCATCGCAGGTCAAGATCACGTTCTCACCACCATCACCATGGGGATACGTCTTCTTCTACCAGGGGATACTCTCCTACCTTGTCGGACTCGCCTCAACCTTTGTCATCACCAATTGATGATATCAACACCTTTCAAGAGATCCTGTTTCAAGGCACATCTAAATTGAATATACCTATGGCAGTCCCCTCTCCATCGACTTCTGTGATTTTTGAAACTCTTCACCAACGCACGGCATCTAGACCTTTGCTTCCACTAGTACCGGGTCTCCTCGAGCCAGCCATGGAATTGTACCTCATTCCAGCGGTAGCAAAATCTGCCCCATCCAGGCTCCAGAAGAAATATCGGCCACCGGAACAAGATTCTCTGTTCTTGCGTGCCGACCCTCCAAAGGACTCAGTGGTGATATTAGCTGCACGAAAATCCCACGCTACATCACAATCAGCTACTTCTCCTCCTGATAAGGAGAGTAAAAAGTTGGACACGTCTGGACGCAAAGTTTGCAACATGGAGGCTACATCTATGAAAGCAGCCAGCGCCACAGCTCTCCTAGGAAGGTACGACCATGCCTTGTGGGATTCTATTCTCCACTTCGCGGATCACCTACCAAAAGAACACCGGGAGGATTTTCTGGAAATTGTATAGGAGGGAGTTATGGTTTCCAACCAGGTCATCAGTGCGGCAGCGGATTCATCGATTTTAGCTGCCCAGAGTTACTGTCATGGAGTCTCCTTACGTAGACATGCATGGCTTCGATTGACATCTCTGAAGCCAGACGCTCAAATACGTCTTCAGAATTTGCCTTTTTTGGGCTCTACTCTCTTCGGCTCGCACGCCGATGATGAAATGGCGAGAATGAAGACAGAAATGGATACGTTAAAAGTGGCAGGATTAGAAAAATCTAAAGAACATCGACGTTCATTCCGTCCCTACTACTGGCGTTTCTCTTCACAGAGGCTTCAAACCCCTCAATGGCAATACGGCAGGTCGCAACATTATCAACGGCTCTACCAGCCCCAACGCAAACAACAAAGGGGACGTACCTCTCAACAAGGTAGGCCGACAACCCGCGGCATCAAAACCCTGAATCCTTTCTTCCCCCTCTTCCGTTACTCACTCCGGTAGGGGGAAGTATTGCAAATTACCTGGCAGAGTGGCAAAGCATAACAGACGCCTGGGTCTTGAATATTGTCAAACATGGTTCTCATCTCAGATTCACTGCCGCACCACCACCCATTTCACCGAGGTCTTCCATGTCTCGCCTCAAGATTTTACAGAAGGAAGTCAACTCACTATGCCACAAGAAAGCTGTGGGATCAGTTCCTCGAAACCAACGAGGTCACGGTATTTACTCCAGATACTTCCATGTGCCAAAGAAGGGCAGACAAGAGTTCAGGCCTATTCTCGACCTTCGAATCGCCAACAATTAGATCCGAAAAGAAAAATTCGGGATGCTGGCTTTACATCAAATTTACCCTCAACTTCAACAGGGAGACTGGCTCTGTTCAATAGATCTACAAAACGCTTATTTTCATATTCCCATCGCAAAGTTATATCGAAAATTCCTGCGATACGGCGTGGGACAGAACCACTACCAATACGCGGTTCTACCATTCGGTCTCAAGTCAACCCCCAGCACTTTTTCCAAATGCATGGCGGTGGTGGCAGCACACTTACGTAAACACAGAATCTTGGTCTATCCTTATCTGGACGACTTACTGATCAAGGCCTCCACCTTCGCAGAAGCCCAAAAGTTTTTTCAATGGACCTGCAATCTGTTTCATCGTTTGGGTCTTCACATCAATGCTCAAAAGTCCACGTAAACACCAGTCCAGATATTACATTACTTAGGAGCTACCAACGACACTTTACAGGAAAAGGTGTTTCCTTCGGAGGAACAACGGTTATCCATTCTCCAGAAATGCATCAACTTCCAGCGGATGGCTCGGCCATCAGTTCGCATAGTCTCCTCGCTCCTCGAATCGATGGCCTCCTGCATATTTCTGACTGCCAATGCTCGCCTCCACATGCGCCCCCTCCAGGAGTGCTTGGAGGACGAGTGGGATCAGTTCTCAGGGAACTGGTAAGACAAGATAATTTTATCCACTCATGCTGTGAGATTACTCCAGTTGTGGTGTTCCCCCGAAAAATCTCCTGAGAGAAATGTCCTTTCACCAGCAGGAACCAACACAGACCATTGTGACGGATGCCTCTCTGCTGGGGTGGGGAGCCCACATGGATCACCTGCCGATACAAGGAATATGCTCCCTGAGAGAACAGACCTACAATATCAACCTTTTGGAACTCGGTGCAGTTCAACTGGCACTCAAGGCCCTTCATCCTTCGTTCACGATCAACACCCTACTTGTTCACACGGACAATACAACCACCATGTACTACCTGAACAAGCAGGGGGGGAACACGGTCCAGAGCCCTGTCACAAGAAGCTCAATCGATCTGGCACTGCCTCCTTGCCAGGAACTTGAGACCGATAGCCGCTCACCTGCCAGGTGTGCAGAACATCCAGGCAGACGCGCTCAGCAGGGCTCTCGACGAAAACCACGAGTGGGTACTGAACGAAGAGGTCGTACAAGATATTTTCAATTTGGGGGGCACATTTTCTACAGACCTTTTCGCCACAGCGGAAAACAAAAAAATGCCACGACTTTCACGCCAGATTTTACAATCCAAGGTCACTAGGGAATGCCCTATGGATCAACTGGTCCAACAAATTTCTTTATGCTTTTTCTCCCATACCGCTGATACCGGCAGTCCTGCACAAACTGTCAACCACGACAGCCAAGATGATCCTTATCGCCCCAGAATGGCCGAGACAACTGTGGTTCCCGGACCTCCTTCACCGGTCTATCCATCCACACCTCAGGTTGCCATGCAGGCCGGACCTTCTCACAAAGTTCAGGGGCCAACTGCTACACCCCAACCTCTCCTCCTTAAGTTTGGCAGCATGGCTGCTGAGATAGTACAGTATGGGCATCTAAACCTTCCTCAAGACTGTCTGGACATTCTAAAAGAAGCAAAATTACTATCTACACAATCTGCTTATGCCTTTAAATGGAATAGATTTTGCATCTGGTGCTCCTCCAGGCAGATCGATCCCACCTCTTGCCAGGAGGAGGTCATTCTCCCATATTTATTACACCTGGCTAAATCTGGCCTGCAGGAGGCTGGCTTAGTATATGGTGCACACTTATGTAAGTGGGCACCCTGCACTAATCCATACAACCCTTATGGTGAATTTAGTGGTCTTAGACAACCATAGAAAGCTCTCTAAGTGGTAGCTGTGGAGAGCAGCCTTCAGGCTTAGTCCAGAAGGAGTGTAAAGCAGCTTGTTTTACCAGAACGTAATCTTATTGGTATAAATTAAGTGAAAAAGAACCACACAGTTTATTTATAAAAATAGGTACTTAATATAAGACACTTACTAACACATACAAATATCTCCTACCCAGAGATATGCACAATTCACACTAAACTTCGCACTAAAAACAGGTAAGTAGCACAAATACACAGTGGTCGCCAGGGGGACACCAAACCATATACTAAAATAGTGGTATGCGAACCATGACTCAAGTCAAGACTATACTCAGAAGACGTAGAAGTGCTGGGGACCCAAGGAACCACCCAAGGTAAGTAGCCAGGAACCCCACGGAGGCCGTGTGCAGAGTGGGAACACGACCGCGTGCTCAATTCATGTCAATAGGTAATTCGCTGTTGCAATTTTAAAGAAGTACCCTTCCTAGAAGAAACCCCGTGGAAGACAGAAGGTTGGAGAGCCACCCACCCGTGGATACCCTAGGAACCAGGATACCTACACCAGGGAAGCCGGGTGCATAGGTGTGAAGTGGCGTCGGAAACCGCCGAACTCAATGGACAACTTCAGGAAGATGCCACTTCTGGAGAAGGTGAAAGTGTCCCGTGGAACCCAAAGGTGAATTGAAGTTGAGAGGTACCGCAAGCAGAGGGGACAGAGTCTATGCCTCTCAGGAGTGACCAGGAGGCACGGAAGACGAATGCCCACAGATGTCGGGTGCTGCAGGAGAGTTGACCGTGAACTTGGAGCTGCAGCTGTGTGGACCAGGCGATGCTGAAGACCAGGAGCCGTTCTCGAGCTGTCCGATGTTGGATGTCGAGAGTTGAGGGGACCGTGTCCGTCGGGAGCACCAACAAGCCTTGGCAACTGCAACCAACGTGGAAGGCAAAAAAGGTACGGTGTCGGGACCAGCAAGGTCCAAGTGACTCACCACACACAGGGGAGTCAGAGTAGGACCGAGCAATCAGGGGAGCCCACTGGAATCAAAGAAGACCCTCACAAGGACCCGCAGGCCGGAGGCACTGGAGTCGCAAGAGGACCTCGAGCAGCTCACCAAAGATGCAGGCCCACAGTGCAAGCGATGTGGTGAGGATGAAGATCTTGGTCACAGGAGATGGCTGAGGCTACTTGGAGCCTGAAGATCTTGGAGAAAGGAAGCAAACAAGCCTGTGCAACAGCAAGTCAACGCGGTACACAGGGGTTCTATTCCAGCGGTTCCGACGAGGGATACTGGCCTCAAACTTGGTGAGAGGACAGCGCAGGCCTCGAGGGAGTTGCAGAACCACCACCTGTGTTGCTGAGCCTTTTGGAGTCCGTGGGAGCCCAGGAGCAGCAGACCGGTCATCTTGGTAGCGGTGCCTGCAGATGCAGAGAAGTGACTCCTTCACTTCAAGTGAGATTCCTTCATGTGTCTTGGATGTCCACAGGCCTTGAAAGGTTCCTGTATGGAGCACGGACACAGATGTTGCAGCAGACTTTCAGAACGATGAGACTAGGAGCAGCAGGAGTCTTCCCAGTTGCAGTCTCGGAGCCCAGAGCGAAGTCCAGCGAGGTCCAGGATGTCCAGATGGTCGAAGAAGAAGTGGTGTCTTGATATGAATCTTGTCCCACAACGAATCTAGGGACCCACCCACAGGTAAGCCCTTAAATACCCTAAGGAAAGGGCTGGGACGATTCAGAGTTTCTTCCCAGAGGAGGGGCTGGACAGTGGGGAGGATACTCCCATGTCCTTTGTCCAGTTTCGCGCCAGAGGGCGAGCCAACGGCTCCCTGAGCTGTTTTTGAGCTGGACTATGCAAGGAGGGCACCAAATGTGCCCCTCAAGCAGACAGTGGTGCTGGCAAGCGCTCCCACCCTGCCCCAATACACTAAACCCTGTCTGGGAGGTGGTCACACCTCCCTGTGACAGGATATCTTTTGTTCTGCCTTCCCCTTCTCGAGCTTGGCTCAGCCGCAGGAGGGCAGAAACAGGTATCTGGTTGGCAGCAGCCCTAGCTTGCTGTCCGGTTCTGGAAGACTGGTACCGGGAGCACTGAGGGCCTCCCGTAGGCGATTTACAGTGCATGGAATCATACTTCCCACACCGTTTATGGTGTGGGGGTATGATTCCAACATGTTTGATACCAAACATAACAGGGTTAGTTACAGTCAGTTAAGAGACGGTCATCGCGTAATGACGCATGGCCCCTCTATATGTTATATGGCTGACTCACTTATAACCCGGGAGAATGGACTCACGCAGGGGTACCCTCTCACTTAGAACCGAGCACCCTGCCTTCAGGATTGAAAGGCCTACAGTAGGGGTGACATAGGTTTTAAGTGTAGAGAACTCAGCTATAGGGAACCACTCAGATATAGGGAACCTATATCTGTCATAAGTGGTGATAGCACCAGCTTACACAGGCTGCAATGGCAGGCCTGTAGTTACAGTTTTAGTGGACTCCCATGGGTGGCATAATACATGCTTCAGCCCATGGGGGACCCCTGATGTACCTATGCCCTGGGTACCTCAGTACCATATACTAGGGACTTATAAGGGTACACCAGTATCCAATCTGGGATGCACCCAAGTACTTACCATAACCAATTTATGGGAGAAAGCACAGAGACTGGGGTCCTGATTAGCAGGATCCTGGTCAGACTAGTCAGAAACAGCATAACACCAGGCAAAACGTTGGGGTAACCATGAAAGCAGATCCTACTTTCCTACATGGCCTTCAATACTCTTCAATCAGAGTCCACCTGTCTGCACTCATGGCATACAGGAAAAGCCCTTCACATCTTTTTTTTTTTAGGATTCTAGCTATTAAAGAGTATGTACCCATCCCAAGTTCCTACCTAAAGTGGTCTCAGATTTCCACGTAAATCAGTCGATGTTTTTACCCATGTTATTTCAGAACCCTTCTTCGCCAGCCGAGAGAGCCCTCCACTCGCTGGATGTGAAGAGGGTGTTAAAATTCTATTTGGACAAGACCAAGTCCATTCGCAAATCGCAACAGCTATTTATCAATTATAACAGGTTTGGCTACCTCCAAAGAGTCAGTCTCCAGATGGATTGTCTCTTGCATCTTCTGCTGTTATCAGTTAGCTAATAAATCTCTTTCGGGTAAGCCCAAAGCTCACTCTACTAGAGGCAAGGTAGCTACTACAGCCTTAAATATGAATATTCCCTTGGCGGATATTTGCAAGGCAGCTACTTGGAGATCAGTCCACACATTCACTAGACACTACTGCCTTGACACAGATGCTAGAGCAGATGCTCAAGCAGAACAGGCATCTCTCAGAAATCTCTTTGCCTAGCGGTGTCCATTCCTTTTGGTCTCAGTCGACTCCAACGCTTCAGGGGGGATGAGCTTGCTATTCTATTCAACGCTTATGACTATACATGGAAATCCCCTGTAACACCAGTTCTCTCGTAGGGGTATTTCATAAACAACCTTCCCTCCTACCCGGTGGAGTAGACAGATACTTTCATGCTCCGCTATTAATCTGCTAGTACAGCTTTCAAAAAGAACTGAAGTAACTGCCTCTGGCTGAGCATGATGGGATATTAGAGGTCTCTCTGCTCTTAAAGGCACAGTCTCTTTTTTATTCACATAATTAAGGCTCCCTGTTTTCCGTTTTTACTGATTTATACAGATAAATACAGACAGAAAACATTTATTTTCTTGTCTATTTATTTTTAAATGTGGTTAAAAACGGAAATTGGGTTGCTTTTTGAGTAATTCTAAATACTGTCTGCATGACTGCCAGACCAATAGCTGTGTGGATTGATAGGTAAGGGGTTAAAAAAGAAAGGAATTTTAGTAAAGAGGCTTTAACAGCAGCAGATATTCACAAGGTTGATACAGAAGTTTGCATATTTTCATAGAAGTGCACTGATTTATCTTCTGCGGGTGTTCACAGCACTGAAACCTGGCAAACATTCAAGCACGAGTGCATATTTATCGGTTAAATAAATGTGGAAATATACTAATTTCAGCTTCATTTTTCCACAAAGCCCGAAATAAATATGGATAAATACAGATAAAATTCTCAAAAAATAAATATGGATAAATACAGACGGAAATGTCCAAAAAAGAAATAACATAAAACCGGGAGCCCTACTTATAATGACAGCCTATAGGCTACATTGCCCTGCACTTCTTCATCTGATTTCTCTCCTAGGAAAAGGGTTCGTGAAGGTTCTTTTTCTGTGCCCTTACAAAGAATTACTTTTCATATACTGAGCGCATATTTCCTTACAGTCTCCAAGATGAAGAATTCTGGCCATTGTAGGCTTGTCCTTAGGCTTCATTATGACTTTCTTAAATGACTTTTCAAGGCCTTCCCGAAGAAAGGCGAACTCCACCACTTAAGAAGTGATATTGGATAAACGGCTCCAGGGTCCCCGCAGATGGGCGGGACTATTCAACGCTTATGACTATCATAGAAATACCCCTACGAGAGAACTGGAGTTATAGGTAAGAAACTATAGCTTCTATCACATACACCCCTAAATATGGACAGCCCACACAGAGGACTCGTATTGCCTTGACCCAGTCTAGCGCTTAGGAGGGACATGGCCGGGAGTTTACAGAGGATTTAGTCTTATTAATAGTATGCCTAGAAAAATACCAAAGACACCTAGTATATGGAGGACATGGAGTCTAGATTCCTGGGGTTTATCTAAGAACATCAGGACATCATCTGCATATAATGCAATCCTGTCTGAGATCCTGGGCATTCACTCTAGGCCTCCGACCAAGACATCTATCCTCAGCCACCCTGCCAGGGGTTAGATACTGAACAGTAAGGGAGATAATGGACATTCTGTCTCATTCCCCTATATATCAGGAATTGATTCAACAGTGAGGTCCCCACTTTCACTCTGTGGTACGAGTCTGTGTATTAGAGTTGTACCTCGTTAATAAACTTTGGTACAAAATTCAGTTTGTGTAGTAAGCAGAACAGGTAGTCCCACCATACAGAGTTGAATGCCTTATGAAAGTCAACTAGGAGACGTGCATGGGATCCAGGTATCCTGTCTGCTAGTGCATTGTAGAAGCATCCAATGTTGTGTTTGTGTGGCCCGATGAGGCATGAAGCCAGACTGATCCGGGTGGACCAGAGGGGCTATCAGTGACATCAGTCTATTGGTTAAGGTCTTGGCCCATATTTTGACTTCTAAATTAAGAAGGGAAATGGGACAGCATAAGGAACAGCGGTCCAGCGGGTGGATTGGTTTGGGTATGACCACAATTTTGGCTTAAAGGAGGAGTATGTCAGCAGCCTACCATGGTTGTTTTCAGCACTGTGCTTTTCTTGAACGGGTCTAAGATACCATTAACGTTCCATGTCAGGAGACGGACAGTGCCTCCAGTTTCAGTGTTAGCTGGTTTGGTCATGTGACAAGCCTATACATTAGTGGGTGTTCGGAGGAAGAGGCCCTCTGGGCTCAGGGTTGGTCATGGGAGTGTGCAGTGGTGTCTGATGTGGATGTATATGTAATGAAAAAACAGAATAGTAACAAACCTCTTCCCATATCTCAAAAACATGAAGTACCTGTAGTGTAATTAATGAAGAACTGTCACCAACCAGGCGACCAAACTGCAACATCATTCCTCTTCACCATCCCCTAAAATAGTCCCTGTAACTTAACCCACAAAAAAGAAGGTCCAAAATGGGCTATGGGGAGTCACTCTGTTTTGTGGCATATTAAGCGGATACAGGTAAGAACAGAGTGCACATAGGTACGAGGGGGCCAGTCCCCTCCTGCCATCTAGAAGGAGGAAGAGTGCTACCTATCTATAAGCTCAGGGTCCAAGAATCTTGAACGACGAGGTCCAAGGTCATCCGCGGAGCCTGTTGTGGAATACTGTTGCCTCAGTGTTCCTCAAGACCTCTGCTGCAGGTGCTTCCAGCTGTGATGTTGATTCCGGGATATCATAAAAGAAAGTTGTTGGACATGGCCCTTCTTAGGGGATTTCCCTAAAACTTTTAGCTTTTTGTCCTCCTGGTTTTTGCTGACTTTGTTTGTTGCCTTAGGATGCTGGGCACTTTCCCTCTGTACTGCAGCGGGAAAGCACGCATGCCCTTCCTACACATGCCAGAAAGTGGTGCTTACTTGATTGGTTTAGGTGTTGCACCTGTGACTGCACTGGCTAGTAGTGGGACGCAGCACTGATTGTGCCATTCATCAGAATAGCCTGTCAAACATTTATCATACTCAGGTTGGCCTTTCTCACTCAGTCTACCCTGAGCGAGCCTTTCACCACCCCAGAACACCCCTAGGGTACATCTTGTGGGGTGAAGGACGTGGTAGTTAAGCGGCTGGGTAGGTACACATGCGTGTTCTCTGTCTGGGTAGGGAAGAATCCCCAGGTGGGTTTCGCCTACTTAGGGGTTGGCTCTTCCCATGAGACACCTTGTGGGTTGTGCGGATCCTCTTGTTGTAGCCTAAGGGCCCAGGGCACCTTCACAATATAAATGCAGTGTGAAGGTGTTCACACTCTTCCTACCCATGTTAGGAAGTGGTGTTTACCTGATGTTTGTAAAACAGGTCACCAGCCTGCCACTGCAGGCCGGTGTGTGCGTACTTGCACCACTGATATGCTTAAACATGTGTCCAGCATGCCATTGCAGGTCGGTGGGTGCGCACTTGCACCTATTGTGATTTTAACCCGGTGTCCAGCCTGCCATTAAGGGCCGGTGTGCGCACTGGCACCTAGGATGGTTAACATGTGCCAAGCTTGCCATTGCAGGCCGGTATCTACGCACTGCCAACTATGGTGGTTTTAAACATGAGTCCAGCCTGTCAATGCAGGCCGGTCTGTGGGTAATTGCACTTATGCTCAGGCTGGATGCTAAATCACTAGCCCATCCTGAGGAGACCTTTCACTACCACTAGAGCACCCCTAGGGTAAATCCTGAGGGGTTAAGCAAGTGGTAGGTGAAAGGCAGGGCAGGTAGTGAAGAATACCCATGTGTGTTTTCACTATCTATGATGTTTGCTCTTCCCAGAGGTTAACCTGGGAGAATGGTGGAAAGTACTTCAGGCTGCAATAGTGGATTTCAAAGGAGCAGTCTCAATATTTCCTATCATTGGATTCACAACGACAAACCTTTTCCTGTGGTAATGGTGGTTTTGCCATTACTAACTTAGAAATGCCACTTCTCGCAAGTGGGCATTTCTCTGCTCTAAAACACTTTGTGTGCCTTTTAGTTTGACTCCATCCCACACGGGGGCTGGGGAAGCACAGCTGGGCATGCGACATCTATGAAACATTGGGCATGCAACTGGAACAACAGACTTCTTCCATTTGAGGGCCTGGCTGGATAGATTGGAGGAAGAGGTTTTGAAACTTGGCCTCTGGAGCCAGGTCATGGTCCAACTAAAGATTAAGATCTGCATTCCACGGCCTCATGGTAGACAGGACTGAAATTTAGAGATGACGTGTGGTTCAAAGGGAAACCCTCTGAACCACTGCCAACTTCAAAGGCACACTACAGTATAATTACTGGTGCCATACTTCAGCAGGGCAGAGACACACTTGTGGGAACTTGGGACTGGAGAACCTGGAACTGCGTGGTGCACACTGCTCGGGGAATCTATTGTGCACAAGGAAGATTACTGCCATTGAAAGGAATTGTGTGCCTTTCCTGAATAGTGGTTGGCCTGGGTTGGCTACCTGCTGCTGTGTGGCACCTTGAAGTGTGCTCTTCAAGGGCTTGTTGGCTTGCCCCATGTTCTTTCAGATGTCTCAGGGACATAAAAGATCTCCTACAAGGTACCCACATCGTCTACTTGTGGCACCTGGAGAGCGGAGACCTCTCAAGTGCCCACATTGTCTGCTGAATCACAACTGGTAGTGCAGCATGAGCGTGGAACTAAGAATTTTGCCTGGAGACCAGATTGCCTTGTCCAGAGCCCCATAAGTCTTGCCCAATTTAAAGCGTGTGGCCTCTGCATCGTGGGGACCTCGGCATGCATAAGAGTCTTGTTGGTGGTGACCAAATTCACCAGTTGCGGGATCTAGCATGGCCCACTTCGTCAATCGTGCTGCATCTCTCTTGTCCGACACACCACCTGCATGCTCATTACATGCGGTGTCCAATTCACAGGTTGCGACCCTCGGAGATGGGGGCATAACCATAGCAGTGCCTCATTCTACCTCATGTGGCATTGCTGAACTTGCTGGTGCAACCCGTATCATCGCGCATCAGGTGTTGTGCTCATTTCCAGGGAGGTACAGAATTTGCAACTCTTCATTGTGTGTTACCGGTATTGTCTGGTGCGACCGGTATCATCGGGCACCAGACAATGTGCCTCATTTTCAGAGAGGTAAGGAATTTGCAACACTTTGTTGTGTGTGACCGGAACTGTCTGGAGTGACTCGGAGTGACACGCACCAGACGTTGGGCCTCATTTCCAGGGAGGTACTAAGTTTGCAACTCTTCATCGTGTGGGACTGGAATTGTCTGGTCCAGCTCGTATTACCGTGCACGAGACGTTGTGCCCGGATTGCCTGGGTGCTACTCTGTTTGATGTGTCCCTGATGGAGTGCCTTTTTTCCGAGAGGCTTCACTGCTTAATTCTCCATTCATCGATTGTTCCCTTCTTGGTCCTCAGTGCAGCGGACCAACTGCCCTTTCCTCACCCAGCCCACAACGACATTGTGCTGCCAGGTATTATTGCTCAGCTCGGGCTTGGGTAGAGAGAGTGATTGACTGGGCTGAAGGAATGCTTCCGAGAGCGATCAGAAGCGGGTCAAGAGACTGCATGACCACCCCTGTGCTTCGCAGAACTAGGCTGGTGCCGGAAGGCTCTTGTGGAACCCTTTTAAGTGACCGACTATTGCCCTCAGCCTGCTTCTGCTCCACATCCTGTGGGTGCACTTCCCGAGTGGCTGCGAAATGCCCATTTGACGATTGCCTCCTAATTAGCCCTGCTACCTACCCCACCTATTTTCCTTGGACCCTAAATGTGACTTTGGCCGCGTGCAGCCTTGTATGCAGGGGGGAGAGCTGGTTATCTCCAATCTGTGGACGTAGGGTAGTCAGGGTGAGTTGGAGGGAGGCTTGGACCACGGGGTCTGCAGCGTGCTATCAACTGACCTGCTGGGTATCAGCTGCACCGCATTACAGTGTTGTGGGTGTATGTATGCAAGCGTGTTCCGTACCTACCTGCCTGATATCCATTGCACCGCGTATCGCTGCTGAATAAGTGTGTGGGAGGGATCGTCTGCAGACCGCCTGTGATTCACGACACTGGCCGGCGGTGTGCTTTACACATTGATTTCTTGCTAGAAGAACACTACGTTTGACATTGGTTTTACCCATGCGGCCTCAGCCCACGGTGCTGCAATAAAGTTTTATCATTCTCTGTATGTACATATTTCTGATATCGTTGTGACCTGGGTGGCACACCCTACAATGGTGTGGTATTGAATTATAAGAATTGCTAAGGTGGGACTGGGGTTGACAACATGTTGCACCGCACAAGGATGCTGGGGTGCTAAGGTGCTGGGCAGAATAGGATCTTTCCCAAGTGTACATATTATTGATGTCATTTCAACACGGTTGGGCCTAGTACTGCTAGTAATATATCCAAGTGTGATTTATGCCCAGAAATACCGGATGATCATGTTGCGTTGATTAGTGTGTGTTGAATACAAATGTTAATTACATACATCACATGTGAAGTCTCTTTTGTGACGCACAGTGTATTTATTGTGAGTGAGTGCTGTGCCAATGCTTTACACATTGCCTCTGTGATAAGCCTGTCTGCTCAGTGCCAAGCTACCCAAGGGTGAGCACAGGTTATACAATGAGAGTGTAATCACCCACCCCTGGCGGGAGTGGTAGGTTCAGCCTGGCTATTGCCTCACCTCAGCCAACCAGAACATGCCAGTACCAACAAAGGTTTTATTCTGGTAGGGGACTTTGAGCCATGCTGGGAAGAGTAGTATATACTGAATTTATAGTGTTCGCAGTGTCTGTTTGATGGCCATAAAGGCGCACCTAGGGTGCTGGACTTAAAATGTGTAGTCTGGGAAGAATATCACCCTGAGTCACATGTCAGAGCCTCTTGTCTTCAAGAGGCTTTAAGGATTTTGTCATGGTCGGCAAAGTTAAAGATGTGGGCAATTATGATCTGTGGGGCAGCCCAGGGCAGCGACTTTGGTGCCAGGGATTTGTGCAACCTTTCCACAGCAACTCAGGAGGTATTTTATCTTTCGGGATCCAGGGGTTCAGCCAAGGTGTCACAAATTGGGTTGGGGAGGTACCTCCTGGGACTCCCACGATTCTAATATTGTTTCGGCTGGAGTGCCCCTCTGCGTCCTCATCCCGCACCTCGAGTTGCTGGACTGTTTTCTGGAGACTAATAATGTGGCTCGCAGAGCGTGTCCTCCATTTCAGAAATGCAACCTCTGCGGCTTCTGTATCCCTCGCCACGGTGTTGCGTAGGTCCTGTTGCAGTAGGGACACATGGACCTTCCATTCACCTATCTTCCCTTCAAGCAAGGATCCGATTTCCTAAATTGCCTTCAGGATGGAGGCCGACTGGTCCGGAGGCGGCGATGTGGCAGGTAGCAGGGGCTCCTTGTCCGGATCCCAGTGGGCCATGTAAATTTGTCTGTTCAACCCTCAAAGGCCTGGGCACTGAACTGTTTGCCTTTCCCCATGCTGTCAGTGGGCCCCCAAATCGTCAATGTCGTGGGGGAAGTTGAGGCTGTGCTAGATGCACACATAGGTCTCTGCCAGGCCCGTTCTGTTCCATGTGGGCCCGAACCCCACGCCCCTCACGTTATCCCGGAATGTCCCTTGAACTCCAGGGATCTCCAAGTCATCAGCACTTCTCTCACCTTTACCGCATCCAGTGAGTCCGAGGGTCTCAAGAAGATTTAATCTGCACACTCGATAATTATTGCCAGTCCATTGGGCCCTGATGGCAGATACAGTCATTGGCCACAAAGATGATGGAGGGTGGGTTGGGAACCACCCTAGCAACACCGGTGGAATCATGTGTCCCGGTATCTAGGGGGATGGCTCCCCGAGGAGTCTCCAACTACCCGTAGTACAAAACAAAAATTGGAAGTTCTGGGGGTTGGGGGAGGTGGGGGGGGGACAGAGGATTTGAGACCAGGCAAAACATGTATTTCAATGTAGTTCTGGGACCCATTCCACCTCTAATATTTCCTTGTTACAAGGAAGGTTACCAATCATTTAAAGAGGCGGTGCAATTCCAATTCAGAAAAAGAAAGCAAAGACCCTTTACTTAAAAAAAAAAAAAAATTAAAAAAAATTAAAAAAAAAAAAAAAAAGAATTCCATGCCATTTTCCACCAAACTCTTGGACGCTTTTGCGGCACAGGAACTGTGCTCCCATCTTAAAGGCTGGTTTTTTGGTTGTTTTTTTTATACGCTTCAGGCTGGGTTTCGCCTGACACACTGCACTGAATCAGTAATGTTGTCTGTATTAGATGATATGCACAGTGACAGTGATAAAGGTTTGATATCTGCTTTAGTACTGCTAGATCTGTTGGAAGCCTTTGACACGGTTGACCACAAGTCACTGGTGGACCGTGTGGAGGCTGCGGCTTAAGTGACCTTGCTCTTGAAAGGATTAGATCTTATTTGTATGATCACACCCAGTCTGTTCATGTGGGTCCCTTAAAGGCCACAGATCTACAGATGGAGAGCGGGGTTACCCCAGGATTCTTTCCTTTCACCCCAACTATTTAATATTTATATCAGACCACTTATCCATTTTAGCTAAAATGAATTGAAGAATATAGACATATACAAATGACTCAACTAATACCCTGACTTGATGGTTCCTCTGTCTCTCAGGAAAACTTTCAAAGTGGCATGCGTTTTATATGGGAATGAATGGGCAGTAATTACTTAAAACTTAACTCAGATAAAACTGAAATTGTGATTTTGAACAATAAATACAATTCATGGAACTCGTCTTACTTGCCATCAGAAATGGGAGTGGCTCCCACCCCTAAAAAAACAAGCGAAAAGCCTGGTGTGACAGTGAGTTTTTTATGAAACCTCAAATAGGAACAGTGATTTTAGCGTCTTTTTTTTACACTTAGAAAATTCAAAAAGATATCTAGGTTCATTACGCAAGTTGCCTTAATCACGGTGTTCATGGCTTCATTTAGGTCATGGCTCAACTGTGCCAATTCTTTATATATTGGCCTACCAACAACTCAGTTATATAGATTACAGATTGTTCAGAATCAGGCAGCGAGACCGACTTTCAAACGACCCAGAAGTTGTCATGTAACTTCCTTGTTGAAAGATCTCCAATGACTTCCATTGGAACAAAGAATTGCATTTAAAGTCTGTTGTATCATTTTTAAGGCACTTCTTGGCGAGGGCCCCCACTTTTTAAAATCCAGGATTAAAAACTACATTCCTGCTCCGGAGCTTTGCTCTTCATCCAAAATACAGCAGGAAACAGATGGCTGGTTGCAGTTTTTCTGTACAAGCTCCAATAAACAGAAATTCTCTACCTTCCTTCTTTACGTTACCACAGTTTTTATTTTTTTATTTTTAGGAAAAACTTAAAGACCTGGCTGTTTAGACAAGCCTCTAAACCGCATTAGTTCTTATGCTAGATATACAGCAGGACGTTCCAATTAAATTCCTAGCGCCAAGAAACCTATTGGTGAACCTGCGCTCAATAAATGCCATTTAAATTAACAAATCAGCACTATATAAAATGAAGAGGACATAAAATGATAACTTAAAATAAAGCTATACTAGTCCTCTACATAGTCTGAGAGCAAAGGATAAATACTGATCCAGCTCATACCACAATTGAAGACTCCAGCTGGCCGAAAGGGTGTTAGGCTATTAGAAGAGATTGCTAAACTGTTGGTAATTCTTTCCTTGTCCATGTGGTAGCGTACGGTGGCTAATTCCTTAGGACTTTAGGATTCATTTACTTATTAGCAAAAAACTTGAAAATACCTGGCTCGAAGTGCCATTGGACTGCAGCTGTACCTCACTCATGACGACCTAAACTGGTCTGGAGTTGCTTGATCCCTTCTAGAGGAGACCTGCCCTGGCCATTTGGGCATGGCTGTTCTTACCTGAGAAGGACCATATTTTTTGCATATGGCAGGTCTCTGTCTTGAGACCTAGTGGGCAAAACAAGCATGGATTGGAGTTTGGCCCCAACTAATAAGAAATTGCTGAGATAAATTCAGCCAATCATTTTTGTTCATCTACCATAGAATTCTTGCCATCCATCTATCCCGTCATGTTTAGTGGGGACTGTGGGCATGGTGTGCCCCTAAAAAATCTACACCTCAATGGCATATGAAGAATTTTTGGAAGCAGAGGGTGGTTTGACAGATAAAGGGTAGTTTCGGAGATTATTTTGTCCCCAGACTGGATTTTTGTCTGCATTGTAGAGAGTTCACATATGGATTATGTACTGAATCCTGATGTTCCAGTGCTGCTCCTGAGCAAAAGGATTGCAAGTATTAGTAAGGTGGAATTAATTGTTAGTGCTTGGGTAATAGTGGTGTGTTGTATTTGTCATATTTATGAATTGTGTTGGAAAAGGTTTGGTATTTGTTGGGTAAGGTAATTGGACTTGTCGTAATCTAAGATCTTGAGATATTATTGAGCTTTCCTGCAAAGGGGTAGTGCGATTTGTGAGGCACTGCATACACACTGGATAGGGATTTTCTGCATTAACTAATTGTCTTTCAGGTTGTGAGTTTAATCTGGGTTGAGGTTACTTGCTTTTCATTGCATGAGAGCAAATACACTAATCAGAGGTGGATTATTATAGAACGGAAGTCTGCTTTAGAGTGAATTTGTAAATGACAGTTTTGTTCCTATTAATTGTGAAATTCTTTTAATTTATACTTCTGATTTTCTCTTATTTAGGTAGAGCTGACCAGATTTTAATTGTTAATTTTATGTGTGTTTGGTAGCGAAAAGCTTTGCATTGTTTTTCTCTATTCACAGAGAAGTCACGCTGCAATTGGCTGGCTGATGCGGAGAGTCGCGCTACAATTGGTGTGAAGTCACCCTGAGTCACACGGTCATTGTTTAGTTACTTTTGTAGCTGCAGTGTGATAGGTTGACCTTTGCCAAAGCCACACTAGGATTAGTTGTTTCGTGTTTATTTTGTGAGGTTTTTGGATTATATTGAGTGAAGATAATGGTCGCTGTATTGAAAAAGCCTAATGTTCCTAGTGTATCTGTTACGGTGGGACAGAAGATCCTTGTGAAGGTTTGCCTGCATTCGAAATGCTGACGGATGTTATACTTTATACGTGCGCATGGTTGAAAGACTGGCGTGAGTATTCTTCTGGTGACAAGGCAATGCAATTTCCTTTAGAATGCTTAGTTAGTTACTGGTAGTTATGCCGACTGGCCCACTTCTGTCTTTCTTGGGCACGTTTCGGTATGGTGCCCCAGCTGTGGTTCAGGGTTTCATTTCTGTTTGCTCAGTTCGCCTTCAGGTGTTCTTTGGCCTGTCTCTCTTCCGTTTGCCTTCTGAGGACCAGTGGAGAGCTGTTCTTGTGATAGAGTCTTGTTCCCTTTTAGTGGTGTGTCCAATACATCTCCATATTTTTCTCATAATGATGTTATCTGTGCTCTCTTGCTTGCATCTGATGAGCAGTTCCTGGTTGGAGATGGATTGCGGTCAGAAAATGTGCAAGATTCGTTTCATATTACTGGTGTGGAAGGCTGACAGTTTGGTGGTGATGTTTTTCTTCATCTTCCAGCATTCAGATCGATACAAGTGTGTGGACAGAATGCTGCTCTGGTAAAGTCTCACCTTGGTGTTGGTGCTATACTGAGATGACTTCCACACATTGTTCAAAATCCTGAAGGCATTCCTGGCCTTGTTCAGTCTGCTCTTGATATTACTGCCTGCCCCTCCATGTCTGATAATACTGCCTAAGTATGCAAACTCTTCAGTCATGGCTAGGTCCTCTCCCTCCACCTTGATTGGTGAAGAGTTTGGGATGTTAAGTGGAATGACATCTGATTTCGGTCATTCACATAGTCAAGGTCCTCCTGTGTAGAAAATAAGGTACATCTGATGCCTCTGGCTTGGTCTTCAGTTGTGTGTTGCAGCACCCAGTCAATGACTGGGTTGAAGAGCAAAGCCGACATTACGCATCCCTGTCTCACACGGGTCCTTACTTCGAAGTAATCTAATCTAAGAGATTTGAAAAGCGCCTGGCTACCCGGAGGCTTCCCAGCGCTACCCTAATCAGCAGACCCCAAAACAGATCCCCCCTCCCCCTGAACACTTAGGGAACGTCTAACTGACAAATAGCCAGGTCTTCAGGGGTTTTCTAAAAGAGGATTCAGATTCTATTTGACGCAGTTTGCGTGGCAAGGAATTCAATACTTGAAAGAGCGGCATCCCCATCTAGATCTGCAAATTATTGGTGTTGTTGCAAAGAGGGAAGTTGCCAATCTCAGGGACCTTCCAGGATTATATGGTTCAATGAGGGCACGCAGTATTTGGGGTCCATTGTTATGGAGGGCCCTATGTGTGATGCAGAGAACTTCAAACTGCACCTGCTTCTCAATGGGGAGCCCATGGAAATCACCTAGAGCCCTCCTTGCGGATAGGTGCCTTGGAATTTTAAGGAGGCGGCGGACAGCAGCATTTAAGACAATCTGTAGCCTTCTTTTAACATAGTGTGGGTAACCTAGGTATAAGGAGTTCCCGTAATTCAACTGGGAGATGATCAAGGCCTTTACAATGAGTCTTCGTTAAAGGGAGGGCAAAAGGTCCAACACTTTCCTTAGTAGTCTAAGTATTCAATAACATTTTGCAGTTAGTTTATTGGCCTGGGACTCCATGGAATATGTGTCATCCAGTCAGACACCCAAGCTTTTTATTTGTTTTATAGGGCTCAGCGTAATCCCAAGATACTCCGGCCAAAGGAGTAAAGCCCGATTAACTCTCTTGTTACCTAGGAGCATAAGCTCAGTCTTGTCCCATTTAACTTGAGGTATCAGCTGGCCAACCAGTTGCTTTGAACAGGGGACAAGCTGTTTACAGCTGGAGCCATGTTCCAGGGAGACCGAGACGACTAATTGAGCGTTGTCTGCGTAAGAGACTATAGTTAGTCCAATAGTTTGTACTAGCTCTGCTAAAGGGCGGATGTAAAGGTTGAAGAGGGTAGAAGCTATACCCACTATCTCCCACCTTGCAGGGCAAATTATCATAGAAGCTCTTGATCAGGAGAACTATCTGCTGCAGGATGCCATAGGATCTCAGTATACACCAGTGGCTGTCACAGTGGATACTGTCAAAGGCTTTCTTAGAATTAAGTTGATGTATAGTTGTCTCTGCAACTCCATGCACTGCTCTATGATGCAACATAGAGTAAGGATCAACACACCCTTGCAGAACCCAATCTGTAGTTTACTTTACTGCTTGTCTACGGCATCAGAAAAGCACTGCATAATGATGTTTGCTGGGATTTTACTCGTGATTGACAGAAGGATGATTCTACAGCAATTGTTACAGTTGGTTAATGCTCCCACCTTTGGAACCTTGATGAGGATGCCTTGGTTCCAGTCATCTGGTACTTTCTTTCCCTCACAAATCAATGTAAACAGTGGTTGGAGTATCTGGGCTGATGTTTTAGGGTCTGCCTTGAATATTTCTGCATTCAGGGTGACTTGGCAAGGAGCTTTTCTGTTCTTGAAAGATCGAAGGGCAGCGATGATATCTTCTTTATGTGGTGTGGTGGTGTTCACATCCAGGTCTGTCTCTGCTGCTTGCATGTCTGCTTTGCTTGTTGGTACAAGTTTGTTCAAGACTTCTTTGAAGTGATTGGCCTAGTGTGCTTCCTGCTCTTTCGCTGTTTTGCGTAGCATATGCCTTGCTTGTCCATGATAGGGATGTTGTATGTTGTACGAGATTTACCACGGACTTTCTTCGTGATCCTGAAGATCTTCCCCCAATCTCCTCCACTGGCTGTCCCCTTTGCTTGGCTAGTAATGTTTTTCATGTAGGCCCACATGTCTGCTCGTCATTCTTTTGACTGCTCTGCTTGCTCCTATGTACTGGTGCCTGTACTTTTCCTGCAGTCTCTCACATTTGGCCTCCATGAGTTTCCTTTTTGCTGCCCACCTAACCTCAATAGCTTGCCATGTGACTTGTTTTTTCCATTGTTTCCTTTTCCTTGTCTTGGTCCCTACATATGCTTCGCTGCTCTTCACATATATTGAAGAGACCAGTTACCATTTCTTATTGACTTTGTCTGCAGCTGGCTCCTACTAACCTTCTGTGTCGGTCAGGATATGGAACCTGTTTTTGAATTGTAAGACAAATACCTTCTCATTCTTAAAGTCCTGTAATTTTACCACATCAAAGAGCTGTCTTCCTAATATTTTGCATTCTGTTTTTCTGAGCTTCAGCTTCATAAGAGCAGTCACTGGATGGTGATCACTGCTGATGTCCGCTACCCTCCTCTCACTGACATTTTGCAGTGAGTGACTCCAGGTGCCGCTACTCATCAGATAGTCAATCTGGTTTCTAGGAGAAGAACGTCCCTCCTAAGACCAGATCATTTGTGGCACAAAATTCCAACATTCTTTCTCCATTGTCGTCGTTGATTGTTCCACAACCTTCCTTTCCGATGGCTCTGTCATGGTTCCTGTTGTCATTTGCCCCTTTAGCATTCAAGTCTCCCATCAATCTTCAAGTTCAACTTACGTCTGTTGGTAGAATATGTCCTCGACTGCTTCCGTTGCATTATTTGTTGGAGCATAGCACTGAATAATGGTGATGTTAAAGTGTCTGCCTTTTAACCTGGCTGTCATGAGCTTGCTGTTGACTGGCTTCTACTAAATTATGCATTTCTTCGTCTGCTTGCTCAGGAAAATGGCTACTACTTCCCTCTCTCATAAAAAGCATTGGTTATGGAAACAGCAGCAAGAATTACTAAATCTTCTGGGCATGAGGGACTTCCAGCCTCTGCATGAGACATGCATGCTTGACAGTAGTCAGAGCCGCACTGGACAGGATAAAAGAGGTTCTGAGTGCCGAGACCAGATGCAGAAACTTATGGACTATGTGCGACACAGGAAAGCTGCCTCAAGTAACATCCAAGACGAGGTGATACCACCTAGAAATCCTGGGGGTCAGCGAAAGTAGGTGGATTGGATCTGGCAGAAAGAAAACCACTACAGGAGAGACAGTACTGTACTCCGAAAGGGACAATGACCTTTAATACTAGAACACTTGAATTCCTGGGACACACAGTGTGTGAGAGGGAGCCCCAACCTAGATCTACACAATTTGAAAAATTGAAAGAATGGGATTGATATGCCATAGCAAAAGTGAGAAAGAAAATGAAGAGTTTGTATAAGAGCTCAATGAGCCAGTTGATGGAATCAAAGTAGGGCAATCAAAAACAGAGCATGGATAGAGGACATGGTGTAAGGGGTGCAGATTTTCCCTGTAATAGGTAATGAGTCAGACAAAAAGAAAGATGAGGATTCTGATAGTGACAGATGAAACAAAGATAAGGAAACCGATTCAGACGAGGAGGCTAATTTCTTGAATTACCTATTGGATTCTAGCTCTCCTCCTTACACAGATAGTGCACAAGCACAGTTGGTATCTGCTATGGGTGAGAGCAATGAGCCAATTACGAGTATGCAGGGAATAACAACACTTGTAGTACCAAGTGCAAGTACCTCTACAACTGGAAGTGCTCCGCTTCAGGGTACACTGCCAGCTTTACCTGGTCCTAATGGCATTACAACTGCTGTGGATACAGAAACCAATGTTACTGTTGTAGAAGTGGTAGCTACCACACTTTCTGAGAAGAGAGAAATTAACATTGCTAATCTGAAAACTGAATTTGGAGAAATTTTGCAGGTAAAAATTTGTTTGGGACAAATATTGATATATAATTTGAATGAATTTAATTAATTAATTAAAGAAGCAGCAAGATGTGCAAATTAGGCAAGATTCAGTTGATGAATCTGGAGAGGATATTAGCAGAACAAAGAGCTTGCAAACAAATTACAAAATGGAATTGAGTGAAGTAGAAATAGCGAACATGGGTCTTATAACTTTGAGAGCTCATATCAGAGACTTCATTGAGAAAATAAAGTATTGGAGGGATTTGAGAAAGTACAGATATAAGTGAAAGAAGAAAGCTAGTTCTTAAAAGAACATCGACACAGGTGTGGTCACGAGTGATCCTGAACTAGAATCAGTGACAGAATTTCCTTTTAGAGAAATCCACTGAGGGAATTAAGTGAACGTTCCTTGGTCCAGGGGTGCTCCTTGCTTTTACGACAGATTTTCCAAAACTGAGAGAAGAACCTGACAAGTGGTATAGGGAGGTTCACAGATTTATGACAATTTCAAAAGTGCTTTGGACTGATTTGGATACATTGTTTGAAATTGTTGTCCCTAGTGATGTGGGCAGAATGAAAATTGGCTGTTGCTTGGCCAGCAAAAGAACCAGAAAAGGCTTTGCCTTATAACACTCCAGCTGGTTTGGTTGTGAAAAAATATAGAGCAGTGATAAAGCATTTTAAAAAGATGGTGCCGGAGAAGGAAGTGAACTGGACTAAGATAATAAGAGCCACACAAGAGCTGAAAGAGTCGGTGCATGTCTATTATGAGAGGCTTAGGCTGATCTATAATAAGTACATTGGAGATAAAGAGCCCGAAAAGGTGACATTAGCAGATTTATATAGGCTTTTGTTTTGCATTTGCGTCTGGAGGGTAGCTTTCATATACAGCAGAGTGTAATGTGTTGGCAGACGAAGAGTATTGAGGAGATACTGAAGTATGCCAAATACTGTAGTGACTGTTGACGTAGAGTAAGAAGGCCAAAGAGAAGTTGACGATTGTGTAGATTAAGATAAATAATAGAAATCAGATGATGAATCCAGATTCAGATTTCGAGCAGGCTGAAAATCCTGGTATGAATGGAATACAAGGAATGTAAGGAGTGAGAATGAGATGGTACAAACGCACACTCAGAGTCGAGGTAGAGGGTTTGTGAACAACTCTGGAATTAATGCAAATGTCAGTTTGCTGAAGAGCACTACTCATCACATCTGCTGGGAAATCAGTCACTGGAAGGTCAAATGTAGAAAAAATCCAGATAGAATTCAAAATAATTTTGTTCCTAAAATGCAAATCACATACAGACGCAGTTGGCTACCCATGTTCAACAGACTCCTATGCAGAATGTTCAAAATCTGAGACAATTCCATGCAAATATGCCCATACCTACAGTGTTGCAGCAAAACGTGATAAATAAGATGCAATATAATCCAGGGTGCCAGCAGATTCCATTGATTCTGAGCAATGATTTTCCCCAGTTTTTACCGGATGCGACAAATTTGCAATAATGGTGCCTGAGGGGAAGGAGGATTGCATGCTTGGTTCAGTCCTAGAGCTAGACCAGAGTCGGCCATATGTAGATGGTGAGGTGAATGACTACCCCGTATCATTTCGAAATCAATACTGGTGCTACGCGCTCCATGGTTCGTTCCATGTAGGTGCCAAACCTACGCCTCTCAGGAAAAGAAGTCGAAGTTGTTGGAATCAGTAATAAACAGATTACCAGGTCACAACAGATGTTCAGTTAAAATAGGATCAATGTAGAACAGCCAACAATTCATGTGTGATTAGAGTCCTGTTAATTTACTTGGCAGAGGCAAGGTGAATTGTGTGATTTATTGAATACCGGATGGTGTTGCAATCAGGGGCGGCTCCTCTGCTAAGGCAGAGGAGCGTCACCCCACTGCTCTTCGAACAGGAAAAATAAAATAACGTTATCATTTTATTTTTCGCAGGATAGGGGCTGGGTCAGGGTGGGCGAGGCTGGAGGCACAGGGGGAGGAGTGGTTTGTGCAGGAGTGGTTTGTGCACACTAAGGGGCTGATTACGATCTTGTTAGGAAGGGCTCCGAATGGGATTTGTATGTATCGAATCAGATTCGGAAGCCTTGTATCCGACCGAATCGGTCAACCTTCCCGACGACCGAGTACGATGCAAGGAAACCGTACAGGATGTCCGAATCGTTTCCGAACTCGATTCGCGCAGACCGAGTCGTTGGGAGCTGATTCGTACAGCCCAATGGAGACGGTACCGAACAAGCGAGTACGATGACCGAGTCTGACAGCCCTTCAAAATCGGCTTGACAGAGATGTAACGGCTTTCGGAGTCAGTCTTTGGGGGCCCGTTGCGGGCCCCCCTTCACCCGTAGGTGACCGAATGTGGCCCATGGGGGTAGCCAAGGGACCCCTCTTCCCTTGCATGCCAATGTGGCAGGCACCATGTGTGCCCGCTTTTCCCCAACCACCCCTTTTTTCAATGGGAGCCTGTGTTCGCGTGCGGTACACAGGCTCCCATTGAAGTCAATGGGAATCCGAACTAACCGAATCCGTCAGCATTCGTTGACATCGTGGTCGGACTCGACCGATTCGATTAGTTAGGAAAGCCTTCCTAACCCGAGTCGTTGGGAAGGCTTTCCTAACGACATCGTAATCGTCCCCTAAGTGTGGCCCTGGCCACAATGTGACCCTGGTGCTACTGGACTTGTCAGCAGCATTTGACATGATGGACCATCATTCTGCTGCACCGGTTAAAACATCTGGGAGTGGTGAGCTCTGAGTTGACTCGGCTCTTTCCTTAATGGTCATTAGCAGGCAGTTTGGATGAAACCATATGCCTCAGGAGGTAAAGAGTTGAAATGGCGGGTGCCACAAGGCTCCTACCTTAGTCCTACTCTCTTTAATATTTATATGTCTCCCTTGGCGCATCTGGTGGAATCTTAGAACATCAAGATCATCTCCTATGCGGATGTACGCAACTCCTGCTCATGTACGAGGGGGAGCCTGAGAGGGCGAAGACTGCCTTTGCTAACTGCATGGTAGCATTTTTAGACTGGTTGAGGGCTAACAGATTGCAATGCAACCCGGATAAGACGGAGGTCTTATTATTCAGACGATAAACCCCTTACCCGGTGGGTGTGGGCCTGGCCTTAAAGTGTTCCCCTCTCGCCCCCACCGACGGTAGTGGCAAAAAATGTGGGTGTACTGTTTGACACCCAGCTTGCATGTAGTGCACAGGTGTCAGCGGTGGGGAAATCCTGTTTCTGGATCTTTCGCATGCTGAGGAAGTTTCTGTATCTGCTCCCTCATGAGGCCCAAATCACAGTAGTTAGATAACTGATTTTATCCAGGTTGGACTATGCTAATGGTCTCCCGGAATATCTGATCCAGCGCCTACAAGTCATGCAGAACATAACTGTCCGTTTACTATACAAAATTCCAAAGTGCTCATCAGTCTCAGCATACCGAGCTAAACTGTACTGGCTGCCAGTTCGTCAGCGAATTAGGTATAAAGCTCTGTCCCTAACACATCAAGCCCTCCACAACATGGGACCTAGGTACTTAAGGGACTGCATCAAGGCTGACTGCCCAGGGAGACTGCTGCGATCAAGCTCAGCTGGTTTTATCGCCTCACCGAGCTTTCGGAAACTGCGGAGGGGAGGCGCTTCTTTCACGGTTATAGCAGCAAATCTGTGGAACAAACTCTCTGATCACCTCAGACGGATACCCGAAGAAGCTAAATTTAAAAGGGAATTGAAGACATTGTTGTTCAGAGGTTAGCAATGAATTATGCCTTCTATCCCGGATTTCTCCCTTGGGGCATACCTAATAGCGCTGGGACACTCTATGAGAGTAGCTGCGCGCTTTAGAAATGTTCAATTCAATTCAATGACTGGCCGGCCGTCTGGGCCCGGCCAGTCATGCGCACTTAGCATGTTCCCCACCAGGCTGCATTACACAGCCTGGTGGGAAACATGCCCAGTCCCCCAGTCCCCATCTGAGCGTCAATCCATGGCGCTCAGACCAATCATAACGCTGCATTGCAGCGTTGTGATTGGCTATGGGGAACCTGGGTGCTTCCTAGTTCCCAGACTCCGGAGAAGCGAGGAGAGACGGCCGTCAGAAGAGGTAAGTGTTTTTTTTAATATTATGTATCCCCCTGCTACCCCTTCTTCCCCTCGCCCCTCCATCCTCATTCCCTGCCAGCCGCTACTGGTTGCAATTGAAACTCAAGATGACGATTCAGTATTTATAATAAAGTCGCAAGAATCAAGAGTTGAGCCGTTTCCAGTTCTTACAAAAGATGACCAGTATCTAGATTATAGACATATTGTGAAAGAAGAGATATGGGATTTCACAGGAAAAGAGATAGGGCTGATAAAATGCAATGCAATACAGATCAAATCCAATGCAGTTTATCTCAGAATTCAACTACACAAACTTTCAAGAAAAGCAGAGGAGGGAACAAAGTTAGTCATAGAGAAAATGTTAGAGTAGAACATTCTAGGGGAGTGTCTTAGTACTCCTTGCAACTCTCTGGTCATGGGCATTACAAAACCAAGCGGTAAGTGGAGGACAGTGCAGGACCTTAGGAAAAATTAATCAAATTGTACTCCCATGCTGTCTGTTGGTACCAAATCCTGCAGTAGTTCTGTTTCAAACTCCTGCAGATACAGAATGGTACTCAGTCATTGAGGGTAGCCAATATATTTTTGCATTTTGCTTCCAAAATAAAGTTCTTATTTGGGTTTGAATCCCACAAGAGTATATAGAAAGTCCATCAATCTTTAGTCAGATTCTAAAGATTTGAAAAATTTGCAGCTATTCTGTAACTTAGTGCTAGTCCAGTATATTGATGACATATTAGTGGTATCAAAGACAAAAAGATTGTAGATTTGATACAATTGCAGTCCTGAACCATCTTGCTGACAATGGTCATAAACCTTTACCCACAAAACTGCAGTACTGGAAAAGAGAAATGATTTACCTTGGTCACCACATTGAGAAGGGGGCAAATAAAGTGTCCAAATAACGTGTTTCTGCAATCCTGAAGATTAATCCTCCAACTACCCAGAAGGAAGTGAGGATGTATTTTGGGAATAGATGGCTGCTACTGTTAGTGGATTCCAAATGTTTCCGTGATTGTGAAGATCTTAGTGATGCTTACATGCAGTGATATCAAGGATCTGGTACCGTTTGAGGGCGAATGCATGAAGGCCTTCCGGGAACTTAGAGAAAATCTTTGTAGCTCCCTTGCTCTCGGAATGCCTGAATATGGAGTGGAGTTGTTCCAATTCTGTTATGAAAAAGATGTTAGTTTAGATGTATGGTGGAGTGATGCGGCCTGTTGCATACTTCTCTGCTACATTAGATTCAGTGGCTGCAGCTCTTACTGGTTGTCTGAAAGAGGCTGCAGCCATTTGCCTTGCAGTGGACCAGAGTGAAGTAATTGTCATGGCCATACACTCATTGTATTGGGCCCTCATTCAGTTGAGATTTTGCTGACTCGTACTCTGCACATGACAAACAGCCACCTCACAAAGTGTGAGTAAACAATACTGCAGTTGAAACATTTCCATTAGGAGGTGAATATCTTTAATGCTGCTGCCGATTCCAAACAATAAAGACATTGAAGACGCGGACAAGGATTGTGGTAATGTAACAGTATTCGGTACCACTCCAAGACTAGATATCAAAGATGCTCCCCTTGAAATGGCTGATCTGACTTTGTAGATGGTGCTTGTCTTAAGAGACCATCAAAGAATGCTAAAAGCAGCGTATGCC
Source organism: Calotriton arnoldi (assembly GCA_963921515.1). Lineage (NCBI taxonomy): Eukaryota > Metazoa > Chordata > Amphibia > Caudata > Salamandridae > Calotriton > Calotriton arnoldi. Next base: position 1,526,150 of record CAWUFW010002978.1, read on the forward strand.
GTCTACTTCATTTCTGAAATCATTGAAGTATCATACTTGCCTGACGTAATTTCAGCACAAGGGGCAGTGTTGACTGTCTTGACAAGAAATTGCTGCCTAGCAAATTAACGGAGTGTGACAATCTATACAGACAACCAGGACAGATTTGGACTGGCACATTATTTTGGGCAGTTACGGTCACAAAGGGGCTTCATGACATCCTCTGGTACTCCCATAATGAATTGTTACAACATTTTAGACCTACTGGAAGCAATACCAGTACCTAGAGAAATATCAATGGTGAGGTGCATAGCCCAGAAGTCTGGTGATGACCAAGTTACAGTGGGCAACAGTTAGGCAGATCAGGTAGCTGAGTACTGCACACTTGAAAGCGCAACAGTAAGATCAAATGAGCAGAAACAAATACAAGGACCAGAACAATGTGAACCGGATGTTTAGACTGATTATACAAATAACGTAAATTATTGAATCCAATACAGACAACATTAAGTGAGCTTAGAGAACTGCAAGAAGAAGTACCAGAGAATGAAAAGATGGAAATTAACTGGTTGTAGGAGAAATCACAATGACATGGGTAGCCTCAGATCATCAATATGTTTTGCCAGATTCTATGCTACCCTCAATGGCAAGGTATCTGCACGGACACAGTCATGTAGGGAGAGATGGTATGGTTAGGATCTTTAGGAACTAGCGGCACAATAGAAAATTCAGGAATGTAGCAGGAGATTTGTGCCAGAGGCGCGTTACTTGCCAGGGAACTAATCAGGGTAAGCAAAAACTTATCATGAGTTGCATAGGTAAATGAGAATGCCCATTTACTAGACTTCAAAGAAATGTCTGTTTACAGTAGGCTCAGATACATTCTCGTGATTGCTTGACAATGGGTCGAGGCCAATCCAAACCGGAGAAGTGATAGCATGACTATGGCCAAACTCCTGTGAACGAGTTAATACCATGGTTTAGCTTGCTTACTTCTATTTAGACACATCAAGGGACTCATTTTAAAAACAGGGTCCTAAAATTGTTGTGTACTGCTTTCCAGATCGAACAAAAGTATACTGTAGTTACTGATCATGAGCTGAAGAGAAAATGAATGGCATTATCAACTCAAAGCTTGCTAAGGTGCGTGCCTCCACAAATCTCAACTGTCCTGATGTTCTTCCTTTTCTTCTCATGAGCATTAGAAGCACTCCAAATAAAAAGACTGGTCTCTTGCCCCGTGAGATCCTGATGGGCAGAGCCATGAGATTTGCATATATTCCCTTAGCAACATACGTATCAATAACTGATGATTTCATGTTGGATTACTTTAATGATCTAGCTGATGTGGTGAAATGTCTCTCATATCAGGTGAATTTGGCAAGAACATTGACCAATTAAACATCGCTACGCACAGCAACCAGATAACTGGATTCTGATCAAGAAGCACGGCTGCAAAAGCAGTCTGGAGGTGAACAGGGCCACATCAAGTTGTGGTTGTGACTAACACTGCTCTAGATTCATGCAGCTCACACAAGGAGAGTGAAGACTGGGGATGAATAAAAGGTGACAACAACCTCTGATTCACAGAGTAAAGCTCCGGTTCGCCCCATGGATCCAGAGGAGGGTTAAGTAAATTCTGAAACTGGTGAAAGTGAAGATCAGAGTGAAGATCCAGGTGAAGATACCAGTATTCAGTTTCAGTTTGAAAATCAGAGTGAAGAACTCTTGCAGAGTCATGAGTAACAAGAAGAAACAATCTCTGATCAAGTTTAAAAAAAAATCATATTGTAAATTAGAGTCTTGAAAACCCCGAATTCTTAGTGAGATAAGTTGATCAAAGCAAAAGGTCAGCTACTAGTGAAGAAGATTCAGCAGTAGTCACAATAAAAGAGACAAAAGTCGAGAAAGTGCATCATGGAGATAGGTGGCAGTGAAAAGAACCAGTAAAAGGAGACACTGGAAGAACCAAAGATCAGAATCAATCAGAAAAGAACCAGAGATAATGAAAATCGATTCTGAGAGCAGTCAATCACCGGTTGCTAAGAGACCCACAAAAAGAATAATTGCAAAAACTTGAGTGGACCTATATAGCATCTGTGTCAGAAGATGACGACGAATCAGATGTGGAAATCTACAGTCTAACCAACTGATGCCTATTCATCGTCAGAGAAGACCAAAAGAAGAGCTGCCTTGAGAATTTTGTTACATTTAATTGACTTTGAAACAAAGAATATGAACTTTATAAGAATCCACTGGTTTTGTTTTTGAATCAAAGTATCCAGATGAAGAAAAACAGAATCTAAAAGCTAAATTAATGAACTGAAAAAGAGTCTCTGAAGACTAACTATTAATTTTGGATATTGAATTTTGATAATTTATTTTGGTTCTAGTTTTCAGAAGAAGATGGCATTAGGAAATTCAGTAAAAATGTTAGTATGGTTTCACTAATAGTGATATGAATAGTGTTAATTGGCCTAATATGTCTAATTTCTCCAGTTGGATAGGACTCTCCTTCACAAGCTAAATTAAGTACGGTACATTACAAAACAGAACACATGACATTAACACATAGGTACAGATTAGTGAATAGATATGAAGAAAACTGTTATGCTAATTTATTAGAAGAGTATGTTAGGATTATGGGTATAGGGAATTGTTTCGTATGTACTTTTCTCCCTTCTGCATATGAAGGTGCAACATATTATCCACTACCGTTATATAGTTTATTTTGTAACGTTTTTGTTAGCATGTGGCTATAAAAAGAAGACTAGGTCCAAAAAGAAAAGGTGCAAAATGAAGATGGAAGATGCCAGAGATCGAGCCTATCAACAGCTTAAGATGTTGAAAAAATGGAGAGCTAGAGACAGTGACGCAGGCTGCATTATAAACAGTTAGGGGTTTTAGTGTTCAGAGTAATTAATCTACATCTGATTTCACATGTGTATACTGAACTGAATCTAATCCAATTTAAATTAATTTGCTGTGACATGTTAAAGTGTTTTTTCCAGGCTTAGGCTAACTAGGCCTTAGTTGAACTTCTATCTTGTTCAAAATGGATGTTACATCATATTTATTCTCCGTCTATATTTCTGCTTGACACTACATACATAAAGATGTTGATTTTTTTATTTCTGAATGACACTGTTCTCGAAAAGGGCCTATTGTAAAGGTTTCTCAAGACCTTCCGCTTGCACATGATATTGCACTCAATCTCATGTAAGGGGTTTGTGCTAAGGTGATAAGATTATGTGCCATTTCATAATTCTGTAATTTGATTTGTTAAAAATGCAACTCTTTGCTCAGATCATGGTGATTTTGCAGGTTCAATGCTTCTTTATGAAGAAAATGGCTATATAAACCCTTGAATTTGGGGGTGAGCCAGATCTTTTTGGTCTCTATATTAGAGATGCTGCACGATTTCTTACTGATTTTGCTGCATATCCGAGACATGGACCATTTCCGATTTTGCCTATTTTTCCTGCATGTTTTTTATTATGGAGAGCCTTCGTGGCAATAATTATGCATTTAGAGATTATTGCTGCATCTGCACTTTACTGTTTCTACATTGTACCTTTTGAATTTTGTAATAAACCCTCATGGTTTTTCTAAATTCAGCTATAGAACTTTTTGAGGCAGTCCTTTTCTGACTGTATTTAGGGAATGCTCTTTTTGAACCTCGTCTCTGTGACATATCTCCTCATTATTTGAGGTTCATATCACCCAACATTCTGAGCATAACATTGAAATGCACATTTTCTAGGGGTACAGCACGCCCAACGACTAAATGGATAGTGTTAGACCTGGCACTTTTTGGCGTGGTTTCCCCTGTCTTTTTGCCTCTGACCTCCTGTTGACTATGTGCTGCATTTAGTTTTTGCTGGTTTTTACGATTGTGGGCACTTTACCACTGCTAACCAGTGCTAAAGTACAAGTGTTCTCTGTCTAAAATGCAATGGTATTTGGATTCTCCATGATTGGCATATTTGACTTACTAGTAAGTCCCTAGTACTGTGCACTGTGTGTGCCCAGGGCCAGTAAATCGAATGCTACTAATGGGCCTGCAGCACTGATTGTGCCACCCATATAAGAAGCCCTGCAAACATGGCTCAATCATGCCACTGCAGTGTCTATGTGTGCAGTTTTAAACTGCCAATTCAACCCTGCAAGTGCACCCACCTGTCAGGCCCAAACCTTCCCTTCTAATACATGTAAGGCACCCATAAGGTAGGCCCTTTGTAGCCAGATGGGTAGGGTGCAGTGTACTTGGAAGGTAGGACATGTCCTGGTAGTGAAATACTGCTAATTTCGTTTTCACTACAGCAAGGCCGATCTCTCCCATAGGTTAGCGTTTGAGCTGTCTTGTAACATCTTACAAGTGTATCTGCCAATTGGGAGCGGATAGAAAATTGGAGTTTGGGGCCTCTGGACTCCCAAAATTTAAAAAACATCTTCCAGTAAAGTTGTTTTTTAAATTGCAGGTCCGAAAATTCCACTTTTAGAAAGTTGCATTTTCTCACTTGAACCATTCTGTGCCTCTGCCTGCCTTTGAATACACATCTGGGTAAGTATCGATTTTTAAAGCGCACGAATGCCGAGGCGTCTTGGCGCTGGAGGAAGCAAAAGAGGGCTGAGGGCCAAGTCAGGGAAATGTTTGAAGTTACAGGGAGGGGAAAAGCCAGGTTTTGGCCTGTTTCCTGAACTGGGACCTAGATGGAATTAGTCGGATGTTGATGGGAAGTTCGTTCCAGAGTCTGGGTGCCATGAAAGAAATGCATCTGCCTCCCCATCTGGCTTTGTTCACTCTGGGAACAAAGGCCAGAGCTTTGTTGGCTGATCTTAAACTTCGACGGGGGGGCGTGCCGTTGAAATAGTTTTTGGTAATCAGTAGGCCCACCCCCGTAGAGGGCTTTGTGAAACAGGCAGAGTGCCTTGAACTCTGTTCTCTGTTTGACGGGGAGCCAATGTAGTGTTCTAATGGCACCAGATATATGACCAAATTTAGGAATATTTAATAGAGTGCGCACCGCTGCATTATGTAAGGCTTGAAGCTCAGAGGGCTGGCGCTTGTCAATGCCTAGGGACAGGGCATTACAATAGTCGATGCGGGAGAGAATAAGGGCCACAACAACTGTTTTCCTCAGATCCATAGGTAAGAACGGCAGGATTTTACGCAGCACCTTTAAAAGAAAATAGCAAGCAGATGTAAGCTGGTTAATCTGGGCTGAGAAATTAAGCTTGGTGTCATACAGGAAACCTAGGTTTCTCACTTTGGAGGTTGGAGTAGGACAGGGTCCCGCCGATGCTGGCCACCAAGACGGGGACCAGATAGGGGGGGCCCTTCCCAAATTCCATGACCTCGGTCTTGTTGGTATTCAATTTGAGGTCATTCTTATGGTGACAGTTGGGCTGCTTGTGAATTTATAGAGAAGAGAGGTCTTTGTAGTTCACAAGTTCCTGCTTTGGCTCCAGATACACTCCAGGGGGTGGAGACAGCATTGTGAGAGGACAGGCACAGCCCTAATCAGGTGTCAGTGACCACTCCTCCCACCACTCTAGCACAGGAAGACCCAAAAGCCTGGTGATGGGCCATCAGGATATGCAGGGCACACCTCAGCTCCCTTTGTCTGACTGTTTAAAGTGAATGCGGGTGGCATAACCAGTGCAGCAGGCCCACTAGTATCATTTGATTTACAAGCCCTCGGTGCACACAGTGCACTCTACTAAGGGAAATGAAAAAACGAAGTCCAGCATACAGTCAAAAATACAGGAGGAAGTGGCAAGAAAAGACCAGGGAGACCACTCCCAGGACGCCAGGTCTAACACACAGAGAACCATTTCTAACAGACAGGACCAAGATCTTGCACCTTGTTGGATGCAAATAATTGTGATCTCCAGTAATCAATCAATCAATCAGGGGGTTTGTATAGCGCGCTACTCACCCGTGAGGGTCTCAAGGCACGGGGGGCGGCTCCGGATCAGTCGAAAAGCCAGGTCTTGAGGGCCTTCCTGAATGCGTGCAGGGTAGGGGAGCATCTGATGTTCATAGGGAGCTCATTCTAGGTCTTGGCTGTGATGTAGGAGAAGGCTCTTCCGCCCGTTCTGCTTCTGCGGATGCGGGGGACCTCCGCCAGGGCGAGGTCGGCGGAGTGGAGGTTCCTCTTGGGTATGTGGAAAGATACTCTCTCGTTGAGGTATTTGGGTCCGCTGTTGTAGAGGGATTTGTAGGCGTGGGTGAGGAGCTTGAAAGTGACCCTCTTCTCGACGGGGAGCCAGTGGAGGCCTCGTAGGTGTTGGGTCATGTGTTCATGACGCAGTGTCCCGAGGACGAGTCTGGCTGCGGCGTTCTGGACGGTTTGGAGTTTGTGTAGAAGAGTCTTGTTGGTTCCGGCGTAGAGGGCGTTGCCGTAGTCCAGTCTGCTGGTTATGAGTGCATGGGTGACGGTCCTTCTGCAGTCGGGGGGGATCCATTTGAAGGTCTTGCGGAGGATGCGCAGGCAGTTTAAGCTAGTGGAGGCCACGGCGTTGATCTGGCGGTTCATGGAGAGGGAGGAGTCCAGGATGATGCCAAGGTTTCGAGCATGGTCCGTAGGAGTAGGTGGGTTCCCGAGGGCGGGGGGCCACCAGGTGTTGTCCCAGGCAGAGGTGCAGGGTCCGAGGAGGAGGACCTCGGTCTTCTCTGAGTTTAGCTTCAAACAGCTGTCTTTCATCCATGCTGCCACGTTCTTCATTCCTTCCTGGAAGCAGAGTCTGGTGTCTTCGGGGTTTTTTATGAGTGAGAGGATAAGCTGGGAGCGGGAGACCTGTTTTTTCGTCAGTGTACGGATCACCCTAGCAATGCTTTTTTGCTTGTAAAGTGCCTATGGTTGGCTTCAAGTTATTGCTGCCCACTTGGGCTTCCAAGACACAATCCAATGCTGGCAAATGGGGCAGCCCACAATAGGACATAGGCTTCAGGCCACTGCTCAGTCACGCAGAATGTATGCTGCGAACTGAAACTTGGTCCCGCGACCAACACCCAAGGAGGAAGGCTTGTTTAAACTCACTACAGTGGGTGGCATCACCTCATCGAGTTGCATTTGTTTGACCACACATTGCAAAGGTGTCTAGGAATCAAAGCAGCCATACAGATTAGATTAGACCCCCATGGCAACAGTGTGTTCTCAAGTGAGGAATGGTTTACCTCGAAGAACCCTCCAATATGGAGGGCTTAACACTACTCCTTTGATCCTTGCCAGGAATCAGCTGTGATTTTAACAGCCTATTTGTATTCCTGTGTTATACAGTAGCATAAGCACTATATCTTAATGTTATACATTCATATAGGCACCAGATCTTAACATAAGTGCATTCACTTAACATTATTCTGCATTAGACCTTAGAATGAATGTCTTTAGTCAAGATCCACTTCTGGAACGCTTGTTATTAGCTGAAAATAGATCATATTTCCCTCAGAGAAACAACCTTGGCCGGTCTCCAGTTTCTGCCCTAACCAAGTTACAAATGCAACACACAGTAACACGCCTGATGATTTTGAGTGAAAGCATTGCTTCTGGCAAAATGCTGCCAGGTGCCCAACTCAGGTTTGCCAGTGAGAGGTACCTGCCACTCACCAGCTTGACAGGGTTGCATGTAATTTAGGGTGCATGGGCTCAGCTAGTGAGGAAAAGAGAGCTGAATCCTGTGTGATGGGACATAGTTCTGAAGACAGCATGGCTCTGAAACAAGGCAACCTAATTATTATAATATTAAAAAGCAAGTAGGGAGGTTTTTGATAAACTATTACAACCATGTGATAAATACTGTTTGGAAGTATAATCTAGCCACTGTAATATTCATTATTGCTTTAGCCCTTATATGGTGATTATTCTAGTACATATGATATATGGCAGATTAGTACATAACACTTAGAAGATACAAAAGACTGTGTATTGTTTAAAGGGGGTGGGGCGTAGGAGTCCTGGGTACCGCTCCTCATACATCAATACCTTGCTTTTGTGCTTGACATCCCCACAATCCTAGGAGTGTAACCTAACTGAGGTGGTAGGAAGTGCCTGTCTGTTGTGCTTTTCTCCACAGAAACCCAGGCTACATATATGCCTCTGCGTGCTCTGGGTTCCTACTCCTCTGTGGCTCCTAAAAGAGGGAATTCCCTACAAGGATGTCTTGTATTATAGTTAAGATGACCATACAACCGCATGCTTGGGACTCTGTCTTGAGGTGGAGACTCTGTACCAACCCCAACTTTAGTTCAGATTGATGCAACCCAACATCCCTTCTGGGATAGGCAGACCCTTGCTATCCAGACAGTTCAAACGGGGCCTCATTAGGAAGCAGCACACAGCTCAGCCAATGCCCATTGCTCGAGCAAAAGACACAAAGGTTTAGGGGGTCAGGTGCTTTGTATGGCCGATGACGCAGTGTATGTGGACAACGTAAAGATGGAGCATTGCACCATAAGCTACCAGAGCTGTAAGAAGAAGGGTCATGAGAAAGAGACATACAGCAGCAAGCATTGGCAAAGCCAATTGATTTTGCCTATGCCTGATCTATTGGATTTGTCAAAGTTTTTAGACATGTTGCACAGCAGCATGGGCTACTGCCCGACATGTATTAAAGTATTACATTTTTTTTAAAAGCAATATGAGACCAGCGTTAACCACGTCATATCGCTTTTTTGCAGCTTGCAATGCTGTGAAACAGATCTAAAAAAAATACATATGGACAAAGCCGATAGATCTCGCATAGGTGAAAACTATTGGCTTTGCCAATGCTTGTTGCTAAGGAGAAATACGCATTAACTGTCGGTGGTTGCACCCAGCTACATCATGGGCGTAGGAAGTGTGGGGGACGTGGGGGATATACCCCCCCCCAGAATTTGGAGTGGGGGAAAAACGGGGGACAAGGGGGGGGGACGAGGGGATAAAAGAATTTCCCCTCTCCCTTTTGTTATTCGCAGGGACATTAGCGCGCGAAAGCGCTACCTAATGGCCCTGTACTTGACCTGTCACCTGCCTGCAGTCAAAGAGGCCACCCGCCCTTTGTTATGCTGCAGTAAGGCTCGGCAGTTCTGGGACGGCAGAGAAGGAAAAAAAAAAAAACTGTCTCTTTTCCTTCATGCCCAGAGAAGGCAAGGACAGTGTCCGCTTGTCCTGCTCTGCCTCTGGCAGCCGTCCTCCTCCCTCTCTCTCTCTTTATTCCTCCATCTCTTTCGGTCTCTGTCTCGCTCCTCCTTAAGTGCTGATTTCAAGAGACAGCTCTTACGTACTCTCTTGCCTCTCCTTTTCTTTATTTGTTCCCCTGTGAAATGCATCCAAAAACTAGCAGAACACTTTGGCTGGAAATGTCCTCATTTTCTGACCGTTTTCTATTCCAAAGTACAACCTCGGGAGGGAGAGAAAAAAGTATCAAAATACGAAAAATAATTAAATAACTAAATAAAGCAATACAGAGTGGTCAGCAGACAGGCCAGATTGATATTTACACCCACGCACATTAGCGCCGCTTTACAGAGTTTGCCAGTGAAGCGCCACTTTCTTTTCATCTTCTTGCTTTGAACAACATTGTTTTCCCAGGGTGGGAAAGTGCACCATTCCTAAAGGGACTGCAATACCTGGTTGATGAGTGGAAAACTGCGGCTCTGTGTTTAGGGATGTGGTCTTTTTTAAACCAAACTGCTTACATTTTGTAAGGATATAAGCAATGGACATTGAAACGGGTCCCTTCCTGGTCCTGTAGTCATGTCCTGAACTTTTCAGGCAAAATCACTTACTGATTTCTGAATAAAGAGTTTAAAACCGTTAAGGTAACCATGTTGTTGCTGCTTACTTTTCACATGCTTTGCTTATCCTTGCATTCCCTATGAGTGTTTGCTTTTTTCAGGGTGTTTTTTCAGGCAGCATTTTACTTTTGTCTAGTGCATAATTTGAATTGAGTCGCAGCACAATTGGGTTGTAGCTGAAGGCAGTGCGAGTTTCTCCCAGTGGGTCAGTATGGTGTTCAGTGTGGGAGAGGATGCGGCACTCTGGCCAGAGCTGCCGAATTTGGAACTGGAGAACCATGTTCAGCCTTCATGACCAGTCCACCAGACCACTCTCCTGACAGAGCACATTACGATGCTACACCTTAGAAGGCTCGATAGACCATAGAAGCCCTGGTGTCTTAGCACCAGCAGGTGGACCCTAACGGTGGCAAGTGTGAGTTAACCTTGAAGGGCTGTCCACCACAATCCATGCAGTTCACCTCCAGTCTTGCGGGCAGGCATACGAAGAAGCACACCCTAGAGCGACAGTGACTGTCACTGAGGTCACAAGACCTTTGAGGCTAGTCCACCTCACCCATTGGTACCTTCATTGGCCTTTTTCAGCACTAGTAGTGCAACTTACCAGGGGCTGGCAATGTAGGATTTGCATGCACACCAAACTTAGGGGGTGATTATAATGGCGGTGGGACCGCCACATCACCCTGTCGGTGACGGTCCCGCCGCCATCGGTGACTGCATCACCGCCCACCATATTACAATGACGGGCGGTTTCCTGGCGGTCGGAAAGACCGATCGCCATGCACCCGACGGGCTCGTAGTTCCTACAATGCTGGTGGTGCCTACCAGGCACCGCAGTAGGGATTACGATGTCCCTTACCCGCCAGCCCATCTATGGCGGTTCACCCGCCATAGAAAAGCTGGCGGAAAGGGATATTGGGGGCCCGTAGCAGGCCCCTTTACCCCCAGACATGGGACCTGGGGGGCACCTATGGTGCCCTCCTACATATCACTGCACCATGTGGCACTGCCACGTAGTGCAGTGATATATGTAACATGTCCCTATTTTACATTGCGGCGGGTGATGCAGCCAGCAGCACCTGCCGCAATGTAAAAGATGGGCATTGCGGACGCCGTAGTGGCGGTCGCATTGTAATGCCTATCGTGGGGCCGCCACTTTGTAGACGAGCGGTCCCATTCCCCAATTCGATGGCGGACGGACTGAAGTCCGCCTGCCATCGTAATCAGTCCCTAAGTTCGCAAACTTCATGGTCTCTGCTTCGTGAACAAACACTTTAAACATGTGCAGCCTGCTTTCAGGCCACTAGAGTTATACAGAAATGGAGGCCAAAGTTATGCCGCAGTGTTGACTAAATTATGCAGCAAAAAAAAGGCTGCAGCGTAATGTGGTACATTTTGTGATACTTTATTATTTTGACATATTTATACATACTAACAGCCTCTGCAAAGCTTTTGCCTCATTAGTACCTGTGTAACATACAAATGCAGCAGTGAGAAAGGTGACCAGTCAACCTTTGCAAATGGCCCTACACTTCACAGCAACATAAGTCACATTTCTTTTAGTAACTTTTGATCCGTTTGAGCTACAAAATTGTTTTGGGTGAAATTGTTAGATTATGCAGCAGATAATGTATTATGTGGCAAATATGGTACGGCCATAATTAAGTGGAAAACATTTTTTAAACTAGGATATTTTACCTTTCATGTTTGAACTGCACTTGTGGAATAAGTGAGTAGAAGTGCTGATGACAGAAACTGCATGGCTCGGAGACAAATGGCTTGTGATTCCACTTTTAAGCATATTAGGCACATTCTGTCATTGAAAATATATCCCTCTTTGTGAATGTATTTTAATGACAATAACTCATACTAAACCTTAAATAAGCATGTGTATCTACTGGTTGAATTAACTGGTCAGTGAAATGCCAAATAAATACTAAAAATAGGGAAGTTTTGCTCTTTATTGCCACACCTCTGACTCCGCCCACAGACCCAAATCTCAGGTTATTCTCACCCTCTGATTCTCCGCCCACAGTTCTCCTACTTTTTTTTCTCCACTTCGACCACTGCTTCCTGCCTATTGTGTTTTGAATGTCGAGCCCTTTCAAACTGAAGTATTATCGGAGCCTGACTGTGGGGTTAAGTGCGGCAGTCGCAGATCACAGTTGGCTCATGTGGGAGCTGGGACTTAAAATTAGGAATCCTCTATGCTGTCTCTTTGTGTTTGTCTGTGACAGCTGTGGGTCTTCTTGAATTAGGGACACTCAAGTGGGCTTTCATAAAGAAACTATGCGTTTGAATCCTGTACAAATTAGATTTTCAGCAGAGTAACTTTAATTTTTAAAGCTCCAAGTGGACAAGAATCACAGATGAGGTCATCAGCCAGTTGTGGCTCTTTGGCCAGCAGCCCTTTGCATACTGGTACTTTTAGTTTTACATTTTCTACTATAGGCATGGACTTTGAAATCCAGGCATGCAAAGTACAGTGGGACAAAAATCCAGAATGGCCTGAAGGGCCTACATTTAACATGTGGCCAATTGACAGCTAGGAGCAAAACAGCTCTAGGTATGAATCTGGGTCCAGGATAACAGAGGGATGATGGCTCTCAAAGAATGCAATCTGTGGAATTCACTTATAACTTCTTGTCTGTACATTTTAGAATAAATTCAACAATACCATATTGTTGCATTTATCATTAACATTCTTCTGAGTCCTTTAATCCTAGTTTTATGGCTTTCCCTTTCTCCGGTTATTAATTAATAACCTCTTGCAATGTTAACCTATGGGCTGGGGATCTGCAATGGAAAAATGAACTTACCAATTTCTCCAATACCAGGGCCTATATAAGGACCCTGCTTATACCTACAGAAACCCTCACCCCTGGAATACCTAGGAAAGACTTTAGGGGTTCTGATTATATCAAAATATTGCAGATCCTCACTTCACAGTGCTCCTAGCACAAAAGCCGATTTTGGGAAGCACTTTACTACAATGTAGGCAGTGAAATGTGCAATTTCACTAAACCCAGGGCATATAAAACTCATTTTATAAGGGTCCTCCTTGTAGATACCCGACCCCCCACCCCTGGGGCACCTAGGGGAAACCCTGGGGATACCTAATATGCCCCAACATTGTAGTTTATCAATTTGTAAGTGCCCCAAAGCCAAAAGTCAAGTTTGGGCACAATTTGCATTTTAAAAGCAGTCCTGCAACACAGGCCTGCGTTTAAACTGACCTCAGGCTTCAGCAGTGCACACATGCAAGCGCAGGAAGGGCTGCTGGCCTCTAAACTGCCATGCCCTATTATATACTAGGGATTTAAAGGTAGTTCTAATCCCCCTGCCCTATTATGTACTAGGGCCTTATAGGAGAGGCCATGCCAATCATAGGGGTACCCTAACCCACAGTGCACCCTAGTGTATGTAGGTGTTTTCACTGTATTTTTAAGGGTCTCTTTCAGCATAGCACTGGCCCTGGTCTACAGCTTATCCAGTTGGAGATACTCCACAGAGCATATTATTGCACAACTAGGCTATTCAGGGTGGAACTGGTGATGTGTCTATGAGATGTGGGCCCCTCCCCTGTGATCTTCGACACAGATTTCCTCACTACCACCTCCAAAAGTATCCCTCCTCTCCCGATGTCACCTCTCTCACATGCATTTATTTTGTTTTATAGCGCTCCTCGTGCCAGTGTAGGGTGTCAGAGTACTTTACATCACACATTATAAGAGAATGAATTATATCTGTGTATATCAGTCTATAGGAAATGTTACATAAAACAATGAGGATTACAAGCTCTAGGAATTACATTTCATCCATACTAGTAGGCAGTATATTTTAAGACTGTTTGGATGGGAGAAGCACAAACTCGATATTTAAAACGTAACAGTGTTGAGGGTTGGGTTTCTAATTAGAATGTTTTTCTTCTCAAAAACTCTTTTAGCAACATTAGGATAATGAAGGACAGAGGAAAAAACATACAACGTTCTAATGTAAACCTTGTAGTTTGCGTTCATCTCTGACAGTTCATAGGTACTGTGCCATATTAGGATTATATTGGTACATGTTCTTTGCAGCAGGCATATTAACCCTCTGTACTACTTTATGATGAGTCAAAATTGCCACCAGACAAACCTCATCACTCAGCAGCAGGAACATTAATCACCAGAATTATCTTTACATTTTTATTGTTGACTGAAAACTGCTGCTCATACAAGGAACTCTGCAGCAGGCACTTTTAAACCCATGTTATTTCTAAACAGTTTCCCCCATGCTGAGCAGCAGGCGTGGGTGCACCGGTCGCACTGCCCTAAAGCCAACCCTGGAGCTGGGAGTAGAAGTACCCTTGACGCCACAATTCCCGTTTCTAGGCATCCTGAATGATTGAGGTATTGCAGATATTAGCACTATGCCCCCTAGGCCTGAAGAGAGGAAAAATGCATACAAGAAATTGGGGAGCACATGCACAGCCGCAGCAGGGAGGGATAATGCAAAGGAATGGACCAATGCTTGGGGCAAGACGGGATGGTTTATGATAGCAGATGATGTCCGAGTAAATTACTGAAGATTAAGACCCTGGAGAGACATTTTGGATTCGAAAACGAATTGGAGAAAGATCTACGCCTAGAATAAATCCTCGGAGGAAACTAGCAAGAATAGGCGTGTCAGGGTGTACAAAAGAAAGTTAAGATGACAATATTAGGTTTTAGGTTTCATAAACTTCTTGAATGTGACAACGTAGTAAAAGGCTTCTACGCTATTGCTTTAGTAAAATGCTGATTGAGTTTTTATACTGTCTTTGCGAACAAGAAAGACAAAGTTTTATAAATCAAAAGAAAAAAGTCTAAATTAACTAATGTATTAGTTTATTTAGGAAAACTCCTGCCGCGCAGTGTTTCTCGGAAGATCTCCACTCTATGAAGCAACAATGTAAATTCTTAGAACAGGCCTGGAGAGGCAATAACTCTCCTGGAGCAAAAAATGGCTATTAAAGGCCATCAATAAATATCAAGTTGGTCTGATCAGCGTGCGATTCATATTTAGCTAGAAATCCGAGCAAAGGTGGTTAACAGCCCATCTATCCCCTCTGACAACTGGCACACATTCTACTGTACCATCCCAAGAGCTCTGCAATAACTTTTTTTTATATGTTTCAAGAAAAGATACACAACATTCAGTCCAACATGGCAGCACAATCTCGACTAGAGTGTCTTGTCATAAACACCCTGCATTTCTGCCCAAGGCTCCTCATTGTAGGAATTCCATCCTCCCGAGGGTGGTAGATGGTGTGAATACGTCCCTTTTCACTATAAAGTCTGGTTCCACCCCATAACCTTGTCTCCCCACATTTTTTAAGCCTCAGACACAATTGCTCCATCATTAGTGACCTATGCAACCTATCTTCATCTCTGGCCCAGGTACCTTGCTCTTGGAAGCAAGCCATAGTCCGAACTCTGCTAAAGAAATTTTCAACAGATGTTAATTTGTTCAGTATTGAGACGTTGGAGAAAGATGTTAGCAACCAGAAATTTGCTTATCCTGAATCCAATATCTTTTAGATGTCACAGGATGGATTCTGTGCTTTTGGCCGTAGTTCGAGGAAGACAGGCAGGTTTGATCCGCCTAGAGGTCACTGACACCTTTGACATGGTCGTCCACACCATCTTAGTAAAGCACCTTTTTTGAAATTGGCACATGTTAGAAAGCCTTACATTGGCTGACCTCCTTTGCTTCTAATTGGTCTCAATCCAGCTCACTTACTCCCCCTTTTGTTCAGGGGATAAACAGGTCCTATACAGAGTACCACAGGGAACGTTGCTAAATCCCACTCTTTTCCTGTGTTGACATAACTCAAATTTTGGTATCCATTTTTGACAACTCATGCAGCACTCAAGTCTGCTCCAGTGCCTGCCTATTAACAGTGGCCACCTGGATGAAGGAGAACGGTCTTAAACTGAATATTTAAAAAAAAACTAAGGTACTCCTCTTCATCTGTAGTTATTCTATGTGGTCCCCATCCTAGTGGCTTGCTGAACGGGGGCCTGCCCCTATTCCGTCTTCCACCACTTAAACCCTAGGCATTTACTTCAAAGCCAAGCTCTAATTTGACATGCTTATCAATAAGGTTGCTTTTTCCTGCTTCCTTATAATACTGAGAGAAAAAAATCATTTTTTTCTTCCTTTATCTGCTCCAAAAATGATTACTTGGTTTTAAGAACATCTAGACTGGACCATCCGATTTTTTTTTTTATATATCTAGGACTCCCAGCGTACCTGGTGCATCCACTTTAAGTTGTACAAAACTCCGTAGCCAGATTTATACTGACTACCTCCCCATTCATGAGCGCTCTGCTTTCAATGCTGTGTGCATGGTGCACCAAGGCTTTCATCGCACAGGCCCTGCACACCTCAAGTTAACATTTCTGCCCTATTACCCACCCAGACCTCTCTGCTTTTCCCATGCTCTTCTTGTCCAGGCCGTCCACATCTCCCGGCTTTGCCCTGGTGGTTGTTCCTTTGTTTATCTGGCTGTGAAGGCATGGGACCCCTTGTATTTTCATTGTGCCCTATTACTGCCTTCAATCTCTTCTAAAAACCTAGCTGTTCCGACAGGGCTAATCAGTCCTCCCAGTCTAACTCCTTCCTTCAGCGCTAGGACACCCCCTCAGGGTAGCACAGCATTCCATAAATATCCATTTATTCATTAATTTATAATTTAAAGGGTATTGTGGGCTGAGATAGTTCAGTTATTGCTTATCTTTAAAATGGTAATTTGAACATTTTCAGAATGTGCAAGTAAGATTATATCTTTAGACCTTACAATTCATGCCAAGAACAAGGACATTTGTATTAGGGTAAACAATTCAGTAATTGATGAGAGTTCATGATGAGCATTTACAATTACAGGGTGTAGGCTACTCTAATATTCATTCTAACACATTGCCAATACCAACACATTTAGCTCAGAGCGACAGCTTAAATTAATGAGGATTTAATACAACTTTTATTGTCAATGTTTTGATAAGTGAGTAGGAGTCCCCATTCGAGGGCTGAGGAGGAGCAGATGAGTTGGGAGATAAACAGTGGCAAAAACAGTTAAGACTGTTCATAATTAAAATAGAGGTTCACGTTTCTTGGGCTTAAGAAAAAAAAGTGGTCTATGCTACGCAAGCAGTGACAATGAACTTGGAAGGTGCTCAGTGTAAAAGATGTGGAGATTAATGCGCCTATGTCAGAAAGCCACAGCACAGTAACTCAAAGTCCCACCTCCAAATACTGAACTAATGAAAGGAATGCAAGCGTGTAAAAGTTATCTTTCTTAACGTTCCATTATAGGAGATAATTATGTAGCTTGAAAGCAAAATACTGGTAGTTTTGGCGTCTGGGAAGTGAATTTTTAACGAAGCTGTGTTTATTTAAGTAAAGGCAGAAGGATGTTTACATGTTTGAACTGCATCTAAAGTTCATACGGGATAGTGCATACTTTAGACTCATTTAGGGAGGCTGTTGAAATGCATTTATGAAGAAAGATCAACTTAGCACTGCTATGTAGGTTTACCAGAGGTTTCACCTTAAACAACGCATGCTAATTTTCTGTTGCATTATTTGTGTAACATCATAATTACATACAGTGCGGATGTAGAGGTTAAATACCTATAGTACTTCTTGCGAATGTGCATAACGCTAACTACTGCATAGGAGGCCCTACCTCACTTGTACCACCTTGCATAGTGCAGTTCCTTTACTTGCACATGTACATGTGAACACGCCTGCCTCACTACAGTTCTTCCCCTGTGGGAATGGCTCAGACCAACCTCCTCAGATTAGCTGAGAAAGTGAGATCCATGCTCCTGCTTTCACTCACACCACAAGTGGTGGTGTTGTAAAGTATGCTGCTGCAGTGTATATTGATAATACAGAAATCTTATTAGCTATACAGCTATAACTAGAATAGTCCAGGGCCCGACTGTACAACCATGACCGTTTAAAAAGCTAAAACATGCCCAATAACTGCTGGATGTTGGTAGATTATATAAAGGGCAGTGGAGCCAAGATCGTATGCCTATAGTTGTTAAACTGTCAGCGAGCAGTGCAGCCTGTGGCATGCCTCCCTTCGCGTGTTCAACAAGGCAATAAGCGGATTGTAGAGGCGTGGGCGCAGTTCAGAGGTTGTCCAATGGTTAAGGCAATGATCAAGTGCTGAAGTCACATGTCAATAGCAGACTTGGTAGGAGATCATAGCACCTGCCGGCAGCTCAGCAGTGTCTTGCTGTGAAGGGTCCTCCACAGCCACTGGTACTCACAGCCTTGGGTGGTTTTTGAGGATTGTAGGCACAATTATTTTGCTCTCCCATGCCATCTTTGTCTCCTTCAGGACTAGAAGAGTTTAGCATGTTCCCTTGAATTTTTGTATTTAGAATCCAGAAGTATGACGAAAATTTGTATCTCTTCGACACTGTAAGAAATTGGGTTACTGGTTGACTGGGGTGTGAGCCCTGGTCAGGCAGCAACCACAATCCTTGTCAGGGTAAGGCACAAGCAAATCCCGAAGTAATTTGTGCTGAACCCTCTGGTATCTTGGCACAGAGCAGTCCGGCTTAACTTTGATGCAATGTTTAAAGTATTTGTGCAACACTTCAAACTGTAAAACAGGGACAACAACACACACAAAGATTCCACACAGTTAGAAAAATAGATGAAACGCTAATAAATAAAACAAGACCAAAATGACAAAACTCCAATCAGTAGAACTGGAGTTAGAACTTTTAAAGATTTTAGGTTAAAATAGCGCCAAAAAGCGTAAAGCACCAACCGGGGATATCTGGTTGTGCTTGACCGGGTCAAAGTCACACTTTCAGGCTAACGCAAATGGGGCACAAGTCAGCTACAGTCACCAAGTTAGGCCCACTGAAGTTTTACCTTCTCAAATTTGTGCCAAGAGTCCCGTTTGCGTTGAAGAGGACCAGGAGGGGCATGGAGAGCGTCACAGGAGGCTGTTGGCAGAGTGTGAGGAGCCGGCCAGAGTTGCTGGAACTTCGCGGTTGCGGGCCTCATGAGTGGTCGATGCTGCAGCGCGAAGAGTCGGGCTGATGGAAAGTTCAAGCTGATTTGCAGTACAAGCGGCGAGGTCTCAGTGCAAACGGGCCAGTTTGTGGTCGTGACACCAAGCCACACCAAGGGTCCAGGACCCAAGACGCACCACTTGGGGATCAGGAACTCAGTGCAACTAGATCCAGTGTCTGGGGCAGGATGTTGGGGAGTCTTTTATGTCCCTGAGGCTCAGATCAGGAGGCCAGCAGACTAGTCCTTTGAGTCACTCTGGGGTCCGGGGTTCAAGATGAAGTTGCAGGTCCAGTTCTTCCTCCCCAGGCAAGAGGTCAGCACAGCAGAGCAGTAGTTCCTTTAGAGCAGCAATCCAGCACAGTGGCAGTTCTTTCAGCAGCACAGCAGTCCTTCCAGGCAGAGTATCCAAAGGCCCAGAAGTGTACTGAAGAGTTTGTGTCTGAGTTCCTTCTTTTAAACATAGTTGTGCCTTTGAAGTGGGGAGAAGCTTCTGGAGGTAATGCCTTTGACGTGCACAGATGCCCTGCCTTCCTGGCCCTGGCTCTAGACTGACTGCAGGGGGTATGCAGCCCTTTGTGTGGAGACAGGCCACAGCCTATTCAAGTGTAAGTGGGGCAGGGTTCAGCTCCTCCCTCCCATCCTGCCAGTGATGACCCATCCCAGTCACACCTAAGGCACCAAATAGCCAAGGCAAGAAAATGCTAACTTTCTAAAAGTGACATTTTCAGAATTGCAATTTAAAATCCAACTTCACCGTAAGTTAGGGTTTTAAATTGAGATTCCAGAGACCCCAAACATGAAAGGGTTGCCTGGTCCCATTTGGAAATTGCACTTATAAAATGTAATCGGGTAACTCAAATGTTATCCTAAGGGAGAGGTAGGCTTTGCTGTAGTGAAAAATGAATGTAAGTGTTTTTGACTACCAGGATATGTAAAACTTAAAAGAACATGTCCTACTCTTTAAATAAATTGCACCCTGCCTTCTGGACTGTCCAGGACCAACCACAGGGGTGAGTAGAAGCATAGTGTACAGTGAAGAGAATCACCAAGGGGCAGACAAAGGGGAAATATTTCAGGGAATACCTCAAAATGTTCAGAATCATTTTCATTGCACTATTCCTTGTGCATACTGGTTGTGAACGTTGGTTCTAGGTTACTGAAATTCTTCAGTACGTATACGATTGTATTCCTTTTCCCAGTAAAAATAAAACCTTTCTCTAAAGCACTACGACTTCTCCATCCTACCCAAAGTCAAGTACTAGAGTTGGTTTTCTTACTGTTATGGATATTATCTGATCCCTACACATTTACAAGTACTCTTCTGGGTTCCTGCTCTCTACCTACTGTGTTACATTGATATACATGCCTAGCTCGTTAGATAGTATTTTTCTTATTTCATTTTCAACCAAAGGCATTAGGGATCAAAGCAATAAAACAAAAACAGTTCCAGTACTAGGATTTGAAACAGAATTTGGAAAGCATGTCTTAACCATCAAGGAACTTACTTGATCAAGGCTGGACCAACGATGAGATGACATACCACCATTGAAGACCCATCACCTGTTGTTGGTACCAAAGAAGTCAACAATTTATGGAAGCAACAAGTTTGGTACCAAGGAATCTCTACATCCCACTAGAAAAAACATTCACACTTTAGTCCCCAACATCATCACAGTGGTAAGAGGATACAAGAATGTAAGTGTTAAAAGTGTTAATAAAAAAACGTGATGTCAAAGATGGACAGTTACTGAATACATCAGTACGAAGAACAGTAGTCATTGTGTTAGCAGTAGTGATCTCACAAAATGGATATTATTTGTCTCATAGTGATATAGCATAACAAAGATCTCCCTAGTTACACAATCCTGAATAAATGAAGCCTAGAAGAAATGGTTGGGAATTGGGCAATGACACCTTTGCAAATACAAATAGTGCCAGGGTGAATAGGGTACTCAATAGTTTCATACTTTTCAGGGTTTTGAACCTTCGTGTGGCCAGTCTCAAAGTCATCATTCACACTGGCAGTAATACCGCATGCCGACTCATAACCAAAAATAAAGAGGCAAACTGTAAAAGTGAAATTTTTAAAATGTTCTGCAACTGTGAAGGAATTAGAAACTGGAGGCTGTAAATATCCTCAGATTCCCAAGTATCCTCAGATTCATTTGTAGAAGCAGTGCAAGTGCATCAAACAGAATATAGTATGGATGAGAGTGGCCTCAAATTTCAAAATGTTCCATCATTCCCAATAAAATTAAAAATGTATTTTGTTATATTTACGTGTGAATTAAACCATTTCATAATTTGTGTATATGTTTGATAAATGCTTGTTTCTGTATTCTTTATCTATTGTTTTGCAGTTAAAATAAATTTAAACCTCCCCCCCGCACCCCCCCCCCCCCAAAATGATAATTGAAGGGTCCCAGGCTTCCAGTAATGACTCATTGGGTGTCCCCGGATTCCAATAATGATTCAGTGGGGGTCCCAGATTCTGGTAATCATTAAATGGGGGTCCACAGAAATCAAAAAGTGAAGAACCACTGTGCTAGCTAGTTTTTAGGGACACTGCAGACAAACTCTACAAAGCCAAAACAGCTTAAACATTACTGGTCCACACCACACTGTTTTGGCTCTCTGAACAAACCTTTTCATTTAAATACCCCAAGATGAACAATGTTTAGCACTGAACCAGCATGCTGGGAAATTTTTTACCTCTGAGATCCTGTTCAAAACAGCAGACCTAAAATTAAGAGCGTACACGGCACAGACTATTCATACCTACTACACAAAAAAGTATACAATATATAATTCTTGCCACCAGCAGTCTTTCCCTGCTTCTAGTTTTTTAATTTTTTTAATAATGGGCCCACCTGGACTGCAGAGCAGTCCTGTGTCATTTTGTGTTGGCGGTGGTTGGGAGGCATGGGATAGATTAAGGAGGCCAGATTTGTATTTTCCAAAACCTTTGCTTCACACAGAGACTTTCACTGTTGGTCTTACTATAACACTGTATTCGAGCATGATACCAAGTTGGTATGCTTTTCCCAAAAACTAGTTTCTACTCCTTTCTAACTGGGATCTCCCAATCCAAAGTCATTATATCAGCCATCTACCACTGTGACTCCATCCACCAACTATGTTACTATAAGGTAAAATGAAGAAACAATAGTACTGAGTGCCATAAGAACTCACACTCCCTTGAATAACTGAAATTAATGGTATACAACGGCTGTTGTCTGGTATTGGGGTCCTGCAAAGTGGACCTTTACTAACAATACCAATTAAAAATTTAACAGTTGCACAGATGCTTGCCATATCTACTGTAAATCAGAAGATGTGAAAGAAAAGGTAAATAACGGGCATTGTCAAACACATCATGGTGACAGACTGAGGATTCTACTGATTATGTAGTTCATAGGTGTCCAACCAGGGTTCAGGATAGTAGGATCTATGCCAGATTCTCAAGAGATCACCCTGAGATACATTCATGTAGACGTGATCTAGATGGAAGCAATTTTCACAGTGTTTTTTACCTATAAATATGCATTGGATCTTGTTCCACAAGTGATGTGAATGAGATGTAACCTACTGTTTCAAGTTCCTCCAAGGGGCTCACTCAGCAAAAGTTATATGAAACAGTTAAAATACCAATTTATGTTGCTTAAAACATAAATAAGGACAATCGGAAACCCTCTCCGTTGTCATCACTGCGGATCCCCATCCGATGATGGAACTTACCATAAGTCAGGCTAGCCTGCTGCCATCTGAGCCTAATTTTTGACTGCTGTTCTAGACAATAGGAGCATTTACCATTTACACTTGATGACATTTCAGAGAACCTGCAATGCCTCCACTGTGGCATTTATTTTGGCCTGATCAATTCAATTATCCAAGCATACAAAAGATGAAGTAATGCAAGAAAAAGACATTTTAAAGCAAACTTATGTAAAGGTATCACAATAACACAAATATAATATCTGGTTCGATCAAATACAACTGCAATTCAGTGCAAAAAGCGTTTGGAAAGTCAAACAAAAAACAAGAGAATACTATCAAGTTTACCGTTTTATTTAAGATTTTAGTTTTAATTCTGAAGAAAGAGGTACATTTCCTTTGTTTAGTTTTAGCAACAGGTTATAACCATGTTTGTCTATCTGTTATCTTTTCTTTTTTTGTCCTCTTCATTTCCCGTCTTCAATACTGCACAAACGTCCAGAAACTATAGGGTTTAGTAATAGCCAAAGACTGTGGGTACGTTCCTGATTATGTTGCTGTAATCCCAACGCAGTGTTACCCCAGTGCTCTATTCAACGGAATTCAAATTAGGTTTATTTAAATCGAAGGTCAAAATGAAAAATAGAACTGGCAAAAAGCAGAATTATCGCAGATGGTCCGGTTGATTGTAGTTAAATCATGTACTACTAGGAAATATATTGGAATATTCCGTAAAAATTGTACTTTTTCAAATCCTTAGTCCAAATGTTTTGTGTTTTTAAAAAAAGTTAAATTGTGTTAGTTTGCTGGTCTTCGCTAAATCAATATTCCATATCAGAACGCTTACTGAATGGGAGTGTAATCTTTCAGCAATTCACAGGTGAAAGGACACAAACCGATATCCAGACTTCACAATGCCATGACTGCCAACAAAAAGGTTGTTCAGTTTCCTCAGCAGAAGGGTTTCAAAAGTGATAAGGCGTTGTTTAATTCATTTTCTTCTTAAATTAAAATGTTTTTGCTACTGATTTTCAAAGTGTCTCGTTTGGATTTAGCAGCAAACAAAATAGTTACTATCCAATGAGACAGGAAACTTCATTTGTGTCACGAAATTGCGTTGTGCTGGGAGAATTATTGAATTTGTCTGATTCGGCATCTTACTTTGATTTATTTCAGCTTTTTTTTTTTTTTTTTTACTCTTTTTTAAACCATACCTCTGAAATGCATTTTAAGAGAAGATATGCTGTTACTCTAACTTATGTGGTTTAACAGAAACTTTGCCACGGGAGGTGGCTATGACACTGCGATCACAATGCATCTGGGGGTGGGAGGCGCATCAGGAACTACATTCTTCAGAATGACAGATTGGAGGGTGAGTCTGGGGGGTGAAAGGAGACGAATGGGGAGGGCAGAGTAAGAAGCAACTGCTGCCAGTCTGTCCATTCAATGGCGATCCAGTGTAGAGCTCTGTAGAAGATCTGTGGGTGCTTTACTGGGGGGTCTGAAGGCTGTCTGGAAGCCAGGAGGTGGGGAATGGAAGCTGGTGGGGTTTGTGTGAGGAGGGTAAGGGCTCCAGCCGGCTCTGTGCAGGGGGATCTGTGCGCTGAAGGGATTTATGTGGTGGGTCTGCGAGGGGGTGGCACCACCAGGGCCATCCATTTCTGTCAGGGCCTGGAGAGATTTTAACCAGTGTGGAGGATTGTCGTCTTGTAGAGTCTCTAAACTATTCCCAGTGGACGAAGGGATACCTGTGGAAGGGAAACACAATAAAGAGAAAAGGATAAGTACAGTCGGCAGGACAATAAAGAACCTAAAATAAAATGATTCCAGTTGATAAAATGCTACAATGAAGAAACAGAACAATGGAGAACACTAAGTCAATGCATAATGACAATATTTCCATTCTGGCAACAATGATGAATCCATAATAAAGTAAGCAATATTGACAAAAATGTGTAATGAACCCTATCCCCTTGACTTAACTCACAACCCTACCTCTATACTTGTAATGTTACTTTAAGCAGACCAGGCCCTATGGGTACCAGAACACTCCATACAAGCAGAGGAAAATGTTAAAGCTAATGCTAAACCGAACTTATTTAGAATTCATACAACACTTAGATTTATAATTAAGGACTGGACATTTTTAAAAAATCAACAACAAAAAATCAATAGCTTACTGTGCTTCAATTTTATTTTTCTTCAGAACAAAAGCCTCAATCTTTATTTGGAGTCAGCATAAACCAGGTCTCTATTTAGGTCAACTGTCTGAATACTTGACTTCCCTGAGCGTGCAGAGGCCTTGTTCATGTGCTGGTTCTGATCACAGACGTCATAAGCACACTGAAAGGGTACATATGTATAGGTCCTCATAAACCTTACTCCTGAACAGGCAGATGTAAAGGCTGTTCCAGGGTGGGAATAACCTTGAAAAGTGTGCGAGTGCAGTGGAAGAAGAAAGTAAGTGGCAAGAGAAAAGAAAGTTAGCAAGTGCACTAGCTCAGTGCATTTTCTCATAAGTAGATATACACAGGAATGTTTGCTCAAGCAACAAGAATTGTAAAAACCAGTAAGTCTTGGTGCTGGCTGCCAGCCTTTTGGTTTTGTCAAAGCTTACTTTGTTTTGTCATAGTTTTTGTAAAATGTTATTTTTGTGGCAGCTTTCGGGCACTTGTCAAAATAAAAAATAAAATACTAGCTAAAAGCAAAAATATATCTTTTTTTGGTTTCAAAAAGCACTCATTGCATAGTAGTCTCTGTCATTAAAGAGAAGAACTGTGTGGAGGTGCTCCTTGTAAAAAAGCAGAATGCCATAACTCAGTGGAAGTTAGCCAGTGGCTGAAGTGGGCTGACCCACTGCCCTACTCTGTAGGGAGAGTAAGGAAATATGAATGATGACAACTGACCAAAGAAGAACGCTTGAAAGTAACTGTACGGAAGTATATTATGCACATAATTTTGCTGAAATCAAAATGGCTTGGGTAACGCCAGAACTAAAAATGGAAAGCACAAAAGCGTGCTAGCATTACATCACAGACTTCCAGGTGTACCTTTGGGATCTTTCTTAAATTCATTTCAGTCCTAAATCTGCACCCCATGAGAGGTCAAACACTAGTGGTTGCCTCCTCGCTGTCTCCTCACAAAGCAAAAGGAGATCACGCACAACTTCCAAGCCTTGCTGCTTATGAAATAAGATGGAGACAATGGTGGCTGGGCGAGGAGGGAGCTGGAGGCATAGCTGCAGCACAGCTCCCAATCTTGATTTGTATCCTGGTGCCAAGGGCTTGTCCACTTCAACTTTTGCAATGACCCTTTCCTTATTTGCACTAATCACCTGCCAACCTAAATCCTTGCTTGGATCAGGATTTTCCCGGTCTCCCGACTATATGGCCCCTCGTGTCCCAGGATCTATGTGGCGTGTACAGCACCCCAAACTATATGCAAAAAATATTTGAAGAACCACAGGAGCATGCTTGTTTGAAATTTATTCACATAGCTGCTAAGTTAGTGCCAGAGTCTAGGCTTGAAAGCAGAATGTCATTCCTTACTTTGGAGGAGGAAAGCTAGTTGTGATGTTCTACAATTTTAAATTTATACCTTATCTACAAAGCGTGGTTTTACTGTGCCTCCCAAGGGGATGAGCAGTGTTGTTGCTCCTAGGAGAACTGCATAGACTACTAATTGGTCAATCAACAGAACCTCTAGAGGGTTATCCTCCATCGCTCCTGGTTTGCCTCCTTTTAATACGCCTTGGCTACATAAGTGTCTCCAGTAAGTTTGGGTCACATCTCCCTAAAGTCCACTGCATATTGCACTCTTATTGAGGCTCAACGGTGTTTCTAATGGATTGAGTGTCTGCTACTCAGCATATACCGTTTGGTGGACCCCAAGCATGCACATAAATGGCAGTTTCTATTTATGATACAGCTCCATGCCACTCCTGTCAAGTATGTTGTTAACTTTAGTTACCTAGGGGATCTTGGCAGCCACAGCTAGAGATCAGGAACAATCAGGAACAATCAGCTAGCAAGGACTGTTAATGCTGTTTTCTCCTTTGCTACTAGATTAGGCAAAAGATCGCATGCCCATATGCTGGCCATTTATTGTGCAAAATGTGTTGACATAGCAACTCATGTGGCAGGGGTCTGGGGTATATAGGTGGTATCCCCTTACAGGCTACGGAAAACAAATTCACACGCTGTTTACTGGCTCTTCCACCGTCTCATCACTCACAGGGAATTCGGCCTTCAATACACTGAATGATGCTATGGCGAAGGGTTCGGATCAACAAAACCCTCCCCCTTAATAGAATGATAACCAAGGATTGCTTGACCCTGTCCCGAGGTCTAGAGATCCCCTGGTTGAGGGGAATTAGGGACATCGCCATGGCTTTGAGTAGGCTGGACTTGTTTGAAGACCCTTCACGATCTTTGCCGACGTTAGATAAAAATAACCCTCAGGGCCATGTGCTACACCCATTGGGCGGAAGAGAGATGGGCAAGGTTATCAGAACCATCTACTGTGGCTTTATACATGCACCTTAAACCATCTAGGACCAGCCAGCCATTGTAGGACATACCCAGTTACCAGCACTTTATCATTCGCAGGTTCCGACAAAGTCTCTTCCATAGATTAGTCACCTTTTCCTGGTGTAATGATAGGTTGCAAGACTTATCACCCTGCCCATGTGATTAGAAATCAGTACAGAGCACTTTACATATAATATTGTTTTGTACTTTTTATTCTCACTAGAGGTCCTCTGTTTTAACCCCTCTATTGATTAAGTACTTTTTGCGCCATTGCACAGAAGCACTGCCTTTTTTACAGTCTGTTGGTTCAGAGGAGACTGCGATTACCATATACACCTTTTTGAAGCTGGTGTTAAAGGTGAGGAAATTGGTTGCATTGCACTATGTAGTTGCGTCCCTCCTGTGTGTTTTGGTTTTAAATGCATTTAAGAATGTCATTTCTGACGTTTAAATATACTGGTAGTATTGTGAGGTACTGTATTATCAGTAACCTAAATACAAAGATGAAATAGGTCCTTTGCCTCGACCACAATTACACCACGAGTTGTAATAAGTTATTCATGGTCACTTTTTTGTGGCTCGTTTATCTGTTAAAGTCATCCGCACGCAGGCTCTCCAACTGACGACATCATGTACTGCACTTTGCGATTGTGTTTTATATGTATCCGGATTGTTATTTTTTTTGTACTTTTTTACTCAAGGATTTTAGATGAATTTGTACTGTTTTATGGTGCTTTATTGCTTATGATTGTACTGTGCTTTTGGGGTCTATCTTAATATGACCGAATAAAGTTAAATTGAATGATACATTCCACTCCTAAAGTTAAGTACCTGCATAGCGACAGTATATTCTCATACTGTAATATCCCAGGTTTATGCGCCACAACGTTACCCACAAAATGCTTATACCACGTCTTCAAACCACACCTTTTTTTTAACTCTTGATTATGCATTTTCATATATACTTTACAGTGTACAACACAGAGTGCAAAACTGAGACAGTATATCGACTGTTTAGTCGTATCGCGGTGTTTACGGATCTACTCTAGTTTTAACCATTTCAATAATATAGAAGCTATAGGCTGGTACATCAAGTAATCTGAGCTTCTGATGCTAGCACACGAAATGTGGGTCCAGTAACACAAATAAAAAGTACACTTTTACAACAGGCCTGCACGTGTCTATCCATCACTTTATGCCAACATGTGTGGGCGTGGAAGGATGGTCATGTGACCTCTACTAAATTATGAACTCCAGGCTTCTCTTAGGACCATCAGGCAGTTGCCGCAGGCTCTGGTTTAGGGGGCGTGGTCTGCCTCATGTATGTTGGTTTGCATCTCCGACAGGAGGGCGTCCCACACAGTGGCTATAGGGTACTTATGCAGTCCTTTAGAGTCTTCATGGTGTAGTAGCCTGCACCCAAGCGGTCATGGGAAGTGTCCAACCAGCAAGGGTAGGGGGGTTAGTTGATTTCCACTTGCGTGTAATCTGGAGCTTGGCCAGTAGTGTGGCTAGGTCTATGAATTGTGCTGTTGCTCTGTTTTTCTTGGTGCAGCCTAGCAGGCAGATTCCTCAGGTAGGCAGTGTTGTGTGCCCTGTGCATCTAGTCAGGTGGGTTGTGATCTGCCAATATTGGGAAAGAACTGGGTACGTCAAGAACATGTAAAGAAAGTCTGTGTTTAGTGTGCGGCAGCAGGGGCAGGCAGCGTCTGTGTAATGGAAATAGCGATTGATTTTATGGGGAGCGAGGTAAGCCCTGTCCAACACAACACTGTATATGCCGGAAGTGGGCACTGGAAGACACCAGTGTAGGGTATTCTAGAATGCGCTGCCACTCCTCGTCAGTGTGAGGTTGACCCAGTTCAGTGACTCAGTGCTGATGCAGTGCGGCGAGGCATGCAGCTGCATGTGAACACAAGGATGCAGCCAGCCATCATATCAAGTTGCAGCCGTCCCGCAGCACGTCTAAGTATTAAATCTTCAAATGTAGGTCTGGTTCCTGCTGCATGACACCCCAGCATGCCCCCCAGTGACGGAATGATGAAAGGGTACAGCATGAACTGCGTTGGAGGAAGACCGGTCTCTACTATATGGAAAGCAGTGCACCATCTCGATAAAGGTCTCCCATTGTGAATACTCCTGCTTCATGCCAGTGGTTAAGTTCCTGCACAAAGTTATCACCGTGCCATGCAGCATGCCCAGAGGCAACAGGGCCGGCGAACCGGGTTTTGCTGATCTTGTGAGGAAGAAGCTTCTTTTGAAACAGCAGCATGCCACTCGTATCATGGGCGTTTGAGGCATTGGCATCTTAGTATGCAGTGGAACTAAAGGTGGTTGGGCCGACACTGTGTCCTCCAGTTGACAACCCGCCAGGCCCCTGGCCACCCACTGGAGTTGGGAGGACAGGTAGAAGTGTTCGCAATTTGCACGCCCAGGCCACCCTGATAAGGCGGGAGACAGAGTTTAACTAGATCCACCCTGCGGCATGAGGCATGCCAAATAAATTCTCTAGAGGGTTGTTCCTGGGAGCAAAAAATGGCTTTGAGACATACAGGAGGAGGTTGGTGAAATAATGTAGGAGGCGTGGTAATATGACTATTTTGGTGAGACCTACGCGGCCCGCAACTGAAAGTGGAAGAGTCTGCCAGAACGCCATTTGTGACTGCAGAGCGGTGACCACCCGGACTAAGTTACCATCCAGTAGGTCAGTGATACTCAAAGTACGGCCCGGGGGCCCCATGCGGCCCTCCTGACCTTAACATGTGGCCCACTAATCAACAGCAGCACTAAGCTGCTATTTACCGGACACAGCACCATGATTAAAAAGATGTTAAATAGTCAAGCCTTTATCTGAATGTTAAAGTTAAAGAAACGAAGTAACTAGGTTGTCCTGCACTGCTTAACTTTAGGAACATTTTCATTTTTAAAGACATTTTGCAGAAAAAAATGTAAAAATATGGCAAGATCTCTTCAAAAATCAAAGTGTATTTCACTAACATGCATAACCATTTCACCTAAGTACATCAGATTATATCTGTGCGTTGAGAAGTATTTTCTTTAAGTGATCGTTTTCAACAAATTCAGAAACATTCATTCTTTCCCCACCCTGAAAACCATGCCAATGGTGAACTAAGAGGCAAGTCAGTTATGTGCACTCTTTGGGTGGTTTGGGTGCCCATTATACCTGAGCAACATTATAATTTATTAAATCGAACACAGGAGAAGCTTTTGTACAGTGCAGATCCTGAAGTCATGTATTTTGAGGTTCTCTTATATGCAATAACTAACTAAAAGGAGGGAAAGTGAAATAAAACAATTGCTTTGGATCACACAATTTGGTAGAGTGGGAATCTGGGATTAATCCTAGGTTTTCTGGTTTCACATTGTGAAATTCAGACAATAGATGAATATGCTTTGCTTCCCCTACACCCATTATACTGCCACAACTCCCCCTCCCCACCAAATGTCCCCTTCATGACTGCCACAATATTAGCATCAATGAGGCCCTCGGTCACATCACAAACCATACTTTGTGGCCATTGGGAAAATGTTTGTGAGTACCCATGCAGTAGGTCTATGGTATATATGGATTCCTAAGTAACAGAACATGATAGGTTGCCACAGTATAGAGATTCCGTTTGTTTGAATTGTTGGGTCAGGTGTGGCGGCCACAAAGGGGAAGAGGCACGACTTGCTCCAGGTGACCTCGAGGACAGAGACTGTCGCAAATCTGTCTAGTGTATGCACTATAGCACCAGGGATGTCCAGAATATTCCTTAGGTATAAGAGCATACAATCTGCATACACACTGTTGCCCATCGCTCAGAGGAATCCCATATCACCCTCCCCCATCTCTAAGGATGTGGGCTAGCAGTTCCATTGCTAGCTAAATCCATTCTGGTCCAGATGTACCAGCTGCGGAACAAGCAGGTCCAACCTGTAATAAATAATTAACTGTCAACCAGTATCTTAGCTAGAACTTTATAATCCATATTAAGGAGTGGCAAACGCCTGTAGGAGGTCAGATCCACGGTGTCCCTGCCCGGTTTAGACAGCGATATTAGGAGGGCTTCACACAGTGAGGGCAGGAGATAAGAGGCATCCACATCCTCATCGTATAGCGTCATCAGTTTTGGGGCCAGAAGTGAAGTGGAGGTTTTATAGAATTTACGCTGCAAACTATCTGGCCTGGGAGTTTTGCCTGTCGCTAGCGCCCGGATAGCTTCTTGGACCTCTTGCAGGGTGATTTCCCCGTTGACCTCCTCCCGTTGATCAGATGTTACACAGGGATGTACCACAGGTTCCAGAAAAGACAATGTCATCCAGGATAGCTACCATCACAGATTTGCATTGAGAGGTGTAATACCACGTGAATGCCCTGTGTATGCACCACCGCACGTGCGTGCAGACGCCCAGCGTATGGATAAAATGGTATGCCTTGTCTGCTCTTGGAGGATCAGCCATGCTAGCAGTGCTCCAGCCTTGTAGGATTCAGAACGGGTCTTAAGGGTGAGGGCCGCATATTTAAGGCAGCGCAGCCGTTCCAGCAGAGCTGCATGATCCTGCCGCCCCTGTTGCAATTGTTCACTGCCAGCCAAGGTCACCCGGGCCCGCTCCTCTAGTAGCAGCAGCTTCTGCTCTACAATTGAGATCTCTTTATCTAACATACGGCTCAAGTTCAGCGTATTCCCCAGGCTGTGTCCCCTGATCGCCACCTTGAAAGCGTCCCACTCAATCAGCCGGACTTGGCGGTACCCATAATAATGTCAACATATTTGGAGATACAGCTGTCCAGGGAGGCCCTGAGGAGTGGGTCATCTAACGCGTCTGCCTGAAGGCGCCATGTGGGCATAGAAGGGGGGTCTGTGTTCCCATCACACGTGCAAGTCCTGATTAGTGTTGGGCGCATAAATTGAGCAAAGCAACAGCTGCCGGCCCTCCAAACAGCCCTCCACAAACACATAGCGACCTTTGGGGTCCACAAATGTGTTGCCCGCCACAAACTGTACCCCAGCATGGATCCACGCCATCACCTCCCAAGCATAAGTGGAGTAGAATTGTCCCCTCCATCTTTTCTGCAGTCATAGGGCCTCCACCTGGGTGAGGTGGGACTCATGAAGGAAAGCTATCTGTGTTTTCCTATGGCGCAAGTATGAGGAAACTCCACATCTGCGAGTAGGGTAGTGCATTCCATGGATATTCCATGTCAGTATGTTAGCAACGGACGACATGACTATTGCGAGCTAGGCGGATATGGGGTACCCATGGTGCACGCCAGTGATGCAAAGCAGAGTGTCTACAGAAAGAGACGTATTAAACAGGTGCAAGCCGTAACTGTAAGCAAACATAGCACAGCAACTGAAAACATGTAATACCACCGGGAACAAAGTTTCAACAGCATCCATGCCAAACATATGAACCGCATTTGCCAGGATATGGACGCTGGAGGGCAGGTGACATGGTGTGGGTGCAAGATCCCTTATCAGATAGGAGTCAATCTAAATCCCAGTATCATCTGCCATCTCTGAGTGGGTTTGCCGGGTAAGGCACGCTCATTAGAAGCATAGTTCACAGAGGGCCCGCCTTCTAATGGTACTTACTCATGTTACCCCATGTCCTGTGGTCATGTTATTAGGTGTGCATGCTGTGTCAAATATGCAGTATAATCCCAGCCTGGAACAGTCTCAAGCACCCATCTACCATCATCACATCATACCAGGCATTAGGGAGAAAGAATAATGTATCTGGTTACAACATGACATAGTACACATTGCATACATTTAGATTATAAACGCAACAATCACAGGACATCGTCTGCGGTTTGCGGGGTCACAGTAGGTGGCGTACTGAAGCCTGGGGAAGCAGAATGGAGGACGTAGACTTGGTGTCCCCTTCCTCAGTATACGATGCGAGAGCGGGGTCCAGAAAAGCTGCAGCCACCCGCAACACACTTCTCTCCTGTATCAATTGTTCCAAATAGAGGGAGTAGGACAACTTGGGTGAGCCTAACGTATGGCGACGCTGCTTGTTGCTTCCGGAAAGTCATGTACTATTGCAGAGCTCCTGTGATAAGGGGAGCTCCGCTCGGCCACGGGGCTCTGCCCACTCCCATGCATCCTTAGGGGCAGTGAAAAAATGTGACTGTTCGTCTGCTTGGACCCGGAGGCGAGCTGGGAACAGGAGTGAGTATTTGAGATTTAAAGCACGCAGTTTATGCTTAACCGTTCGGAACGTATGTCTTTGGTGTTGAACGGTTAAGCATGTAGTCTGGGAAAATCATCACTGTCATTTTGTCTATCACCAAAGTTTCCTGCTTCTAGGCTTCGCACAGGATGAGGTCCCCGATCCCTGTAATGCAGTAGGTGAGCCACCAGCAGTCTGGGAGGGTCACCTTGGAGGGGTATTGGCGGGGGGGGGGGGTGTCAGTGCGCCAGTACCCGATGTGCACGTTTAGTTAGAAGAAAAAAAACTCATTAAGGCAGAGGCGGGAATGAAGCTACAGTGCCGTGTGTCAAGGTAAGCCACTGTATCTTGTCCCACTGCACCCTCTGGGACCCCAACTATTCGCATGTTATTCCTGCACGAGCGTTCCTCAGCATCATCCACTCTATCTGTTCGGGTGTGAACCTTGGATTGTACTGCTTGCTCCTGTTACTGCACCTCTAGCACCTGTGGCTGAAGCAACGACACTGCCTGCACCATTGTGCGAACCCGGTCGTTAAGCTTGCGGTGGTCCTCTCTCAACAGGGCAAGGTCTGTTGCTACAATGTCAATGTTGTGTTCAAGGGACACCCGAGAATTTTGCAAGAGCTGCTAGGACCACATCTAGTTTTTCTTCCACAGTGGGGGGGCCCCACAGGGGCCCAACTACCATCTCGCACATACATTGTTGGCTGTGCCTGGGCACCCGCTGCTGCATGTGGTGACCCAGAGAGGAGGCACCCCATCACTGTTGCCGGACCAGCATCGTGGGTCCACTTGCGAGTGCCAGTCGCAGCACAAGCAGCTCGAGTATTGTGACAGGTATTAAGGTGGCGGGCTCGACTATGGCAGAGACTCAGGAGAAACCATTAAAAACAGCTAATCCTCTGCATGATAGGCAGTGCCGTTCACAGCAGCGGGAGGCCTCAGCTCCAGGTAAAGGACCCACTTGCAGGGGCCAATTAGCTAAAGCACACCCCGCAGCAAGAGCAGCTCAATACCACAAGGGGGTTCAGTCGAGAGTAGCGAAAATCCATGGCTGTGGTTCCAAGGTTCACAGGCATAGGTGTCGATTCCCCAGCAGTGCACACAGCAGCAGTTTTGAGTCACAAGGTTGCCACTGGGTAGGTTGCCACTGGGTAGGTTGCCCAGGCCTGCGCGTCGGGCCCCGCTGTCTCTGGGATAAGGGAGTAAGGCATTTATAGCCCGGTCAGGCCCCCAGACATCAAGGCCTGCAGACACTGGCCCCCTGCAATCTATTTATGGTCCTCTGTCAAGGAGCATGGAGAGTGCGAGCCCTCTGCCACTGCCATCCCCAGGTTCCTCAGCTCCCTCACCCGGTGTACCTCTTCACGGCTGTTTAAGCACGCCGGTGCTTTGGGGGGGGGGCGTCCACTGCAGATTCTTTGGCTCACTCGGGGTCACAGCAGCAGCCATCAATCCTGCTGCAATGTTGTTCTCCATATCTCCCCCCGGGCCTGTGCTGCAACACTCCAGCAAGTAGGTAAGGGAGGGCCCGCAGGGCAGGCCTTGCCGCGGTTCCGAGTCGCCAGATATCAGGACACGTCGCTATGCCTCAGCGAGCCCGCCCACGCAACAGACGAGTGGCGGCTGCAACAGTGCAGGACCCAGTGGGTCAACAGTACCCTCGGCCGGCACCCGGCATAGGTAGCACCCGCAGACTCCTGGTCGGTGCTGCCAAAAACACGGGCTGCTCCTCTTTGCTGGTTGCCGCCCTCAAAAGCGCCCCCAAGAGCCCAGCCACGGCTCCTACGAGGACAGCCGACCACTCCTTGGTTTTGTTTGAGTATAAGCAATTTTTATGCAAGGCTGGCATACTCTGGATCGAAATGAGGAGAATATAAGATTCAGGGTGATTTGTGTGATGGCTAAAGTGATCAAAGGACCACCGACCCTAACCCAAATGCACTCAAGTCGGTACATTCACTCTTTAATCCTTTAAAGGGGCGTAACGCAGGTCCATGCAGCAGGACCTCCAAACCTTTAATGCGGCCCCATTTAAGGTCAATGAATATCTGTGAGCTATCGGAGACTTTGGGCTCCCCGGTAACATTCTGCAGGGGGGCACCATTGTTTTGCTTTACACCTCTGATCTCTAATTACCTGAAACTTGAACTTTCCTTTTCACCCCCATGCTAGCCAAGTACCTTTAAATCTCCTGTCTTTATTAATTGGTAAAATTTTTGTTTGAAGCCTGCAGTCACTTTGTGCTCTGAAACCCGGAGCAACCTAAACTTCCCGAGATCCTTAGTCCAGTTTTTGAAATTATCCAGACCCTATTGCGCCACTTTGAGACCTTATCCTACGCCCTAGAATTATGCTACCCGCTGTTTATATTGCACATGCTGTTTGTACGCCTCATGTCTGAGGGCAGATGTACGCTTAGTAAAAACTTTAACCTTTCTTCCAGTGACAAATGAAGATTAACACAAAAAGTACCCCCACCCCCCCCCCCCGGCTACTTCACTTGAAGAAAAGATTCTCATTGATCGCTTTTCAAAACCAATGTCAAACCCTATGTACTTGTTTATTATAAAGTAAACATCAGCCATAATCTCTATATAAAGCTATACTCATTTGGTGTGGGGAGGGGGCACGAGGGCATCACAGACTTTAGTGTCATGGAAACTTAATTCAGTTCTAAAAAGCAGATACATAACCTTTATTAGTCCTCAATAAGAAGTCATAATTTTCAAAACAACTGCAAATGTGGCTTCCAAATGAACTCTAAAGGAGGGAGATGTAACTCTGACCTGGAAAAGTAGACCTTACCAAAGAAAAAGTTACTTACCTTCGGAAATGCCTTATCTGGTAGAGACTCTCTAACTACAGATTCCTTACCTTAGAATTACCCCTTTGAGTCAGAATGGAACTGGAGACTTTTTAAACAGTACCCCTGCGTGCATGTAGGTGATGTAGATTGGCTCCGCATCGGCATCCGCGCCAGAAGTGACGCGTGCGATATCTTTAGGCGCCACCCCAGTGCGCTGACATCAGTTTCTTTACGTGACCTTTCCACGCCAGAAGCGCAGAGCCATGAAGGTTGCTGATGAACTGGTGTGCAGCACTAATTGCCTCAGAAGAGTGGCCCTATGCTGAGAACCTGTTCGCAGAGCGCTGAGGATCAGTTCGGAATCTGCGGCTAGATAAAGTCTCTACCAGATAAGGTGTTATCGACGGTAAGTAACTTGTTCATCTGATAGAGACTTTTAGCCGCAGATTCCTTCCCGTAGAGTAGATACCCAAGCAATACCTCCCCGGGGTGTGCCTGGAAACAGACTAGACCAAAGAGTCCCGCAGGACCGAACGGGCAAAGTACCCATCACAACGGACCTGATTGTCCAAGCAGTAGTGTTTGAGAACGTGCGCAGAGGTGCCCACATTGCCGCCTGACAGATGTTCAGGACAGGGACTCTGCAAGCTGAGGCAGTGGTTGCAGCCTTGGCTCTGGAGGAATGAGCACACAGGCCCTGGTTTCTACTTGGCCAATGCGTAGAAGATTTTTATGCAGAGCACTATCCATCGTGAGATGGTCTTTCTTTTGCACAGCCTTTCCTTTCTTTGCCTTGACGAAGAGTTGATCATCCACCCGAAAATCTGTTGTACGATCAATGTAGACCGACAAAGCTCCTTTTGGGTCCAGGTCTCTCCTCTTCCTACGAATGGTGAGGCAGAGCAAACAAGGTAAGCAGGTGATATTTTGGCCCATGTAAAAAGTTCCCACCACTTTCGACAGAAAGGAGGTAAGGGCTCTCAGTACCAGTTTGTCTGGGTTGAATGTCGTGTAGGGGTGGTGCACAGAAAGTGCTGGCATCTCACCGACTCTCCTATGCTAATGTTATGGCCACCAGAAAAGGCATTTTAATGAGTAAAAACTGTGGAGAATTGTACAGGGGCTCGAAGGGTGCACACATTAGGAATGTCAAGACCAGGCTGAGGTCCCATTGGGGCATGATAAATGGTCGTGAACGTGTTGTAGTACCTTCAGAAATCGAGTCACGAGTGACTTGAACAAGGACGGTTGGTCTAGCAACTGCAAGAAGGCGGATATGGGTGACAGATGACCTTTAACTGTGACCAAAGCAGAGACCTGCAGGGCCAGTGAAAGAATAAACAGCAAAACCTGGGATATGGGTGCAGAAAGGGGGGTCAACATTCTTGGACGCACAGTATGTCACAAATTTGTCCCAATGGCATGCGTAAATAGTCTTGGTTGAGAATAACATTGCAGACTTCGCAAGGGGTAGGGGTTGGTCAAAAGCTGAGAACTGTTGTCACTCAATCTTCAAGCATGAAGGTGAAGCGTGTGTAGACTCGGGTGCAGAACCCTGCCCTGCTGTTGCGACAGAAGATCCTCCCAAAGGGGAGGCCTGATTGGAGGACTGATGCTCATGTTCAGGAGTTCTGAATTCCAATCTCTCCTTGCCCAATTCTGAACCACAAGAATGACTTGGACCTGGTCGTTCCTGATCTTCTTGAGAACTCTGGCTAGGAGTGGTATGGGCGGAAAGGTGTACAAGGGGCATGAGCTCCACTCGAGACAAAAAACATCTCTGAGCAAGCAATGTTGGAAACTCCAGCGTGCAGAACTGCTGATATTGCGTGTTCTTGGCAGTGGCGAACATATCTAACCAAGGCTCTCCCCAGTCTCATGAGAGACTTTGCACCAACTTCGAATGGAGACGTAATTCGTGATCCACAAGGCATTGATGGCTTAGTTTGTCTGCACTGGTGTTCAGAGAGCTCGCCAGATGTTGAACCACCAGGGAAATACCCTGACGTTTCAGCAATTTCCAGAGAAGCATGGCTTCTGACAGGTTCCAAAAGCCCACACCGTCCTGTTTGTTGCAGTACCACATAGCGGTGGTGTTGTTGGTGAACACATGCACCAGCCTTCCCTTAATCGAAGGAAGAAAGGCTTTTAATGCCAGTCGAATCGGCAGCGGATCCAACAAGTTGATATGAAGCTGGGACTCAGCCAGAGACTAGAGTCCTCTGATCTCGATTTCACCCAGGTGGCCGACCCAATACATATGTGATGCGTCTGTCACTACAGTCAGCTCCGGATAGTGGATGGAGAGGGGTCTGCCACTGACCCAATAGTGGTTTGTCAGCCACCCACTACAGGTCTTTTGCAGTTCCC
Organism: Calotriton arnoldi; assembly: GCA_963921515.1. Classification (NCBI taxonomy): domain Eukaryota; kingdom Metazoa; phylum Chordata; class Amphibia; order Caudata; family Salamandridae; genus Calotriton; species Calotriton arnoldi. The sequence goes on from CAWUFW010002978.1 coordinate 1,564,584, forward strand.
TTTGAGATCTGGACAAACTGAGAGATTCCCCATATGCTGCGCTCCCTGAGACTTCAGGTCCAACCGTAGAGCCCACATATGCAAACAGGAATGGGTCACTAGGCCATGAGGCCCAACAGCCTCAGAGTCAGACTCACCAAAATCCAGGCTGAAACATCAAAATCATAGCCTGAATATCTTGGACTCACCGCTCGGGAGGATAGGTCCTAAACAGCACTGTGTCCAGAATGGCTCCGACGAAAGGGACCATCTGAGAGGGAGTCAGGTGTAAGACTTTGGCATTTTGATAGTGAACCCCAGCGAGTGCAGGAGGTCCACTGTAGTCTGGAGGTGGGAGGTGACAGCCTCGGGCGAGCCCTCTTTAAACAGACAGTCGTCGAGATAAGGAGTGCTGGTAAGGCAAAAAGGAATGCTCGAGGCCAACCGTGAACCACACGTAATGCTTGTGGGTAGGTCAGGGAAGTGGAAGTGAGTTCTGCAAGTCCAGCTCTACCATCCAGTCTCACAGATCGAGGGCAGACAGGACCCGAGATAAAGTGAGCATTTTGAACTTCACCTTATGCTACACCCTCACCTTGTCAACTTCTTCCTGAATGAGGAGGCCTCTGTTCTTTTTAGGCAGCAGAAAGTAGCAGGAGTAGCAACCTACTCCTGACTGGTAGTTCCACGTGGCCTGTGGGAAACTCTTACACAGCCACAAAAATGCTGGGAAGCATACTGGCCCTGGTGGATGAGTGGCAAAGGATGAGTTTGGTAGCCCCTAACAGCCACGGAAGGGGCGAAAGCCAGACTGTGGTTGGTGGTGGGCCATTGAGATGCCAAAGGACCTGGCCGTAGGATGACTGTCCTTAAAGAGCTCCAGCGCAGAGTCTGCGTTTTCACTAAAAAGTGTTGTCACATCGAATGGTGACCTTTGCAGCATCTCTCTCATCAGCAATCGCTTGGTAGAGTATGGCTCAGCCAGGTCTGACTTTTGAGGCGGAGGCTTGGAACACCAAACTCTCTGGGGTGATGTACTGGGTGAGGAAACTGGGATCACAGGTGCGAGGCGATGGTGGCGGGCAAGTGTCCTGTGCACAGGAGCCCCTGTGCTGGGCTTGGATCAGGCCCCAAGCAGGACGTCTGTAAGGGCTTCACTAAATGGTAGGAGAGATTTAGAGGGAGCAACTCCCAGCTAAAGCACCTCAGTCAAGACACTCGTCTTGACTGCCACGGAGGGCAGCTGAAGGTCCAAGACCTCAGACGTCCTTCGCACCATCATTGCAAAAGAGGCCCCTTCCTCCGAAGCCATGGTGGGAGGAGAGACCAAGGCAGTGTCTGGTGAGGTGTCAAAACCAGTGGCATCTGCCAATTCCTTATACCAGTTGTCCTCTGGTTTGCCAAGGGGTTGCTCCAGCTCTTGGAAACTCTGGAAGGCGCGGAGCGGGACATGGACTGGTGTGGTGAAGTTTTAAAATGCTTTGACTTCTTAAACTTCTTTTTATATGACTTACTCGATGACTTGGATTGCGAAGATGATCGTCGCAAGCGGTCCCGGGACATTTTGCGCGACAGGTAACTGGATCGTCGCAGGGTCATCGGATGGCGAGCAACTTCAAAGAGCATTCCCGCAGTGCCTTGGGATTTATGATGTGGCAATCCTCGCAGGTCTTGGAGTCCTGGTCCCTCTCCAAGCAACATAGGCAAACCAAGTGTGCGTCTGTCACACACATCTGCCTGTGACAGGCATCACAGTTTGAAACCTGCTTTTTTTTTTTTTTAAGAGGACATCCCTATCACGCCAGGAGACAGTCGCAAAGAAATGTCGCGAGAAAAAAAAAAATCTGTCAAAAAGTGACTGAAGAAAGCTCTGCGCTAAGAAAATAACTTATGCCAGCTCGCTGCGGTGGCACCTATATAGACACCGCACGGGTCACTTCCGGCATGGACGACGTAGACGATCGAGCCGCCTACCAGTGCGCAGAGGAACTGCTTGAAATGTTTCCGGATGCAGTCTGACGCTTGGGGATAATTCTAACCTAATGAATCTGCGGCTAGAAGTCTCGATCATATAGAGGTCTGGAGGCAATTGCATTGACAAACTCTTGAGATCTGAGATTTCATCAGACAGACTAGAACAAAAATGGACACTCCTCAGATGGGATGAGAAAACACAAATGCATGATTTTATTAAAAATAAGATAGCTCTCTTTTAAAAAAACTAGAGAGCACCTACTTTTAGAATGTATGTATTGTTTTTAAGTTTGTAAAAAAAAACACCTCTTTATTCTGGAAGGTTGAGTGTATAGAGTCAAAAACGCCTGAAGAGTGAGAAGGAGCAAATGTGATATCATCATGTGATTAACACATGATCCTTCTTATTTTACAGTAATGAATTTATTCTAAGGTTCCTTTTTTCTATTCCATTTATTTGAATCTCTTCTTCGCAACTGAACGACCAAGATGTTAGATGCACAAGTGGGTCTTCAAAGTACGAAAATATAGGACACCCTGAGGCCTGCTGCCAACCTCAGCTTGTTATGTACAGCTTGTCAAAAAGAATGCTACTAACATTCCCTCATTAAGTGAGTGATCTATCTACACATGGATGTACGATGCCATTTTCTTCTCCGGAGACATGCTAGGCTGACAAGGATATGGCTCTCTGTTGAGCCCAGTATGACAATGGCTGAGATTCTCATGGTTGAGCTGAAGTCACAGAATGGAACTCAATGTTGTTGCATTATTAGAACAAACATGTTATCTGCCACTCGTGACCATGTCGATACATTTATTTATGTGCAATAATGCCCAGTAGTTATTTCCCTTTCTTCAGAGATGCAAACCCTTAAAATAGGATTCATCTGAAAGCAATTATCCTCTATTCAGTTAAAACACAGTAGCACACATAGTCCACAATGGAACCTAGGAAATTAATCTGTGCTAGAATGCCAGGTTAGACTGGAGTTTTATTGTACATTTTAGAACACTGATTATTAAACCAATGAAACCTGTGAGAATTAGTTTGCACTGGCAATGGAAGCTCTTTAATCTAGTAGTGATCACAACTCCCTGTGAATCAAGGGTATCACTTACGCCATCGATACACTGGTGTGCAGAAATGCACATCGTGAGAGCTATAGAATCCACCTCTAGTTAAACTGTCTTGTATAATCAGAATTCTCAATTTCGACCTCTGATGTGTTCAATGACCTAGACTCCAGTATTTGCTATACAAAAGATGAAGAGGCATTCCTATGCCCATATGCATGCCATTTCCATGATCAGTTATAAAAATGTGGTGCTGCCTTGTCGAAGACAAATACCTGTTCAAATAAAAAAAATATGCAATTATAAAATTGGCATAGAGGAAAGAATACAGAATTGTTTTTGGTACTCATAGGCAGGAGAGGACCCCCTAAAACCGAGGTTGGCATATAGCACCGGCCATTTAAACCCTTTACTGAAAAAAAGCTTTCAGGAATCTTTGGTTCATGTGATGATCTCACTGGCCAACATTATACTTTGCACACTGCCTTGCTTCTTAGGTAAAGTATTTTATTGAATCCTGTAGCCATCTCATTTAGAAGCAAATTTGCAATTTAAATGAGACTTCTCAGGTTAAAACTGGCACTTGGGAGGAAAGTTTCATCAGCCCACAGATGTAATAAGCCATACTGCATGTTTGTGTGGTTTGTGTAGAATTCACTCAAACGTCCGGCCAAATAAAAGAGAAACTGTCCTAGTGCTTTATATGCGAGCCCTTGAAGGAAAGGGTATTGGATATTACTGCAATCTTCTGATTCAAAATGAAGACATTTGACCATTTAAGAGAGTCTAAAGTGTTATTAAACACAGTTAAGATATAATGCCAAGGGCAAACCTGATACTGTGCAGATTACTGGCTAGCCAGTTGAGTTGGGCCTTGCATAAAGAATTGGTTGAGACGAGGGCATTAGCAATGATAGGGGGCCTTGCTCGTTTTAAAAAGACTTATTGTGGCCCTTCCTGGACTCCCCTTTTGATAGCTTTTAATACAATGGTCCCCACACAATGTCCCTACAGGGCCGAGTTATTAGCCTTAAGTATGGAGGGAAGCTGGGAGAGGTGCGAAAGTAAATGTTTGAAAAAATTGCTGGCTCTCCCCAAAGGTGCAATGTCCCAGGCGATAAGATTAGAAGGAAATTTGTAGGCCTGGAACTTCTTAGCCTATAAAACGACTTTGCGATTTTGGGATAATCTTTGGGTCTCAACGGTACAGAAGATATCACCCTTATGTGCCGTTGAAATAGGAAAGAGTGAACTACAGTGGGCGAAGAAGGTCAAGAAAAAGCTAGAAGCCATTGCAGGAACCTTAAAATTAGAATTAAAAACAGCTGAGGCTTCACATCTTTCTAAAGCAGAATTAAAATTATCCTGTAAAAAAGAGTCCAGGTTGGCTGATCTGAACTAGGTAAGGCATAGACCCTCAGCAAAGTATATGGTAGATTCTTGGGAAAATAGGAATGCATTTCCATATTTATCAGCACTTCCAGACGCCCTGCTACGTTTAGCACTATTAAGATTCCGGGTAGCATTAAATGTGAGATATGCAAGAGTTGAAAAATTTGAAGCTTTTTTAGATCAAGAGAATAATTGCACATGTGGATTGCATTTTCAAAATTTGAATGTCCATGTGTTAAGTGATTGTCATCATTTTAAAATGCTTCGTTGTTTGATTTTAAAATTGCTTTTTAAAAGATTTAACAAATTGTCGCAATGACGCACTTGCACTTTTGTTAAATATGGAATTTTTGGATGTGGCATGTGCACTAAAACATGTTTGGATTAGTGATCCAGTGTGTTCAAATGGCATGGGAATGGACATTTTAGCTTGAATAATGGTGTATTTGCTATTTATTTGGTTGTATATAAATATAAGATTTTATTTGGTTTTAAAATGTATGTTTTAAAGACAGTGTCCAAACATTAATAAAGTATGAAGTAAGAAAAAGATTACTGACCACCTACATACACAACCAAATGAGTCCTTGTTTTCTTGGACATTCTGACAAACATCTTTTTTAATGATTAGTCTAGATTCTTTAATATTCCTCGTCACCAAATGAATGCTTTCTTTGCAGTTGCATAAGTTGCATAGGGGTATCACAACTGGAGCATCTTCTATGAAGAGCTGAAGGGGATATGGCTTAGATCGAGAACAGAGCCAAATAGTTCAAGAGTTGGAGATGAGCCTTTATAACGTGGATAGGCATAAAAAGCGGACCATGGAGGATGTCCTTTTCCACCAATTGAGCCCATGTATCAAATTCTGAAGCTGCTAGCAGGTCAAGGGTCGACAGGACACTGAGTAGAGTAAGATCATGCATGAGTCACTGGAACTAAGCTATACTGGCTGATGAGCCCTAACTGGGCCAAACCAGTCCTGGGTTGCTTGTGTTCCAATTCAGGGAGGGCCTGGCCTGGCAGTTCGGTCTGGACTGTTCGCATTGGAGTAGGGTCAAGACTGATTTGCATATGGCTGGGTCCAAACTGAGGCGGCATGGGATGCAAAATAACGATGGACTGGGATGCAGCCCGAGTGATTACGACCGAGATTAATTCAAACATTCCATCCATCACTTTTGTGTATACTCAAGTGCCATTACCCACAGAAATGTATTTTCAAAGAAATAATTTGTTCCTTAGGTCCCTGGGTAGACTACATATAGGCAATCAAAAAGCATATATAGGAAGAGTAATGTTGAGAAAACAAGATCACTCAAACACATACCAAAAGGGTGGTAAAAAATGATTTGGAGAATTAAAGAAGGGTACTAATAAATCAAAGTAAACATCTGGTCAGCCATGAACGCTATTGCCCATATACAGGACAGTGAAATTACAGCTCCTTAGGACATAACATCAGAAATGCAACTACTGACATGCTTAGAGGAGAGTGAGTGGATCTTGGGTAGACTTAGTGGCTGAAAGCCCTAAGCTGCACAGGCTTCAGTTTCATGAACCTTCCTGCTTTTTTATGTCTCGTCTGTCTGTTGTAGAAACACCTACTTCAGACAGGAATAACACTTACAGTGGGCACTGGGCCAGCCCATTGCTTATCATTTGGTGGCTTTCTTGTCAATCTCTGTTGCTTACTTCTTATTCGATAGTTTTCCTTCCTCTTCATCCGTTTTCCCTTCGCATAGATTTATACCTTCACTGCTTATATTCAGGAAGCTACTTTTTTCTATAAGCAGGGCATGGATAGAATGTGTTTTCATTCTCTCTCCCTATATAGCATGTGTGCTGCTTTTCCCTTCACACCGTAGATACCGTCACATGCACGCTGTGTCATCCACACCACCCAGCTCATGTACTGCTTCCCCAATCTTCTTAGGTCATTTTTTTTTTTTTTTAATTTAGGAAGACACTGAAGGAGCCACTTCACCATACATTGCCTCAACCCAATACACAAGAAAGAGCATCTCTGAAAACCTTTCACCAGGCAAAGTGAACTTGCCATAGTGCTCACAATGCAATAGTATGGTCAGCCAATGCAGAGACTAGAGGCATCCCATAATACTCTTCCCACATAGGAAAGTTGCAGTTGGGTTTGGATGCCAAATGTTTTGTTGGGCAACTAGAGGGTGGAAATGTATGATCGGTTATGCTCTTTAAATTATTCCACAATACTCTCTAGCTACAGCTCGAATTGAATGACAGCATGCACTTGTCTGCGATTGGAGCAGCTGAATGCAGAACGAAAATTTACTGGTGTGTGATTGGGCATCTTTGTGATTAAATGTCTCAATTCCTCCTGCTTACTCAAAAGCAGTACTGGAATGCAATGAAGGAGCAGCAAAGTCTAGTCGTCTCGAAGAAGACTGTGTCAAGTGCAACATTAGGAAACCCAGTTAGCATTATTTAGAGCACAGCTGTGCAAAAATGTTTAGGGAAATTATGCCCTCAGTGTAGCAATCCGCATGCTTGTGCTGACTGGGTGGAAGAGAGTGCAGTGGAGCTGCCTGGTTGATTGGAGAGAGATTCCACCCGAGCTGCCTCCTTGGCTGCATAGAGTTTAGCTCCATCCACTTCAAAACACCCAAGTCCGCCTGCACAAAACATAAGGTTTAAGAGTTGCACTTATCTAAAGGGGATATACTCTGGGTGAATTGTTGCCTCTACCCTGCCTTTGTGAGTAGCACAGTCTCCTGCACAAGCACCAATAATCCAGTAAAAGAGCATCTTGAAACTTTGAGAACTACCAGCCACATCTGTACTGAGGAACCATTAGACACTTGCATGGCGACAACCCGAGGAACCTAAGTGGGCATTAACGTTCCCCCAGTCCTGCATCCCTAAGTGCCAAACAACAAACCATTTGAATGTCAAAATAATTCAAAAGCAAAGCCGCCACCCCTCCCCCCCCACCACCTTTTTTGGGCTTTCGACTGCCCACAATATAAAATTCCAGAACCATCGAGTTGTGTTATATTTTCTTCTGTCACTTTTCACGAAATTTAACGGCATAAATTTAGTGCCACCATCTGTAACTGTCTCCCTCCTTGCTATTCTCAAACACGCTTCAAGTAAAAAAGAGGCACATAATACTCTTCGTAATAATTTAGCAGGAGACCGCTGCAAAAAGTTACATGTGCTCGTTCTGCTTAGGATGTGTAATACGGCAGTTGACAAGTGTCAACATTTGGCAGTTAAAGTTTGAGGAAAGTGACAAAATATAATAACACTGGCCCTATTTTTAGGTGTGGGTTATTGCAGTGCCTGTGCCAAAAAGACCCAATCTGAACAATGCACACAGAGTGGACAACCAATGGCCTTCTTCAACCTGCCTCTCTCAGCCTTTGGTTTGAGACTTTGTCAATCACATCTTGGCTCAGCACATTGGAGTTTGAATGTATCCTGCCGCCTCCATGCCAGTGCTTGCTCTCGCACTGCATGAGGGTCCAGTTTTACAACAACCGCCATGTCCCGTCTTATCTCGCATGCTAATGTGCGAACGTTCATGAATTAAAATCTTAAACCCAGACCTGTTGGTTTTGTGAACTTTTGTTTTCTAAAGGTAACCGTGTCATGCTTGGTAAAATCTTAGATCTATTTTAACTTGTTTTCCTGCTTTTTCTTTGTTGAAACATTTTACTGTGTCCTATTTCTAAAGTGAATAAAGAGACATTTCCATACTAGGTGCGGGTGGCTAGACACTATTGATGTAATGACTAATACTGCTGTGTCATACTGCAGCGCAGCTCACCTCACCTATCCCAGGTAGAGCTGGTTTGTCTTTCAACCAGGGCTACTATAAAGGATTCAAGGACACCTAAGAATGAGTTGAGCTGATAAGTGGTTAGCAGCTGCATTGAGATTTGTCAGTGCTATCTTATTCTTAAAGACTGTCAGAAAAAGTGCGATTTGGGGAGCTTTCAAAATGGGAAAAGATGGCAGAGGCTAAAGGCAGCTACCATGAAGGTCCCACTTTAAATAGCGCACCTTGTCATTTAGAAGATAGCGAGTAACACTATTCCATTTAGATCTGGTTCTGTGTTGCTTCCTGGGTGGGGACCAGAAGCACCTTAATGATGATCAGAGATACATAATTGATATTGGGAGACAGGATAGTTGATGAATAGGTCCCGGGGCGGAGACCCACTTCTCATCTAGTTGTAGTATTTTGGACAAGCTGCACTGCTAACATGCGTCTCAAAAGGTAAAGTGGCAAGAATGGCAGATATTCTTTAATGAATGCAGAGGTTCTCTGTGCTAAATACTGACACATTCACAATTTGCATTAATGTTTAGGGTCCCTTCGCAGAGGTGGGAGATGGATAACTATACAAGCAAAGCAACTCAAATTACTCACCAGTTGGTAGGTACTGCAGATAGGAGTTACTAGAAGCAGAGAGGCAATATTGCAGGTTTCGGCAATGCCTAGTGGTCTAGCAACCATGGTACAAAGCATTTCCAGCTAAAAACTGGTGGAGTCGAGACAAACCCGCAAGGCTTCAGACTTTCGTGATTTCAACTTTGCCAAGATGGTCGGGTCTTTATAAAGGTCTCTAGTGAGAATGCAGATAGAATATAGAAAATAAAAATAAAACAAAGGATGCTTTTGTAAAATGTTGTACTATCCTATGTAAGTGTAAAAATAAAAAATAAATAAAAAAGAATGGTCTAAAGGTATAATGATGCTCCAAAACAAAAATGGCAGAAACCGGAAGAGTAAACGTCACCATTTTGAAGGCCAGAGAATACAGCAGCAGTTGCACAAAAAACAATATCTTAAAAATAAGGTGAAAGGAGATAATGAGTTAGGAGCAAAGCAAGCAACCTACAAATTGTGCGGATGCAATCAAAATTCCAAGAATCTGGGGCTCAAAGGATAATGCGGAATGAGGGACACAGAAGAAGGTAGCGGGACAGATGCAATGCACCCAATACAGCAGAAGAGCATCGATAAAATTCTACATAGAACCTCCATAGGAAGGAACGAGCCGGTCTGAGGAAACATTTTATCCCACAAGTGTGGGATTTATTAACTGAAGAGTTTAAGGTTATCATTAAAAATTACGATAACCCTCCATAGACTCCTTTATGTATATACTGTACTGCTGATACGTTATTTAGAACATAGTTTGATATATATGCATCATTACAATGGACACTTAATTCTATATCGAATTCTTTTTCTCCCTTGCACCTTAATGTTATCATGTGGGAGGCTTAGTGGTGGGAACACATTGTTGCAGTTCATTTCATGTAATGCTAAATGTGGCTACTGGATCAATCTGCTCAATTATGTTTATATGTTGAAAAGTGTAATCAAAAGAGTACTAAGGAAAAAATAGTCAAAAATATCTCATTGTACATGTAAGACTGGTAAAGCAGTTTAATAATCATGAGATGGATGGTAGGCTGGTACACTGGAAGAGGAACTAGCCAAAATATATCCCATTCTACATGGAAGACTGGTAAAGGAGTTCAATAACTTTGAGATGAGTAGTAGGCGAGTACACTGAAAGAGGAACTAGCCAAAACATTTGCAGCTCCATATTTTGAGGAACGGCAATCACCTGGAAAGAAAACCAAGAACTACTGCGGTGGCACAAAGATTGTGCTCTTTGGGGGCCGCATAAGAGAGGCTACTGTCATGTCCTATAGGATAGTCCCATCATGTACATACCAATTACATACATTTTGTCCCATCCACACGACATAAAAGTCCAACACAGGTGACCTTTTCCCTAGTCGCTTACTTCTGTCTCTCCGACATGAGGCTCTCGGTACCCTATCTTAATCCCTGTACCCGACGTACATAAACATGTCCCCAGGCACAGCAGATTTATTCTGCATAAGGGTCACCACTTTTTTCATCCTTGGCCAACAGCCAGCTGTGCATGATCATTTGTGTTTAGAAAAGGATTAGCAGAGGATTAGTGAATGTTTTCAAAACATATCAATTCTAGAAGAAACCCTGGAGTGACCACTTTAGTATAAAAAACCCTCACTCCCCCTTACAGACAGAGAGGAGAATTCCTTCCAGGCTGGACCGAGACTCTGCAGGCTGATCCTTCAACAGGCAGAGACCTGACATCCCTTGCGGGGTGCCATCCTCGACGCAGAGACAGGTTCCTTCATTCAGAGGGGTTAGTACTTCCCCGGGGGACTTTAGAAGCGGTAACCAAAGCCAGCATCCCAAATGAATTAACAAGAATACCCTCTCCCGAATGAAATCTTGCCTCTAGATCAGTATGAATACATCATTTACACTGACGGATCTGCTCAGCGACTCCAAGGGTTGCACAATAAAACAACCCTGAAAAAGCTGACAAAGCTGAAAGCATGCTTGCCATGGGCTCAAGTTATTCACACCTTGAGTCATCAGTGTGTTGGCATACACGTTGAAGGGAATTCACTGGCTGATGAAGCCGCCACGGCGACAGTGCAAACTGCTGCCGTTGCCGCAATCACTCGTTCACATACAAGAATAGACGGAGATATACTAGTAGCTAGCAATGCCACAAAGAACGGCTCTGCCGTCCTGCCAAAAGGCTTTCCACTCAAGTACTCCTACAAGTTAGATTCGCATAACACACCGTATGCTCAAATTCCAGGAGTGGGGGATAGAGTAATACCAAACAAAGATCGCAGATTAGGTTTAATACTAGCTGCACACGAGGGTCTGGGCTCAGCACACGCAGGAGTCACTGCAACAATTTCATTATTGAAGCAGCGTTACTGGTGGTCGGGCTGACAAAACAAACAAAGGACTATGTCTTGAAGTGCGATATTTGCCAGTAAATGAAGGGTTCCACCGTTCATAGGCCACCACAAACGCCACTACTGATTTCAGACAGACCTCTCGCATGTGTCGATTTGGACCACTGCGGCCCCTTAAATTCAGACGGGGCTTACAAGTACATCTTGGTGGCAGTGGATTCATGCTCTAGATTCCTATGGGTTTGGCCCCAGCGCTCAGGTGACGCTCGAACTGTTATAAAGGACTTGCGAGTCTTCATCGGGACATACGCAATTGGCACGTAACATTCCGACCGTGGTCCTGCATTTAGCTCTAGGGCTCACAAGGAAGCCATGGAAAGTATGGGCGTGGCCTTGCGGTACTCCTCCCCCCACCATCCCAAGGGAAATTCGGTGGTGGAGAGGAAAAACCGGGACCTAAAGCAATCCTTAACAGCAAGGGTATTAGGCACAGGTGGTAGTTGGGTCAATCATCTATAAGGGGTCCTAAGGGCACTAAATAATATGCCAAGAAAATCCTTGGGAGGCCGTACCCCTTATGAAATCCTGTTTGGGACAAGAATGTGGGTACCTGATCTCGATTGTGACTGCACAGCGGCGTATGAAAAACCATTTGAACTGAATGACCGTTTGGCTGTTTTACAGGAACCCAATGAATTCAGAGCGTTACAAAGCAACGTGCAAGTCAAACGCACCGCCACTGGGGAAGTGAAACCAGTTCCGGCAAGACCTGCCTGAGTCCCACAGATTGGGGACCTGGTCAGGGAAAAGATTGTGGACAGAAGAGAGTCTGGGCCTTCTTACAGAGCACCTGTACCTGTCCTGGCAGTAGTGGGAACAAGAACAGTACTTCTTCTGCCTCTAGCCGGCAAAAAAGAAAAAAGATTAGTCTCCATTGATCTGATCAAACCACATCATGTGGCCGAATCTCAACAGTAGGCCGCTTGGGGTACTGAGTAGCCGCAGATCTCCTCTTGCTACTATACAGGAAGTTCAGATGTAAAGACTAATAACCTTTCAAGACTCCACTACACAATGTGAAGGAGTAACAAATAATGGAGTACAAATCACACCAGTTGAAATTGAAAAACACCAAGAAGAAACAACAATGCAAGTTGCAATCCGGCCCCAACAATGATGTATACATTAATGTGCCTTCAAACGACATATCTGCCAGTTCTACAAAACCTGCGGAGCTATCAAAGATAGATCAAACTGCGTCTGGCTACTTCATCAACTTCGATGATTTCTCTTCAGATCAAAGTGAACCTGATCAAACGACACTCATTTCAAAGAAAGAGAAACTTCTACAATTCTATCTTTTGCTCAAAAAGACTTAGTGCCACCTTGGTTGCATATTTGGTTCGCAATAGGGGTAGTACACCTGTTAATTTGGATTGGCACAGTGACTGTCTTTTTTCTGGTTCTGAACGGACATTATCTCCCAGAACGCTCTGCAGTGCAATCTGTGAACTTGGCCCTGAAACCACATACGTCATCATATTGCGAACAAAGAGACTTGTCCCTGGTGAACATTACAGCAATTCCAATACCTGATGGTATAGTTTGGGATCAAGTTTCAGATGATGTATTTGGGCCTACTGAACGTTTGAAAATTCCACATTTGTTTTAAATTTCTTTAAATTATTTCATTACCTCCAGTACGCTCTCTGATGATTGGGACATTGAGACTGTAAATACTATGCTCACAGATTTAGAACAGTCTGCTGCATTTTCTTACAGGGAATTGTATGAAGATACAACAGATGTTTTGTTATCAGCATTATGGTCATAATTTTTTGCACAGAGCAAGTATAACACACACTGCTAACATTTACCATCAAAGGGAACATTGCCCAACACCACCAAAAGGTAGCTCTGCCACATTCGCACAGAAATTCGTGTACTTTTCAGGGTTCAATACATCAGACCCAAAATCGTTTTATTACAAGCTTGCAGATACTAATGTAACAGGGAAGAAAATTATGCTAACCAACACAAAGAGGATATATTCAGCACCTTTTATCTCCCAACTGCCTATACAGGGTTTTGACTACTGGAGAGACACCATAGACACAAGATCTATCTGGGGGACAAGAGAGTGGCAGGTTCAGGGAACTGAGGCTTTATTTAGAGCTTGCCTCTTACCATTACAGATGATTTTCCTGAACAGAACAGTGCAACAGACTACCTGTTACGGGTTTGCAAAAATCAAGGACATGAAAACACCGAGCATCCCTTCACCCACACCTATTAAGGGTATTTCCAATAATACACTAACAAGTGAAGGGACACATGGTACATACATTATATTATCTCCCAATTGGATGGGTTGGTTGGTTTGGCCTGTAGACACGAATATGTGTAATGCAAGATTAAAGGGTACCACCGAAGGGTTTAGTATCCATAGGCCCGACCTACGCTATGTACACAAACACGACCCAGGGCTAGTGACTTCCCATAGTGTCGGGAAGTTGTGCCTAGATTGGCTAAAAACCTTGACACGATCACAGGTGAAACAACACTTGTCCCTTCTGGGATCTTAGGGATTTCTTGTTAGGTCCCAAGAAACTACGTAGGAAACACTTCTTTCACACTATCTATAATGAGGTTTGGAAAGTCTCCCAACAGGAAGCTGCAGAGACTACATGAAATCAATAGTATTAACCTAGAAAAGGCCTTAGCTGTGGTAGACAATGGAATGACCACACTCTCGTCTCGTATTTATTCACTGGGCAACATTGTGTCCTCAGCTATCGAAATAATGGAATAAGATTTGTCTATTGTACAACATGGGCAATCTGAGCTACGCGCTATTATGCTTCTAAGCTGGACGCTTCAATCATTGCGTTCTGGCCACGTTCCATGGCGATACATTAAAGACACAAATCTGTTTTCGGTTTACAATCTGACCGAAAGACAAATGACCATGGCACGCAGAGATGCGAAGTACACCATGATGCTCATTGAAAAACTGGATAACGTACCTTTTACGGTAGCAGAGTCACCGTCTACGGAATGGTTAATCCATGGCTATATCACACTGCCAATCACGACATTCCAATTCCAGTACTGCCTAAAGTATTACCCAGTAGTCAGGTATGAAGCGTTGGGTGAAGGGTACATACGAGAAACCTGGGAGTTGCCATACACATAGGTGCAGGAATAAGGACAAGGAAGTTTTCTTGAGTGGTTCCAACTGCGAAAAGGCCAGACGTTGGTCTTTAGTGTGTAAAGAGGTGTCGCTGCAAGGAGTGTGTAATGCGTCAATAGCAAACTTGTCCTGCTTCCTACAAGGGTCCCAAACTGCGGTAATTCATCCAGTTTGAGTTACTTTCAAATGGGAGTTACTTGATGCTAAATGACCAAGGCTGCTGTGGTATGACGCCCGGCATTGCTTATCTAGAGACCGTCAACACCAGGGTTGTTTGTTGTAAGCAAGTGTTGTTTCCCTCAGCTCGCACAGTTAGGGAGGCACCACTGTGGCCTTCACTGAATGTTTCTAACAGAGTTTGATTCTCTGAGCAGACTAAAAGCCATGCTGTTTCAGCAAAATGTGGCCTTAACGTCAGCTCGAGAGATCTTTGATCTCCAAGTTGCAAGGTCCTTCGCAGAGATACAGGCTCTGGTCCGTGCGAACTTCCCGCTCCATTTCGGAGAAATGGTCCATCGTATCTTTAACATGTCTGATACGAGGGGGATAGTACACTTATTTTAGAGCATTGGATCAGGTCTGTTAACCACCTTTCAAACCATTTTCAGAGTGATTCCATCATTCATACACTCTGTACCTGGAAGCGTTTTTGGAGGGCTTCCTTTGGTCCTGCTTTCAGTAGCGGGTATCCTGATTTTAATCCTATTGCTTCGCAATGGATGTCGACATCACTCGAGAAATGGAGAGAACACTACTGGAGCGACGTTGTCGTGAGCGATTGGTGTTCTTCCTGGGTATACCTCTGCTTTGAGAGCTCAGTGAGCATTGGTTCCTGTCTTTCAGACCGCCCTGGCTTGACTGCATTCTGCCAGTATTCCGGTGCCTCTTTTGCAGATTCGGACGTGTGTTGGACCTCTGTCTGACACTTTTATCAGTTGCGCCGCCGGACATAGGCATGCTCCTGGGCCTTTGCGGGCCCATGTGCACAGTGTTCCACATCGTATTCCCATGTTGATGATGGCATTCCTAGAGCCTCCACGGGATGCTTCAGCTCCTGTTGGAACGGAGATCAGCTCTGCTACGGATGTGCCGGCATCAGTCTCAGGCACACGGGCATCTAATTCTTCCCCGACGGCTGCCGTGGGAACTAGTGATGACCACCTCTGCTCACTTGATATCATACTGGAGGTGCTAGAAGGACTGCCTCCTGCAGATGACATGTTCAGTGATGTTGTCTTCAGCGCAGGATTCTTAAACAATCTGGCCTCTCCTGTGCTGGGAACCGTTTGGACAATTTTTAAACATGTACCAAATTGAAGGTTGAACTGACTTTGTTTTTCTTCTCTGCTCTATCTGAACATAGTGGCTTTTGAGGTGCTCAGAAAAACAATGACATATTCAAAATATAGAGAACCTTTTATGAACGCTTTTCTAGGGAAGAATGTTTTGATATAGACCTTAGATTTATGGACATTTTTTAAGGCTTTTAAAGTGCCTTTTGTATGCATTCATTATAAATGGTTTTTTATGCCCTCTTTTAGGATTTACTCTGTCATTACCAAGCTGACCTTGTTGACCTTTTGATGAGGAGTGGGTGTCATGTCCTTTAGGATAGTCCCATCATGTACATACCGATTACATACATTTTGTCCCATCCACACGACATAACATTCCTACACAGGTGACCTTTTACCTAGTCGCTTACTTCTGTCTCTCAGACATCAGGCTCTCGGTACCCTATCTTAATCCCTGTACCTGACGTACATAAACGTGTCACCAGGCACGGCAGATTTATTCTGTAGAAGGGTCACCACTTTTTTCATCCATGGCCAACAGCCAGCTGTGCATGATCATGTTTGTTTAGAAAAGGATTAGCAGAGGATTAGTGAATGTTTTCAAAACATATCGATCCTAGAAGAAACCCTGGAGTGACCACTTTAGTATAAAAGACCCTCACTCCCCCTAACAGAAAGAGAGGAGAATTCCTTCCAGGCTGGACTGAGACTCTGCAGGCTGATCCTTCGACAGACAGAGACCTGACATCCCTTGTCGGGTGCCATCCTCGACACAGAGACGGGTTCCTTCATTCAGAGGGGTTAGTACTTCCCCGGGGGATTCTTGGCTCCATTACGATCTATCCCGACATTTACATACACATGCTTCACCTACATATCTAGGCTAGGTACATTTAGGTAGGCTACACATCGTAGGAGTACGCCAATGCTATTGTTTTATATAATCTGCTTTTATTTATCTTATTAGCACTATGGTAGAAATGTATCTGCTATTTACGATATTGGTGCTAGCGATCACATTTGTCTGCTCCTGTCTTTCAATTGTCGCAGCTAATATGTTTCACACTAGACTGACGCTTGACCAATAAATAATTATTGAAACCGTTCCAATCGTCATTCTATGTGTATTCTGAGAAAAGCAAGCACGAGTGACTGAGCAAAAGATACAGTATTGTTTCCACGATACTGGAGGAATCAGGGTTGTCATGTTCAGTGGTGGCCAGAAACTACCTACACCACTGTAGAATACAGGGGGGTGGTAGTGGCACCGTAGAGCTAGCTGGTCTAATGGCTGACTCATCCTGAGGGGGTGTCCAGAGCCTGTCTGCACACCAAGCCCCGAGTTTAGGTCATCCAAAACGCACAGGTCCTAAGGGGTCCTAGGAACTACACGACACTACAATAGAAGTGGAAGGAAAATACACCTTTGCAGCTGATACAAATAGGACTATAGTATGGGTGAAAAAAGGAGCCTTGGTTTAGAAAATAATGATGGATGATCTAGGAAATAAGAGCACAGCGTAAATGCAGACGGGTACAATCACAGAATTAGAGCACAAAAAGCCTGACGGGCAAAACTGAATGGGAAGAGAAGCCGTTGTCGCAGTTATCCGACACAGATCGGATCTTGGCATCATGACACCAGAAAATTTGCTATGTGACTTAAAAATGCAGTAACCCTAGGGAGAGGTATTAGCTCTGACTGATGCAGAGAGAGGTGTAACCAGCAGAATTAAGAGGGCTGTGACACCACTGTTTGGATCACTATAAAGGCCTCACCTGGAATATAATGTCGAGCTCTGGAAGCAACTCCACCTCAAGAATCAAGAGATTGAAGACAACTTTCTCCCTAGCTTACAATAAAGAGGCATGGTTTAAGGTAAAGGTCCAATGAGGAATGGGTTAAGAATATGAGATGTGCACATCGTTTGAAAAGAGATATGGGAGGGTGTGGCAGATATTACATTTCATAAAAAGGGCATTCATACAATACAAGATGCTTATTTTTTCAGTGATGGGACTAACAGTCAATACTATAATTGAGGCAGCGTTGGAGTAATACAAAAAAATCAAAGGGGAGACCGAGGTAAGAGCAATAGTTTCACTTTTCCTCCCAACTTAATACACATAATCAAAGAAAGTGAACCAAGGCATAAAAAAAGTGTGTTCAAGAAAGTATGTAGAGGACTTCATTCAGGACCCTAATCCACGTGTTCAACCTCAAAGCGGTATGTTTTGCCCTGCTAGGGTTGACCTCTTGGGTAGCACCATTATCAGGTCTTATTAAATTGAGTGTCCTGTTCTCCAAGTGAAGGAACGCCCTCCTTCCTGGAGGTCGGCTGTCTGCTTGGAGGCTGCGGTGAAGTATGAGGTGAATTTAAAATGATCTCTAATCACAGAGGAAAACTAGTTTTAATTTTTACAACAAAACAAAATGGGAAAGGCATAAGGTTAAAAGCAAGAAGGGATGTTGTTAGGAAGAATTACTTAACCCAGACATCTGAGGTGTGAGGTCTGGTCGACATGTTTCGGTCGTGAATAGCGCAGGTGGGTCTGTGGCTTTAGTCAGCACCGGGTAAAATGATACACACAGATGCAGAAACATAAAAATATGGACAGGTGAACACAGGAGCAATATTAGATGGCGAAGGATAACAACGAAGATGAGCAACAACTACCTATCTGCCAACCCCACAGAAAATGATCTTCAAAGGACTGTCCTGGAGACATTGGATGACTAAAAGGACGCAGAACACATGCTTTTTCAAAAAGAAGAACGATGGGGGTACTGCATAAGAACCTTCGATGAAGGACTTAACGAAAACATGCCATAGCTTTCAGTTCTCAATTAAATACATTATGTCCGAAGAACCACTCTTCTTTACTGTAACTTCTTCTGCGCTTTAGCAAAACTTAGGATACACCTCTAAATAGATCTTGACAATAAGAACAGAAATTGACTCTGTACCTATGACTTCGGTCACCTTTCACATAACGTTCAACTGAATACCATGTAATAGGTTTACAGTAATCTCGCCCTATCAGTGCCATCCTTTCCTTACTCTGACAGACCTATGACATATCTCTAAGCATACCACGAAGTAGACCATCTAACCATTCAATTAATTATTTCCTATACTGGCCTTTGCTCAAAATAGGTACTTTTACACACAATAATAAAGACTACCCTTTGCAATCAGTGCCGTCGTTTTATGCACTATGCCAAAAAACGGGTCATAGGAGGACTTTTTTTTTTTTTAAACCTTTCCCTGAATTTCTTTTGCCATAATATGAAAACTATTGATATCATGATCTATATTATTTTTTCACATTCTTGCACATACCACTTTTCAGTTTTTGAAGGACAATACCTTCCGTTAATACATCAAAACTGTTTATAAATTTGCCCCCTCATTTTTCTAACCTCCTTTCTCAACCTGGTTTTGAAAGGTTAGAGCCTTTTTTCACTTTCAATCCATTTGAATCCTTACCATCGCCGCACCCTCGGAGTCATTCTGCACATTAGGACCTTTTTTTAACCCCTTGACCGCGATCGGAATTCCGCTCGTGTGCTGGACATTCTGATCGCGGGTGTGGTCGTGACGAGCTCAGCTCGTCATGCGCACAGCGCTACCGCGCAGCATGATGAGCTGAGCTCGTCACGCGCATCGAAGGGGTTAATATTTAAGGCCTCTTGCCTCGCAGATGAGTGCCCACAGGGTACGCACTATCGGCGTCGTTTAAAACATTTAGCCTCTTTTCTATGCAGTGAAGACAGCCTGCATTTCTCGCAGCTGAACTCGATCCTTTCTTAATTATTCAGTCTCAGAGATATAGAGAGCCCGCTTTTCTGTTCTCACTACCAATCCTGGACGGGAGACACCAGGACACTCGTGTAAACGGCTGATTTCCATGTGCCATGTCCACTAGCTTCAAGATAAGCACCTTGTATTTCCTTGCAAAGTGCCATGCCCACCAGCCTTAATATAAGCACCTTGTTCTTCCTCAATTATCCAGCTCTCGTTTTACCTTGGCAATGAAACATTGCCGATATCTTTTTTTTTTTTTACAATTCAGATGTGAACTGACCCGTAGGTCCTCTCCAACTCCATGAGACAATATCCTCTTTTAATAAGGTATTTTTTTTTAGTAATCTTGGATATTTTCTCTTCTCACATGTTTTTAAATGCAGTATTTTTTACCTTAAAAAACACGGTTCTACAGTGTGATTATGTTAGCTACAATTCCTCGTATCATTACTATCTTTTTTAAGACAAGGTTTAAGAGGACAACATTTGCCTCGTATAGTAATTTTTTTGTTAATACACAAGGATTAAAAAGTAACATCTGCACTGTATTAAAGGTACATTCTAGCACCATGTCACTGGGTTGTTTTAAGATGAACACACCACTCAGGATTTTCTTTATTTTGGGATTTATTTCGTGCACAAAGGCATTCGCTCCTGTGACTTTTTGCGCTCTCCTTGCTGTGTTCGTGTTTTATCTTTTTCAGGCTGTTTTCAGGCT
Source organism: Calotriton arnoldi (assembly GCA_963921515.1). Taxonomy (NCBI): domain Eukaryota; kingdom Metazoa; phylum Chordata; class Amphibia; order Caudata; family Salamandridae; genus Calotriton; species Calotriton arnoldi. Next base: position 1,584,792 of record CAWUFW010002978.1, read on the forward strand.
TACATTTGACATGTCCACTTATGAGCAATTCCGTGGACAAAGATACATGTAAAGGGTAAGCCACTTACAAAGATTCCTTCAAAATCTGAGGGCTACCATTTCACCTGGTCCTGATGAAAGCCACAGACCCACCAGGGGTATTCACAGCTGAAGCACGTCGACCAGACTTTACACCTCGGATGTATGGGCTAAGTATTTCTTCCTAACAGCATCACTTCTTGCTTTTAACCTTATCTCTATCCCATTTTATGTTGTCAAAATTAAAACTAGGTTTCCTCTGGGATTGGAGATAATTTTAAATTCACCTCATACTTGACCACTGCTTTCAAGCAGACAGCCGACCTCCAGGAAGGAGGACGTTCCTTCACTTGGAGAACGGGACACTCAAGTGAAGACCCGATGATGATGCTACCCACGAAATCAACCTCAGTGGGGCAAAACATACCGCTTTTATGTTGACTACGTGGATGAGGGTCTTGAATGAAGTCCTCTACATACTTTCTTGAACACTGTTTTATGCCTTGGTTCACTTTCTTTGATTATGTGTATTAAGCTTGTAAGTAATGTCAGAAAATATTTTTCATGGAAATGGTATAAAATACAGGAAATAATATCCAAGCGACATGAAGAGTTAAAAACTAACTGTATAACATAATGCTACAAAGAGGCAGTTCAACGACAACAGCATTGAGTAAGTGTGGCTTCTGAGAATGTGTGTGGTGGTTCTGAGAGAAGGAATGAAAACTGGACAGATTTTCAAGCCGGCATCAATCATTTCAATGGTTTTATTACTTTTGAGAAATGTGAGACGGTGTAGGTGATCATGGTAAAGTTTGTGTTGTTGTGGAGTCGGTGACTGATGCAGACACCCTTTGTGCACTTTACTTCAGTGCTTAATTTGAACCGGTGGGAGCCACCAACACTCATTTTTGTGATTGCAACTTATTTTCCCTCATCAGATATTTATCCAGAGCAAGAGAGGGAAAAACAAATCAGAAAGACAAGGAAGGGAAAACGGAAAAACCGTCACAAAGGGAGAAAGCAGGAACCTGCAAGAGTGAGATAGAGGGGCAGGGACTATCTGGTGGTGGATTAAAAAGGCATGAGGTGGTTTAAGACTATGGAGACTCGGTATTTAATGCTTTAACATTAAATTTCACCAGACATCGCTTCTGAGCAGAGCTACCAGCACTCATTTTTACAAATTAAGCACTACTGTACTTTAAAACCTCTTCCAGGTGCAGTGTCAGATTCTTGTGTGAATACATTTTTTTTTTTTAAATCCTTGTAAAATTTGGCTGGTGTAAACCAGATTTTCACGTAACTAAAACTGGTGTAGGCCTCTTAACCATAGCTACAAAGGAAGCGTGTTCCATAGTTTGGTGCACAATAAAGCACAAAGATGACCCAGAATCTCAGTCCCGAAAAGAGCACGTATAAGGAGTAGTTTGCCAGAAAAATAAGCAGTAACATTTACCAGAAAAAAAAACAGTAAAAGTTACCAGAAAAAAATACCAGAAAAAAATACCAGTAAAATGTAGTTGGTGTAAACTAGATTTGCACAGATTTACATCTGGTAAAGGCCTCTTAACCACAGATAGAAAGGAAGAGTGTTCCATAGTTTGGTGCACAATGAAGCACAAAGATGACCTAGACTCTCAGCCCCAAAAAGAGCCTGTATATGGACTAGTTTGCCAGATGATGCCTACAGTGGCATCGGTGCACAGAAACTGGGTTCTAGCCTCTACTGGAAGCAAGTGGAGGTCTGCCTGGGCAGCTGATAAACAATATTTGTGAAATGCCCAATTTAATGACTCACGACTGATGAGTGGTTTTACAGTCTTTCTTGTGGTTTCTTTAGAACCAATAATTGCAGGTGATGCCTTTATGGATAAGGTGAAGCTGGAAGGTGACAAACAACAAGATATAAAACCAGGGCTTTAAAAGACCAGAGCAGGCGCAGGAAACACCATCGCATGACAGTCAAGCTCCCAATATTGCCCATTTCAAAGAAACCAACCATCAGTAACAAAGGCTACCTAAAAACTAAAACATCCACATTCAAGCACTGCATTATCGTAGCTGTCCACTGGAGCCTAGGAAGCAAAAGATCCGCTGAGCAGGAAAAGACAGAGCTAGGGACGTGCTGCCAACAGAGGGCCAGAGCAGACGGAAAAATGGTTACCTGTGATGATGGCGGGATCCATCCAGCTGCGGGGGTTGTCCCAATTCAGGCTGTTGATGATTGTAGTGTTGGACGTAGGTGCACTGTGGTTGGTGTTGGAGGGGGAGGGCGCATTAGGCTGTCCACCAAAGTTGATGTTAATGTTCGGTAGTAGTGCCCTGAGCCCGTCCTGCCATTCCTTCATATTTAAACCCTCTATAGAATTGCTGTGGTCTGGGAGGTGTACCAACAAAAAAAGAAAAAAAATGAAAAAAATCATAAGTGGAAGTTACAAAAAGACATTCTTCTGTGGAGGACATTAATGGGGAAAAAATTCTACACAATATTAGAACTCATCTGCCTAGCACAGAATGAGGTTTGGTACTGTTGCTCAACACTCAGCCCTACGTCTAGGATTCTGAGGTTTAGGCAATATCCCAAAGTGGTTTTCTGACATGTATGGGGCCAAGTGCTACCTTTAAATGGTCCTCCTGAAAGAGCATGGCAAACAATGAAAATGTACTGAATAACCAAGCCTAGGTCATTGTTTGAGTGTCTCAGAAAGCAAGCCTAATATTCCAGAGAAGTGTTCGAGTAGGTGAAATCGAAATGTCATGATGTTAATGGAGGAGCAGATCTGGGGCAGATGCTCACGACTGTCCGATGCTGCACTAAAGGCACCTTTATGTCATGAAAGATGTTAAAACATTCCACTAAAGACGAGGAATTAAATGTCCACAAACCCTCACAACAAAGATACTGATATCTTTTCATACTACTTCGGTTTTATGACCGAGTTGTTTGCTTGTTTCACTGTTAATTCTATGCTTTTCTACGTCAATCACCCAGGGCCATGGCAAGCTAATCAGGAAACTAAATAAACACATTTTAAAATATCCAGCCACTGGACAAGCTAAAAAGGAGGTGAGCAACAATGCGAGCAGAAAAGAGGACTTTGTTTACGAATAAGCATTGCTTTTAAGATGACCTCCCGTTAGGGGTCCTGCAGCAACAACTTTAAAGAGCTTCCAAGTGTCGCTATATGCAGACTGCAGGTGATGCTGAAGCAACATTTGTAGCTGGCAGGACCCAGGTACTGCTTGAGAGAAGCTTAGGGCAATAATCCAGTACGGATTCTACAGCGATATTTACTGGGAACGCCTCAGTACTGCTTCCTGCCACTGCAGACACCTATGTGCAACACCTCAGTACTGCTTCCTGCCACTGCAGAAGGGATGGTGTTTGCAACGCCTCAGTGCCACTTCCTACCACTGCAGAAGGGCTGGTGATACCTAATGGGAACACCTCAGTACTGCTGCCCACCACTGTAGAAGGGATGGATATATCGATGTCGAGGACCTCGGTACTGCTTCCTACCACTGCAGAAGGGCTGGCGATACCTACTTGGAAAACATCAGTACTGCTTCCTACCACTGTAGAAGGGCGGGCGGTATTTACTGGGAACACCTCAGGACTGCTTCCTACCATGGTAGAAGGGATGGTGACATCTACTGGCAACACCTCAGTACTGCTTCCTACCACTGTAAAAGGGATGGTGATACATGCTGGGAACACCTCAGTACTGCTTCCTTCCACTGCAAAAGGGATGGTGATACCTGCTGGGAACGCCTCAGTACTGCTGCCTACCACTGTTGATAGGGATTAAGATACGTACATGGGACTCCTCAGTACTGCTTCCTATCAGTCCAGAAGGGCTGGTATCTACTGTGAACACCTCAGTACTGCTTCCTACCACTGCAGAAGAGCTGGTGACACCTACGTGGAACACTCGAGTACTACTTCCCACCACTGTAGATGGGGTGGTGATACCACTGGAAACGCCTCAGTACTACTTCCGACCACTGCAGAAGGAATGGTGATACCTACTGGGAACACCTCAGTACTGCTGCCTACACCACTGCTGATAAAAATGGAGATACGTACTTGGAACACCTCAGTACTGCTTCCTACCACTGTAGAAGGGATGGTGATACCACTGGGAATGCCACAGTACTGCTTCCTACCACTGTAGAAGGGATGGTGATACCTACTGCAAACCTCAGTACTGCTTCCTACCACTGTAGAAGGGATGGTGATACCTACTGGAAACGCCTCAGTACTGCTTCCTACCACTAGGGAAGGGCTGGTAATACCTACTGAGAACGCCTCAGTACCGATTCCTACCACTGTAGAAGGGCTGGTAATACCTACTGGGAACGCCTCAGTACTGCTTCTTACCACTGCAGAAGGGATGGTGTCATCTATTGGGAACACCTCAGTGCTGCTTCCTACAACTGTTGATAGGGATGGAGATACGTACATGGGACTCCTCAGTACTGCTTCCTATCACTCCAGAAGGGCTGGTATCTACTGCGAACACCTCAGTACTACTTCTTACCACTGTAGAAATGATGGTGACATTCTTTGAATACCTCAGTACTGCTTCCTATTACTGCAGAAGGGCTGGTGATACCTACTGGGAACACTTCAGTACTGCTTCCTACCACTGTAGAAGGGACGGTGACATCTACTGGGAACACCTCAGTACTGCTTCCTACCACTGCAGAAAGGATGGTGATAACTACTATGAACGTCTGGGTCCTGCTTTCTGCCACTGCGAAAGGGATGGTGATATCTATTGGGAATGCCTCAGTACCACTTCCTACCACTGCAGAAAGGCTGGCGATACCTACTGGGAACACCTCAGTACTGCTTCCTACCACTGCAGAAGAGCTGGTGACACCTACATGGAACACTCGAGTACTACTTCCCACCACTGTAGATGGGGTGGTGATACCACTGGAAACGCCTCAGTACTACTTCCTACCACTGCAGAAGGAATGGTGATACCTACTGGGAACACCTCAGTACTGCTGCCTACACCACTGCTGATAAAAATGGAGATACATACTTGGAACACCTCAGTACTGCTTCCTACCACTGTAGAAGGGATGGTGATACCACTGGGAATGCCACAGTACTGCTTCCTACAACTGTGGAAGGGCTGGTAATACCTACTGGGAAAGCCAGAGTACTGCTTCCTACCACTGTAGAAAGGCTGGTGACACCTACTGGGAACACCAGAGTACTGCTTCCTACCACTGCAGAAGGGCTGGCGATACCTACTGGGAACACTTCAGTACTGCTTCCTACCATTGTAGAAGGGACGGTGACATCTACTGGGAACACCTCAGTACTGCCTCCTACCACTGAAGGGCTGGCGATACCTACTTGGAAAACATCAGTACTGCTTCCTACAACTGTAGAAGGGCGGGCGGTATTTACTGGGAACACCTCAGGACTGCTTCCTACCATGGTAGAAGGGATGGTGACATCTACTGGCAACACCTCAGTACTGCTTCCTACCACTGTAAAAGGGATGGTGATACATGCTGGGAACACCTCAGTACTGCTTCCTTCCACTGCAAAAGGGATGGCGATACCTGCTGGGAACGCCTCAGTACTGCTGCCTACCACTGTTGATAGGGATGAAGATACGAACATGGGACTCCTCAGTACTGCTTCCTATCACTCCAGAAGGGCTGGTATCTACTGTGAACACCTCAGTACTGCTTCCTACCACTGCAGAAGAGCTGGTGACACCTACGTGGAACACTCGAGTACTACTTCCCACCACTGTAGATGGGGTGGTGATACCACTGGAAACGCCTCAGTACTACTTCCTACCACTGCAGAAGGAATGGTGTTACCTACTGGGAACACCTCAGTACTGCTGCCTACACCACTGCTGATAAAAATGGAGATACGTACTTGGAACACCTCAGTACTGCTTCCTACCACTGTAGAAGGGATGGTGATACCACTGGGAATGCCACAGTACTGCTTCCTACCACTGTAGAAGGGATGGTGATACCTACTGCAAACCTCAGTACTGCTTCCTACCACTGTAGAAGGGATGGTGATACCTACTGGAAACGCCTCAGTACTGCTTCCTACCACTAGGGAAGGGCTGGTAATACCTACTGAGAACGCCTCAGTACCGATTCCTACCACTGTAGAAGGGCTGGTAATACCTACTGGGAACGCCTCAGTACTGCTTCTTACCACTGCAGAAGGGATGGTGTCATCTATTGGGAACACCTCAGTGCTGCTTCCTACAACTGTTGATAGGGATGGAGATACGTACATGGGACTCCTCAGTACTGCTTCCTATCACTCCAGAAGGGCTGGTATCTACTGCGAATACCTCAGTACTACTTCTTACCACTGTAGAAATGATGGTGACATTCTTTGAATACCTCAGTACTGCTTCCTATTACTGCAGAAGGGCTGGTGATACCTACTGGGAACACTTCAGTACTGCTTCCTACCACTGTAGAAGGGACGGTGACATCTACTGGGAACACCTCAGTACTGCTTCCTACCACTGCAGAAAGGATGGTGATAACTACTATGAACGTCTGGGTCCTGCTTTCTGCCACTGCGAAAGGGATGGTGATATCTATTGGGAATGCCTCAGTACCACTTCCTACCACTGCAGAAAGGCTGGCGATACCTACTGGGAACACCTCAGTACTGCTTCCTACCACTGCAGAAGAGCTGGTGACACCTACATGGAACACTCGAGTACTACTTCCCACCACTGTAGATGGGGTGGTGATACCACTGGAAACGCCTCAGTACTACTTCCTACCACTGCAGAAGGAATGGTGATACCTACTGGGAACACCTCAGTACTGCTGCCTACACCACTGCTGATAAAAATGGAGATACATACTTGGAACACCTCAGTACTGCTTCCTACCACTGTAGAAGGGATGGTGATACCACTGGGAATGCCACAGTACTGCTTCCTACAACTGTGGAAGGGCTGGCGATACCTACTTGGAAAACATCAGTACTGCTTCCTACCACTGTAGAAGGGCGGGCGGTATTTACTGGGAACACCTCAGGACTGCTTCCTACCATGGTAGAAGGGATGGTGACATCTACTGGCAACACCTCAGTACTGCTTCATACCAATGTAAAAGGGATGGTGATACATGCTGGGAACACCTCAGTACTGCTTCCTTCCACTGCAAAAGGGATGGCGATACCTGCTGGGAACGCCTCAGTACTACTTCCCACCACTGTTGATAGGGATGAAGAACGAACATGGGACTCCTCAGTACTGCTTCCTATCACTCCAGAAGGGCTGGTATCTACTGTGAACACCTCAGTACTGCTTCCTACCACTGCAGAAGAGCTGGTGACACCTACGTGGAACACTCGAGTACTACTTCCCACCACTGTAGATGGGGTGGTGATACCACTGGGAACACCTCAGTACTGCTGCCTACACCACTGCTGATAAAAATGGAGATACGTACTTGGAACACCTCAGTACTGCTTCCTACCACTGTAGAAGGGACGGTGACATCTACTGGGAACACCTCAGTACTGCTTCCTACCACTGCAGAAAGGATGGTGATAACTACTATGAACGTCTGGGTCCTGCTTTCTGCCACTGCGAAAGGGATGGTGATATCTATTGGGAATGCCTCAGTACCACTTCCTACCACTGCAGAAAGGCTGGCGATACCTACTGGGAACACCTCAGTACTGCTTCCTACCACTGCAGAAGAGCTGGTGACACCTACATGGAACACTCGAGTACTACTTCCCACCACTGTAGATGGGGTGGTGATACCACTGGAAACGCCTCAGTACTACTTCCTACCACTGCAGAAGGAATGGTGATACCTACTGGGAACACCTCAGTACTGCTGCCTACACCACTGCTGATAAAAATGGAGATACATACTTGGAACACCTCAGTACTGCTTCCTACCACTGTAGAAGGGATGGTGATACCACTGGGAATGCCACAGTACTGCTTCCTACAACTGTGGAAGGGCTGGTAATACCTACTGGGAAAGCCAGAGTACTGCTTCCTACCACTGTAGAAAGGCTGGTGACACCTACTGGGAACACCAGAGTACTGCTTCCTACCACTGCAGAAGGGCTGGCGATACCTAATGGGAACACTTCAGTACTGCTTCCTACCATTGTAGAAGGGACGGTGACATCTACTGGGAACACCTCAGTACTGCCTCCTACCACTGAAGGGCTGGCGATACCTACTTGGAAAACATCAGTACTGCTTCCTACAACTGTAGAAGGGCGGGCGGTATTTACTGGGAACACCTCAGGACTGCTTCCTACCATGGTAGAAGGGATGGTGACATCTACTGGCAACACCTCAGTACTGCTTCCTACCACTGTAAAAGGGATGGTGATACATGCTGGGAACACCTCAGTACTGCTTCCTTCCACTGCAAAAGGGATGGCGATACCTGCTGGGAACGCCTCAGTACTACTTCCCACCACTGTTGATAGGGATGAAGATACGAACATGGGACTCCTCAGTACTGCTTCCTATCACTCCAGAAGGGCTGGTATCTACTGTGAACACCTCAGTACTGCTTCCTACCACTGCAGAAGAGCTGGTGACACCTACGTGGAACACTCGAGTACTACTTCCCACCACTGTAGATGGGGTGGTGATACCACTGGGAACACCTCAGTACTGCTGCCTACACCACTGCTGATAAAAATGGAGATACGTACTTGGAACACCTCAGTACTGCTTCCTACCACTGTAGAAGGGATGGTGATACCACTGGGAATGCCACAGTACTGCTGCCTACACCACTGCTGATAAAAATGGAGATACGTACTTGGAACACCTCAGTACTGCTTCCTACCACTGTAGAAGGGATGGTGATACCACTGGGAATGCCACAGTACTGCTTCCTACCACTGTAGAAGGGATGGTGATACCTACTGCAAACCTCAGTACTGCTTCCTACCACTGTAGAAGGGATGGTGATACCTACTGGAAACGCCTCAGTACTGCTTCCTACCACTAGGGAAGGGCTGGTATTACCTACTGAGAATGCCTCAGTACCGATTCCTACCACTGTAGAAGGACTGGTAATACCTACTGGGAACGCCTCAGTACTGCTTCTTACCACTGCAGAAGGGATGGTGTCATCTATTGGGAACACCTCAGTGCTGCTTCCTACAACTGTTGATAGGGATGGAGATAAGTACGTGGAACACCTCAGTACTGCTTCCTACCACTGCAGAAGGGATGGAGACGCCTACGTGGAATGCCTCAGTACTGCTTCCTACCACTGAGGAAGGGATGGAGACGCCTACGTGGAATGCCTCAGTACTGCTTCCTACCACTGTAGAAAGGATGGTGATATCTACATGGAACGCATCAGTACTGCTTCCTACCACTGTAGAAGGGATGGTGATAACTACTGTAAATGCCAGAGTTCTGCTTCCTACTACTGCAGAAGGCATGGAGATAACTACTGGGAACACCTCACAAAGGAATCCCATCATCATAGATGGTATGGTGCAGTACTTCACATGGGAACGTTGTGGAATGTAGCAGCAAGGAGACTGAATTCTCAGAGATACTGTTGTAATCGTTAACTAGAAGTGGTTTAAAAGAATTCTAAGACTCGAGTTATGAGAAGTGGAAGAATGCCTCAAAGCTGAAGATCAAAAAGGAAGTGAGATGTTCCACCTCTTCATTCACAATAAGAAAAGCGAAACTTGTAACAAAAGATGGGAGGCCCAATAAACGTAAACAAGGAAGCGTACTTTGAATATTGTCCAGATCTCACACGCATACAAACAAGTATTATTTCAACAAACTTATCAAAGTAGAAGTGATAATGCGCTCTCACATCCCAATGATGGGTCCAGAACAGATGGTTTGAATGGTTAAGAAACAAGGTTTGCAAAACAGTACACTTATTGAAAGAAGCAACTGCTTCCCAGAGCCAAATGAAATCACTAAGCTCTAAGAACAGGTCAAAACACGAACCAAAGCAGGGATGACACCCACCATCTAAAGATGGGGCACATATGTTTGACAATGACCGATAAAGATGGATAAACAATAGATTTTTAAGTAGGACCATTAGTAACATAAAAGATACGTAAGCAAGTAAACTATTATTTTTAAAAGGGGGCTTCTGTCTTATAATTCACTTTAATTTACCTCATTTGCAGCTTGAAAGATATGATCTTGAGATAGAATTAACAAGAGGAACATTTCTTCAGGATGTGTTAAATTAGTTGCAAATAGTTATGCGGTGGCACAGAAGCCTAATCAATGTATTACTACACTTGAACACTCCTATTGATTAGTTTTAGGTTGGCGGTGCCCACTACACACATTTAAGCACTAAAACCCAAACGTCCACAGAGCTAGTCTAGAAAGGACTGGCATTTCTGGAAGAGGTCCAGTGGAACTTTAGCAGTCACTTCATAGCTCAAGATGGTTCAGTCTCAAGAACCAGTTTAGTGTTTATCCAAGTTTTTTTTTACTCTTGCGGACACGGACTGGGGCACTACGCTGCAGGCCTTGCCAAACCATCAAAAGGGCACACCAGAGTTTTGATGTCCCAGTATCCGTAACATAGTCTTCATGCTCAGGCACACCGAACAATTTTCTGATCAGCCAGGGCAAGGACAGACCTTGGCCTGCTTCAGAATCCCTAAGCTCAACTGCACTATTTCTCTCAGACTGCACTTTCTTTGTTCAGAGTTTGCAGCTTGGCAAACAGTCCACCAAGGTACTTAGAGGGTCAGGGGAGCAGAAACTAATCACAATCTCAATAGGGGCTAACCGGCAGGTATTTCTCCATCTAAACCCCAGTTCAGTCTTTGGCTCCTGAGCTTCAGTTCACTTTTTGGGAGAGTAAGTCGTAAAATTCCACACCCAACAGTCACAGACATTCCCTTTTTTAAGATGTCTGAATTAATCTACGCTTAAAAATTAGGTTGCACATCAGTTCAAATCTGGTTGAAACAACTCAATAGTTGGGTTGGGTTCTGAAAGTAATCCGCCATTCAGTCTATTTATCAGTTCTGTGCACAAACCAAAAGTCAGCAGTCAAAGAGATGTGCACACACCCTGCTTTTTCGAAAAAGAAATGAGGGACGGACTCAGGGAGACAAATGAAGAAAGACCCAGGAGAAAGCGTGAAATACTTCAAAGCATGAAGTGATATTTTAAACATTGCACTCTGTGTAGGACTGACCTCCTAGCTTCTACGTTTGGAGGACTTTTAGCTTTTTCTGGTCTAAGGTTTAGAAAGGACAGAGCAGAAGCACCCAGGTGAGACTAGTCCATTGCATTTTTAAAATGACAGCTAGCAGAACTGAACACCAACGGCACAATACAAAAGCCAACTCGTTGAGCATCTTTGCTGCCTTTAATGCAATGTGGTAATGAGCCAACATTTTTAGGCGGAGCCTTGACAGCACTTGCGCTGTCTGGAAGACCAGTTGTATCCTCTTCTATGGGCTTTGGCAAACCGACCGATTGCCATTGGTTGTTTCATATGGTATTCAGAAATGCTGGCTTGTTATTGGTGCATTTCTGTAAAAGTCCCTCCTTTGTGTGTTTAGCTCTCTTTCTGACGATTTCACTTAGAGTACATTTTGGTTGGCCATCACAGTGTGATGGCCCCTCCGCCCTCCTTCTGTATGGGCACTGCAACCCTATACACAGCATGGTTCCCTCCCACCTCGCTGTTCTCAGCTGCACGGGTCTTCCACGCTTTGTAAATGCTCTTCTTTTTTGTTGGAAGGTGGCCTTGTAGTGAAAAGCAATTGCGTTTTGTTTACTCTGCTTCCTTTGCCCTGTGCTGACTCTTTCCTCACGGAGGCCACACTAGTCGTTTACTTAAGGCGCCGTCCGGTAACTGTCTCTGCTCTCTCTCAAACTGGCCGCTTTGGGAGGCCAAGACTTGTTGCACCCTTGTTCCTGAATTCCTGCTCCAATTCTCAGTTAAGCTCTCTTCTCAGTTCCCTGCCTTCTTCCTGAATTAGGCCCTCCTCCAGTGCCAGGTCCTACCCGCAGCAGCCACCGACCCATCCCCCCACCCCCTTCCTCAGGGCCCTGCATCTTTTCACAGTCTGGGCCCTCTGTGCTCACCACAGTCCAGTCTTTCCCTGCTTCCCATCCCCCAGCCGTGGCCTTCTCCTGGCCACTCCAGTCTAGTAAATCCTATCCTTTTCCCCAGAAAATTGTCCCTTGCAGCTCGGACATTGCCTGCCCTCCCTATTCTCTGTCCATCCCCTGCGTTCCTTCGAAGGCCCGATTCCACTAGCCCTCCTCCCCTTCCCGCTCAGCTGCTGCAACCCTGGTGTCGGTGGGCAGACACTTTACTCTCTGGAGCTGGAAAGCGGTCGGGTTGACAAAGACATCTCCAATGGAGAGGGAAGCTGGCCGCCCTGGATAAGGAAGGTGGCATTCCCGGTGACATACCGGGGGCACTCCCCGGAGCCCACAAAGGAGTCCCCAGTTCTGGCCAAGAACTCCGAAGGAGCCGCTACCCAGGTTAGGAACGCAGGATGTGGTAGGGATTGAATGAGGAGTACTTCTGAGTTCCACTACCCTCGGAGAATGAGGTGAGAGCAGTCAAAGTCTGGGAGCAGAGGCACGGGGAAATCTATGCCTAAAGACAGAATAGGGGTGGGGTGGTTTCGTTGTTGGAGTAATAATGCCCTATTGTGTGTTGACTTATTCGCACTTTGTCTGTACAGAGTAGGATTTAATTGTGTATGGGTGTTGAGATGGGGTTTGCATACCTGTTTAAGCACCCGTACAGTAAGGGTAATATGTCCCGTCAACCCTCAATCATACTGTGTAAGAAGGACATTGCATGCTCCGGCGAAGGGGTGGCATGAGTGGATCTAAACAGCAAGGTCCGGGTGACAAGTGTGTTGTTACTTTGTGGGCAGAAGAGATGTAGACACTGCCATGTAATACAGCACATTGATACTACAGTAACGCCCCACTACAGATAACGGTGTCAAAGGAACACACGCATTAAGCACTCGGCCGATCACCCACTGCTACCTACAGAGCAATCTCACCATTTTGTTTTCAATCTTAGCTCACGCATTCTAGTTATATTTGCTTTCTTCTTACATTGAAATACTCACCGCCAGTAGTCCTGCTCTCTGGGCCTATAGTCTGATCTTGGGCAGCCTTGGTTCTGCTGAATATATTGGGTCATACCTTTAAACATCAGAGTATACATCGGCCTCTCTACCACCACTGGAAAGGTCTATATGAATTAATTTTAATTGTTGTTTTCTTTGGTTACCCCCATAGCACATCATGCTACTATAAGTTTAATTTGAAGCGCTTCGTGATACACAAGGATAAATGGGCAGTGCTTCCAGTGAATGAAAAGAGGGGGCATGATAGGTGGAATCAGGAAGGCTCGTTCTGGATGGTGTGGTCTTTAAACAAGCCAGTACTTAGTGGATAGTGAAGCTGGAGACCCAGAAGGAGCTGGAAAGGCCTGCCCTCATGGGTGGTGGAAAGGGGAGAGTTCTGATGAGAGAAATGACCGTGCCAAAGAGACAAGATGAACGTTCCAGAAAAGAAGCAAATTAAATAATTAAATGGACTCTGACCCAGTAAAGCAAAATGGTTACATATGTGCTCTCTAAATAGTAAAGCATGCAAAGGGACCATTCTATTTATTTTTGTTTTGACCACACCTTTGTTATTGTTGGCCCAGTAGGCGTAATAACATTTTTGCTTACAGCGTACAACACCCCTCCTTCAGTTTTATTATTTTTGACCATTGCTGGCCATCACTAGGCTGACCAGAATTTTTAAGCCAAAAACCGGGACATTTCACAAAAACAGGACTATAATTTTACTTGAACGGAGCGCACAGAATGACAGCGCTCATCAGCATAAAATTACAGAAAAGGCAGTATAAACAGATTAAAATAAAATGTTTAAAGCCAGTTAAATAAATAGCTTTTTTTTTACACCAGCTGCTAACTATCCCTGGTTTGGAAAACATAAAAAGGTACCTCCCACCGTTTTCAGTCAAACCTTTCTAAAAACAGGGACATGAGCTAAATTTCCCAAAATCTGCCGGGACAGGTGGTGAAAAATCAGGACTGTCCCAGCAAATCCAGGACGCCTGGTCACTCTAGCCATCACCAGCTTGGTTCACCTCCCACTTCTCTGTTCTTAGCCGCACGAGTCTTCCGCGCTTTGTACGTGCTCCTCGTTCACACAGCTTTTTTTTGCTGGCCTGCTATTTAGTGAGAAGTGTTCGTGTTTTGTTTACTCTGCTTCATTTGCCCTGTGCAGACGCTTTCCTCATGGACGCCGCGCTCGTTGTTTACTTTAGGTAGTCATCCGGTAACTATCTCTCCTCTCTCTCAAACTCCGTATTCTCATCATTTTTGGCCTCTCCCCTTCCTCCTTCAGTCTCGCAGAGCGGGTGGAGCTCTTAGCTGGCACGGATGTTTGCTGTGCGTGCACCATGGAAACTGCCAAGTAATGCCTGTACTATTAATTCTTTTTGTAAAATCAAATCTAAATTCCCATTTTGTTGGGTTGACTACCTTTTAGTAAATTGTTAAATTCCACTTAACAATTTGCCGTGTCTTCTGAGGAGGTTGCTATGTGAAGATTGCAGTATGCGATGGGCTGAGTAGCTGCACTCTTACAGTACAGCATACACTAGCTGTAGCTGTGTGTACACTGTGTGCGTGTAAAGTGCGTTATGTGACCCCCACACCAGTCATCGGAGATGTAATGCGACAGTTTATGTGTTGTTCTGTCTAAACTAGTTTGGCTTATCATGCTTAAGTAACTTAAATGTTCTCGTGTGGCTATGAAGTGGTTATTCAGCTCTGCCAGTACATGATATGTGTTGCCTAGTTCAGCAGATCAAAAAGCATAAGTAAAAACATTGTCATTTACAATGCCAATAGCGCTAACTTTCAAAAATGCAAGACTGATTGCATTGCAAATGCTTGTTGCTCTAGCTAACACAAGCACAGACCAGTCAGGCTGGTTCAATGACAGGTTACGGATTCTCAATGTGACCCACAAGTCACAGCCAACTAAATACTAGTAACACATACCCATCAGCTTAATGCCATAAAGGATAATGCCATAACCTTATCTCTGTTTAACTGGTATAATCCAGCCTCTAGCTCGAGGGCTGGTATTCAACAAACATTCTGGTACGAATAACAAACTGCCATTCAAAGCATCTGCCAAGAATTTAAACTTAACATAGAACTAAACTCAACATACGTGTTCAGTTCGGTAACAGCTAGAACTTTCTGAAGTGTAACCTAACTAGCAAACTACCTAAACCAGTTATGTTTTTTTTTAACTTCAAAATACTTTAGAGCAATGGTCTCCAACCTTTTCTGTAGTGAGAGCTACTTCTGATCAGTGAAAATCATCGTGAGCTAGTAAAGGCCAAGCAACTCGTGATTTGTTCCCAGAGATCCCCATGCCCAGCTTCATTTACTTTAAGCCTAATTTCCATGGAGCCAAATACTATGTTTGTACTAAATACTTAGATTTCCGTAGACAGAAACAATGATAAGAATGATGCTAGGCTGGCGCCGTGCTTCAAGACCTTTAAATTAACAACTGTCAAAGAAATAATAATTCGCAATAACTCTTTCAAAAGTGGTTTCAGACAAGAAAACCTTACTGCGAATTATGGAGCAACTATTTGTGATCCTATTTCGTCTAATTTATCAGGCACCAAAGGTCACTAGATTTAGTTAGTCAGGGCCACTGGAATTATGAGGTTTAGGATGACCAAATTATGTGGTAGGACTGACTTAATTATGAGGCAAGAAAAATTCAAATTAGCAAGTGTAATGCAGCACATTTTGTAATAGTTTTAATTGAATATTTTGTATTTTTGTATACATGTCAACACTATCTGGGCAAAGGTTTCAACTCTACCAGTTTAACACCCAAGTACAGCAATAAGCAAGAGACACGGGACAAGGCAGTCTTTGCGAAGGGCCTTCAACTGCGAGGCAACCTGTGTTGCCGCCTTTATAGTAACTTTTGTTCCATTTGAGCTAGAACAGTTCTTTTCTTACAATCTGCAGATTACATAGCAGATGATAGATTATGTGGAAAATCCATAATTATGCAGACAATGCCGCAGCCTTAAATTCGCATAATTCCAGTGGCCCTGGTTATCTGACAGGTCCGCATTTGACATGCAGTGGAGCTTAAGCCCAACGATCTATCTTAAACTTGATTGCAGGCAGCAATATGACCAGGCTGTCATGTGTGTCGGTAAGCGTGTGGTATGTGGAGACGTTTGAACGTGTGTATAAATGGGAAATGTGTATGGGTGATTGAGATCCTGTGTGGTATGTACTTGTGGCACAGTACATACCTCAGGCTCGCACCATATGAGACTCTACTGCATGTATAACAGAAAAATACAGCCATTTCTTTTTAAATGGGAGAAATTTAAAGTGAAGAAACACGCTCTATATTTATAGGGAATATTTTCCTTCACTCAAAATTACCCCCATTTAAAAATGACAATGTTTGTTATATATATGGCATTGTGCCTACCGGCCACAAGGAGCATAGTGCTTGTTGTTTGCAAATGCAGCAATTTAAATGAGAGATGATTAAAAAGAAGAGCTAACTTTATGTTTAAACGGATTCCATAAAAATCTTCATTCTAAGCTTCCATTTAAAAGTGTCACATTTACAAACCGCAGGCCTTTTATTCCCAGTGGCCGGTAGGCATGGTGCCATATTTAGGCCAGAAAAGTAATTTTTTTTAATTTATTTTTTAAAGTGAGAAATTGAAAGTGAAAAGAAATGTTTCATAATACGACATAATTGGCTTAACTGAATGTTAAGAAAAATGTATCACAGAACATTAAGACAATGTTTTATGAAACTTTTATTCACTTTCAATTTCTCCCTTTTAAAACAATGTCTGTATTTTTCTCTTATAAATATGGCACCGTGTCTGCCATGTACTGGGAGCAAGATGCCTGATGTTTGAAACTGCGACACTCAAATGGGAGAAAATTTAAAAGAAGATTTAATAACTTCATTTTATTTTTCTCCCAGTTAAAAGCATTCACACAGCATCTTGCTCTCACGTTCTCAATTTAATTAACCGTAAGTTTTATTTTAGTACATTAATACAGTGCGGCGGTGAAGAACTGATTCAGGAACTGCTTAATGCAAGGCCCTGCTCTCTGCAGCCCGATGGCAGGACTGTGTGCTAGGCGCTGCCTACAGCCCCAGCACTCCAGTACCAGCCCCAGGCCTCTCAAGACTCCGGTGCTTGGCTGCTGCTAGTGTCTCTCCGGCCTTGGACAAGCAGCAAGCCAGATCCTGGAGCATTCAGTTGCTGCTGCAGGGACGCGCAATGTGTCCATGAAGGCCTGCTCCCAAAATAAAATAATGCTTAATCACTATTACAATTAAAACGTGGCACATTTATATTTTCTAATAAACTTTTAATGATTTTATCAAACACAAGGCTGGGAGCTCCTCCTAGGGTGTCGGCGAGCTGATAGCTCGCAATCGATGGTTGGAGACACCTGCTTTAGAGCTTCTACCAAGTGGCCTGGCAATGGGGCAATGCGCTCTAGTGCAGGCAAGGATGAGCAAGTTACTTACCTTGGGTAACGTTCATTCTGATGGGCATTCTAACAGCAGGATCCCCACTGAGAACATCCCTCAGATTGGAGCGGGAGAATTTTGTAGCAATGCTCCATACCACCTCTGAATTGACGAAGCCGCATGGAAGTGCCACCCCTGAGTGCAGACATGCCCTCAGATGCGAAGCGTGGACAATTATTGGTAACAGTGTGCGGAAAGCTAACTTAGGACATTTTAAGGCCACTCCACAGAGCGGGGACATGGGAGGACATTGAGTAATCTGCGGTTAGAAAAAGTATCCATCCAAAAAAGGCATAACTGATAGTAAGTAACTTGTTCTTCTGATGTATACCTCCAACCACAGATTCATCCCCTTCGAATAGATGCCAAAGCAGCACCTTCCCAAGGTGGAAGGTCCACGGTGTGGGCGCAGACGAAAAGGTTATGGAGAACCAAGCAGATGACATGTCCTTTCTGCATAACGTTGCTGGCAAGGTAGTAGTGCTTCATGAACGTATGCACCAACGATCATGTCGCAGCCTGGCAGATATAAAGCATAGGCACCCCACACGCCAATGCAATGGTAGCAGCAGTTGCCTTGGTGGATTGGTATCTTACACCTTCTTGGCCAGTGCATATTACAACTTAATGCAGAGGTCTAGCCATCTTGACAAGGTCTTCTTCTGCACAGCTTTCCATTTCTTTGAAAAAAGTTGTTCTTCCAAGCCTTCGAGGCGAGCAGACAGAGAAACATCAGGGATCAGTGAGGAATCTGCAGGTAGACAGAGTATCCACCAGAAAGATAGTTATCGAAGGAAAGTACTTTTTTCCCCCCGATGGATACTTCTACCTGCGGATTCCACACCTGTTGAACAGATTACCAAGCAGAATGGTTAGTTAAGGAAATCTTGTAGCACAGGCCTGGCAAAATGCTTATACCCACGCACATCCGAGTCCAAGCAGAAATGTTGGCAAAAGTGCATAGAGATGCCCACGTTACCACCTTGCAGATGTCTGCAATAGGATTGCCTCTTGCGAGTGCAGAAGATGAGAACATGGCTCTAGTGGAATGATCTCCGATTCCTTCACGTGGCTCCTTTTTGCCAAGTGCATAGCACACTTTGATGTTAAGGATATCCTGCGGGACAATGTTTGTGTACCGCTTTTTCTTTTTTGTTTTTCGGCCATAGTAACCGATAAAGAGCTAGTCATCCAACCTGAAAAGTCTAGTACAGTTGAGATAAAAACCGACTGTCCGCCCAGGGTCCAGGCGATAAAGCTGTTGCTCATCCTTTGTGAGATAGGTGGGAGGACAGAAGAGGATGGACTGACTCGTGTTGAAGGGAGTAATCACTTTTGGGTGGAAAGCAGCTCTGGTTCTCAACCTAACTTTGTCAAGGGAAACGGCAGGCACAAAGGGTCTACAGCTCACTGACCCGCTTGCGAAGTGATGGCCACCAAAAAACTGGCGTTTTGCTTAAAATCCACAACTGGCAATTGTGAATGGGCCTCAAACGGAAACCCCATTAAAAAGATTAAAACAAGATTTAGGTCCTTCTGGGGCATAAGAAATGGAGTTGGAGGGTAAAGACAGGTGTTGACCATTCTATAACCTCCAACTCCATTTCTTACGCCCCAGAGGGGCTTAAATCTTGATTTAACCTTTTTAATGGGGTTTCCATTTGAGGCCCCTCATCACTACAGGGGGCGTTAACAGGTAAGGCTGGTCTGGGAGACAGAGGAATACAGACAACACAGCCAAATACCCTTTTACAGTGGCCACTGAACATTCCTCTGAGTTAAAGAAAGTGCAAACCAGTGGACCTCTAATAGGTTCGTAAAGAGTCCACATTTTTGTTGTGCACCATGGAACAAAATTGTTTCATCTTCCAGAATAAACAGACTTTATAGAGGGCGATGAGCTGATGTCTACCACCTCGGTTAGATGTCCCTACTCTGTTTCCAGGCATGATGGAGGCTTTGAGATTGGGGTGCATCGCCACCCATTTCCAACTAGAAGAGAAGGTCTGCCCTGGATGGGTATTAGAATGACTTTGGTACAGCCTTGCCAAACCTTCAGCACTCAAGGAATTAAGGGCATGGAGGGAAACACGCAGTGGAGCTGAAAGCTCCACCTCAACTGAATGCGTCTCCCCAACACTCCCCTCAACAGACACTGGAAGGCACAGTACTGTTGTCACTGATCATTTTCTGAGGAGGCAAAGAAGTCCACTTGAGGAGTGCCCTACTTGTGAAGATGTCCAGGACTACCTCCAGCAAAAGACGCCACTCTTGATCGGAATGATAATGCCGGCTCAAGATATCAGCTCTGACATTCAGAGACCCCACCAGGTAATTGGCGGTTAATCAAAATCCTTCACGGTGTGCCTAAGATCACAGCCCCAACCCCTCCTGACACAGAAGGCGAGACCCTAACCACCTTATTTGTTCATATACCACATTGCAATGATATTGTCAGTCAGGATCTAGACAGATCGACCTCGAACAGATGGGAGGAAGGCCTTGAACGTCTGTGGAATCACCCGCAGTTCTAGCACATAGATATGAAGCACCTGCTTCATTGGACACCTAAACTCAAGATGAGCACTCAAGATCGAGTGGAGGAACCGATTACTACCATGGCCACAGCTGGAGGGGGCCTGAAAGGTATTCCTTGGTGAAATTTCACCTCGTTCTTTCACCACAACACATATGCCACAGCATCCTGGGAGACCACAATGGTGCCCAACAGATCTCCCATGCTAGTAATGCTGCCTGCAGAGGAACCACCCCAGAACCCTCAGATGCCAATGCACATGCATGGCCAAAAGGAAGCTAGTATACCTAGCATGGTTGAAACTCTTGTGCCTTCCATGAAGTTTGGAACCATTTTCTGGATGGCATGGATCCTCTGAAGAGGAGTTAAGGCATGAAGAAAGGTAGTGTCCAGAACCAACCCTATGAATAGGAGACATTGTTAGAGTTCCAGATGAGATTTGAGGGTGTTTTATGAAAAGCCCAAGTCTAATAGCATAGTTGCAGTTGACTGCAGATGGCGAGACACCAACTCTGGCGACTCAGCCTTGAGCAGCCAGTCATCCAGGTAGAGGAAAACTGGAATACTCGACTGTATGAGATGAGCCACAAACCCCTTGGTGAGGACTCAAGGTACAGATGCCAAAGCAAATAGGACGACTGCAAATCAGTACTAGGTGGGACCCACCAAAAAAGTATGCACTGTATAGTCGGAATGTCAGGAGTAGCCCTCGACCTAGGTCTTGCACGCCGCTGCAGCTCCTCATAGCCCAGAGGCACTGCCTTAGTCCTCGAGCTCTCCTCAAACCGCTGTTCGAGTCACGATCTCTCTTGTAGTATTGGTATTGTCTGTTTTCACTTTTGTAATTGCATTTTAATTTAATTATAATTGTTGTGCCCACATTGTAAATACTACTCTGCAGCATTTCTTTCCCCCTCTCGGCTTTCTTGTTATTGTGCTTTTTTTACTGCTTTTTTCATCTGTGCCGTTTCCAGCCCCCTGCCTTCCCGCCTCCCGGACAGCCCCGCCCAGGACTACTTATGGAGGCCACTGCACAGTTGCACTGCGAGCGTGCCGCTGGCGCACCAAAGGCAAGCCCGTCTGCACCCAGTGCCAGGGATCCTGGCCCTCACACTCCCACAGATGCTCTGCTGCAGATCTCCATGCCCTGGATCCTGGACGCAACAACAAAGTCTGCCCCGCATTGCCCCGATCCACAGTGGCCTTTTAGTTGCACCCGCTGCCGTTTAACCTCTACCCTAGGACCCTACCGACCGCCATCGCAGCAACCAACGTCGCGCCATCCCTCTTGGCTGAAACCTCCCCGGAACAGCTCAGCTGCCTCCTGAACAACGCCAGATCTCTCTGCAAACACACCACTCGAGTCTGGGACACCATCTCCACCCTCGCCCCTGACCTGACCATCACAGAAACCTAGCTCACCCCCGCATCTGACCCGGATATCGCCACCGCAACACCCACCTCAACCGGCTACAAGATGAAACACCGCGACTGCACCAACAGACATGGAGGAGTAATCGCCATCATACACAGACTCGATCATCTGCACCATCACCGATGATGAAACCACACCAATCATGGAACACATGAACTTCGAGCTTCGCATAGATGACAAAACAACTGTCAGAGGTACCCTCGCTTACAGACCCTCAGGTCCACGAACCAGCCTTAGCAACACCATCGCAGAATTCATCACCCCATTCGCCATCAAATCCGTACACTACATCTTCCTGGGAGATGTCAAGACGACTCCCCTGACACAAACTCCACCGACCTCCTGGAAAAAATGGACAACATCGGACTCAAGCAACTGGTTGCGGACCCCACGCACAAAGCAGGACACTCGCTGGACCCAGTCTTTGCATCCAGTAACAGAATAAGATACAGCCACACCACAGAACTCACCTGGTCTGACCACTCCATTGTGCACTTCATCGCCAGACCTCCCCACGCTGTCCCCAGCCACCACAGCGCCCCCTTCCCCAGCTGGACCAAGGTCATGCACGCTCACCATCACCCAGCCTAACATCACCACCCTGAAGCAGGCAGTGGAGAATTTTAAGGTCTGGATCACCAGCACAGCAGACTGAGTCGCTCCCACCAAACCGGCCAAAATGCACAGATCCACTAAATGAGTCAGCGGGTACACCATGGAACTGAGCGCATTGAAATGCAGGTGCAAACAACTGGAAAGAAGATGGCGCACAAACAAGAATGACACTGATCAAGTCACCTTCAAGTCAGCCCTACCACCGCCAGCTCATAGCAGCAAAAAAGAAGGCTCACACACCGCATCGAGACCAGCGCCCACCAAACCAAGGAACTCTTCACCATCGTCAAAGAGTTCATCTGCCTGTCAGCCACCGAAAACTCAATCCCCTCCTCACAGGAACTCTGCGATGCACTCGCTGACCATTTCCACAACAAGATAGCAACCATCTACAGAAACTTCGATCCCCAACCCACTGACCTCCTCAGCATCCCATCAACCACCGATGTCAACCGCCTGCTCACCACATGGGAACAACTCAACACACTGAACACAACCAATCTAATGAACTCCATCCACTCAGGAGCACCCATCGACCCATGCACCATACAGACTTTTCAACCTAGGAAGAGATGAGATTAGCCACCAGCTCACCACCATCCTCAACGCCTCCATCGCCACAGCAATCTTCCCTGACGCCTGGAAACATGCAGAGGTAAGATCCCCCTCCTCAAGAAACCCTCTGCAGTCCCCAGAGAGCTCCAGAACTACCGCCCCATCTCACTGCTCCGGTTTCCCGCCAAAGTCCCGGAGAATGCCATCTACCTCCAACTCACTGAACACCTGGAGAGAAACTACCTGCTATACCCTTCCCAATCAGGATTCAGAGCCAATCACAGCACTGAGACAGCCCTGATCGCCGCAACATACATCCGCATGCTACTCGACAGGCGAGTCCACAGCCCGGATCCTGCTAGACCTCTCAGCAGCCTTCAACACAGTCTCCCACCACACACATCGATCGACTACACCAGATCGGAATCACAGATGACTCACTCAGATGGATGGCATCTTTTTTCACGGGGCACACCCAACGAATCGGTCTCCCCCCCTCCTTCACCTCAAAACCCAAGCCCAAATCTGCAGCGTCCCTCAAGACTCATCCTTCAGTCCAACTCTCTTCAACATCTACATGACACCACTCGCAGACATCGTTAGAACTCACTACATCAGCATCTCCTACGCCGGCGACACCCAGCTCGTCCTCTCGCTATCGCCAGACTCTACCACGACGAAGACCAACTTCCACAATTGTATGATGAACATCTCAGCCTGGATGAACAACTGCCTGAAGTTCAACACTAATAAAACTGAAGTACTGATCTTCGGCAAACACACATCCCTCTGGAATGACTCCTGGTGGCCATCGGAACTCTGACTCACCCCCACTCCGAAAGTCCATGCCTGCAACCTCGGCATCACACTGGACAGTGAACTCTCCAAGAAATGCCAGGTAAACAGTCTCCTCAGCCTGCTTCCACACTCTCCGCAGGCTCTGCAAAGTCTTCAAGTGGCTCTCCCATCAGCATCAGCAAAAAAGTGACGTAGGGCCTCATCACCAGCCGGCTACACTACGGCAATGCACTCTACGCAGGAACCACCACCGGACTCAAGAGAAGACTCCAGACAATCCAAAACGAATCAGTTAGGCTGATCCTCAACCTGCCCCAGCAGACCCACATCACCCAGCACCTCAAAGACCTCCACTGGCTCCCCATCAAGAAAAGATGACAAATCAAGCTACTGACCAGCTCCTACAAAGTCCTCCACAACTTAGGACCTGCCTAAATGAACCACCGTCTGAACTTACACCTACCTCTCAGGAACCTTCGCTCCGCCTACGTCGCCTCGCACAAATACCTCGCATCGGACGCTGCCGCACAGGAGGACGCTCCTCCTCCCACCTTGCTGTCAAATCCTGGAAAAATACTTCCCCATCACTGACTCACTTCAGGAATGGACTTAAGACCTGGCTCTTCGACTGATACTCGCAGCACAGCGCCTGGATACCCTCTTGGGTGAAAATCCGCACTTTATAAATATCGATTGATTGAAAAATACCAACTGAATGTGGAAGTATGCATTCTGCAAGTTGAGTGACACCATCCAATCTCCTACACCAAACAGAACTGAACTAGGGTCAGTTTGGGGCTGAAGTGCCTGTGTTTCGGCAAACCAGCTTTGCCGAAAGTGGAATCCTCTAGAGAAGCCTTGAAAGTAACAAAATGGTCTATAATCGTGCTGTGGTTGAGGGTGTCAGAGTCCTAAGGATCTGGTTGTATCCTTTCATGCCAAAATTGCTCTAGGGCGGAGTTTGCTTCTTTGCCAAATAGGTGGGTGCCATTAAAAGATAAATCTATGAGGCTGGCCTACACATCTGTAGAATAACCGGACTTGCGAATCGAAGCATGACGGCGGACTGCTACGGAGGACCACACAGCGTAGGCCACTGAGTCTGCAATGCCAAGACCGGAATTAATGATGTGGTGCAAAGCATTCTGGCCGCCTTTGAAGACTCTGTAAAGTGCACCTTGAGATAGTCTGGGACTTTGTGGATTACCAGCTGGGCCATGTCCACACCGCGAGAGTATACCTCACTAACAGGCAAGTGCCACTTCAGATATTTGAAAGGCATGCTTCTGTCAAAGAATATTTTTTTGCCTCAGACATTTGGATCCCTTGTCTGGTGGTGTCCTAGAATAAGCATTTCACATCGATCCTGAGGAACAAGATGCCTGAATAACTAGGCTCTCTATGGATGGATGAGCCAACAAAAAGGGGGATCGCATAGTGCTGGACGATAGCGTTGTGTCGCTTATCCGTTCACTGCTGGCACTGCACCAGTCCTGGATGGTAGGAGGACTTGTGTGAGGACATCAGTCTTGATGCACAAGTTACTACTTGTGTAACGATATATCTGTAAGAGACATTAGTTAGTGATAGATTCCTTACCTTAGAATATCCCCAGGCGTCAGACTGGATCCGGAAAGTTTTTCGCTAGCAGTACCCTTGCGCGTCAGTAGGTGGCGTCGTGCGGTTCCGCGTCCGTCGCTGGCGTAAGCGCCGAGATGACGTCACGGAGACTACTTAGGCGCCACCCATGCGCGCTGACGTCAGTTCTGTACACGACTTTCCGCGCCAGGAACGCAGAGCCATGCAAGAAACTGACCATTGGTGCCATGAAATTAGGGCCCTGAAAGGGATGACCTTAACCCTAGAAATCAGTTAGCAGAACAGGGAGGATGGGTGGGGCGGTAAGGAATCTATCACTAACTAATGTCTCTTACAGATATATCGTTACACAAGTAGTAACTTGTGCATCTGAAAGAGACACGTTAGTGATAGATTCCTTACCTTAGAATAGATACCCCAGCAATACTAACCCCGGTGGTGGGTCTGCGAATAGATCACACCAGAAAGTCACGGAGAACAGAACAGCCAAAGAAGCCGTCCCTCCGGACTGGACTGTCAAGGCAGTAATGCCTGGTAAATGTGTGCAGCGAGGCCCACGTGGCTGCCTGACAAATATCCTGCAAGGGAACGCCGCGTCCCAAGGCAGTAGTGGCTGCTGTTGCCCTGGTAGAATGGGCATGCAGCCCCACAGGAGGCTCCTTCTTAGCCAAAGAGTAACATGCTTTGATGCACAAAACGACCCACCGAGAGATGGTGCGTTTGTGCACGGCCCGACCTTTTTTGGCGCCCACGTAGCCAACAAAGCTGGTCATCCACCCGGAACTGTTGTGTGCGCGTTATATAGAACGAGAGCGCACGTTTTGGGTCCAGACGATGGAGCCTCTCTCCCTCTTTTGAAGGAGGCGGAAAGAAGGTGGGCAAAGTGATGGTCTGCCCGATGTGGAAGGGCGTGACAACCTTTGGCAAGAAAGAAGGACGGGTCCTTAAAACCACCTTGTCCGGATGAACAGAAAGGAAAGGAGGTTTAGAAGAAAGAGCCTGGAGCTCACTCACCCTTCTGGCAGAGGTGATAGCTACCAGGAAAGCCGTCTTGAGAGTAAGAAGACGTAAAGGACAGTTATGAAGGGGCTCAAAAGGAGCGCACATCAGATAGGTCAAGACAAGATTTAAGTCCCATTGAGGCATTATGAAAGGCACAGGAGGAAACGTGTGTGTAATGCCTTTGAGGAAACGGTTAACAACCGGGGACTTAAAGAGAGAAGGCTGATCTGGAAGCCTGAGAAAGGCGGAGATGGCCGAAAGATAACCTTTGACAGTGCCCAAAGCAGAGCCCTGCTGGGCCAAGGAGAGTAGGAACAGAAGGACCTCAGAAAGAGGGGCAGAAAGGGGGGTCCACAGACTTAGCTGTGCACCATGCCACAAATTTGTTCCACCTGCAGGCGTATACCGATTTAGTGGAGGGACGCCTGGCTGCCAGAATGACATCACAAACCTCAGGAGGCAAGGCAAATGGAATCAGCTGTCACCGCTCAATCTCCACACATGGAGGTGGAGGCTGGACAGGTTCGGGTGGAGGACCGTCCCCTGTTGCTGTGACAGAAGATCGGGGGATCGATCGCCATGTTGAGTAGCTCGGGATACCAGTATCTTCGTGCCCAATCCGGAGCCACAAGGATGACTTGGGCCCGGTCGCGCCGAATCTTCTTCAGCACTCTGGGCAGAAGTGGTATAGGCGGAAAGGCGTACAACAGACCGCAACTCCACACGTGACGAAAAGCGTCGCCGAGCGAGTGCTGCCTTGGAAATTCCAACGTGCAGAACTGAGGACACTGCGCGTTCTCTTCGGTGGCGAATAGATCTAACCAAGGCTCTCCCCACTGCAGAAAGAGACCTTGCGCCACGTCCGAGTTCAGACGCCATTCGTGATCCATCAAGCACCGGCGGCTGAGTTCGTCCGCCCGGGCGTTCAGAGAACCTGCCAGGTGTTGAACCACCAAGGTAATGCCTTGATGTTCCAGCCATGTCCAGAGGCGCAGAGCCTCCTGACATAGGGTCCAGGACCCCACCCCGCCCTGTTTGTTGCAATACCACATGGCGGTGGTGTTGTCCGTGAACACCTGCACTACACTTCCCCGGACAGAGGGAAGGAATGCCTTCAGTGCAAGCCGGATCGCCCGAAGCTCCAAAAGATTGATATGTAGCCGGGACTCTGCCGGAGACCAGAGGCCTCTGATCTCCGCCTCTCCCAAGTGGCCACCCCATCCCAGGAGGGACGCATCCGTCACCACTGTGTGCTCCGGTTGGGGAAGGGAGAGGGATCTGCATTGACCCAATCGCGATTCGTGAGCCACCACTGCAAATGTTGTGCAGTGCCCTCCGAGATCTGGACAAGATCGGACAGGTTGCCCTGATGCTGTGCCCACTGGAACTTCAGGTCCCACTGCAGAGCTCGTATATGCCATCTGGCATGTTGCACCAGCAGGATGCAGGAGGCCATCAGGCCCAGGAGCCGGAGGGTCATCCTGACTGAAACCCGGGATAGTGGCTGAAAGATCGGAATCATAGCCCGGATATCCCGGACTCGCTGCTCGGGAGGATAAACTCAAAACAGCGTCGAATCCAGAACCGCTCCGATGAAGGGGAGCTTCTGAGAGGGACTCAGGTGCGACTTCGGCACGTTGATGGAGAACCCCAGCAAATGCAGGAGGTCGGCCGTAGTCTGAAGGCGGGTGACGACTGCCTGGGGCGAACCCGCCTTCAACAACCAGTCGTCGAGGTAGGGGAAGACTGACACCCCTGACCTGTGCAGATGAGCTGCGACCACCGTCATCACCTTCGTGAACACCCGAGGGGCGCTTGTAAGGCCGAAGGGGAGCACGGCAAACTGAAAATGCTCCTGGCCTACCGGGAACCGCAGGTAACGCCGGTGGGCCGGCAGGACGGGGATCTGAAAATAGGCGTCCTGCAAGTCCAACGCTACCATCCAATCTCCAGGGTCGAGGGCAGCCAAGACCTGAGCCAGAGTCAGCATCTTGAACTTCTCCTTCCGGAGGAAGCGATTGACGTTCATTAGGTCCAAGATGGGGCGCAAGCCCCCCTTGTCCTTCTTGGGGACCAGAAAGTAGTGGTAATAACAACCACTCCCTACTTCCGGCCCAGGAACACACTCGATGGCCCCCTTGGCCAAGAGGGCCGTGACTTCCTGCAGGAGAAGTGCCAAGTGGTCCCCCGACATGCGGTGGAACTGAGGTGGCATGGCTGGAGGGGTGGGCTGAAAGGGAAGGGCGTAACCCTTGCAGATGATCTGCAGCACCTGTGCAACTGTATCCCACACCGCGTGGGAATAGCAGCCCAATAGGCAGGCGGTATTCACTGACCGCAGCCCCAAGCTGGCCGAAGAGAACAAACGTTTACCGAACTGTTCCAGCTTCTTAGAGTCCTTATCCGGTGGAGCCGTGGGAAAGGCACTCTGCGACGTCGAAGCTTGGATGACCAGACTCTCAGGCGTAGGATGAGTGGTCAAAAAAGCGGGGTCACGCGGCGCCGGACGATGATGCCTGGCGACATTCTTAACCACAGGGGCCCCAGTGGATGGCCGCGACCAAGTGCCCAGCAAGACGTCAGTAGGGGCGTCGTTAAACAGGAGCAGGGGCTCCGACGAGGTGGTCGCTGTCTGGAGCACCTCAGTAAGGAGGTTAGTTTTGAGGGTCACCATAGGGAGATCAAGGTTGAGGACTTCAGCTGCCCGACGGAGCACCATCGTGTAGGAGGCGCCCTCCTCCATAGTAGGCGGGGGAGAGGCAAACCCCGGGTCAGAAGAGACGTCGAGGTCGCCGACGTCCTCCAAGTCGTCCGCCCAGTCCTGCTCGGAGTCACACTGACGGGCGAGAGGGTCCTCGGACCCCTCCCAGTCGTCCTCCACCTCCGCCGCCGGTGGTACCGACCGCGGCGGCGGGGCAGGAGCCGGAAAGGGAACATACGGCGTCAGGAACGGCGTCGGGAACGGCGCCGGTCGGGACCGAACCGGCGCCGTGCCCCAATGCGGATCCCAAGTGGGAACAAAATGGTCCTGGAACCTGGGTAATGGCGGGACGAAAGGCACCCACTGCAGCGCCGGAGGCGGAGCCGGCAGCGTTGGACCTCGTGGCACCGAGGCCAGAGCCAGCGGCGCAGGATCCTGTGGCACCGAAGCTGGATCCGCCGGAGGCGCCGGCGGTCCAACAGGATCCAGACACGGGACCGCGGGGCCCGAGGGCGCGCCGGCGGGAGCCAGAGGCCTAAAAAGGCGGTCCATGGTAGCAAGAAATTCTTGCACCTGTGCGGGAGTCGCCGACGGACCCGGGTAAGGCGGGTAGGCCGCGGGACTCTCGAGCTCCAAAGGAGCCGCAGGGGCAAAGCCCCTGTCTCCCACATCCGAGGACTGGCGGGGGGACATCGGAGAGCGAACACGCTTCTTTGACTTCTTTTTGTGTCGTCTCTTACCCGAATCCGAGGGCGAAGACCTGGAGCCTGAGGAGCGATGGCTGTGGCCCCGCGAGCGTTCTCTGGAACGGCCTCTGGACCGGGAACGAGTGCCGGACCTCCAGCAGTTTCCGGCGCTGCTCCCGCAAGGCCTTCGGGGCCATGGCCCGACAATCCGGACAAGACCGAGAGTCGTGGTCGGTCTCCAGGCAGTAGAGGCAGACATCGTGGGGTCCGCCACCGACATGTTGCGACAGCAGGCCCCACAAGACTTAAATCCAGGCATCCCTACGTGCACCAGGAAACCAACTGGAAAAAAGGGAGACAAAGTCTCAAAAGAGATAGTCAAAAAGTGACTAGGGTACGTGCTCTAACCGGATCTGCGCTTTCTGGCGCGGAAAAAGAAAGAACTGACGTCAGCGCGCATGGGTGGCGCCTAAGTAGTCTCCGTGACATCATCTCGGCGCTTACGACGCCAGCGACGGACGCGGAACTGCACGACGCCACCTACTGACGCGCAGGGGTACTGCTAGCGAAAAACTTTCCGGATCTAGTCTGACGCCTGGGGATATTCTAAGGTAAGGAATCTATCACTAACGTGTCTCTTTCAGATGTCCACGGAAGAAAGTGGAAAGTCTAGCACCTATGCAGCTTTATTCACTACTGTGTATAAGGAAGCAAGTACTGGGGGTGGATTCCCCGAAGGGAACACCATTTCTGGGAACTTATCCAGATCACTTGCTGAGACGCCAGCAAATTTTCAGCTAGTTGATCAAAGGGTTTCCCTTAGCCCATTTAAGTTGAGGGGGATCAGAATCGGAGCCAAGCCTCCATGGTGACTTGCCTCTTCCTCTACAAGTGTTTGCGCCTATCTTCTTAATTTCTGCTGTGTTAATGGTTCTTCTACAAAGAGAATCTGAATCGGCACAGGTGGAGCAGGTTATGTTGGGGCGAGGCACATCAGTGGCCTCGAAGGCTGAGCCAGCCACAGCACTGATGACAGAGGTGGGGCAGAATGTTGAGAGGCACCTTATCAACGGCAGCGCCAGAGGAGCAACTCTATACAGCTCTGGGCATAAACATAGGCATCATACAGCCCCATAGGGCCCGAAAGGTAACCGGGGGGCCAGTACCCATGCAAATACACTGAAAATAGAGTTGAGAAATGCTACTGGTTAAACCCCTGGTGCAGGAAAATCCGGGTATACTGGTATCGCTGCCAGTAGAGGGACTGGTGGCTCAAGGACCGGCTCCGGTTGCAGCGCCAGGTGGCAGATCCACTGGCTCCACCACTACCAATTTGAACTCAGAGGATGAAGATTTTGGGGGAGTCAGAAGGTGTCTGGTAAACTTACCTATGGAATGGCTTTTACTGGAGAAGTGGGAGGAAGGTGACATCAAATGGGCCTGTGAGGTACGTCGGCCTCTCTTTTCGTCGATAGCAATGTTGGCCTTCCCGTCCCTTACTTGCCTTGGGGTTCATGCTGAAACAGGACTCACAGGATTTGGAGTCATGATCTGACCCTATACCACAAAGATACACAAAGTGGGGTACGAGGGTGGACATCTGAAACTCTCCATCCCACCAAGGCTGGGAGTGCCAAAATGCTTGAAGCCTGAACACTTCGGGGAAGACATAGCACCAATACTTTATTACATTTTTGAGAAACATTTTCATTTAAACTCTTCGAGAGCTCCAGATCTGCATCAAAGGTGCAGGAAAAAAGAGAACAGACGCTGTGGCAGCTGGTTGGGTGCTGCTATATGGCTTCAGTGATGTCGTACAATGCCACTTCTCGTGAAGATACGAAGCAAGCACCCCCTACCAGCGTCATACTGCTTTGAAGATTTTTGGATCCAGTCTGACGCCTGGTGAAGAATCTGCAGGTAGAAGTATCCAACAGAAGCTGTGGTACTGTTGTCCAACTGAAATACATTGATGTGAATGCTTGGTAAAGACTATCCCTCACCTTCTGAGTATTCCTCAGGTGTCAGACTGGATTCGGAAACTTTTCAGATGTACCTCTGCGTACCTGCCTTGTGACTCTGCACCAATGCCGTTCTGCTCCGGAAATTGCGTGAGGGTCAATACAGGCGCCACTCCCACACGCTGACTTCAGTTTCGAGAATGTCCATGCCCCCTGATGCAGAGCCATAAAAGCCTATTGGTAGAAAATATATGGAGATTCCGAGACTTGGGACCACAGAACGAGGAGGAAAGCAGAGGGGCGCATCCTGCTTCAACTTCTTGTGTATTTAACGCTTACCTGAAGACCTGGAAAGTGACTAAGATGGACTTCTGGAGTGGCTTCGGCAACTACGGGAATGGGAACTAGAGCAAAGTTTGGACGAGGAGCAGCATTTGGAACGTCCAGTCACAGAGCCTTCTTATGCTTAGCGACTTAACGAGTTTTGTTTCACTACGCATTCCCTAATTTATTTATATAGCGCACTACTACCCGGGGGCGTCTAGGCGCTTGTGGAGGTAGCCCACAGAGCATCTGCGTGATGTAGGAACCAGTGCTTACCAAATTACAGAGTGTAAAGCCATGTCTTCAGTCCCTTTCTAAAAGACAGAAGATCGGTGGAATTTTTAAATGAAGAGGTAGCTTGTTCCACCATCTAGTGGTGATATTAAAAGCTTTTACCATCCCATCTCTGAAGGCGGGAAGATGGTACCCTCACCAGCTTCAAAGAGGCCGAGCGGAGAACGCGAGCCGGTATATGCCATTGGAATCGTTTAATTAGGTAAGTGGGACCCGAGTTCTGTAAGGCCTTAAATGCAATACACAATGCCTTAAACCTAATTCGCTTCTCAATCGGCAGCCAGTGCAAGGTGTTTAAGGCCTGTTTGGCAGATGCATATTTGGACAGACCGAAGAGCAATCTGGCGGTGGAATTCTGAAGAACCAGCAGTTTTATTATTACTGATTTATTTGCTCCAACCAGCAATCCATTGCAATAGTCTAGTTTGGACAGCACTAAGGCTGCCACCACTGTTTTCTGCAGTCCCGCCGGTATGAATGGCAGATTTTTCTTCAAGATTTTTAAAGTGTAATAGATGGATGCAGTAAGTTTGTTTACGTGGTGACAGAGGGAGGTGTCTATGATGACTCAGATTTTTTGCCTTAGTGACCGGTGTTGGGAGAGTCCCCAGCTCTGCTGGCCACCATTCTGAGGACCAGAAGGATGCGTCTTTCCCAAAGAGTAGAACCTCAGTTTTGTTTGAATTTAATTTGAGACAGTTCTCAGCCATCCAGTCACTGACACATCTCATGCACTCCTTAAAATTCTGAGCTGTTTTAGGATTGTTATTCGAAATTGATACAATAATCTGGGTATCATCTGCGTATGATACCAATTCAAACCCATGAGTTTTGATCATACGTGCCAGGGGGCAACATATATATTGAAAAGGGTAGGGCTCAATGATGAGCCCTGTGGCACCCCACAAGGAAGCCTAAAGCATTTAAATTTGTAGCCTCCTACTTCGACAAATTGTTCGCGGTTGAGCAGGAAGGATCTGAACAGTGCTAGAGCCAAGCCTTCTACTCCTACTTCCTGGAGCCGGTGTATTAGAATACCGTGGTCCACCGTATCGAAGGCGGCCGATAAATCTAATAGTATCAAAGCTGCTGATCCTCCATTATCAACCGCCCGTCTGACTTCCTCTGTTGCAGTGATTAAGGCTAGTTCAGTGCTATGTTGGGCTCTAAAGCCGTATTGAGTGGAGTCCAGAATGTCATTGTTCTCAATAAAAACCGCTAGTTCCCTGTTCATGTTTCTCCAGTACCTTCGCTGGTAGGGGTAAACTGGAGATAGGGCGGTAGTTTCCTGCTTCTGTTTTATCCAGGTTTGATTTCTTTAGCAGAGGCAGGATTGATGTTTTCTTCCACATTGTGGGAAAGGTCCCTGTTTCAATAGCCGAGTTAAGAACCTCCATGAGTGGCAAAGCAACAAATTCCACTAACAGGTGGGTTACTCGCGGAGGGCAGGGATCAGGGGAACCGGACTTTGTGGCTAAAAGAAGCTTTGAAGTTTGTTCTTAGAAAGCAGTGTGAAATTTGAAAGACTGGATTGGGCGAGTTTGGAGCCCGGGGTGGAGCTGGACTGAGGTCATACATGTGGTACCAATTTGAACGCCCTGGGAGTTGACCGGTCGTAGAGCAAAGGTGTCGTAAATAGAGGAGACTTTATTGTAGAAAGAAGAGGCCAATGTGTCACAAAACGCTTGATCTATAGTGCTATTATTGGTCTCTTGCACATGGCCTTCGGGTTCATTGACACGCAGTCTCCACAGGCCTTAGAGTCTTGATTCAATCACAGACACCACAGGCACACCTAATGGGGATCTGTCACAGACATTTGTTTGCTAAAGTCCCCACAGGGTTTGAAACGTGTCGTTTTAGGATGTAACATCCCTTTCACATTGTATAAATGTAGCTGAATATCAAAATAAATGTCTCTGAGAAAGAAGAGGGAGCTCCGGATCTTCGTCTGGACGTGCGGAAAGATAGGACCTGGCATCAGTGTGCCGTGTGGCGCCTACACAGGCGCCGTACGTCATTTCTGGAGGGGAACGCCGCCAGTGCAGAGCTGCAAGGTGCCTCCTTCTGGCATGCACAGGTACAGCTGAACCATTTCGGGATCCAGTCTGATAACTATGGAATATTCCAAAGGTGAGGAATCTGCTGCTAGAAGTCTATCAGAATAAAACATTTTATAATAAGTAATATTGCATATCAGGCAATGAGACTACAGTTTTAAAACACAAACTGTCATGGACTAAACAATACACAAAGTTGGAACACTTTATAGACTAAAGACCAATGGAAAGGAATGATTTCAGGGTCTCATGACTTCAGGGCATTGTAGCAACTGACATAAGAACCATTTTCATGTGTATATTCAGCCTTCTGCACAGGAAAGTGAATGATTCTGCAGTACTTCGCCAAGTGCAGGCACATTTTGTGAGCTGGTTGAAAATTCCAGTTCTTTTATTTTCCCTCTGACCTTCACAAGCAGCTGTTAGGGGAAGAATGGTATTGATAAGCGGCTTGTCTTGACTAATAGCTATGAATCGACCTGCTATGTGGCAAACGAAATACAGCATTTTACCAGTGCACAGCTGTCTGATTTACAATAGTGTTTAAAACACCCTGTGACTGCATTGTCCTCAATAAAGTGATCAATATACCAATGCACTAATATAACAGAATCTTTTCTGAAACATTAATGTAGTGAAATCAGTGCCACAGAGTTGGGTCAGTATGTGGTTTAGCTCTCACATAAAAAAAATGTAACAGATCCTTTATCAGTTGGACTTTTGAGAAACAAAATCTGCTAACTTCCCTGGATGATACATCGATATCTCAGCATCCTGTACTTCAATTTCAAGAAAAAGATTTTTGTTGATGCAAATCAATGTAACAACCTGTTTTTACAAGCCACTGGAACAGAACATTTAGTAGAATAGATCACAAGATTGTTTATAACTGCCAGTTTTTCTGCATTCTCTTAATTTTAGGTATCAATACAAACTATTCTGGTGATTTATTTTAATTTTTCGTCTACTAACAAAGTCTTCATTGAATTACAGAGTGAGATGAAATACTATGAGTTCCTGGATCGCCTTTAGGTTCATAAAGGCTCACACTCCTTACAGGACTTGTAGTCGTGCGCCGAACCCAAGCACCAAATCAGACCTCATGGGGATCCGTCACAGGTATCGGGTTGCAACAATCCCTACAAGACTTAAACCCTTCTAAGAGAGGACATTGTGCCCTTGCACACCGAAAAGCAAATTTTTGACAAAAATCTTGTCAACTGACTAGGAAAAAATTGGGAATGAGCTCCGCATAAGCGTACAAAGGCACAGAAAGAAAGAAACTAATGTCAGCACTAATGCTCTGCAAAGATGCATAATAAATTGGAGGCTTAGGCTCAGCCTGATGAAACTATTCGTATTTCTTTATTTAACAAAAGCTGTGGGTGAAGCTAATCTATTTACATCTGCTGCCATCCTCTCCTTCCTTGCATGACATGTCTAACCAAACTCTGGTGGCCACCTTAGACTAGTTATTTCATTATAGTGTTCACATTTCTGAAAAATACTGCGGGACTAAAGACCAACAGTCAAATTCATTTTGAAGGCATGCTTTGCTTGGGTGCCCAAGGACGTGCTCAAGAAGAACAAACTGGCAAGCCCTCCTAACTCTGTATGCAACACTGGTCCTATTAATGACGGTCACCAAGTTGAAATTGGCAAGGAATAGTCTTTACAAAAAAAACTATGTTAACTATTTTGAAAAGCTGAAAGATCACTAAAAGAGAACTGACATCACAGGGCGAGGGCCTCAAAAGGCCACTTCAGGGGTTGATGAGCACTCTACTGTGGAGACCCACAAACTGCATATAGGTTTAAATAGGTCAACATCCAGCCAGGAAAGACTATGTTCAAGAACTTAGAATAAAAACACTGAGGACCGACAAATATTAAAGATCCTCAGACCTCTTCTCCATAGCTTCTTTCCAAACTACTTGGACCACCAAAATTCTGTCTCCCTCATTCTCTCCCCCACACACACACACACCCCCTCCCACACTCTCCCACACACACACACCCCCTCCCACACTCACCCCCTCACACCCCCTCCCACACTCTCCCACACACACACACCCCCTCCCACACTCTCCCACACACACACACCCCCTCCCACACTCTCCCACACACACACACCCCCTCCCACACTCTCCCACACACACCCCCCCACCCAACCACACACCCACACCCACCCACCCACCCACCCACACACCCACACCCACCCACACACACACCCACCCACACCCACCCACACACACCCACACACCCTCACCCACACACCCACACACCCACACACACCCACACCCACACACACACCCACACACACACACACACACCCACACACACACCCACACACACACACGCTCACACCCACACACACACACGCTCACACACCCTCCCCCACACACACCCTCCCCACACACACCCTCCCCCACACACCCTCCCCCACACACACCCTCCCCCACACACCTCCCCCACACACACACCTCCCCACACACACACCCTCCCCACACACACACCCTCCCCCACACTCACCTCTCCACCACACCTCCCCCACACCTCCCCCACACTCACACCCTCCCCCACACTCACACCCTCCCCCACTCACACCCTCCCCCACACACACCCTCCCCCCACACACACCCTCCCCCACACACACCCTCCCCCACACACACCCTCCCCACACACACCCTCCCCCACACACACCCTCCCCCCACACACCCTCCCCACACACACCCTCCCCCACACACACACCCTCCCCACACACACCCTCCCCCACACACCCTCCCCCACACACACCCTCCCCACACACACACCCTCCCCCCACACACACACCCTCCCCCACACACACACCCTCCCCACACACACCCTCCCCCACACACACCTCCCCCCCACACACACCCTCCCCCACACACACCCTCCCCCCACACACACACCCTCCCCCACACACACCCCTCCCCCACACTCACACCCTCCCCCACACTCACACCCTCCCCCACACTCACACCCTCCCCACACTCACACCCTCCCCCACACTCACACCCTCCCCCACACTCACACACCCTCCCCACACTCACACCCTCCCCCACACTCACACCCTCCCCCACACTCACACCCTCCCCACACTCACACCCTCCCCCACACTCACCCTCCCCCACACTCACACCTCCCCACACTCACACCCTCCCCCACACTCACACCCTCCCCACACTCCACACCCTCCCCACTCACACCCTCCCCACACCCTCCCCCACACCCTCCCCCACACCCTCCCCCACACCCTCCCCCACACCCTCCCCACACCCCCTCCCTCACACCCTCCCCACACCTCCCCACCCCCACCTCACACCCTCCCCACACCTCACACCCTCCCCCACACTCACACCCTCCCCCACACTCACACCCTCCCCCACACTCACACCCTCCCCCACACTCACACCCTCCCCCACACTCACACCCTCCCCACACTCACACCCTCCCCCACACTCACACCCTCCCCCACACTCACACCCTCCCCCACACTCACACCCTCCCCCACACTCACACCCTCCCCCACACTCACACCCTCCCCCACACTCACACCCTCCCCCACACTCACACCCTCCCCCACACTCACACCCTCCCCCACACTCACACCCTCCCCACACTCCACACCCTCCCCCACACTCACACCCCTCCCCCACACTCACACCCCTCCCCCACACTCACACCCTCCCCCACACTCACACCCTCCCCCACACTCACACCCTCCCCCACACTCACACCCTCCCCCCACACCTCCACACCCTCCCCCACACACTCACACCCTCCCCACACACTCACACTCCCTCATTCTCTCACACTCCCTCATTCTCTCACACTCCCTCATTCTCTCACACTCCCTCATTCTCTCACACTCCCTCATTCTCTCACACTCCCTCATTCTCTCACACTCCCTCATTCTCACACTCCCTCATTCTCTCACACTCCCTCATTCTCACACTCCCTCATTCTCACACTCCCTCATTCTCACACTCCCTCATTCTCACACTCCCTCATTCTCTCACACTCCCTCATTCTCACACTCCCTCATTCTCACACTCCCTCATTCTCACACTCCCTCATTCTCACACTCCCTCATTCTCACACTCCCTCATTCTCACACTCCCTCATTCTCACACTCCCTCATTCTCTCACACTCTCCATCATTCCCACCCTCACACTCTCTCCCTCACCCTCTCTCCCTCATTCTCCCTCACACTCTCCCTCACTCACCCTCTCTCCCTCATTCTCCCACTCACTCTCCCACACTGTCTCCCTCACTCACACTGTCTCCCTCACTCACACTGTCTCCCTCACTCACACTGTCTCCCTCACTCTCCCTCATTCTCCCTCACTCACACTCCCACTCTCCTCACACTCCCTCATTCTCCCTCACTCACTCTCCTCACACTCCCTCATTCTCCCTCACTCACTCGCCCTCATTCTCCCTCACTCACTCGCCCTCATTCTCCCTCTCACCCTCTCTCCCTCATTCTCCCTCAACCTCATTCTCCCTCAACCTCATTCTCCCTCTCTCATTCTCCCTCCCTCCCTCTCCCTCATTCTCCCTCCCTCATTCTCCCTCACTCTCCCTCACTCACTCTCCCTCACTCACCCCCTCACCCTCATTCTCCCTCACCCTCATTCTCCCTCTCACCCTCTCTCCCTCATTCTCCCTCAACCTCATTCTCCCTCCCTCATTCTCCCTCACTCCCTCTCATTCTCCCTCACTCATTCTCCCTCACTCTCCCTCACTCACTCTCCCTCACTCACCCCCTCACCCTCATTCTCCCTCACCCTCCCTCCCTCACCCTCATTCTCCCTCCCTCCCTCCCTCTCATTCTCCCTCCCTCCCTCCCTCTCCCTCATTCTCCCTCACTCAGTCTCCCTCATTTTCCCTCACTCCCTCACTCAGTCTCCCTCACTCACTCTCCCTCATTCTCCCTCACCCTCATTCTCCCTCCCTCCCTCACCCTCATTCTCCCTCCCTCCTTCCCTCTCCCTCATTCTCCCTCACTCAGTCTCCCTCATTTTCCCTCACTCCCTCATTCTCACTCACTCCCTCATTCTCCCTCCCTCTCCCTCACTCACTCACTCCCTCATTCTCCCTCCCTCACCCTCATTCTCCCTCACCCTCATTATCCCTCATTTTCCCTCATTCTCCCTCACTCATCCCTTCACCCTCATTCTCCCTCACCCTCATTCTCCCTCACCCTCATTCTCCCTCACCCTCATTCTCCCTCCCTCCCTCTCATTCTCCCTCCCTCCCTCTCATTCTCCCTCACTCAGTCTCCCTCATTTTCCCTCACTCCCTCATTCTCACTCACTCTCCCTCATTTTCCCTCACTCCCTCATTCTCACTCACTCTCCCTCATTCTCCCTCCCTCTCCCTCACTCACTCCCTCCCTCACCCTCATTCTCCCTCCCTCCCTCACCCTCATTCTCCCTCCCTCCCTCACCCTCATTCTCCCTCCCTCCCTCACCCTCATTCTCCCTCACTCCCTCACTCTCCCTCACTCACCCTCTCTCACCCTCTCTCCCTCTTTCTCCCTCACCCTCTCTCACCCTCTCTCCCTCTTTCTCCCTCACCCTCATTCTCCCTCACCCTCATTCTCCCTCACCCTCATTCTCCCTCACCCTCATTCTCCCTCCCTCCTTCCCTCTCCCTCATTCTCCCTCACTCAGTCTCCCTCATTTTCCCTCACTCCCTCATTCTCACTCACTCCCTCATTCTCCCTCCCTCTCCCTCACTCACTCACTCCCTCATTCTCCCTCCCTCACCCTCATTCTCCCTCACCCTCATTATCCCTCATTTTCCCTCATTCTCCCTCCCTCATTCTCCCTCTCCCTCACTACCTCCATCTCTCCCTCATTCTCCATTCTCCCTCATTCTCCCTCACTCAGTCTCCCTCATTCTCCCACACACACTCCCTCATTCTCCCTCCCTCATTCTCCCTCACTCAGTCTCCCTCATTCTCCCACACACACTCCCTCATTCTCCCTCACTCACTCTCCCTCACTCACTCTCCCTCATTCTCCCACACTCTCCCTCATTCTCCCACACTCTCCCTCATTCTCACACTCCCTCATTCTCCATTCTCCCTCACTCAGTCTCCCTCATTTTCCCTCACACTCCCTCATTCTCCCTTACACTCCCTCATTCTCCCTCATTCTCCCTCACACTCTCCCCCACTCTCTCCCTCACTCTCCCCCACTCTCTCCCTCACTCTCCCCCACTCTCTCCCTCACTCTCCCCCACTCTCTCCCTCACTCTCCCCCACACTCTCCCTCATTCTCCCACACTCTCCCTCATTCTCCCACACTCTCCCTCACACACAATCCCGCATTCTCCCTCACTCACCCTCATTCTCCCTCACTCCCTCACTCTCCCTCACTCACCCTCTCTCACCCTCACTCCCTCACTCTCCCTCACTCACCCTCTCTCACCCTCTCTCCCTCTTTCTCCCTCACCCTCATTCTCCCTCACCCTCTCTCACCCTCTCTCCCTCTCTCCCTCATTCTCCCTCACCCTCATTCTCCCTCACCCTCATTCTCCCTCACCCTCATTCTCCCTCACCCTCATTCTCCCTCACCCTCATTCTCCCTCCCTCATTCTCCCTCCCTCATTCTCCCTCTCCCTCACTACCTCCATCTCTCCCTCATTCTCCATTCTCCCTCATTCTCCCTCACTCAGTCTCCCTCATTCTCCACACACACTCCCTCATTCTCCCTCCCTCATTCTCCCTCACTCAGTCTCCCTCATTCTCCCACACACACTCCCTCATTCTCCCTCACTCACTCTCCCTCACTCACTCTCCCTCACTCACTCTCCCTCACTCATTCTCCCACACTCTCCCTCATTCTCCCACACTCTCCCTCATTCTCCCACACTCTCCCTCATTCTCACACTCCCTCATTCTCCATTCTCCCTCACTCAGTCTCCCTCATTTTCCCTCACACTCCCTCATTCTCCCTTACACTCCCTCATTCTCCCTCACACTCTCCCACACTCTCCCTCACACTCTCCCTCATTCTCCCTCACACTCTCCCCCACTCTCTCCCTCACTCTCTCCCTCACTCTCCCCCACACTCTCCCCCACACTCTCCCTCACTCTCCCCCACACTCTCCCTCACTCTCCCTCACTCTCCCACACTCTCCCTCATTCTCCCACACTCTCCCTCATTCTCCCACACTCTCCCTCATTCTCCCACATTCTCCCACACTCTCCCTCACACACAATCCCGCATTCTCCCTCACTCACCCTCATTCTCCCTCACTCACCCGCATTCTCCCTCACTCACCCGCATTCTCCCTCACTCACCCGCATTCTCCCTCACTCACCCTCATTCTCCCTCACTCACCCTCATTCTCCCTCACTCACCCTCATTCTCCCACACTCACCCTCATTCTCCCTCACCCTCCCTCACCCTCCCTCATTCTCCCTCATTCTCCCTCACTCCCCCCCATACTCTCCCTCATTCTCCCACTCTCTCCCTCACCCTCTCCCTCACTCTCCCTCACTCTCCCTCTCCCTCATTCTCCCCCACTCTCTCCCTCATTCTCCCCCACACTCTCCCTCATTCTCTCCCACACTCTCCCTCATTCTCTCCCACACTCTCCCTCATTCTCTCCCACACACTCCCTCATTCTCCCCACACTCTCCCTCATTCTCCCACTCTCCCTCATTCTCCCCCACTCCCTCATTCTCCCACACTCTCCCTCATTCTCCCACACTCTCCCTCATTCTCCCACACTCTCCCTCATTCTCCCACACTCTCCCTCATTCTCCCACTCTCCCTCATTCTCCCACTCTCCCTCATTCTCCCACACTACCTCATTCTCCCTCATTCTCCCACTCATTCTCCCACTCTCCCTCATTCTCCCTCACTCACCCTCTCCCTCACTCACCCTCTCCCTCACTCACCCTCTCCCTCACTCACCCTCACTCACCCTCTCCCTCACTCACCCTCACTCATTCTCCCTCACACACTGTCCCTCATTCTCCCTCACACACTCCCTCACACCCTCGCTCCTTCATTCTCCCTCGCTCCTTCATTCTCCCTCACCCACACTCTCCCTCACCCACACTCTCCCTCACCCACACTCTCCCTCACCCACACTCTCCCTCATTCTCCCACACTCTCCCTCATTCTCCCACACTCCCTCACTCCCTCATTCTCCCACACTCCCTCATTCTCCCACACTCCCTCATTCTCCCACACACCCTCATTCTCCCACACACCCTCATTCTCCCACACACCCTCATTCTCCCACACACCCTCATTCTCCCACACCCTCATTCTCCCACACACCCTCATTCTCCCACACCCTCATTCTCCCACTCTCTCCCTCATTCTCCCACTCTCTCCCTCATTCTCCCACTCTCTCTCCCCTCATTCTCCCACTCTCTCTCCCTCATTCTCCCACACTCTCCCTCATTCTCCCACACTCTCCCTCATTCTCCCACACTCTCCCTCATTCTCCCACTCTCTCTCCCTCATTCTCCCACACTCTCTCTCCCTCATTCGCCCACTCTCTCCCCCTCATTCGCCCACACTCTCCCTCATTCTCCCTCCCTCCCTCACCCTCATTCGCCCACTCTCCCTCATTCTCCCTCCCTCCCTCACCCTCATTCTCCCTCACTCCCTCACTCTCCCTCACTCACCCTCTCTCACCCTCTCTCCCTCTTTCTCCCTCACCCTCATTCTCCCTCACCCTCATTCTCCCTCACCCTCATTCTCCCTCACCCTCATTCTCCCTCCCTCATTCTCCCTCCCTCATTCTCCCTCCCTCATTCTCCCTCCCTCATTCTCCCTCTCCCTCACTACCTCCATCTCTCCCTCATTCTCCATTCTCCCTCATTCTCCCTCACTCAGTCTCCCTCATTCTCCCACACACACTC
This sequence comes from Calotriton arnoldi, assembly GCA_963921515.1. Lineage (NCBI taxonomy): Eukaryota > Metazoa > Chordata > Amphibia > Caudata > Salamandridae > Calotriton > Calotriton arnoldi. The sequence continues at coordinate 1,627,936 of CAWUFW010002978.1, forward strand.
CCTCATTCTCCCTCCCTCATTCTCCCTCACTCAGTCTCCCTCATTCTCCCACACACACTCCCTCATTCTCCCTCACTCACTCTCCCTCACTCACTCTCCCTCATTCTCCCACACTCTCCCTCATTCTCCCACACTCTCCCTCATTCTCCCTCATTCTCCCTCATTCTCCATTCTCCCTCACTCAGTCTCCCTCATTTTCCCTCACACTCCCTCATTCTCCCTTACACTCCCTCATTCTCCCTCACACTCTCCCTCATTCTCCCTCACACTCTCCCCCACTCTCTCCCTCACTCTCCCCCACTCTCTCCCTCACTCTCCCCCACTCTCTCCCTCACTCTCCCCCACACTCTCCCTCATTCTCCCACACTCTCCCTCATTCTCCCACACTCTCCCTCATTCTCCCACACTCTCCCTCATTCTCCCACACTCTCCCTCACACACAATCCCGCATTCTCCCTCACTCACCCTCATTCTCCCTCACTCCCTCACTCTCCCTCTTTCTCCCTCACCCTCATTCTCCCTCACCCTCATTCTCCCTCACCCTCATTCTCCCTCACCCTCATTCTCCCTCACCCTCATTCTCCCTCACCCTCATTCTCCCTCACCCTCATTCTCCCTCACCCTCATTCTCCCTCCCTCATTCTCCCTCTCCCTCACTACCTCCATCTCTCCCTCATTCTCCATTCTCCCTCATTCTCCCTCACTCAGTCTCCCTCATTCTCCCACACACACTCCCTCATTCTCCCTCCCTCATTCTCCCTCACCTCAGTCTCCCTCATTCTCCCACACACTCCCTCATTCTCCCTCACTCACTCTCCCTCACTCATTCTCCCTCACACTCTCCCTCACTCACTCTCCCTCACTCACTCTCCCTCATTCTCCCACACTCTCCCTCATTCTCACACTCCCTCATTCTCCATTCTCCCTCACTCAGTCTCCCTCATTTTCCCTCACACTCCCTCATTCTCCCTTACACTCCCTCATTCTCCCTCACACTCTCTCACACTCTCCCTCATTCTCCCTCACACTCTCCCCCACTCTCTCCCTCACTCTCTCCCCACTCTCTCCCTCACTCTCCCCCACTCTCTCCCTCACTCTCCCCCACTCTCTCCCTCACTCTCCCCCACACTCTCCCTCACTCTCCCCCACACTCTCCCTCACTCTCCCTCATTCTCCCTCATTCTCCCTCATTCTCCCTCATTCTCCCACACTCTCCCTCATTCTCCCACACTCTCCCTCATTCTCCCACACTCTCCCTCACACACAATCCCGCATTCTCCCTCACTCACCCTCATTCTCCCTCACTCACCCGCATTCTCCCTCACTCACCCGCATTCTCCCTCACTCACCCTCATTCTCCCTCACTCACCCTCATTCTCCCTCACTCACCCTCATTCTCCCTCACTCACCCTCATTCTCCCACACTCACCCTCATTCTCCCACACTCACCCTCATTCTCCCTCACCCTCCCTCATTCTCCCTCATTCTCCCTCACTCCCCCCCATACTCTCCCTCATTCTCCCACTCTCTCCCTCACCCTCTCCCTCACTCTCCCTCACTCTCCCTCACCCTCTCCCTCATTCTCCCCCACACTCTCCCTCATTCTCCCCCACTCTCTCCCTCATTCTCCCCCACACTCTCCCTCATTCTCTCCCACACTCTCCCTCATTCTCTCCCACACTCTCCCTCATTCTCTCCCACACTCTCCCTCATTCTCTCCCACACTCTCCCTCATTCTCTCCCACACTCTCCCTCATTCTCTCCCACACACTCCCTCATTCTCCCCCACTCTCTCCCTCATTCTCCCCCACACTCTCCCTCATTCTCTCCCACACTCTCCCTCATTCTCCCACTCTCCCTCATTCTCCCACACTCTCCCTCATTCTCCCACTCTCCCTCATTCTCCCACACTCTCCCTCATTCTCTCCCACTCCCTCATTCTCCCACACTCTCCCTCATTCTCCCACACTCTCCCTCATTCTCCCACACTCTCCCTCATTCTCCCACTCTCCCTCATTCTCCCACTCTCCCTCATTCTCCCACACTACCTCATTCTCCCTCATTCTCCCACTCATTCTCCCACTCTCCCTCATTCTCCCTCACTCACCCTCTCCCTCACTCACCCTCTCCCTCACTCACCCTCTCCCTCACTCACCCTCACTCACCCTCTCCCTCACACACTCTGTCCCTCACCCTCCCTCACACACTCTGTCCCTCACCCTCCCTCACACACTCTGTCCCTCATTCTCCCTCACACACTGTCCCTCATTCTCCCTCACACACTCCCTCACTCACCCTCGCTCCTTCATTCTCCCTCGCTCCTTCATTCTCCCTCGCTCCTTCATTCTCCCTCACCCACACTCTCCCTCACCCACACTCTCCCTCACCCACACTCTCCCTCACCCACACTCTCCCTCATTCTCCCACACTCCCTCATTCTCCCACACTCCCTCATTCTCCCACACTCCCTCATTCTCCCACACACCCTCATTCTCCCACACACCCTCATTCTCCCACACACCCTCATTCTCCCACACACCCTCATTCTCCCACACCCTCATTCTCCCACACCCTCATTCTCCCACACACCCTCATTCTCCCACACCCTCATTCTCCCACTCTCTCCCTCATTCTCCCACTCTCTCCCTCATTCTCCCACTCTCTCTCCCTCATTCTCCCACTCTCTCTCCCTCATTCTCCCACTCTCTCCCCCTCATTCGCCCACACTCTCCCTCATTCTCCCACACTCTCCCTCATTCTCCCACTCTCTCTCCCTCATTCTCCCACACTCTCTCCCTCATTCTCCCACACTCTCTCCCTCACTCTCCCACACTCTCTCTCCCTCATTCGCCCACTCTCTCCCCCTCATTCGCCCACACTCTCCCTCATTCTCCCACACTCTCCCTCACTCTCTCTCCCTCATTCTCCCACACTCTCTCCCTCATTCTCCCACACTCTCTCCCTCACTCTCCCACACTCTCTCCCTCACTCTCCCACACTCTCCCACTCTCTCTCCCTCACTCTCCCACTCTCTCTCCCTCACTCCCCCCCTCATTCTCACTCACTCTCCCTCATTCTCACTCACTCTCCCTCATTCTCACTCCCTCACTCACACTCCCTCACTCACACTCCCTCACTCACACTCCCTCACTCACACTCCCCCACTCACTCTCCCCACTCACTCTCCCCCACTCATTCTCCCCCACTCTCTCCCTCATTCTCCCACACTCTCTCCCTCATTCTCCCACTCTCTACCTCATTCTCCCACTCTCTCACTCATTATCTCCCACTCTCCCTCACTCAATCCCGCATTCTCCCTCACACACAATCCCGCATTCTCCCTCACACACAATCCCGCATTCTCCCTCACACACAATCCCGCATTCTCCCTCACACACAATCCCGCATTCTCCCTCACACACAATCCCGCATTCTCCCTCACACACAATCCCGCATTCTCCCTCACACACAATCCCGCATTCTCCCTCACACACAATGAAATGAAATGAAATTTGTACTTGTAAAGCGCACTGTTACCCTAGGGTGTCCTGGCACTGTACGCATACCGCTGTGGAACCCTTCCTGTCTTTTCCCTGTGAAATGTCCACTCCTGGGCACCCCCAAGGTGAAGCCAGGCATCCCAGCGCTGGTGGGGCCGTTGTGGAGATTAAGCAAGCTATTGCCCAGAGTTGCAGAGTGGGACCCATAATTAGAACAGGCACCGAGGCGAGAATTATCAGGTCCGAGGAAATTGAGCCCAAGAACCGCCGAGGCGGGAATTGAACCCTGGTCCCGGGCCAGATCTCTGCATCAGGGTCTGCCGCTCTAACCATTGAGCCACACTTCTCCCTCACACGCTCTCCCTCATTCTCCCACTCTCTCCCTCACTCACCCTCTCCCCCACACTCTCCCTCATTCTCCCCCACACTCTCCCTCATTCTCCCCCACACTCTCCCCCACTCTCCCCCTCACTCTCCCCCTCACTCTCCCTCACTCTCCCCCACTCTCCCACTCACTCTCCCTCACTCTCCCCCACACTCCCACTCTCCCTCACTCTCCCTCACACTCCCACACTCTCTCACCCTCTCCCTCACACTCCCTCATTCTCCCTCACACACTCTGTCCCTCATTCTCCCTCACACACTGTCCCTCATTCTCCCTCACACACTCTGTCCCTCATTCTCCCTCACACACTCTGTCCCTCATTCTCCCTCACACACTCTGTCCCTCATTCTCCCCTCACACTCTGTCCCTCATTCTCCCTCACTCTCCCTCACTCACCCTCGCTCCCTCATGCTCCCTCATTCTCCCACACTCTCCCTCATTCTCCCACACTCTCCCTCATTCTCCCACACTCTCCCTCATTCTCCCACTCTCTCCCTCATTCTCCCACTCTCTCCCTCATTCTCCCACTCTCTCTCCCTCATTCTCCCACTCTCTCCCTCATTCTCCCACTCTCTCTCCCTCATTCTCCCACTCTCTCTCCCTCATTCTCCCACTCTCTCTCCCTCATTCTCCCACTCTCTCTCCCTCATTCTCCCACTCTCTCTCCCTCATTCTCCCACTCTCTCTCCCTCATTCTCCCACTCTCTCCCTCATTCTCCCACTCTCTCCCTCATTCTCCCACTCTCTCTCCCTCATTCTCCCACTCTCCCTCCCTCATTCTCCCACTCTCCCTCATTCTCACACTCTCCCTCATTCTCACACTCTCCCTCATTCTCACACTCTCCCTCATTCTCACACTCTCCCTCATTCTCACACTCTCCCTCATTCTCACACTCTCCCTCATTCTCACACTCTCCCTCATTCTCACACTCTCCCTCATTCTCCCACACTCTCCCTCATTCTCCCACACTCTCCCTCATTCTCCCACAATCTCCCTCATTGTCCCACACTCTCCCTCATTCTCCCACACTCTCCCTCATTCTCCCACACTCTCCCTCATTCTCCCACACTCTCCCTCATTCTCCCACACTCTCCCTCATTCTCCCACACTCTCCCTCATTCTCCCACACTCTCCCTCATTCTCCCACACTCTCCCTCATTCTCCCACACTCTCCCTCATTCTCCCACACTCTCTCTCCCTCATTCTCCCACTCTCTCTCCCTCATTCTCCCACACTCTCTCTCCCTCATTCTCCCACACTCTCTCTCCCTCATTCTCCCACACTCTCTCTCCCTCATTCTCCCACACTCTCTCCCTCATTCTCCCACACTCTCTCCCTCACTCTCCCACTCTCTCTCCCTCACTCTCCCACTCTCTCTCCCTCACTCTCCCACTCTCTCTCCCTCACTCCCCCCCTCATTCTCACTCACTCTCCCTCATTCTCACTCACTCTCCCTCATTCTCACTCACTCTCCCTCACTCATTCTCCCCCACTCTCTCCCTCATTCTCCCCCACTCTCTCCCTCATTCTCCCCCACTCTCTCCCTCATTCTCCCCCACTCTCCCTCATTCTCCCACTCTCTCCCTCATTCTCTCCCACTCTCTCCCTCATTCTCTCCCACTCTCCCCCTCATTCTCTCCCACTCTCCCTCACACTCAATCCCGCATTCTCCCTCACACACAATCCCGCATTCTCCCTCACACACAATCCCGCATTCTCCCTCACACACAATCCCGCATTCTCCCTCACACACAATCCCGCATTCTCCCTCACACACAATCCCGCATTCTCCCTCACACACAATCCCGCATTCTCCCTCACACACAATTAAATGAAATTTGTACTTGTAAAGCGCACTGTTACCCTAGGGTGTCCTGGCACTGTACGCATACCGCTGTGGAACCCTTCCTGTCTTTTCCCTGTGAAATGTCCACTCCTGGGCACCCCCAAGGTGAAGCCAGGCATCCCAGCGCTGGTGGGGCCGTTGTGGAGATTAAGCAAGCTATTGCCCAGAGTTGCAGAGTGGGACCCATGATTAGAATAGGCACCGAGGCGAGAATTATCAGGTCCGAGGAAATTGAGCTCAAGAACCGCCGAGGCGGGAATTGAACCCTGGTCCCGGGCCAGATCTCTGCATCAGGGTCTGCCGCTCTAACCATTGAGCCACACTTCTCCCTCACACTCTCTCCCTCATTCTCCCACTCTCTCCCTCACTCACCCTCTCCCTCATTCTCCCCCACACTCTCCCTCATTCTCCCCCACACTCTCCCTCATTCTCTCCCACACTCTCCCTCATTCTCTCCCACACTCTCCCTCATTCTCCCCCACACACTCCCACACTCTCCCCCACACTCTCTCCCTCCCTCATTCTCCCACACACTCTCCCTCATTCTCCCACACACTCTCCCTCATTCTCCCACACACTCTCCCACTCTCCCTCTTTCTCCCACACTCTCCCTCATTCTCCCACACTCTCCCTCATTCTCCCACACTCTCCCTCATTCTCCCACACTCTCCCTCATTCTCCCACACTCTCCCTCATTCTCCCACACTCTCCCTCATTCTCCCACACTCTCCCTCATTCTCCCACACTCTCCCTCATTCTCCCACACTCTCCCACACTCTCCCTCATTCTCCCACACTCTCCCTCATTCTCTCCCACACTCTCCCTCATTCTCTCCCACACTCTCTCCCTCATTCTCTCCCACACTCTCTCCCTCATTCTCCCACACTCTCTCCCTCATTCTCCCACACTCTCTCCCTCATTCTCCCACACACTCTCCCTCATTCTCCCACACACTCTCCCTCATTCTCCCACACACTCTCCCTCATTCTCCCACACACTCTCCCTCATTCTCCCACACACTCTCCCTCATTCTCCCACACTCCCTCATTCTCCCACACTCCCTCATTCTCCCACTCTCTCTCCCTCATTCTCCCACACTCTCTCCCTCATTCTCCCACACTCTCTCCCTCATTCTCCCACACTCTCTCCCTCATTCTCCCACACTCTCTCCCTCATTCTCCCACACTCTCCCTCATTCTCCCACTCTCTCTCCCTCATTCTCCCACTCTCTCTCCCTCACTCTCCCACTCTCTCTCCCTCACTCCCCCCCTCATTCTCACTCACTCTCCCTCATTCTCACTCACTCTCCCTCATTCTCTCACTCTCCCTCACTCATTCTCCCCCACTCTCTCCCTCATTCTCCCACACACTCTCCCTCATTCTCCCACTCTCTCATTCTCTCTCTCCCTCATTCTCCCTCACTCTCTCCCTCATTCTCCCTCACACACTCTCCCTCATTCTCCCTCACTCCCTCATTCACCCTCGCGCCCTCATTCTCCCTCACTCACCCTCGCTCCCTCATTCTCACTCACCCTCGCTCCCTCATTCTCCCTCTCTCATTCTCCCTCACCCTCTCTCATTCTCCCTCATACTCTCCCTCACCCTCTCTCCCTCCTTCCCCCTCACTCCCTCACTCACCCTCTCTCCCTCATTATCCCTCACTCACCCTCTCCCTCATTCTCCCTCCCTCATTCTCCCTCCCTCATTCTCCCTCTCCCTCATTCTCCCTCTCCCTCATTCTCCCTCACACACATACTCCCTCCCTCATTCTCCTACACTCTCCCTCCCTCATTCTCACTCTCCCTCACACACTCTCTCCCTCATTCTCCCTCACCCTCTCTCCCTCACTCATTCTCACTCCCTCACACACTCTCCCTCACACACTCTCCCTCATTCTCCCTCACTCACCCATACTCCCTCACACACACACTCCCTCACACACACACTCCCTCACACACACACTCCCTCACTCATTCATTCATTCCCCCTCACATTCTCCCTCATTCTCCCTCCCTCTCTCATTCTCCCTCCCCCTCATTCTCCCTCACTCTCCCATTCTCACTCTCTCTCTATATACATATATATCGACATATGTGTGTGTATATATATATATATATATATATATATATATATATATATATGTTTCGAGTATATTACAAACTAGAAGAGCTGGTGTTGCATCTATTTAAATGTAGCCTTCTAATATTCAATGTTCTCATCAGATGAACAATGGAAGACACTTTTTTTGCATAGAGTGGCTTGCAACTGGGGACTCATTTGCCCATGGTAGATCTGAGGTGATCACCATGTGAAGAGGACGACCATGGGTGCTGAAGTCCCTGCAAACTCTGGAATGAAATGGCATAGTTAATCAGGCAGATTCGGGTTACCCTGGAGCAATTAGCGGAAGGTTGCTCCTCCAATCATGTATCCAGCAACAGTCATGCCTTTGGCAGAGAGCCTTGTCAACACCTCAGCTGACAGTGATGAAGGGTCACATGTTAGACTCTTGAATGCAGTGATGATAGAGAAAACGAGTGTGATGTTCACCAAAGCGATCAGCTGGTCGTGGTAGGAAGGACCCATGGTATAGGCCAAGGTCTATCAAACAATCTAATTATGCAGGGCAATTTAGGCCAGAGGAAGTAACTGGGCCAACTGCATTGGGAGAATTTCAGACAAGGGAACAGGCTGGATAAAGGAAGGTAGTCAAAGGCATGGGCTACTCATTTTGCCACGAGATCAGAAACAGCCATAATCCCTCCAAGAAGATTTTCTCCATCATTAAAAATCTCAAAAATGCTGGGGCTCCTGTGGCGGCCGCCGTTAAGTCAGATGAACAATGTGAGGACCTTGCCACCTTTTTTTATAAATAAGGTGGATAACATCTATAAGACCTTCCCTCAGGTGGGCATGGGCTTTGATGTTGGGGGCCCATCCCCCCCCCGCCCATACATTGGCCACCTTCCCGCCAATCACTGAAGAAGCACTCTGTATACTCTGCAGGAAGGTTAAATCTGGCTCCCCAACTGACCCCATGAAGCCTGAATATCTAATGAGACTGTTACCTGTGCTACTTACACCTCTGGGCCAGGTTATTAACATGTCTTTGTCTATGGCTACAGTTCCTAGGTCATGGAAGCAGGCCATGGTAATGCTTCTTTTAAAGACGCCTACCCTAGATCCAGCGAAACTGGAGAACTTTCGCCCTATCTCCCTGCTGCCTTGGACCTCCAAGATCTCCGAAGCCTATGTTAATTCCATCTTGTCAGGCTATCTGGAGGAGAATAATATACTGGACTCCTCCCAGTGCGGTTTTTGCCCGGGTTTCAGCACAGAGTCCGCCCTCCTAGCTGTGACTGAACATTTAAGAGCAGCACTGGATGAGGGACGTACCTCGGCACTGATCCTACTGGATCTCAGTGCCGCATTTGATACGGTCTCTCACCAGACTTTGAAACGGAGATTGAAGGAGGCTGGCATCGTGGGCCTCGCCCTGGATTGGTTTACTTCTTTCCTTTCGGATAGGTCCTTTCAGGTGTCGGGCCCCCCCTTTTACATCCAGGGTGCATTCCATCAAACAGGGAGTACCGCAGGGCTCTGCGTTAAGTCCAACGCTTTTCAACCTGTATGTCCAGCCCCTAGCCGCGATAGCCAAGAGGACAGGGCTGACTATTGTGTCATATGCTGATGACACACAATTAGTAGTCGCCCTCTCCAATGACTGTCTGAATGATGCTGCTAAATTTCGGAGAGGTCTAGCGGATGTTGCAGGGTGGATGACTGCCAACTGTCTCCAGCTTAATGCCAGTAAGTCTGATGTCCTACTGGTAGGGAAAGATCCTGAGCTTTGGAGTGAACAGTGGTGGCCCACCACCCTGGGCCCTGCACCCACCCCCAAACAGGTGGTGAAAAATCTTGGTGTCTGGGTTGACTCGGCGCTTAGTTTTCAAACTCAAACTAAGAAACGCCTCCGTACGCCTGATCCTCGATGTACCACGCCACAGCCACATCACCCCCCACCTGAGGAACCTGCACTGGCTCCCCGTCGACAGGAGAATCTCCTTCAAACTCCTCATCCACGCACACAAGGCACTCCACAAGACTGGCCCAGCCTACCTCAACAGACGACTCCTCTTCTACGTCCCCAACCGCCAGCTCCTCTCCGCCAACCTCTCCCTCGCCACCGTCCCTCGCATTCGAAGAACTACCACCGGCGGCAGATCCTTCTCCCACCTCGCCGCCAAGACATGGAACACCCTTCCACTAAGCCTACGACAGACCCAAGACCTGCTGACCTTCAGGAGGCTACTCAAGACCTGGTTGTTCGACCAGTAGCAGCACCCCCCCCCCCCTTTTTTCTCCCCAGCGCCTTGAGACCCTCGCGGGTAAGTAGTGCGCTCTACAAATTCTGTGATTGATTGATTGATTGAAGGTGGCGGCGGCATGCTTTGGTATTCTGCGCAGTCTCAAACCTCAGTTTTTTTTTTTTACCCCTCCATCCGACAGATGATTGTCCAGGCATCTGTGCTGTCAAGACTGGACTATGCCAGCTCGCTCTATCTGGGGGTCAACAAGACGGAGATTTCGAGACTGCAGAGGGTCCAAAATGTTGCCGCCAGAACTCCTCTTGCTATGCCCAGACGCTGCTCCACCTCCAGTGCCATTCGTCAGTTACACTGGTTACCGGTGGTGAGACTGGTGGAGTTCAAGTCTCTCTGCCTTGCGTTTAAGATCTTGAACCCCCCCACCCCCGGTATCCTAGCGGGCTTACTCTCCGCCTATATTCCCACCCGTCATCTTCGCTCAGCAGGCCAACACCTGGTATCTATCTCGCGAGTGAGGAGGGCTCGCGCCGGTGGGCGCTCTTTTCGCACACTGGCAGCGAAGCTATGGAATGGCCTCCCTGTACATATCCAGAGTATGGATAACTATCTAGCATTTCGAAAAGCACTAAAGACTCATCTGTTTCCTTCCCATTAAGTTTTCTGCAGTCCACGCCCATCTGTCTGCCATAACTTAACGTCCCACTGGCCTTCTTTCTCTCTCTCGTTATGTTGGGTCTTTGCTATCATTGCTCTTAGCGCCGGGACGCCCCTTTGCTGGGGCAGCTGTGCGCTCTACAAGACATCTTAACATAACATAACAATGGTTAGGGACATAACCCAACTCATTTACAGAAAGAGGGGGAAATCTGCGCATTGCCCAAGAGATGCTTTCAGGTGGTGTTGCATGTAGAATACAAAACCGACCCCTCCTATCCACCCCGAAAAAAACAATCTCATCTTTTTAAAGTGCGTGGTCAGGGCATAGGCTCCGTTAAAGATACCACAGCAATAAGATGCCATGTAAACTTCACAGTGGTGAGGAAAAATATTGTTTCCTAGAAATAAGCAATGATTTAAGAAACAGGAGCTGCTCACATTCTGGCTAGGAGAAAAGTTTGTATTTAATACCAAGGTCTTTAACTTGTTTACATTCACTAGAACCGACTTAATAAATGTTAGTAAATCCACCTGCATTGAATCACATCCATACTTAGGATATGCAATGCTAACTGTCCCCTAGTCTGCATAAAACTTGCACAGCCTTTCAAACTAATAAAAGCCAGAAGACAAAGACATGCCCATACCACCACAATATGTGCCAAAACATCAACCATACCATCTTTGCCTAGTGCCTCATTTACTTAATGCAACTCAATGACTACTTAACCTATCAATACTCCAACATGTATCAAAATAAGCAAACTAGACTCAACCATTCAACCCACTACAAAACTGATCACACCTCCCAAACTTGACAATACTGAGATCCACAGCACAGCTTGATATAGATTTGAACAGTTTAATTGAATGTGTTAACTCCTTGAATCGCTGATGATCCAGAGTTGGTGGCCCATTGTGGTCACATTAAACACCATCAAGCACCAAGATACCCTTAACTTAGTATTTTAAAAACAATATATAAATCAAAAGGCTGCATCTACTTAGTCCAAACCATTTAAGCTTCAGGCATCAAATACATTGTGCACCAAGTATGTCCGGTATCTCACCTGGATTTTGTAAAACAGACTTGCATTTTAACTACCTAAATGCACTTTGCAGGGCTGCGGTGTGCAACTAGGACCAGGGGAAGATGATCTTAGGCACAGTCTTACATTGACTGCCTGTACTGTTTAATGTGTTAACATTTTCCAGATCCATCGGCATCTCCTCGTGTCTGACAAGTGGTTAAAAGCAGTTTTGTTGTTACAAAGTGAATAAATCACTTCAATAATATCCCAGAGTAAAGACTGCGTGCTTCAAAAGTACAGCAGCTATATTTAAGATCAGGTTTACCAACGTGGGTTAAAAAAGGCACTACTTACGTCAATTGCCATGACTTGGCCGGTAACCTGGAGCCCTGCTCTTAGATCACTTCTTGAGCTTTGTGATGTAGAGATAAAGAAAAGCTGCCTTTAGCTCATTCATGTTGTGACACTGCCTACTTCCTGTATCGCACACAGAAAGGATGGGCTGTCCGTTTTCTCTTTTAGTGTTTGCTCAATGCTTTAGCAGTAGACTGAGCAACAAACGTAAGGTTCAGTCATGCCTCAACCACGGAAACTAAAACCACATCCATGTTGAAAAGGGGCACACAATCTTTGAAAGATGTTGAATCAACGCTCTTTGCACACAAAGCACTGGCAGAGGGAGTTCAGAACATAGGGCTTACTGTTCTTATATTACTGGAAGGGAGTTTATCTGATAAATCAATGGGTAAATAAAACAGAACAAGCTAAAGATGTAGTCCCTGCGCAATGGGTGCTAGGGGTGGGTGGGGAAGCGAGTCCCAAAATACAGACTAACAGCAAATTTCTAAATTTGGGAGGAGTGCAGAGTTGCATTTGGTTACACAATACAGATAAAATTCGAGAAACCGCTCCTTTATTCCATTTCTAACATTAACCACAGTAGTTGGCTGTTAATTAAAGTACAGAGCACCAAACTAACAGCGACCATTCTTATTCATGCATTTCTCCATCAAGACCACACAGGTTGTGAATAGTAACCCTCGGACCTTACTTCCCCCACAGAAGCATCAAAACAATTACTCGATATTTGTTGCAATGAAGTCATGCCACGGGAAGTGCGACAATTGGCAACTGCCTAAAACCACCAACCACATGTACTCCATCTCGAAGTGCACATTCGAAAGAAAGGACAGCTCAAAACTCATCATCCACAAAACGCTGCAAGATCTTCAGGCACTAGGGGCAAGCCAGATACCCATGGGATGACCTCCCTCAACCGGTTCATCCGTTGACCTCTCAAATGTAAGATCAGAAGGAATTTCTTCACATCTATAAAAGTCTTAAGTATCCCGTTACCACAGCTAGGAACAAGAATTCATACCGTTACCCTGAACTGGACTTGGTTAGCAATGTCCCTGTACCAACATCATCCCAGGCCCTCCTGCTCTTTTCAGGATCTTACTGCCACATCAAGCTTTGCCTGTAAGTGCTCTGAACTGTCTGAAAAGCAGCGCAACAGCTACTGAAAACAGCAGATAAAGAGAAGCAATCAAATCATAGGACTAACTACCCATCTCCTGTCTAAACATTATGCTGAAGGGGCTTCAGAGACCTCCTGCTCTTATACTGGGCAAAGAGTAGTTCCACATACCGTACTTTTGATACTGTGCCATCGAGCATTCAAATACTGTGCAGCCAAACACACTATCAATAGGATATTCAGGCTGACAGAGGCAAAGAATATCAAGCATGTATTTAACAACAGAAAACCAAATACAAAAGCTTAAATACCCAACTAAACTGGAAGTGTTTACAAATCTCAAAAATGCCAGGCTTACACTCTGTTTTTATATCGGTCCTCCCAATACAGCATACCGATTTCTTAAAATAACCTTATGTAAAAGTATTCCCTAATAAGCGGTTATTCCTTTCTGGTCACAAAGCAGCGGCCGGCAGACAGAATAAGAAAAGGGAAGGGGGAAGCATTTGGACATCAAGGTCTTTACAATGAGGGTCTGCATCGCAGGAACAATCGATTCCGCACAGTTGTTTGGTACCAGGGTTAGGACAATCTGATTCGGTGACGAGCCAGGCCTGCAATTCCACGGAGTTTGTTTGCCAAGTACACATGAGACCGTGCGATCCCCAACTCTTCATTCTGGGGAGCATTGTCCACTCAAACCATTAATCTTAATAATTCAAATGCATGTTGCATTCCATTAACTGTTTACACTCGCTACATGTTCGGCTTTTAATAATGCTAATATGAAGTGGACGTAAACCGCTTAATTAAATCAGACTATTCTGTGGCAACACTACGTGCGGGGTGGGGGGAAGCACGTGCGGGGGGGGGGGAAGCACGTGCGGGGTGGGGGGAAAGCACGTGCGGGGTGGGGGGAAAGCACGTGCGGTGTGGGGGGAAAGCACGTGCGGGGTGGGGGTACGTGTGTGGCAGGGGGCGAGAACGTGTGGGGCAGGGGGCGAGAACGTGTGGGGCAGGGGGCGAGAACGTGTGGGGCAGGGGCGAGAACGTGTGGGGCAGGGGCGAGAACGTGTGGGGCAGGGGGCGAGAACGTGTGGGGTAGGGGGGCGAGTACGTGTGGGGTAGGGGGGCGAGTACGTGTGGGGTAGGGGGGCGAGTACGTGTGGGGTAGGGGGGCGAGTACGTGTGGGGTGGGAGGGTTTGTACGTGTGGGGTGGGAGGGTGAGTACGTGTGGGGGGGGTGAGTACGTGTGGGGTCGGGGGAGTACATGTGGGGTATGGGGGTACGTGTGGGGAGTAGGGAGCATGTGTGAGGATGCTATAGAAAATGGTGTTAAAAAAAAAAAAAAGATCTTTTTACGTTTTCTTGGTTGTACATATATAATGACAAATCCGGCTTTCGTTAAGCCCTTATCAATGCCAGCACCAGACGCAGAAACTACAGCAAAGCTGTAAAATAGACATTTTGCCCTCACTCTTGGCCTGCCAACAAAAAACCACTACTGAGAGTACATAGATCCATCAGTGGCAGCACCGTCCCAGGACAAAGCTTTAGTGCGACTCGTGAACTTCGTCAGGGCCTGCTACAACATGCTGACGTGTATCCAGGCCTTTCTTGGGCATTTCATCGGAAAGTAACAGAAGTCGAGATGGGTGCACTGATGCAAGTGAACTGAAGTATTGCACGAGGCTCCTTCGGTACAGGGGCAACAGACGTGGAGGTTTGAACGGACCCACGTATGCGTGAACGGTTTACTAAGCGAGGGGGTGTCTGCTGGGGTACGGGAGTGATTTACCCGGGTAAAATGAACTATCGAATGTTTCCAAAGTAGGCTGATGGATTTGTGATCTCCGGCTAAGACCGAGAACCTAGTACCAGTCTGTGGTAAAAAAGTATCCCTCATTTTATGGTCTGCATTTACTTTTGTGTGGCTTTTCAAAGGTGAACGAGAGCCGGTGTGTACAAGTTCGCGCATAAAAGTGATACAAAACAGAGGCGCGTAAATCTTGTACATAGAGATTGAGGTAAATTATCGCAGGAATATACATTTAAGGCGATTGGTTATACATACCGCGGACACGGGTGGTGTGTAGGTGACCCAAAGGCAATCAGCTTAAGGAGCATTTAACCAATTTTGTGTGTATGATTTACTTGGGTTGACTGCTAAGTATGTGCGAGGGAGGGCGAATAAAAATGTATATTTACATTTGATAAGATGGCGATGCTGAGCTTTGTGTATGCACCACGGATATAAGTCGTGCCAGTGGTGGAGTGAGTTATAGCTGAGCTGACCAGGGTTGTGCAAAAATAAAAATAAAAGATGTGTCACGGATTAACATCGACCTTTTCTGACGGCGCGTTCCAGCAACCGGTGAGGCTGGATACCGACGTGTGGGGCAAGAACGTGGTCGTTACGTGGATGCTCCTGGACGTCCGGCTAGTGTACGGATGAATACACATCCAACCATAAGGGGCAATGGAGCTCATGGCCGAGTCTCGGCTTCAGAGTATGCACAGCCACAGGCCCCCAGACGTGCCAAGGCCTTTCATGCACAGTGCCCGATGACAATGCATTAGTATTTTTCTTAATTGTATGTTTATTAGCAGTTTAGTATTGTTTACAAATAAACCACAGAAACACAAGTCTAAACAAATATTACCAAGTTGGGGTGTAGCACTGCACTGTCATGAATTAATGTTGGGTGGAAAAAAATGTTTGTTAACAGACGTCACTGCGCCGGGTGAATACATAACGCTTTCTGTGACGTCACGCTGGCATCATTGCGGGCGCTGACCTAAATACAGCGCCCCCTGCCGGTGTTTAAAAGCTATTGAAAGTTTCTGGATCCAGTATTGATGCTGAGGTTGCATAGCATGAAGCTACTCTACATTAAACGCTGTGGAGAAGCCACAAAACTTCTTGCATTGGCGGAAATTCCTTTGAGGAGCTAAAAGACCAAGAGAACGAGCTGTTGCTCTACTTGCTTAAAAACTTTCTAAAAACAGTCTGTTCTGTCACAAAACAACTTGGCTCCATCAAAGGGATGATCTGTCAAAATTGACTGGTTGAGAATCTAGACGACCTCAACCGGGCATGCCGATGAAGGGCCACTGAAGTCCATAGCTGTTGCATCAGTCGGCTGTGTCCAGACGAGCTTTAATAAAATGTCTGGACGCATCTTGCTCGTCCTGCCCAATCTTGACAAAATGGTCCTTGAGCTGATCTGGTACATGGGATAGAACCATATGGCTATATCCAACAAAGCGTGGGCACATCTTACTAGCAGGCATATGGCATTGAGTGAATTGAGAGTTAAAATACCTGCTGAAAAGACCTCTTTACCTCCAGACTCCAGCATTGATTCTCTACCAGCCGAGGTTATAGGAAACACTCCGGAGTGAAAGGAGGCTTCCCCATGCGGCCATCAGTAGGTCCAAAACAGCCTCATTAAAAAGCAATAGCAGTTCAGAAAACTGCATTGAAGGCTACAACACCTCCATTAGAAGGTTGGATTTGTTCTCCAGTGTGGGTAACAGGCACCCTACGACCTCTTCCACTGAGTGGAACAAGGTCACCTCAGGAAGGGGAGGCCTAGGGGAAGCTCACAGTCCTCCAAGCCAAATACCGAATAATCAGCAGTGTAAGTTGATAGGGAAGCAGTATGTTACCTGCCTGACTGCTGTCATCTGTGTTGTGAAGGTCCTTTTCAGGCATGTCAATGGTGTAAAAATCTGACCCAAAAATGTTGTGCATTTTGCACCAATAATGGTCATGTGTCTGATTTGCTTGCACTTTCCTAAACTGATGCACCTCCATCAGGCATGGAGACTCCCTACTGGGCCTTTGTATAATTTCTTGAGGCTTCGGTAGAGGTTTCTCTAAGTAAGACTCACTAGAACTGGTATCTGAGGTGTCTGTGGTCTGGGCAGAGACGTTGGCTGAGGTGCCTGAAGAGGATCCACCAGAGGGAGTCATGGCATTGGCACCACTTTGGGAGGCACCAGAGGCTGAAGAGCAGAGAGCACGAACTGTGCTAGTAAAGGACCCACTGGTATGAATCCGAAGAGGGCCCAAAAGTCCCTTAGGGCCCCTTAAGGTGCTCCAGAGGGAACTCCTGCCCACCTAAGAAAGAAGGCAAGACCTGAACCTGGAGTCAGAAAACTGGAGTAGGCCGGATGCAGCAAATAACTGAAATGGCGCTAGAAAGAACCCAGAGGGCTGATGGTTCGGAGGCGGTAAAGGTGAAAGAGCTGGGGCCAGTTATGCCACTGTAACAGTCTCCACGAGAAAAGCGACCACCACCAGGTACGGTTCGGACTACGACTCAACAGGAGGCAGACAACCCCTGGGAGACTTGCGCTTCGAGCAGGAATAATGCTGCTGCTTCTTTTTTCTTGTGTTTGGTGCGTTTCTACAGTAAGAGGGGGATGGAAACCTAGAACTAGGCCGAGAGCAATGTCAAACTCTATGATCATCACGCGCTCGGGATATGAAGAGCGTAGACTAGCTTTCCTTAATCACCTTGGGAGGCATACTACACACCACATATTCTGGGTCTGTGATCGACATCTGACCCCCCACAATCCCTACAGGGATTGAAACTTGAAGGCAAGTGAAAAAAACATCCCTAGAACTGCACCAAATTTATGTGAAGAATTTGTGAAAAAACTCTCTCAGACCAAGTGCGAGAGCTCTAGATCCACAACTAAGAGTGGAGGAAAAAAGGAACTGAAATGCAGGTACTGGGGTGGGAGCTTTATTGCTCCAGTGAAATTACTGTGGCTTTGTTTTCTGCGCTAACATGAAGCAGCACTCCCTTCTCACATGGAAGAGCTGTTGAATTTCCAGCTCCAGTCTGGTGCCTGGGATATTCAAGAGTTGAGGAATCTGCAGTAAGGAGAAGTATTTATCAGAAGTAGCAGCCACAATTACTGTAATTTTTAAAGCGGTGTTAGACCATTCTCTAAGGTCCAGAGAGTAATGCTGATGTGTACCAGCAGTAGCTGCCTCCTTAAAGAACCATGTTGGTAAAACGCATATTTAGCCAGGGACACCTTGGAGATGAATAACAAAGGTTTGTTACCCAACTCTAGGCCTCAGGCTCAGACAGAGGAATTTCTGGGATTCAAACTCGTGTGTATGGGGGTCAGACTCAGTTCAGAGGACTAATGCATCCACTAGAGGGAAATGTGATCACTTCACCAGAACACCACTAGCACTAGACCATTCAAGGCACTCACATAAGCACGGACAATGGCTAGGATCATAAACAATTTGGTAGAGGGTGCATATACATTTTTCAAACCTTTAGACGTATCAGTCAAAATCCCCTGCAATGTCCCATTGCACTGTGTGCTAGGGTCACAAATCTCCTGTACTGCACTGACCAGGCGGCTACTATGAACTCCATCCTGCAGGCACTCACCCACCCAAATGCACTGATCATAGGCACACTGACCCACCACAATGCACCCCAAATAAGCAAACATTCAATACTACAGTGCGTAATGGAGATAGTACACTTTACTCAAAACGCTGACAGAACACTAGGTGCACTCCTCACAAAGGACTGTTTGGGACCTTTACTCATCATACTGTTGCAAGCTAGAGACATTGACCAACAAAACTGAACATCCTATGGACATTAACCCTCTACAGTGCACTCCTACCTGGACGCATGGAGAGAGAGACCCACCACACTCCACTGTTGGAATATAACCCAAACACTCTGCATTAAATCTGCGGGACAGTAACTCAGCACACTATTTAACGGACAGTAACCAATCCTACGGACCAAAAACACTATAGCGCACTACATCATAGAAACAGTAGCATTAGGTAAGAAAAACACAGCACTGTGCACGGTCACCAAGTACAGTAGCAATACTGGTGGCTCCTGCTAAAATCAAACAACTGCAAGATCTGAAATACGGACTTTAAATTCAGGAGGCGTTAAGCAAATGTCACAGAAACAAACCTGGCAGTTGAATTAGCAGAACCAGGCATCCTGCCCCTCCCCTGCCTAATGATGCAGATCTCCAGCTTTGCACTTTCGTTACTTAGCACTGTGTCTATCAACCTGTCTTATTTCCAGAATGCAAAACAATGCAGGTGAAACAGAAATGGAACAGCCTCGTTCAATAGAAAGGCTGTAGAAAATGTGAAAATTGATGACAAGTATTGGCAAAGTGAAGGCTAACACAGAATTGCTTTTGATCCTTCCTTACAAGACACGTTCAAAGATGGTTATTTGTGATATTTACAAAGCTGGAAGGTGTATGAATGAACACATTTGTTATTCAAACATGCATTAGTCCAGCTCTACCCTGACCAAGCCACAATCAGAAAATTAAATTTTAAATAATGACAAACTACCATAGAGAAGTTAGTTTATCACCTGATTAGAAGAATACCGAACAGGAGAGGTGCCCAACTAAACATTGCTCAGCATTTAAGAAAATCGGGAATTACTCCCAGTCCTGAGAATTAACCTCAGTAACTTCTATCAAACAGCATTCTCCCAGTATCTCTACGACAACAGCAGCAGTGATCTTTAGGTTTGCTGAAGAGTTAACTCTTGCTGCCAAAGTAATGTAAGCACACCATAAAGCGATCAATACAAATGACCGGCTTCTGTCGGTCTCAAATTATTCAAAACTTCCAAACATTGTAGTTGAGAAAATATTCATGGCAACATGTTTATTTTGGCATAACATGAAAAATCTACTTACCTTCAGTAACAACATTGCTGGTGAGTACACTATCTATATGTAGATTCCTCACCTGTTTAATATCCCCAGGCTCGATACAGGAACCTTTCATAGTTCTACTGCACTGGTAGGGGGCAATGGTTCCAGAAGAGATACTGAAGTGATGAAAAAATAACCATACAGCGCCCACCCTGGCGCTCACGGCACACTGACGTCAGTTCCGCATCAATTTTTTCCGTGCCCTTAAAGGCACAGACGAGCAAGCAACAGATCAATTACGTGGCAGTGCAATACAACTTAATAAGAAACTATAGTGTTAGCGGACTATGACCATCTGCCAAAACAGGAAGATGGGTGGGACTGATGAGGAATATGTAGGAGAGTATGCATCAGAAATATTGCTAGGGAAGGTAAGTAACTTTTTCTTCTGATATTTCTACCAGGAGATTTTTCACTTAATGAACAGATTCAAATGCAGAACCTGCTCTTAGGTCGTGTTTCTGAAGTAGTGGTCATGAAAAGCCTTCAATTCTGATTTGCTGCCTGCAATCCGATTGTGATTGGCATAACTGGAGGGCCATCCACATCAGTTTTCCTGGTGCACCACTAGCAGTTAGTGACACAATGTATTTCATACTATGGGCAGGTTGTGTAGAAATAGGATTGTTCTACATCAAAGAAGGACAACATGGCATTCCAGCTCTAAACTACTAAGGTTACTGTTGCATTATGCAGGAAGTGTCTGGTCTGATTAGGACTTCCTGGCTGAATAGTTTTTTTTTTACAATGTGCAGGTATGGATTAAATTCACTGCCTTTGCAATAGTTTATTTTAATAACTTCTCGGGAAACTGGCTTGTATGTAGTCTTCAGAACCTTTGCTGCCACTCCCAAAGAATATTCATCTGAATCTCCTTAGCTTGTCCTGTTGTGGTAAACCTCTGTTTTACAGATTAGAGATAATTGCATACATTTGTGGTCTAACCTAATGAGATGAGGTCGTCTGATGTTTTAAAACGCCATTTTACTTTTTAAGGACTGCAGTCAATTATCGGTCCCCATAATGGAAGTCAACCTACTTGCTAATAAACCTAAAACGGAGTCACAACCACCATCTACACTTAAAGAAGGCGCTGAAAACACGGCTATTTGCACAACTGCCAAATAACGTGGCACTCTTCTTTGTGTCAACTATACTGGTAAAAGGTCATCAAGCTTCTTTTAAGTTAACATAACATTAAAACTTCATTTTTGAAATTGATTTGGATTGACTGTACGCCTGTTCTGTAATAAGCACTTCCATACTACAGAAAGCCAGATCAGATCGCCTTTCAATCGAATGCATACTACGTCTGCATTGTATGTACATTGTGTATATACAATTTTCATTGCACACTATATTTACTTACGAATACCTACAAATAATATACACTTTGTGAAGCTATTTTTTCAGCAGATGTAATTATAGATGAAGTATGCTTGCATCAGCTTAGGTATACTGTACTGGTGAAATCTGGAATATGAGGTGACTAAATCCGATTGCAAAAAGGTAAAATAATTCCCAACTGAAAATAAGAAAGAACTTTGATACACAGGGGTAAAAGACACATTTAACTAAAAACGTTTCTAAAATTGAGGAATAATAGATCTTGCAGTTCCTTAGCCACAAGTAAATGGCAATTCTATACAGCAGATACAGACCGACCTAGGAAGGATCGAATGTCGAAGATGTAAAGACAGCCGGGGCGGCCCCTCCGTTACAGAGGAGAAGCGTACCCCTGCCCGTGCTGCCAGAGTCGCAAAGGAGAAAAATAAAATGGTAATAAAATTAATTTATTACCATTTTATTTTTCCCTTTCCCCAGCCAGCGGTGTTCTGGAGGGGGGCACTGTTGCTGACTGACAGCAAGGGAGTGGTGCTCACTCCACCAGTTTACACTGCGCATGTCACTTTGGCCAGCTGTCCTCCGACTGCCAGCCTGACATGCGCAATGTAAACCTCCTCACCCAGCAGTCTAAGACAGCTGGGTGGAGAGCAGGCACAGTCCCCCAGTGCCTGTGGGAGCGTCGAGGCAGCCCGATCCAGACAATCCTGGCGCTGCTCTCATGCTGCTAACATTATCAGCAGCATGAGAACAGCGTCTGGATTGGACTGGAGACTTCAATTACTGCAGAGACCACTAGCGCTGAGGGACTGAAGCACGAGGAGGACCGAAGGTGAGACAGCAGGAACTACATTTAAAACAAAAAATCTTTCCCACTTACAGTCAAGCAATGCCTTCAGCCTCAACGCCAGAGCTGTATATAACGAGCCATGACTGACAGCGTTTGCATTGACCTCATGCTGGTCAGTGCTTGGTTGCTTCACCAAATATTTAGAGTGCCAGCCGCCACTGAAAGACAGGCTAAAGTGTGATAACATTATTCCAAGTTCTGTATAACATGAGATCCAAAATGTTGTAAACCCACTAGGCAATGTGTCTGATCACAAGTCAAAAGCAAAACTCTTCCAATTGTGTGCACAAAAATGTATCTAGTCTATAAGCAGCTAAAATTAATAGTAATCCCAAACAGTGAAACCTACTATAATATATGACCAAAGTGTAATGAGGCACACAGACGGATTATGGGCCAATTAACTCTTAAACATTCTTACTAAGGACGCACTGACATCAAATAAGAGCAATTCTTCTGAAGGTACTTTGAGTGGAGAGAATACTATTTCCTGCTTTGACAAGAGGTTTATGTAAACTAATGCGATAAGTGAAATGTGACAAACAAGTCACTTTTGTTTGAGGGGGAATAGAAGACCTCAAAGAGAAGTCACTTTTGTTGAAGGGGGAATAGAAGGCCTCAAAGAGAAGGCACCCATGCTGGAAACCAAGATGAATGAAGTGCTCAACAGAACTAGTGAACTTGAAAGACGAGCTGCCGATGGCGAAGACGCTACCACAAGAAACTCAGAAAAGTGGTGTGCGTCGTAGAGGGACTCAATATGGAACTGTCCCTTCAATACTATCACAATACAAGAAGCCACTTAAGGGTCGCCGCCAGACCAAGCCTCACCCCCACCCCTGCACATGTTAGAGACGGGTATCTAATACTACTAATGACTAGCGGACGCCCAATACCAGGCAAGAAAGCATACAGTCCAATAATCTGACCACACTATTGACCTTTTGAAGATATTAAGCAGAAACAATGCTACACGTAGTAGAAGTAGAGTCCAGTTCTCACGGAAGGAAAAAAAAACTTCAATGGCCCTGGAGGAAAGATGGGGAAAACCGAATCAAACCCTGGTGAACAAGACCAAACACCCAAAAGACTGGACTGAAGCCAAACCCCAATCAATGGGCAGAAGAGGAAGAAGAGGCAGCAGAGGGAGAAGATGATGTGCAAAACGCTTCCCATTATACGGCACACACCGGGTAAAAGTTAAATAGGGCGCTGATAGGTAATATAGGAACAGTGGCTGCAGGTGAACTACAGCAAGCATCATACTAGTTGCAACACAGTGAAATTGTGGGGCGTCGATTTCCTATGGACAAAGGCACACTTATGCATCCAAGTTAAAGGATCAGGGCTGAACAACACTGTCACAGAAGAGAATTCTGACCACTCTGCCTTTCATCTCTCCAAGGATGAGCACCTCTGCGACGGGTGACTGAGACCACTTTTACATGAAATACACATGTGTAGGTCTCGGGGATACCCGAGGCAATTACTGATAAACTGATGGAAACAACACACATGCAAAATGTATGTAACCTCGAGATGTGGCTGTTGGAGTAGTGCATACGGAAAAAAGATTATTCATCTTAGCTTTCTTACAGCAAAAAGGTACATCACCCACTGAAGGCAGTCGAACGCTGGATGGCAGACCTATACAAATGTGCCAAAGTAGAGGTTGAGTGACAGTGAATGGGAACACGTTCAGAAAGATTTGTATAATTATGACACTAGCTTTAACATGTCGCAGAGGCAAGAAAACCTTGATGGAAACTTGCATAAATTGCTGAAACCAAAAGGTACATTGCAGTAAATGGTACAAAACTGTAATTAAAACAGTACATGTGGCGGTAGGTGATAAATGATGAGTTGAAGTGCGGGTCATTAATAGGGGTGTGGGGAGGCTTCAACTATTTAACACACATCTTTACAAAGCAAATCATACTCTGGTCTACATTTGCTTGCAAAGTAATATCATGGACTACAAAAAAGCCCTGTACCCTCATACTAATAGCAGATTTATGCTCTACAAATCTTAATTAACAATCACTGATCAAATGTCAATTTCCCCTAGTTTGATAAGAAATAAAACATTGCTTATTTGTTTTAAAATTGTGTTTCTTTCCTTGGCTGATAAACAATTGTGAGATGTTATGAAAAGATAATAATAAAGCGATCAATGTCATAAAGGCACAATGGCTCACCAAACGTTTGGTATATGTAGCAGAAGAACAAGTTACTTACCTTCGGTAACGCGCTTTCGGCTAGAGACTATTTAGCTACAGATTCTTCACCTTATGAATATTCCCTAGGCATCAAACTGGATAAGGAAACTTTACAGCAGTACTGCTGCGCACCAGTAAGCGGCGCCAGTAGGCACCACACTGACGCCCTTGCCGCTCTGGAAACGACGTGCAAAGCCTGATGTAGCCGCCACTCTAGCACTCTCACTACAGTTGCTATCGAGATTGCACCCCCCCCAAACCCTGATATGCAGAGCTCCAAAAGCAAATTGGTGTGACCAGTTTACTAATTCCTAGACTTAGGATCTTACTAATGGATGGAGGCCAACTACAGAATGGGGAGGATAGGAGGGTCAATGACCTACGGTTAAATTGAGTCTCTACCAGAAAGAGCATTACCATTACTTGTTGTTCTGACAGACTTCTAGCCACAGATTCCTCAAATTTTGAATAGATACCAATGCAGTAGATTATTTGGAGGTGAGCCTGTGGCTAGACTAGAGCCAAAAAGTCCTCCAGGACCTAGCAGGCAAAATGACCCTCTCAGTGAACCAGACTATCCAGACACACAGTGATAGCAGCTTTGGCCCTGGTAGAATGAGCATCTAGTTCTTACGGAGGTTGCTTTTTAGTCAATGAGCAGCAGATCTCAGAGCACGATCATGAGATGGCTCTCTAACCTTGTCTTTTTTTGCTCCAGAAAACCCCACAAGGAGCTGACTGTCCACCCAGTGTTCTTTGGAATGATCTATGTAAAAGCTCAGCGCTCGAGGTGCAAGCAATGCAGTCTCTCCTCCTTGTAGGTGTGACGGAGCATAGAACGCCGGCAAAGTGATGATTTGACCAACGCGGATCATCACAACTTTAGGTAATAAAGAGGGCCGTGTCCGCAAATCCAGAATGCATGGAAAGAAGGTGGGGTACGGTGGGCTGACAAAAAGAGCTTGAAAGCTCACTCACACCTCACACTGATGTTGTGGAGACAAGGAACACTGTTTTGACGTTGAGGAGCTGTAAGGAACAGTTGTGAAGAAGCTCAAATGGAGAGCAGAAATGTGAGGACCAAGTTAAGGTCCCACTGTGACATGACAACGGGAGAGGGAAACATGCTGCAAACCTTTCAAATAGCGCATAACTAGAGACTTAAACAATGAGGGCTGATCCGGCAACCGCAAAAAGGGCAAAAGGCACCCTTTTAACTGTGCTAAAAGGAAGGCCTTGCCAGGATAGTAACAAAACAAATAAAACCTAAGATAACTTTGCCTGGAGGAGGGTCTGTCTGCAGAGTACTGCACCAAGCTACAAATTTGTCCCAACAATAGGTGTATACGGTTTTTGTCAAGGTACAACTGGCTGCCAAAATGACATCAACCAACTCGGGAGGAAGGTTTTAAGGGGTTCAGCTGTCGCTGCTCAGTCCAAGCATAAAGTTGGAGATTCCAAAGGTACAGAACCCTGCCCTGTTGTTGCAACATCAGATGCTCCCAGCAGGGCAGCCTCATCAGAGGACAGATGCTCAAGCCTAGGAGTTCAGTATACCATACTCCTTGTGCCCAGTCCAGGGCCACTAGGATGACTTGTGTCCAGTTAGCCCTGATCTTCTTGCGAACTCAGGGCAGGAGTAGTATCGGTGGGAAGGCATACAAGTCCAGAGTTCCATTCCAGGTGGAATAAGTCTCCGAGCAGGAGACTCCTTAAACTCCAGCACACAGAAATGCTGACATTGTGCGTTCTTGATGGTGGCGAACAGACCGAGCTAAGGTTCTCCCCATTCGTGGAAGAGACCTTGCGCCACCTCCAGGTGTAAATGCCACTCGTGATCCGCTAGGCACCAACAGCGGAGCTAGTCTGCCCTGGCATCCAACAATCCTGCCAGGTGGGCCACCACCAGGAAGATTCCTTGAAGATCCAGCCATTTCCAGAGGCGCATGGCCTCCTGGCACAGGGTCTGTGACCCTAACCCGCCCTGTTTGTTGCAGTACCACATGGCAGTGTTCGTGAGCACCTGTACCAGCCTCCTCTTGATGGATGGAAGGAAAGCTGTCAACGCTAAGCAGATCACCCTCTGCTACAGAAGGTTGGCATGGAGTTGGGACTCTACCAGAGGCCTCTCATCTCCACCTCTCACAGATGGCCACCCCAAATCAGAAGCAATGCAATTGTCACCACTGTCAACTCTGGGTCAGGAAGGGAGAGGGGTCTGCCACTGACCCAATCGCAGTCCAGTTACCACCACTACTATATATCTTCCGCAGTCTTCTCTGAAATCAGAACAAGGCCGGAGAGGTCCCCTTGATGTTGGGCTTCAGATCCCACTGCAAAGCCTGCACATGCCACTTGGCGTGCTCGAAGAGCAGGAGGCCATCATTCCCAGCACCCTCACATCTGACCTCACTTAAAGGCTGAAAGAACAGGATCATAGCCTGAATGTCCTGGACTATCTTTTCCAAAGAAAGGCAAGAAACCGAACCGTGTCCAGAACGGCTCAGATGAAGGGGAGCGTCTGAGAAGGAGTCAGATGTGACTTCGGCATGTTGAAAGTGAACCCCAAAAATAACAGGAGGCTTGTCATAGCCTGGAGGTGGTTGAGGACTGCCTAGGGCAAGTCCATAAGGGCCCGTTAAATTGTAATAGTGGCTCAAGTAGATGTCTGCCCCAGCTGAAAAACCTCCACAAGTACATTGGTCTTGACCTCCAATGTAGGGAGCTGGAGGTCAATGACTTCCGCCACCCTACACATAACCATTGCGTAGGGAGCACTCTCACTTGCAGTGCCAGGCAGTGAGAGGAGCTGGACCCAGTAGCAACTGGTACTATGTAGTGGAATCTCCTGCTCAGTAAGCATCAAACCATTGAGGAAAAAAATAGTGTTTCAAAATAGAGGCGCTAGACAAGAATAATACTGGTGGCAGCTACACGCATAAACCTGGTGACTCGTATATCACGTCACGTGAAGGACTTTGAATCATAACAAATTTTCTTCACCCCTCTTGAAGAGTCTTTGGGTAATTATTTCTCCGTTTTATAGGGCTTTTCATAGGCTGTTTCACACACAGCTCCTGGAAGACCAGTGCTTTACCGTTATAAGTTTCTGATACCCATTTACAAGTTGAATTTTGGAATATTAAATAGAAGGTAGGTCACATTATTAAGGAAAAGAGGCTGCGTTGCAATTATTAAGTTTAAAACAGATTTTTTAGATTAATAAAGTACTGAGTGACAAAATTTAAATTGTTTTCAAATTATAATTTTAAAGAACAGTTACTTCCATGCTAGGAGATTATTAGATAAGATCTTGAGAGGACCAAGTCAATAAATATAAATAAATGGAACTGTAGATAATGTGCACAAATTGCCACTGAAAAAGTTTCCATAACTGTACTTTTATCGGATTGCGATTTGAGGTACCAAATATGCAAGTGGTGCATGTGTAAACTAGAGGCCAAATGTCTGAATTATGTGCTTTATCGTATTAGATTATTTGTAGTTGCACAGCAAAATCCACTCTCTCTCGAATGTACTAACAAGAGTTAGCATATTTTATGATACGAATTAGAAGTGATGCAAGTTATATAAGTAATGTAAGTGAACATCAACAAGTCTCTTATGTATTTGTGTCCTTGGTGTGTTATATCGTATCCTTATGCCCGGTGGAAGACAACCACACGGCTAAACACATGTTCGCTACAGCAAAAAAAGAAGATTTGATTTTTTTTTAAATCTGAGAAATGTGTAAAATAGGAGCTATAAACCTGAATATACAAAGAAAAAAACAGTATCTGAAGTGGTCAACAATAATCTGGTTAAGGCAAATTGAATAAACAAAGTTAACTTTATTTGTGCAGTAACATCATCCCTTGGAAACAGGGAGCTTAGCTTTCAGAGCATCTTTCGAGCTGGGCCTGAATTTCCATTATTCCCTACCATATCACAGAAAACATATAATAATGTTTGAACCTACCTTTCAAACCGGTTGCATATACTGATATGTTACAATATTACTGTCCACGCAAGTCTACCTAGGCACTGTTCTCTTATATTTTGTCTCTTTCTTTTCTGTATGTTTTTAATTCCTGGTTTGTACAGACGTGCTGTCATACTAAGAATACTATGAATCGCTTAGACTAGCAATAGATTACTACATTTTAACAACCTAAAAATATCATAATAATTCCCGAAAATCTAGACTCTTCAACGATCAAACCACAGAAACACATTAGGTGTATTCTACTCAACTGTAGGTCAGCAAAGAAACATGCTGCAGACATAGCCGACCTCATATTAAGCCAGGAAATCGACGTAACTATACTAACAGAATCATGGCTATCTGACTCTTCCTCCCCATGCCTAGATTTATTAGTCCCCCGAACTATTGCATTATGAGACTAGACAGGCCAATCAAAAAGGGAGGAGGCATCGCCTGTATACATAGATCTGACATTGCCATCACGAAAATTCAATCTGACCCTTTTGAGTCATGTGAGTATCTCGGTATGTCCTTAAGATCATCCGATAATCAAATTTGCAAACTTCATACAATCTATCACCCCCCAGGCAAAAACACCAGGTTCATAGACCAGCTGATAGAAATCATCACAGCAAACTCTACCCCTCATTCCATTGATATTTTCTTAGGAGACTTCAATCTTCATTGGGAGGATCATTCGGACAATCAGATCAATCTACTCAAAGCCTTCCTTGAAGATCAATCGCTGGTCCAAGAATGTCTTCTACCAACCCACTCTAAAGACTCTACCATAGACTGGATCATAGCTAAAGAAAAAGCTATAGATAAAATTGAAATCACCCCCATGTGATTGGTCTGATCACCACATCATTACCTTCCAAATACCCTTCACAAAACAAAAAGCTTCTTCACAAGCAAAAAAAACCAGAAAATGGATGCGTGACACTAGAGGGCTCAATATGGAGATGGTCGCAGCACGCTGTGAGATAGAATTGCAACCTCCTAATAATATGGTGGACGTCAGTGACCTCACGGAGTATTAAAATAATACAATGTCGAGTATTATTGAGGACATAGCCCCGCTAAAATTCAAAAGGATCCCTGACAAAGATAAAAACCCTTGGTTTAACGGTGACCTCAACGAAGAAAGACGGTCACTCCGATTCACAGAGCGGAAATGGCGACAACACCCTTCCTCACCCCATCTAATACAACTAAGACTGGCCAGGAAAGCATACAATAAAAGCATTCTAAACTCAAAAAAAGACTTCAGGAAAGAACAGGACAAAGCAAAAAATAGACCAAGGAAACTATTCGATCTGCTAAAAGATCAATCCAATAAAGCGGCCAAATCTGCACCAACTAGTACAAATTCGAATTTAAGCAGTGAAGATTTCTCCTCCTTCTTCACAACCAAAGCCAAATCGATGGAGGTGGAGCTCAAAAAAGCAGCTGAAGGCCCTTGTATCACTAAGAGCACCCCAGAAGAGGTTCAACTGCAACCAGTTCTGGAAACGCCTAAAAATGCGGGATGGTCAGAATTCAAGCCTTTCAGGGACCTAGATATTGCAAAGATCATCTCGACCATTAAACCAAACAATCACTACAACGATCCTTTACCTGCAAAGTGTTGGTCTTCAATAAACCAACTGCTCATCCCCTCATGGACAAAGATCATCAACGCTTCACTGGCACAAGGCTCAATACCGGACTGCCTAAAAACAGGGCAAGTCACCCCAATCTTAAAAAAACCAACAGAGAACCCCTCTGACCATAACAATTTCAGACCAGTAACAAACATTCCCATGCTAGCCAAAGTCCTGGAAAAATGCGTACAACAACAATTGAGCCAACATATCTCTGAATTCAATCTGTTGAATGACTTCCAATCAGGATTTAGACCTAACCATAGCACTGAAACAGCGATTCTGCACATCGTGGATGACGCTCTACTTGCCCTCGACCGCAATGAAACCTGTCTCCTAATCCTGCTCGACCTCTCTTCGGCATTCGACACCGTTAACCATGCCAAAAAACTAGATCGCATGAAAAATAGGATGGGATTAGAGGGTACAGTCCTAAAATGGTTTAGATCGTTCTTAGAGAATAGAACGCAAAAATTCACAGTCAACCAAACATTATCAGCTTCTTCCAGAAATGCGATCGGAGTTCCTCAGGGCTCAACACTATCCCCGGCACTATTCAATCTGTACGTAGAGCCACTCACCGAAACCTTACAACGAGCAAACATCTCCTTCCACATGTACGCAGATGACACACAGCTGTACATCAAGATTACATCGACAGAAGAGATAGATATCATGAACCAAGCACTAAAGAGTACCATCCATTGGCTAACCAGTAATCTCTTGAAGCTTAACCCCCATAAAACTGAATTCCTGCTGATTTCCCCACAGAAAAGCGCTACGAACATCCTAGAGTGGACCAATCTGATCACGGCACTAAACTGTACACCGAGGATTGTTGATTCTACCAAATTCCTGGAAATCATGCTAGACAAAAACCTGAATATGCTATCTCATATCAACACAATGGCAAAAAATGCCCGGTTCCACTTAAGCTACCTCCGAAAACTGAAACCCTTCTTAAATAAGTCAGACCTTAAAACAGCAGTCCAGGCACTAGTAATATCAAGGATCGAGTACGGTTGCACAACGCTAGCTGGTCTCCCCAAGATTTCAACAGCCCCACTGAAAGCCTGTCTCAATGCGGCCACAAGACTTATAACCGGCTCCAGGAAATTCGACCACATCACCCCTCATCTGAAAGCGCTTAACTGGCTGCCTTACGAAGCGAGAATACAACTAAAAATGGCATGCATCACCCACAAAGTGATACACTACAAAACACCAGTGTACCTAGCCCAGAAAATCACACTATCAGGAGGATGCCGTGTCTCCCGGAGTCATGGAGATCTATTACTGAAACCTGCCCGATTCCGTAAGAAAAGAACTTATGACCGAGCTTTCTCTGGTGCAGCGCCTAGAATTTGGAACGCTCTCCCCCCTAACATTAGAAGAATTTCGTCAATCTCTGCTTAAAAAAATGAAGCCAAATCTTTTTACATGATTAAATATCTCCCATAATCGCAGCAGACTCGCCATTATCATTGTTCCACCATGATCATACGCATGCTACCTCTCATCGAACATTAACCTCTTTGGGGTATTGTATATATGTTTATTAAGCTTTAATGTTTTTCGCAAAATCATTGTAAAACTACGGATGACTTGGTAACAAAACTGTTAATTGATATGCAAATGTAAAGCGCTCTGATACCCCACTCAGGGTCATGTTCGCGCTATATAAAACACCAAATAAATAAATAAGGTAAAGTAAATTAAGTCGATAAGGATGTATGTTATACTGCCAAACCCATTTAAATTATTAGATAATCTTCATTAGACTAAGTGTGACTTTGAACCCAGGAACTTTTAAATGTGGTTGAATGCAAACAGGTCATGTACCAGACTAAAGATTACCGCAGGATCACAGTGTGGGTCAAGGAAAATCTTTATTGTAGGTTACAGGAAATCCAGTGTAATCACTAGAAACAGTGCTCTTAAAATAATTCCTTCCTTTAACAGCTGCCTCAAGATGATTGAGTCACCTCCGCTGATGCCGCCCTGCAAAGGCCAGGCTCTCTCCAGAGTTCCGTTGGGCTCTACTTCCTCCTGATAGAATTAGGCAGATAAGGACAGAATGTTATGACATTTTCTCTCATTGGACTCTCTTTTTTAAAGATGTGATCCTCAACCCTAACCTTTCACTCCTCTCGTGGCCTTGGGAGCTTTGTGGAAAGAATGTGGGTTCCCAGGTGGTGCCTGTTTTCCCCATTTTTTCTAAAGGTATGAGAACTGCCAGTGTGTCAATCCCATCCTATTTGCCTCCTCCCCAGGGTTATTCTATAGAAGACATGCAGTTTGCCATGGCAGCATTGGAGAGGGTGTGATCATGCATGGCTTCCTAGTGGCAGTTGGACCAAGATGCACACATCAGATGCAAAGGACAGTAGGGTTACTATATTTAAGATTCCAGAGGGGCAGTCCCAGGGATTCTGAGACGGTTACACTTGGGAAATGCCCTTTTAAGGTTGTCAGATTCCCACCTCCCATAAAGGTCAAAACTGTATGATACAGGGATTTATCTCGAGCATGGGAGCTCTGCTGATGGCAGGATCAGCTTGGGGAATACCCCTTCCTAAGTATCATGGATTCCCCTCTAAGTAAGAGCATACAATTACTGTTTATATTTTCTTAAGCCTTACCCCCCCGTCTGGTTCTTCTGTGGAAACTGTGTAGTCTTGGGACAAGGACACTCGTCCATGACATACAGGAAAAATTAAACACATTTGGACAGCAAGCCCCTCTTCCCCACTTTCCTCTCGGAACCTGCAGAACAGCCTATATGACCTCCCTATCCACTCCAAGGGATAACAACACATGGGCACAGACGGGGAGGGAGGTACAACTACCCAGGTGTGAGACCCCCAGAAAAGGCATAGGCATTCACTATGATAGAGACTTGAGGAAACATGGGGACTCCATTGGATCATTGTCCTTAAGTGTAAATCCCTAATCAATTCAAAAGAATCCCCATGCAACAGCGAATCCCATTTAGATCAGGACCAGAGATGGATTTTCCCTTGGAAACGTGACATCCTCACACTCAGGCAAACAAGACAGCAGGATGGGATATAGGTCTGCACAAACTGTGCATCAGGAAAACTGTCAGCTAACCTGACTTGCAATTAAATATATCAGCAAAATTGTAAACATTTAAATTCTAGACGCTCAGGAGCCATTTTAACAACTGACGGTTTGATACGAATGAAATATCTTACTCTTTGCTGGAACAGAAAGTTTACTGTTTTTTAGTGCTTTGAAAACTGTAACCCCATATTGACACTTAGAGTAGCATTATAAATAATCTAGTACTCTACATCATATAGTGTATCAAGAATACTGGTGAAAATGCATGCAGCAGTTTGTATGACATCTTTTCAAAAATTTACTAGAATTCACTTTTATTAAAATCCACATCCTTACAGTACGAGGCACTGTCAGTTTTCGGTCTAAAGAAAAAAGCATTCTCTGCCCTCCAACACAGAGGGAATATGCAGAGGAATACCAACAGCATTAGTTCACACTAGACTTGCACCAATCACATGAGGGAACTGGTTTTGGCTTTATGCTAGGTCATAAGGTAACATTCACCAACTATCTGGACAGAGGTGGCATTCTTCTCTGTCTTTGCACAGATAGGTGTATCTACATAGATCTGTGGAAATGCAAAGCATGTATGATTGCCTTGTGCTCCAGCCCACTGATGTGCCAGTCATGTTGTCCTAGAACTCATGAACACAGTCTAATATTTCAATTTGAAAAATATAGCTCAAAACCGGTACTTTAAAATATTTTATACTTAGTTTAAATATATCTACTTAAAAAAAAAGTGAAAAGAAAAGTTCAAATAGATGTCTTGGCCACATCTTAAGACTATTACCATTAACTAAATTGTAATAATTTACTATTGTAACTGCAATCATAGCTAATTTGAGCCAAAGAGCAACCTTATGGTAATCAAAAGTTGCAAAAATGGTTAAAAGTTCAATTACAAACCTCTCCACCACCCAAACACCAAATGTTTTATATCTATATGTTTTTCAAACTGAAAGTTGTCAACTGATTTTCTCCTCAAAATGTTTCAAACTCTTAAACATCATAATCAACAGTTCATTAATAGAAACATTCTAGTGATATGCTCCAGAGGCACGACAGAGTAAGTCACAGTATTACTTAAAGAAGTTGAATAATTCTTCCACTATAAAAGTAGGATCTCCTTTTGTTAAACGAGATGTGGCGAGAATTGCTGTGGTGACAGGAATGGAATCGATAGGGTACCCTTTTTCTGAGACCAATTGTTTAGATGCGAATAAGGTGTGAAATCGTGTAATGACACCACTACCATACATTACTCTATTAAGAGTAGGAAATCTTAGGTTTGCTCTTACATATTACTATTTTTAAGAGATCAAATCATTGGATAATAAAGCATACCTCATGAATAAATGAATACCATCAGAACAGGTTGTGCTACAAATCTGCCATCTTTCTACCATGGTTCTTAATCAATGCAAAGACTTACTTTTTTGCATCTTCTCTTTTTTCCATTGAACATTGTAGGAAATAAATCAGCTGGCAAATTTTTGCTTTTATTGAAACTATTGATCTTGTATTCAGTCTTGCTCGCCTCCCTCCCTCCACAAACACACAAAAGGTGCAGCCGTAGCTCTGCTAGCTTTATGAAATGATCTGAGATTATTCTTAGATCAGAAAAGGAGAGGGGGCCATGATCTTACTTGATAAGTGCAGCAACTGATACAATTTCCCACCAACACACTTTAAATGATTGCCCCATTTAGGTATTTGACATGAAACTTTGGCTTAGCCTACCTCTTTTTGACAAGCAGAACGTAAGCCATCCATCTTCCTACATCATTCATCTTTCAATGTTTCCTGAAGAATTCCCCTTACTTAGTCCTTTGCTTTATATTTCTCATCACTCTGGCTTCTTCAGTTAACCTATTTGCCTCCCTCTTGCATTACGTATATGATACCCAAGTCATTGCTTCATTCAACAATAAGCTCGAGAAACCCCCAAGAAAAGTTTCATAATAGCCTGTCTGCAGTTGCCGCCCAGAAGGTAACCAATTCCTTAAAACATGACTGCAATAAGATCAATGCCCTGATTTTTGAGGAACTTCCCTCAGGTGTTGTCATTGGTGGTCTGCTGAACTTGGAACGCCTCTAACCCTAGCCAAGTCTTAAACAAGCATTTGCAATGCAATCGGTCTCGCATTTGTGAAAGTTAGAGCTATTAGCGATGTAATTGACTAGGTTTTTTACTTATGTTTTTTGGTTTGCAAGCATTTAACACTGCTGCTCCGTAACCTGATCAATGAAAGTAATTTTATAGAAGGCGCATATATGTGTGCTCTGATGGCCTCCTTGCACAGATAAGCACTTTCCTTGACCACTTCTACAGAGAAACAAAAAAGCTTACATCAGCACAATTTTTAATCAGAGAGTTTTATTTACTGACTTTATCTATGTCCGTTCTGGTGGGTATTGTGCATTTCTATGTATATTAAGTTACATGCTGCTTAGCATAAAATGCATTCCTCTGCAAAGCGCGTTTAAAGTGCAATTCAGCAGCATGTAGGCGCTAGGGAAGGAGGACAACAAATTAAGGGAAGCATGTAGTACAGTATGTACACTGTGTGTCATGTGCATACCCTTCTGTGTATAGAGTGGTCAATGCCCATGTACATTTTAGTGTTCTTCACTGTCCTTAAAGAAAGCATACTGGGCTTAACGTCCATGCAGGCTCGAAATAGTGTGCCCAGTTCCCTTACCGGCTGTCTTGCTTGCTTAAAGCCTGTACACGCTCATTATTGTATTGAATAGTCATAAAACTATAGTGTTCTGAATACCCAAATAGCAAAAATGATGTGTTTAATGCCTGTGCACAATCTCTCTCTCTCGCTCCCTCTGCCTCCCTCTTTCCCTCTCCCTCCCTCCGTGTGTGCAGGTCCTCAGACACTGCACAGGTATAGAAGGCCTTGGTGCGCAGGATTGATAGGCCATGTGTGCAGGGAGAACAGGTCATGTTCATAGGTTGTGCAGGTCCGACATGAGGATAGAGGATGCTCTGGTGCATAGGCCTCCTGTGTTTACAACAGGTCCTGTATGCGCAGCAGGACCAGGTCCTGTATGTGCAGCTAGAATAGGCCCTATGTGCTGTAGAACAGGCCCCGTGTAGAGGTCTTGTGTGCAGGTAGAACAGGAAGGAGTGACCCGACAGGGAGGCCATGCTTCTTCATCCAGTTCAATGATCCATCCTGCTCTCCGCTTCCCTGGCAGGAATGTATCTGTTGCCTTGGAGCCCACCTCTGCTTTAATTGGCTGAAGGTGGAACACCAACCCTGGCACTGAGGAGAGACCAGCGAACCGGAGAACACGACAACCAGCCCTCATGCTGCGGCGCTTTTTGCAGCAACGCCCAGCTGCCTAGGATACTGCTCTGAAAAGCGCCATGGCACCGACAGCCCTTCCCCCTTTAGGACCAATGCAAAGCCTCTACAGATGTCACTGAAG
Source organism: Calotriton arnoldi (assembly GCA_963921515.1). NCBI lineage: Eukaryota > Metazoa > Chordata > Amphibia > Caudata > Salamandridae > Calotriton > Calotriton arnoldi. Next base: position 1,664,496 of record CAWUFW010002978.1, read on the forward strand.
AATACCAGTTTATGTCACATAACTCTTGGCAGTAAACATTCTAGGTGCGATAACTCCTTTCAAGAAGAATCCTCGCCAGTGACGTCACTTGTGTTTCAGGAGGATGTGGCTTCCTGGCGTCCTAGCCTCGGCAAAGTCCGTCAAAAGAAATAAACGAAACAAGACAGAGTGGCCAGATTGGTTTTATTCACACCAAAACACATTAGCGCCACTTTTTTAGAGTTTGCCAATAAAGCGCTACTTTCATCTTCTGCAGGAGGAAGCAGGCAGCTAATACAGCTGTACATCGCCTCGTAGTGACGTGTGCGCGTAGAGCCAATAAATAATTCGCAATATCATATTATGTTGGACATTTTCTGTGAACACCTGAGAGAAACACCATATGAGAGGAACACACTAGGAGAAACAAATGAAATGCAAGGAGAGTTCTTTACATTCTGAAACGAGTTTGAGCTATTGGCATTGTCAATGAAAATGCTTTTTCTTTATGTTTTGGTGTGTGAAACATAAATAAAACGCATTGTCATTTAAAATGCCAATAGCTTAAACTTGCGTAAATGCGAGACTTATTGCATTGCCCACGGAGCCGTCAGGAGTGCAGAGGGGGCACGGTCTCAGCGCGCGAAACTGAAAGCACGGAGGGAGCGCACGAGACGCCGTGAGCGTGCACATCGGCTGTCCCGGCGTAAGCTGAGGATCGCCGGAGAAGACACGCTGTTTATGTGCGCTGAGGCTCCGAGTCTGAATCGGAGGCTGAACTGTCCTTGAGCCTGGCACGCTCGCAGCACGGCCAGCGTGACGGCGGCCGCATGGACTGCGAGGTACACCGAGCACCCTGTGAGCTCTGGGGACACGCTGCAGGGCATTGCGCTGAAGCATGGCGGAACGACGGTAAGGAATGCGGGGAGAGAGTAGCTGTATGGAGAGGGCGTCAGTGTGTAGTGGAGGAATATGGTGGGGGTTGGCAGATGGCGCATGGCTGGCTGACACTGGAGGGGGTGCAAGGACAGCTGGGGATTGTAGATTTAATTATGCGTGCACAGCTCATGTTTTGCGGCTGGCGAGGATGGAAGGGGGACAGGAGATGTGCACATCGCATGTCTGTACGTGCACGGGCGCGTTCATAATTGCAGTCCGTCCTGCGCGTGCACATCTCCTGTCTCCCTTCCGAAGCAAGTCGGTAACAATAGATCTCACTAGCGACAGCGCTTTCGCGCTGCGTCGCTAGGCGAGACCTAAAAACTAGGTTCTCTCACTGATCAGGATCTATTCTTTTCTGCGCAAATCAATTATGTTTTATCTTCACGCATTAACTGCACACGCAGATTACCAGAGATCATTCCTCTGCTTTCACCTATAAAAAGTATTTAGTCCAGTGTAAATGTTATTTCTTGTTTAAATTATTGGAATCCACTTTATCTTGGCCTTTTTGACCATCTCTCATCGGCTTCAATAATCCAGAATGCAGCTACCCAACTCATCTTGGGTCTGTCTGCCCGTTTCTTAGTTTAATCAATTTTGGCAGCTCTCCACTAGCTTCCAGTGGCCAACTGTACAATCTTCAAGACATTACATATATGCCACTGTGTTCTCTATTCATCCCGTGCATCACCCTTTAAATCTATTTTGGAGCTCTTTGCTCAGTTACAACTGATATTGTACTCATTCCTACATTCAGAAGATGCAGATTAGTGGCTGCTCTTTATTTCCTAGCTGCAAAAAACTGGAAGGCTCTTCCATTTAATCTTTAATGTGACCTAACCATCCCACTTTCAGTAAGAATTTGAGAACCTATGATACTATTCTACCGCTCAGCACCAGGATGCCCTAATGAAGCAATAGTGCGATTAAGAAGCTATTTTCATTTTAATGCTTAACGCACAAGTTACTAACTTGTGTAACGATATATCTGTAAGAGACAGTAGTTAGTGACAGATTCCTTACCTTAGAATATCCCCAGGCGTCAGGCTGGATCCGGAAAGTTTTGCGTAGCAGTACCCTTGTGCGTCGGTAGGCGGCGTCGTGCGGCTCCGCGTCCGTCGTCGGCGTCGTGATCGCCGGGATGACGTCGCGGGCAGTACTTAGGCGCCGCCCCTGCGCGCTGACGTCAGTTCTGTACACGACTTTCCGCGCCAGGAACGCAGAGCCATGCAAGAAGCTGACACAGGTGTCTGAAAAATACTAGGGCCCTGAAAGGGATATCCTTAACCCTAGAAATCAGTTCGCAGAACGGGGAGGATGGGTGGGGCGGTAAGGAATCTGTCACTAACTACTGTCTCTTACAGATATATCGTTACACAAGTTAGTAACTTGTGCATCTGAAAGAGACGTTAGTGACAGATTCCTTACCTTAGAATAGATACCCCAGCAATACCAACCCCGGTGGTGGGTCTGCGAACAAAGATCAGACAAGGAAGTCCTGGAGGACAGAACGGCCAAAGAAGCCGTCCCTCCGGACCTGACTGTCAAGGCAGTAATGGCTTTGTAAACGTGTGCAGCGAGGCCCACGTAGCTGCCTGACAGATAACCGGCAGCGGAACACCGCGGCCCAAGGCCGTGGTAGCAGCCGTTGCCCTGGTGGAATGGGCACGCAGCCCAACAGGAGGCTCCTTCTTGGCCAAAGAATAGCAGGTCTTGATGCACAAGGTAACCCAGCGGGAGATGGTCCTCTTGTGCACCGCCCGACCTTTTTGGCGCCCACGTAGCCAACAAAGAGCTGGTCATCCACCCGGAAGTGTTTTGTGCGGTCGATATAGAAGGAGAGCGCACGTTTTGGGTCCAGACGGTGGAGCCTCTCTTCCTCTCTGGAAGGATGCGGAGGCGGAAAGAAGGTGGGCAAAGTGATGGTCTGCCCAATGTGGAAAGCAGTAACCACCTTTGGCAAGAAGGACGGACGCGTCCGAAGAACAACCTTGTCTGGATGAACAGACAGAAAGGGAGGTTTGCAAGATAGAGCCTGGAGCTCACTCACCCGCCGAGCGGAGGTGATGGCCACCAGAAAGGCTGTCTTCAGAGTCAGAAGACGAAGAGGACAGTTATGCAGAGGCTCAAAGGGAGCGCACATTAAAAGGTAAGAACCAAGTTCAAGTCCCACTGAGGCATCACAAACGGAACAGGAGGGAAGAGGTGAGTAATGCCTTTTAAGAACCTGTTAACAACAGGGGACTTGAAAAGGGAGGGCTGATCAGGGAGCCTGAGGAAGGCCGAGATAGCACAAAGATAACCCTTGATGGTACCCAGGGCAGAACCCTGTCGGGCCAGAGAGAGAAGGAACAGAAGGACCTCAGAAAGAGGGGCAGAAAGGGGATCCACAGCCTTTGCTGTGCACCATGCCACAAATTTGTTCCACCTGCAGGCGTATACCACCTTAGTGGAGGGACGCCTGGCTGCCAGAATCACATCACAAACTTCGGGAGGCAAGTCGAAAGGAATCAACTGCCGCCGCTCAATCTCCACGCAAGCAGGTGTAGACTGGACAGGTTCGGGTGGAGGACCGTCCCCTGCTGCTGCGACAGAAGATCCTCCCGAAGAGGCAGACGGATCGGGGGATCTATGCTCATATTGAGTAGCTCGGGATACCAAACTCTTCGAGCCCAGTCCGGAGCCACAAGAATGACTTGGGCCCGGTCGTGCCGAATCTTCTTCAACACTCTGGGTAGAAGTGGTATAGGCGGAAAGGCGTACAACAGACCGCAACTCCACTCGCGACGAAAGCGTCGCCGAGCGAGTGCCGCCTTGGAAATTCCAACGCGCAGAACTGATGACATTGCGCGTTCTCTTCGGTGGCGAATAGATCTAACCAAGGCTCTCCCCACTGTAGAAAGAGTCCTTGCGCCACTTCCGAGTGAAGACGCCATTCGTGATCCATCATGCACCTGCGGCTGAGTTCGTCCGCCCTGGCGTTGAGAGAACCTGCCAGGTGTTGAACCATCAGGAACATGCCCTGATGTTCCAGCCATGTCCAGAGGCGCAGAGCCTCCTGACAAAGGGTCCAAGACCCCACCCCGCCCTGTTTGTTGCAGTACCACATGGCGGTGGTGTTGTCTGTGAACACCTGCACTACCTTCCCTTTGACAGAGGGAAGGAATGCCTTGAGTGCAAGCCGGATCGCCCGGAGCTCCAAAATGTTGATATGGAGCCGGGACTCCGCCGGAGACCAGAGGCCTCTGATCTCCGCCTCTCCCATGTGACCGCCCCATCCCAGAAGGGACGCGTCCGTCACAACTGTATGCTCTGGCTGGGGAAGGGAGAGGGATCTGCCCATGACCCATTGCCGGTTCGAGAGCCACCACTGCAACTGTTTTGCAGTCCCCTCCGAGATCTGGACGTGATCGGACAGGTTGCCCTGGTGCTGCGCCCACTGGAACTTCAGGTCCCACTGCAGAGCCCGCATATGCCATCTGGCATGATTGACCAGCAGGATGCAGGAGGCCATGAGGCCCAGCAGCCTCAGGGTCATCCGTACCGAAACCCAGGATAAAGGCCGAAAGATCGGAATCATAGCCTGAATATCCCGGACTCGCCGTTCGGGAGGATAGGCCCGAAACTGCGTCGTGTCCAGAACTGCTCCGATGAAAAGGAGCTGTGGAGAAGGAATCAGATGCGACTTCGGCACATTGATGGAGAACCCCAGCGAGTGCAGGAGTTCGGCCGTAGTCTGGAGGTGGGAGACGACTGCCTGGGACGAGCCCGCCTTCAGCAGCCAGTCGTCGAGGTAGGGAAGACTGAAACCCCTGCCCGGCGCAGATGAGCTGCGACCACCGCCATCACTTTCGTGAACACCCGAGGGGCACTGGTAAGGCCAAAGGGGAGCACGGTGAACTGAAAATGCTCGGGGCCTACCGTGAACCGAAGGTAACGCCGGTGGGCCGGCAGGACGGGGATGTGGAAATACGCGTCCTGCAAGTCCAACGCTACCAACCAGTCTCCAGGGTCAAGGGCAGTCAAGACCTGAGCTAGGGTGAGCATCTTGAACTTCTCCTTCCGGAGGAAGCGATTGACGTTCCGGAGGTCCAAGATAGGACGCATGTCCTCCTTGTCCTTTTGGGCCCCAGAAAGTAGTGGGAGTAGCAACCACGCCCTACTTCTGGGGTCGGAACATACTCGATGGCCCTCTTGGTCAAGAGGGCCGTGACTTCCTTCTGTAGAAGCACCAAGTGATCCCCTGACATGCGGCGGAATTGAGGTGGCATGGCTGGGGGGGTGGTCTCGAAGGGGAGGGAGTAGCCCCTTCGGACAATGTCCAAGACCCACCTGTCCGAGGTGATGGTGCGCCAGTGGGGAAGGTGATGGCGGACCCTGCCCCCTACCGGCGTGCCGTGCCCCTGAAAGGAGGGACTAGGAGGGCTTGGAGGCCGCGGACGGGTTGGAGGTGGTGGCCTGACCCGCACGCTGGTTGCCCGATCCGCCACGGCGGAATCCACGTCCTCGGCCACGCGAAGACGCCTGCTGCGCGGGCCGGTGGCTGGGCTGCTGACGTGAAGGGGCGCCCCTACCGTGGCCACGATAGGGGCGAAAAGCAGAAGGCAGCGGAGGGCGTGTAGCAGAAAGGCCCAGGGACTTGGCAGTAGCCCGTGAGTCCTTAAAGCGCTCCAACGCATGGTCTGCTTTGGACCCAAAAAGACCGACTCCATCAAAGGGCATGTCCATGAGAGTATTCTGGACATCCCCTGAAAAACCAGTGGTTCTCAGCCAGGCGTGGCGTCGGAGCGCCACCGTCGTTGCAATAGACCTGCCCAGCGAGTCGGCGGTGTCAAGGCCACAACGGATAGTGTATTTGGCCGCATCCCTTTCTTCCGCAATGGCGCGGGAAAGCAGTGCCTGGACCTCCTCAGGGCACTGGGGCAAAACATCCGCCACCGAATCCCACAGGGAGTGGGTATATCGGCCCAAAAGACAAGCGGTGTTAACGGACCGCAAGCCAGCACGGGAGGAAGAAAAACCTTTCTTCCCAAACTGATCCATGCGTTTGGATTCCCTATCCGGAGGGGCGGTAGGGAAGGCGGTTTGGGAAGCGGAGGCTTGGACAACCAAGCTCTCAGGAGTGGGGTGGACAGAAAGAAACAGGGGGTCGCCCGGAGCAGGGCGATGGCGTCGTGACACGTTCCGATCCACAGGAGCCCCTGTGTTGGGCTTGGACCAGGCGCCCAAAAGAACGTCAGTGAGGGCGTCGTTAAACGGCAGCACAGTCTCCGCAGAGGAGGCTGCCGGCTGAAGCACCTCTGTCAAGATGTTAGGCTTGACCGTCAAAGTAGGGAGCTGGAGACGTAAGGCCCCAGCAGCCCTACGCAACACCGTACCAAAGTTGGCCCCCTCCTCCGTAGCCACGGGAGGAGACAGCATGCCAGTGTCAGGGAAGTATCCAGACCACTGGCCTCCCTAGACTCTCTGTCCAGTCCTCATCATACTGACAGTTGCGCGTCAGAGGGTCATCAGACCCCTCCCAGTCCAACTGGTCCTCCTCAGGTTCAAAATAAGGAGGAGGAGGGACAGTTGGGACCCAAGGTCCCATCGGCGCCGGAGCCGGCGTCGAGCGGCGTCGCTCCGGGTCCATGTCCGGAGCCGGAAGGAACTGGGGACGACGCCGCCCGGAGCCCAGGGCGGCGTCGAGAACGGCACCGGAGACATCGGCGCCGGCGGAGGTGTCGTGAGGTCGACCGGCGCCGATGGGGGTTGTGGAGCCGGGATCGAGGCCGGGGCCGGAGCCGGGATCGAGGCTGGAGGCACGGGCGACGCCGGGGCCGGAGCCGCCGGCGACGCCGGAGCAACCCCATCAGGGCCCGCGGGGCCCGAAGGCGCACCGGAGGGGCCTGAAGGCCCGAAGAGGCGGGCCATGGCCGACAGGAACTCCTGTACCTTGGCCGGATCCGCCCCCGAACCCGGGAAGGGCGGGTATGGCGGGGGCGACTCCACAGGCAAGTCCGGGGCCGCGGGGACGGTGCCGGGAGGAGCCTCAGCCGAGTCGCGAGACCGGCGAGGCGAAGTCCGAGAGCGACGATGCTTCTTGGACTTCTTGTGCTTAGCCTTACCGGACGAAGAAGACTTCGACGCCGGCGACCGGTGTGCACTCCGCGAGCGACCCCTGGACCTCTCACGCGACCGGGGCCTCCGTGGAGCCGAATGCCGGGCCTCGAGGAGCTTTCGAGACCGCTCTCGCAAAGCTTTCGGGTTGAGGGCCTGGCATTCGGGACAAGACTCGGTGTCGTGGCCTCGGCCGAGGCAGAAGAGACACTCCCAATGCGGGTCGGTGACGGACATCATCCGCGCACAGGCGCCGCATCGCTTGAAGCCGGGCATCCCTACGACACCTTTAATTTGGAAAAAACAGTGAAAAAATCACCAAAAAGTATGGTCAAAAATTGACCAGGGCACTGCTCTTCCCGGATCTGCGCTTGCTGGCGCGGAAAAAGAAGAACTGACGTCAGCGCGCAGGGGCGGCGCCTAAGTACTGCCCGCGACGTCATCCCGGCGATCACGACGCCGACGACGGACGCGGAGCCGCACGACGCCGCCTACCGACGCGCAAGGGTACTGCTACGCAAAACTTTCCGGATCCAGCCTGACGCCTGGGGATATTCTAAGGTAAGGAATCTGTCACTAACGTGTCTCTTTCAGATTGAAGCAGTGCTCATCAGGGAACAACAACTGTGTGAAACAGACAGGTGATTTTCAGTGTAACTAAAGACATGACTCTGGAGTAAAATTATCTTTTATGTAGTGGAAGTTTGTTCCACCTTGTAGGATCCAATCTGGAAAATCTTTGGACACCTGCGAGAGATAATGCGTCAGAAGCCAGGAAAGGAATGGACTGGAAGACTTAAAAGTCTCAGAAGGATAAAATAAAAATGTTTTCATATTCCTATTCAAGGGTCAATCTCAACACATATATGGATCAAATAAAAAAACACTATTTATTAGAGAAGGACACCAGAAATGAATTGAGGTTAAAATGTTTCGTTGACTTTTTGCGTAACACCAGGTTTCTGACAACATTTTGAATTCACTGCAGCCTAGTAATTCTCTTTTGGGGAGTCTGTTCTTTTGAAACAATTGAGATTTAAATCTCAAATTAAAGGACAATACTACTACATTCTCGTCTCTAAAAGGAATGAGAGAAGAATACACTTCCGTTTGGCAATCTGATAGTACAGGATGTGCATGTGAAGGTAGTCCAAAAATGTGGGCTGAACCTAGACTAATCCTATTTGCTGGTTTCAAAAACAGAAAGTTAAGGGAAAAATCCTTCTAATTCTTTTGTTGGTTTAGTGAAAACACTGTGCATAACATTGGAGAAGAGGTGAACTAACATTAACTGTGTCATATGCATAGTAACTATACATACATAGAAGCAGTTATATACTACTAAACAAGGCTCTGCAGAACATTTAAACTGACTTAGGGAAACAGATTAGACTCTTGACAGCTCCAGATACCATCAAAGAGGAGCCCCAAATCTAATTACATAATTGACAATATATGGGCCTTACACATACCAAAATATTTCAAACCAACTACTTGCTGAATGCATAAGGTCACTATCTAAATGGTGCAAAATCTATGGCATAAAGAACAATGAATTACACAAACAAATTAGTAATTAGGTGAGAACTCTAAAACAATGAGGGGATAAAATAGTCTGGACTCAAAATCCAGCTGTTAATCTCTTTTCTAAATATTTTGGCCATTGAACGCTCGGACACTGAACAATAGATGAACTTTATTATAATTGGTAGGTGGACCATGAAATCTTACAGTGAAGGTCTGGAACAAGAATGCGCAGGTTTGAATCCAAGCTACACTTTATCCTCTGTCAAAAGGGAGCAAACCGCATTCGGTGCTGAATTTGGGAATTTCATTTAAAAAAAACAAACTTGGAAGATAAATGCTCAATTCAAGTATAGGATTCAGTGTTGCACTATAGGTTTGGGTTGCTACTGGAGAGGAGGAAAAAGTCAGTGTTAAGTTTGTCTTATGTTTAGGCTAGAGGTCAGGGTTAATGTTAGTGGGATATGGGTGAAGCCTCATTGGGTTATGAACACACAAAGATAATGTGAATTCAGGATTGAATACTAGGGTTAGTGATGTGTGCATGTTTATGGTCAGTGCCTGAGTCAAAGATGACGTTAAGGCTGAAGATAGAGTTAATGTTTGAACTGAGGTAAGGGTCTGGGGTTGGGTTACAATTCGGTTCAGAATATGTGCGATTAGAAAGAGAAATAGGGTTATCGTTAAAGATAGACTAAAGTACAACACCAGGGTTACCATAAGGAACAACACTGGCATGAGGGTTTGTGTTATAACTGTAGGATAAACAAAGGCTATTTTCAAACCTATGTTTTCAACACGGTGGTCAGAATAATACAACTAGTGTGTTTTATGTTGTATTCTTTGCGGTAAACTAGCGTGCTACGGAACAGATTTTTAAATCAATGACCTTAAATGTAAATAAGACCCATAGCTTGGCTGCTGCAATTCAAAAACACTTATTTGTTTACTGCCAACTTCAAAAGTACAACATTCCATCATTGAAAGCAATGACAAGACTAAAGTGATTACAAAAACGGAGGAAGACAATCGCTTAAGTCAAATTATAAGAAGCTGAGGCATATCAGTGTAGAGTTGACCTGCTTTTTAGGTCTCTGCTCTAGACGGCGCGCATGCGCTGTCTCGAACCGAGACATGCTGTATCTACTGTTGTGGGCTTCAGCCCGTCCATAGGCTTGCCATTTGCTGGCGCCATTGTTGCTCCATTTTGCGTGCTCCCCATTTGTCAAGAGCATGCATAAGTCATGCCACTTCCAGTGTTTAGCCCTCCCCAAGAGCACTGCCTAACTTCTTTTAACCATACGCAGCGGCCATTGTAGGGCTTTGTTTTGGGACTACTTTGTGCGCATTATACATCCTGAAAACAGCAGTGATCCTGATTTATTTATCTCCGGCTGCTGCTTTCCTCCCCCACATACCCTATGTGCTACCTAAATATTAGTTCATGCCTTATTGAGCAGCTGGAGTAAGGCGTTGCACTTTCCTTCGTTGTGTTATTAGCTTAAACCAAATCATGTTTGTCGACTTTACTTTAAAATAATGGACTCTCTTTCTTGCTTTTTTTTTTTACAGTATATTCTAATTTCGTAGTCTAATTCAGAGACACTATGCTGCCATCTAGTGTTTAGATATTAGAGTTACAAGTAGACAAAATGATTGCTAGCCCCAGCATATTTATGTACTTTGATAGACATTTCAGTAGTTCAACTAGAAATGGCTTGTTTTTCACGCTCTTACCTCCCTTTCCCGTCTACCTGCCCCTTGAATATCTTCCCACTCCCTCCCTTCCACTCTCTCCTCCCCTCCCCCTTCCCTCTTGAGAACACATAAAGTGCAGCAGTTTACTTTTTTTGAGTTACTGCAGTGCAATGTGTTTTCTTTGCCCATCATTTCCTGGGATCCCCAGCAGTGTTTGATTGCAAACGGATAAAGGCAAATTTCTTATCTGTGGGGGAGGAAATTACCTAAAATTGATAGATTAAATCCAGTGTGTGCACCATGATTAGTGAAAGCAACAAATCGTTGAGCACTCGGCCAGCCTCCTCTGAAACACTCTAGCAGTGCTGAGGCTTGCAAGCCATTATGCATTCCTGCTCTGCAGGCTGCATGTGAGGAGACTCGCACTGGCGCGTGCACAAGATTAAAATAAATTAGATTAGAGTTTCACCAACATTATGACGCTAGGAAATTATTTTTTAGGCTATCATGACCCGATAGGCTTGATCATGACGGATTTCAAAATTTCAGACAAGTAAGTGGTTTTCTGGGATGACAAGTTCATATGATGTATTAAGGACAGTGTCCTTTGCTTCGTTTCTTATGGGCTTTTTTGGGCGGAGTTTCATTTTGCCGTGCAGATAGTTGCTTTGCGTTGATTGTATTCTACACATAACATGAGCGTGTTCCAAATACTTCGAGAAAAAAATGTAAAGTTGTGTGGGGAGCTGTGTACAGTAGTGCACCTATTAATTGATTGGCATCACTTTGTCGCAAGCTTCTCAAACAGTACATGTGGCGACATAACACTATCTAACAAGCATTGGCAAAGCCAATAGGTCTCTGCAATCCGAGAGCTATAGGCATTGGCAATGCTAATGCATGTATATCAGTAAAAACAGCCACAGAGCCGTACACAAATGCATTTACATTGCCAGCACCTATAGCTCTCAGATTGCAGAGACCTATTGGATTTGCTAATGCTTGTTAGAGATGGCAGCTGAGTCAGGCAACAAAATTTGCCTCTTCTTAGAGCAGAGCAACTAAAGAGTCGCACCATTAGAGGAAAAAAAGATGTCGTACAGCACGTCTAGCACACCCCTAAAAACATTAGAATGAATGAAGCATTTCTCAGTTAACTTGAGTGTCCACCAAGTATACAAGCATCTTCCTTTTCTTAGTGGCACACCTACTTTGTGGAGGCTGATTTGCTAGAATACATTTTTTATGGTATTACATCAAGGACATAAAATGTAAGTATTACTGTACTACAGTAAATGGTTCAACTTACAGATATCAGTTAAATGTTTTCAAGAACATGACTTGCTATAGGCCGAGAAAAGTGGCCAGCCTTCAATTATGGCTGTCATATCAATCAATATTGGCAGGACAACAGATCCAGTTTTGGGCTTTCACTGAACAACCTAAAGCATGTTCAGGGATCTGCAAGCTTGCTTTAAGTCAGTTGAAACCACTGGAATTACACCTTATCACAAGGATTTGTAAATGAAAAGTTAAGAACTTGCAGGGTAGCATCCTGCTCACAGTAACCCTCTGCTAATTACCTTTAACTTTGTTAGGCTATTTAAACATTCATGGCACATAATATACAAATATTCAAAAAATGTAATTTAGTACTGGGCTACTGAGGTCCAAGAGTGTCAGTTGCAGACCTGAATTTTAGGCTATCCATATATATTTAGATACAATGACTAAATGAAACTCATCTACATTCGGGAAATTTGGCTTGAATCCAAAAAATATTTGACCTATGTTGCATGCCTTAGTACAGATTTCCAATCTGTTGTGAAGTCTACATCATTATTAGGTAGTAGAACATGAATGGCTTTTATCTACATCCTAGGGATAAACTAATGCCAAGTCAGATGTATCAAACACAAATAAGAACCGCTCAGTTCCTTCCCGGCCTAAATAAGTAGCATTCCAAGATCTTAAAAACATACTAGGAGAACTGTTGATGGAAAGAGACGAAACATCTTAAATTTAATTCCAGTGACGCTAGTCAGCACAGGTTAAACATTTCCATGCTGGCCATTATCCTAGGATCTAGTGGCAAGAGATCCAGAATGGTAAGCTAGTGTAAGAAAATGCATCTTTTTGCATTATCACCCTCCAGTTTTGAACTGATGCTGCTGTTTCGACTTAGAGTGCACTGTAGCCTGCTAACCAGACCTCAGTGCCAGTGTAGTAACCCCTCATAACATGTATGCTGAATTGGCAACCCCCAATTGGCATAAGGTGACTGACTTATTAGTCCAAACTATTTGGTGCCCAGAGCACATAAGGTAGAGTGCCCCCGACCCCCCACGCAGTAGCACTGGTTGTGCCACCCTGTTAGGGACAAAGTACAAAATGGCTCTCAGACTGTCACTGCAGCCTGGAACACCAGTTATAAACTGCTAATTCGGCTTTGCCATTTAAACCAACAGCAAAGCCCCCACTTTCTATAATATATGTAGCTCTCACCTAAGGAACGACTATGGAGCTCTGAGGCAGGGAGTTCTATATTATATAGTAGGACATATGCTTTTTATCTGTCCTGACAGCAACACTTCCGAATTGTCATTTTACTGCGGAAAAGTTAGTAGTCCCATTGGCTAACAGTTACTAGCTGACCACTCAGCCCGGCTAATTTCTGGATGGGACTGCTAAAATGGGTACTTCAAGGTATCAAACTTATTGTAGCATTAAACCAGACTGGATACCCAGGTCGAATTTAATGTCACTTTTAGGGGAAGGCAACGTTTAGAAAGTTGTCACTCTGCTGCCCAGATTGTCCAGTGGCTTCACACGGTTGCTGGCCACTAGACCGTTTTCTGCCCTCCTGGGGAGTATTGTGAAAAACTCCAAGGCTTCGGAACAATGGTAGTCTGCTACAGAGGGAGGTGCTACATCCCCCTTGCAGGACCAGCAGCTCAGCAGCAGCTGGCCTGGCTCTAAGAGGACTTCGAGGGACTCCAGAACCATGTGGCCAAAATCGTCCCACCCACACCATGGACCGAGGAGTAACCACAAGCACACTCCCATTGACTGCACAGCACCTTGAGCATCCTCCGTCTCCAACATCCTCAGCATCAGGACCACTCCAGTAAAGTCTATGGTGGTCGTGGTGTAAAGTTCAGAACTGGACTGGAGAATGCTTTCTTGACAAAGTAGCAGTCCAAATATTCTTTAGTGGGCCCCCCGACCTTCTCCCTGTCAGATTTGGTCAACCTAGATGGGCTGGAGTAGCTGAACATAACCCTTTCAAACTTCTCAAAAGTTTCCAGACTTTATGGTTACCAATGCTGGTTTGCGGTTGCAAGTAGAAGAAATGAGATCAGTTTTCTCCAGAACCTTCTAGTAGATTTTGCTCATCTTGGGCTCTAAAAATTCATAAAAATATAATCTATTTTAATAAATGGATGTTGGATTTTCTTTGTTTTGTGTGACCTCCTTATTTCGTTGTTTGGTGCTTCAAAATCATTCACACTAGTTCCTTTGTTTAAGCCTTGCTGCTCGAAGCCACAGCTACCCAGGGTTGAGCTAAAGGTTTTGCAAACAAGCCTGACTGGACCCAAGACAGCTTTTGCAAATGTATTACATGGTAAGGTTGCAAAACCATACTATATAATACACCCAAATCCTCATAGCTAGTTTCATGAAAGTGGATGTTGGCGGGTCTGAAATGAGACCCACTTAGACATCGTCTGGAAGTAAGACCATCCCTGACCCCTCACAACATAGTCTGGAATCTAAAATGCCCAATCTTCTGAACCATATTGATTTTTTTCCCCCCCAACTGTTCTGTTCAGAGAGCACTAGAGCCTTGCTGTGAAAAGAAGCGCTGTAATAACACGAAGTCCAAAATTGACAGCATAAAAAATGCTACGTTCAGGCAACCTCAGTTCTGCTTTTTGTAAATGCTTGTGCTAATCACATAACACCATGCAGTGTTGAGTACTAGAAATCAAATTTCCCTCCTCAAGCACTGATCAGATTGTAGGTTTCTAGAATAAGTCCCTTTGATGTCAACACAAAATCCACAATGCACGACACACAATCTTCAGAGTGAGTGTGTTTATATATATGTATGCATTTGTAGAACTGTTGTCATCTCAGGTTTTGTTTATGGGAGGGGTGTACTCGCAGTCGGTGACCAACTATTATTCACAGACCCCAGTGTAGACATTTGAGTCACCCTATTTTTATGAGGTCTTGTATCACAGAGATGGGTTAACTGGATATCATTTAAAGCCTTGTGAAACCGCTTATTTAGTGTGTAGACATACCACCCATTCTAGTACGTCCCACTATACTAGCTCGTTCTCCACCTATAAATCTGTGTGCCATGCACAGGGCCGATATACACTGGTTACTGAAACAGGGGACCTCTGTATATTATATTGAAAGAACTGAACACCTTCCCATAAGTTGTAGTAGTCTAGCTTCTCAACTGATGCTTTAAAAACTAGTTTTTAGAAGCAGGTAGTAAACAAAGCTTAGAGACTTAACGTCTATTAGCACAGGAAGAAGCTATGGCAAAACAAACACAGATTTTATAGTTTACTATGAAATTTAAGGATCCACATTTTGCGTACCCACTCCCATGTGATCTGATCACTCAACTATGTGATGGTCATGTCTAACTTCTAGACCTCTGTATGTTTTCTCTATTTCGATGCCAGAAAACAGCACCTTGTGTCGAATCTGTTTCCTGTTGAACTCCATGCATACAAAAACAGTGGACAGAAAAAGGAATGTACAAAGAGGAGGTCTGGTTCAGTATGCATTTCTGATGAATGTCAGAGGCAGTTATTTTACATACAAATAAAAGACACCAAAGCTGTATTTTAGAGGTCCTAACCAGATGAACATGTAATTCAGATTAACGATGCAAAGGCAAATGTTAGGACACATACCTACTCTCCAATACAAACAGCTTAATTGGATCCAAAATCAGAGGCAACGCAAGGGGAGCTGAAGCCAGTTGTCATAAAGTAAGTATCTGTGCTTATCGTCAGATTGAGAGAGCCATTCATTCAGCTTAGCCACAACACTCAAGAATCTAACCTCGAAGAGTCATCCTTCCTCCAATGATTCCTGGGGCTCAACACTAGCCCTCAGCCCGAAAAAGTACTCCATCCTGAGGAGAGTGCCGGCATCAGTTAAACCATACATTAGGAGACCCATGCATAGCAGTTACAAACCTCTAACGAAGTATAAAGCCATACTGAGCAATCAAAACCTCCTTACATTTTGCCAAATGCTAGAGCTCAAATTATACAAGTCATGGTTATTTAAATTAACAGTCAAAACATCCATCTGGGAATCTGTCGGAGTGTTAATATTACCAAATGAAATAAAGCAATTAATTACCCTAGATCCGACGATTTCTCCATTAATAGCTAAACGTCACCACATCACTTAATATGTGCAATGTGTGAGATTGCAGAATAACTGGTTTACTAATTTAGGCCTGCAAAAACATTGAGCAATAACCAGGGCCACTAGAATTATGCAGGCGGGGAAGAACAAATTATGCCGCAGGGTTGACCAAATTATGCAGTAACAAAGGGGAAATTATGCAGCATAATGCGGCACACTTTGTGATAGTATTACTTCATTATTTTGTAATTTTTACCCATGTTATCGTGTCTGGGCAAAGGTTTCACTTCACCAGTACCAATTTAACACCCAAATGCAGCAATAAGCAACAGAAACCTTACCCTTCTAGATAAGGGCCTTCACTGCACTGCCACACTGTTTTTAGTAACTTTTGATCAGTTTCAGCTAGAACTTTTTTTTTGTTAAAATCTGCAGATTATGCAGCAAGATGGTGGATTGTGTGGCAAATGCAGTAAATCCATCATTATACAGAAAATGCTGTGGCTGCAAAATAACAATTCAAGTGGCCATGGCTACTGCTAAAGGTTTCTGAAATCTTGAATTAGTAAACAAATCATTCTCTATTCTGCACATTTTCCAACCAGCCATATGGATTCTCATGCTCTCCCTGCCAAGGAATGTTGAAGCTTCGGAGGAATAGCCACGGCATCATCTAAAAGACAACATAATAACTAAGTCCTTTGTAGGATCTGTTTTAAGAAAATCTGTCTCTGGCTGGGGAAACTCATATTTCCTTATGTAGTCATTGAGCTACTGCTCGAACAGTGGCAGGAATGAGGAATTTCTCAGCTAACTACCGTCAATCCGTCACCAACAGAAGAAAGGGAATTAGCAATGTCCTTGACTGAAGGGTCTCTAATCACACACACACCGTTGTTTGCAATGCTTCCATGGAGATATTCAAATTTGAGGCACCTCTTACCAGAAGATTTAAGTGCGACCATGAAGGTAACACTGTTGGAGATCGGTCACCTGCATCTCTTGGACCTGTGTGGAGAGCAAAAATCTATCAAAGAAGAATGAAGAGCTTGAGAAAGAGCATGCCCATCTGGAGATCTTCGTGGTTACAGTGGCATTTTTCGAATAGTTTACGTTCATGTCTGCCACAAAACCAGCCTTGGAGGTGGCAGGAGGCTAAGGGGCTTCAATAGGTTCCCAACAGGGATGACAAAGCATGGAGGTCATAGGAGTTTTGGCAGTTATGCAGCCGGTGAGAGCGTCTCTTCTTAGAAAGCTCAGGAGAGAATGTCGATGGCAAAAATCTTGCCCTTGATCTGGGGGACATTGAGAGGTGGCGTGACACCGGTACTGTCGCAGAATAAATGTTGGAGTGCTGTTGACTGGACAGAATTACTTGACACCAAAGGTAATGCAGTTCTGCGTGTGGAAGAAATGAACGGTGTGGGAGACAGTGTTGTGTGCTTTGAAGTGGAAGACTTGCTAGATTGGCCATGGTGACTCATTTTTAAGGTAGTCTTTAAGAGCGAGCATTGTGAGGCTTTCAACACCTACGCCATGGTCTTTGACCGAAATCAGGAACGTACACAGGGAGAATGATGACCATGTTTTCCAAATTTCTCAACTTTTTCTGACAGCTACCCGCATAGCATTCAGTGAGGATCCTTTGGTGTTGCAGGCACAATCCCAATAAAAAAATTGTGTTCACTGTAGGGTTTTTCACATCTTTTTTTCTCCTTCACCCTTACACCTTCCAACTTGCTACTTAGACTTATTCCATCTCTATCCTTCAGACACTTCTGGCTTCAAAGGTCACAATCCTTCATGGAATGAGGTCAGCCACCACACATACCAGATGTTGGCCTGAAGCAGCCTTCCTTAACCCAACAGAAGGGCAATTCATAAAAAGAAAAGGCATCTGACAGGAAAAACACCTGCAGAAAAGAAAGAAAGGGGCTTTATTCGCTTTTCAGGTGTAAAAGATGTAAAGTGAAACCAGAAAAAGGAAAATTGAGAGAAATCTATTTGAAATAGAGGTGTGAAAACACCCAGTGTTTTCCAAGATCCCAATCACAAGAGACAGAAAAATAGAACTGACTGTAAGGCAACTGCCAGTATAACAGAGGTGCAGTGAAAGTCTCTGGAGACTTAGCGGGACAGTATGCCTTTTTTGACTCTAAGCCTACCAGGCTGCACCTCCCATTACATGGACATCTAGGCATGCGTTTGTGTTATAGGTGCTGCACTGTAGTTTTGACACAGGGTTTTTTGATGTTACAAAATGCCTAAAATCTGGAAAATCTTGTCTAGGATAGGCTTTTGGAGGGTACTCTGTAACATATCAATCCTTTTATACTAGTATATGTACATTTGTGTGCTTTCAGAGGCCATACACGTAGCGGGGAAATATGGACTGGACCTGGAAAGCTTTTGTCAGCAATGCTCTTGCGCTACCAGATGGCGCTACGCGGCTTCACGTTGACTCCACAACACCCCGGAAGTGACAGAGCAGAGATGCTTATAAGCACACTCCTGAATGTTAATACCGGTTTCTTGCGTGCATCTTTCTACACCCTCAGACGGCGAGTGTGACCAATTGGAGTACCAGTGTACAAATGCCTAACTTGAGACCTTTTGAGGTGTTAAAAGAGGTCACATCACAGAATGGGAAGGCAATGTGGTATCTTTGGTTAAATAGAGCATCTACCAAAAAGGGCATAACCAAAGGTAAGCTGTTTTTGTGATCGGTACTTCTAAACACAGATTCCTCGCCTTAGAATAGATGCCAAAGCAGTACCTCCCAAGGTACAGGGTTTGTGAGGTGGGCTCAGACCGAAACGTTTTGCAGGACCAAGAGAGCGAAATCTCCTTCCCACCAAACCTGACCGTCAAGGCAGTAGTGCTTCATGAACGTATGCCCGGACACCTACGTCGCAGCCTGGCACATGTCAAGGACAGGCACTCTGAGAGCCAATACAGTGGTGACGTTAGTCCTGGTGGAATGGGCTTCCAAACCTTCTTGGGGATATTTTTTGGCCAGTTCACAGCAGATCTTAATCCTTCTCTGCAGGGTCCTCTTCCCCACGAACTTTCCTTTCTTTGCTCCGGAGAAACCCACAAACAGCTAATTGTCCACACTATTTTCCTTGGTACAATCGGTGTAAAAGCTTAAAGCTCTCTTAGGGTCCAGCCGGTGGGGCCTCTCCTAAGAGGGAGAAAGAATGTAGGTAGATGGATTGTCCAACGTGAAAGGGAGTTATGACTGTAGGCAAGAGTCCTCAACACCATCTTGTCCAAGAAAAAGGAAATGTATGGAGGTTGCAAGAGCCTGGTGCTCACTTTCGAGATGAGCTGATGTAATTTCAATGAAGAAGACTGTCTTTAAAGTAAGGAGTTAAGACCAACACAAATGGTTTGGAGGGTACAGGTGTGTCAAACAATGTATAAATCTCTTCATAACAGTACATTTAAACAAGGCCGGTTGGTCTGGCAAACAGACAAAAGCCCAACAAATAACCTTTATTAGAACGTTGGAATGTCGTGAGCTCCACTGAAGACAATGGAGTGCTCCGAGCTTCTAATGGCTGGTAAAAGCCCAGAGCTCCCAACATTCCAATGTTTGTCGTTCATAGCTCTAGCTGTGAACAATGGCCTCAGGGAGCCCAAGGGGATTTAAATACCCGCAGGCTCCCTGAGACCTTTGCTTTATTTGCTAGAACATTCTGCCCTCTAGTGGCAGAATGTTCTAATAGCCCGCCGTAGCTGGGCTATACCGGCCATTAAAGGCCAGCTCCCATGTTAAAGGCCCTCGCCGAACACTGGGGCAGGCCTTTAATGGGTGGTATCAATCAATCAATCAATCACAGAATTTGTAAAGCACACTACTTACCCGCGAGGGTCTCAAGACGCTGGGGAGAAAAAAGGGGGGGGGGTGCTGCTACTGGTCGAACAACCAGGTCTTGAGTAGCCTCCTGAAGGTCAGCAGGAATTGGGTCTGTCGTAGGCTTAGTGGAAGGATGTTCCAGGTCTTGGCGGCGAGGTGGGAGAAGGATCTGCCGCCGGTGGTAGTTCTTCGAATGCGAGGGACGGTGGCGAGGGAGAGGTCGGCGGAGCGGAGTTGGCGGTTGGGGACGTAGAAGAGGCGTCGTCTGTTGAGGTAGGCTGGGCCAGTCTTGTGGAGTGCCTTGCGTGCGTGGATGAGGAGTTTGAAGGAGATTCTCCTGTCGACGGGGAGCCAGTGCAGGTTCCTCAGGTGGGGGGTGATGTGGCTGTGGCGTGGTACATGGAGGATCAGGCGTGCGGAGGCGTTTTGTATGTGTTGCAGTCGCTTGATGAGCTTGGCCGGGGCTCCCGCGTAGAGGGCGTTCCCATAGTCAAGTCTGCTACTGACGAGGGCCTGGGTGACTGTTCTTCTTGTGTCTGTCGGGATCCACCTGTAGATCTTGCGAAGCATGCGGAGGGTGTTGAAGCAGGAGGATGAGACTGCGTTGACTTGCTTGGCCATGGAGAGCGTTGAGTCGAGGATGACTCCCAGGTTGCGTGCGTGGTCGGTGGGTGTCGGGGCTGCTCCCAGCGTCGTTGGCCGCCAGGAGTCGTCCCAGGCTGAGGGGTTGGAGCCGAGGATGAGGACCTCTGTCTTCTCCGTGTTCAGTTTTAGTCGGCTGATCTTCATCCAATCGGCGACGGCCTTCATTCCTTCATGGAGGTTGGATTTGGCAGTGAGGGGGTCCTTGGTGAGGGAGAGGATCAGTTGAGTGTCGTCGGCGTAGGAGATTATGTTGAGGTCGTGCTGTCTGGCGATGCGTGCGAGCGGGGCCATGTAGATGTTGAACAGTGTTGGGCTGAGGGACGATCCCTGGGGTACGCCGCAGATGATCTCGGAGGCTTCGGATCGGAATGGTGGGAGGCGGACTCTCTGGGTTCTGCCGGCGAGGAAGGAGGTGGCCCATTCCAGGGCCTTGTCTCGGATCCCTGCGTCGTGGAGGCGTGCGCGTAGAGTGCGGTGGCAGACAGTGTCGAAGGCGGCGGAGAGGTCCAGCAGGATGAGGGCTGCGGTCTCACCGTTGTCCAGCAGGATCCTGATGTAGTCGGTGGCGGCGATGAGGGCAGTCTCAGTGCTGTGGTTGCTGCGGAACCCCGATTGGGATGGGTCCAGGATGCTGTTTTCTTCGAGGTATCGGGTTAGCTGTTTGTTGACGATCTTCTCGATGACCTTGGCTGGGAACGGAAGCAGGGAGATGGGCCGGAAGTTCTTGAGGTCTCTCGGGTCAGCCTTGGGTTTTTTGAGTAGGGCGTTGATCTCTGCGTGTTTCCAGCTCTCTGGGAAGGTCGCGGTCTCGAAGGAGAGATTGATGATGTTGCACAGGTGGGGTGCGATGGAGCTGCTGGCTTTGTTGAAGATGTGGTGCGGGAAAGGGTCTGACGGGGAGCCGGAGTGTATTGTGCTCATGGTCTTGATGGTGTCCTCTATGTTCACGCTGGCCCAGGCTGGCAGGGGGTCGTGGTCGATGGTGTGCGGCGGGTCTGGTGCATCGATCTTAGTTGGGGCTGTCTGGGTGTTGAAGCTGTCGTGTATGTCGGCGATCTTGCGGTGGAAGAAGGTGGCGAGGGAATCGCACAGGGGTTGCGACGGCGGGATGTCGGTGTTGGAGCTGGGGTTGGAGAGTTCCTTCACGATGTTGAAAAGCTCCTTGCTGTTGTGTGCGTTGTTGTCGAGGCGGTCTTTGAAGGAGATTCTCTTGGCGGACTTGATGAGGTGGTGGTGGTTACGGATGGCGTCTTTGTGGGCTGCGTGGCTGTCCGGTGTCTTATCACTTAGCCCGTTTCGGTGGGCTATAAGGCTATAATAGAGTGCACTGCAAGGCTTTGAGGGCTAAAGGCAAACAAAAGAAAATATGACTGCTTGTCATGCATAGGATCGATCTTGCAGATACCACACAAGCCCACAAATCTATCCCAGCATCTGGCATAAACAGACTTTGCGGAAGGGCGGCAGGGATAACATCTGCCACTTCTGACAGCAGATCGAACGAAGTTAACTGCTATTGTTCAATCTCTTCACATGAAGATGTAGATTGGGTGGAGGACCCTGGCTGTTAAGGAGACAGGCGGTCTTCCCAAAGTGGCAGCCTGATCGAAGGACAGGTGCTCATGCCCAGAAGCTACAGGCGCCATACTCTCCTGGCCCAATCCGGAGAAACTAGAATAACTAGGGCCCGGTCGTTCTTAATCTTTTTTAGAATCCGGAGCAGGCGAGCCAGAGGTGGCATACAGGAGTCCCAAGTTTCGTTCTAGTTGGAATTCATCCCCAAGCAAGTGTTCTTGCAGGTATTCCAAAGTGCAAAACTGTTGACACTGCCCTTTTCAATGGTGGCCAAAAGAATCTTAAGACCAAACTAGCCGAAGAGAACATTTAGTTTCCGAAGGCATCATACTGTTTCAAATCTCTAGCTAGAGAGTTGGTCGCAAAAGGCATTAGGACTTTACTTGTTCACACTTTTATCACTAGGCTTTCAGGTGTAGAATGCTTTGTCAAATAGTCTGGGTCACTGGTGGCAGATCTATATTGCTTGGCCACAGGTTGACCGAACAGAGGGCCTGAAAATGGCTTAGGCCAAGTAGCCATGGCAGAATCTGTGAGAGTCTTGTTCAGTGGCTCACAAGAGGTTGGGCCATGTTGAATGATCTCAGTTAATATATTCGTTTTCATTTACACAGTGGGTAACTAAGCATAGAACCTCTGCCCTTCATACTACAGCGAAAGATGCACTTTCTTCCACAAGTGAGGAGTTTCTTTAGCTGCACCTAGTCCTCTGGTATTATGTAAAGTCAGATACAGCCAGTCTTCAGTATTGTGAGGGGTGAGAAGGTAGTATGCCTCTGCATCATCATCACCACCATCGTCATCACCAGTGCCGAAGGGTACATTTTGCATAACCATAGAGTTGGATTCAAATAAGGCCTGTAGCCTATGATAATCCTTGGCAAATGTTGAGGATTAGATTCTGGATTCATAATGACTGGCTGTGCTTTTGTAATATTGTAGCGCGAAATAGGCGTGACATGGTCCAACATCAGATCAGAGTCGAAGATCAGTGCCAGAGTTGGGTTCATGGCTGGTGCCAACCACCACATAAGGGACTGGCGCGAAGCGAGGACCTGGAGTGGAAGTCTCAACTGGCATTATTTCAGGCCCGGGAACATGTCCCAAGGGTTCAGTTGGCGCCAGGGTAGGGCATGCCGTCGGGAGTCAAACTGGGGGCCATGCAGCTTCATGGGGCTTAAATGTGAGCCAGAGAAACAGAAGCCTTTGAAAGTGTTGCACCATGGCCTCCTTCAAGGCCGCTATTTGCTTCGGGTTAGACAATGGATCCGGGAATTAGGAGCATGCCAGGGCCAGTTGTGAGACCGGATCAGAGTCAGAAGATACTTGTGAGGTATGATCTTTCAATTGATGCCCTTGTACTTTCTCACCCGATTTCGAAAAGATGATGCGCACGGAGTCTTGCTTAGCTTTTTTGCTCTTATGGAGCGTTTTTGACTGAGACTTAGCGGAACCCTTCGAGCATGAAAAGGACTTTGCACTGGATGGATCTCTTGAATGAGATCACAAGCGGCTCCATGACCCGGAACAGTAGTGCAACATATATTTCTATTGTGACCTCTCCTTATGTTCAGCAACAGAGTTTTTGCCTTCTGCTCCTGGATTTGCCTTCAGATATACGAGGGCACATTTACTGTACGACTCAGTCGTAACCAGAGCCCAAGCACCAGAGACATACATTGTGGAAGTCAGTCAGACATCTGCTTTCAGCAGTCTCAACATGAACTCGTGTTTTCAGGTGAGACATCTTGTAGATGAAATTTGGAAGTCTTTGGAAGACTGACAAAGTTGGGAGTGGTCCTCAAACACGTCAATGGACCTGGAAAGAAAGCAACAGACATCAGCACGCAAAGGTGGCCCTTGAATGTTGCTCCACTCAGTCACTTACAAGGCAATACAGAGTCACCACTGAGCCATACTGCTCCATGTGTCAGTACACCAGAATACTGCTGAAGGATTCTCTGGATCATGTGCCTGGGATCTGAAAAATCTGCCACTGATTGAGCCCTTTGAGTATGCTATAACTGCTACATGTACCATTAACAAGCATAGCTAACAGATGTACCTTTAACGAAGTTTGTAAGATACTGAATCATAACACTTACCTCTGTTATGATATTTTCAAAGTGAATATGTTGACCCCATTTCAAATGGCATGTCCTTTTGCAGACTAACACTTGCATAGAGTGCTGTCTGACCTCCTGTAGGTTAAACTTGAACTAAGATTTTGGGGGCCATGATGCTAATTGTAAATTCTTAGGTTCTGGACGACCAGTATTTTTAGGTCTCGCCTAGCATTGCAGCGCATGCGCTGCTCGCTTTGCGAGGCATGCAGTATACACTATAGCGTGGAAGCTCCGCCCATCTTTTTGATTGGCTTAGATCCTAAATGCTGCCTTCTGATTGGTTTTAGGCTTGTTAGTCCCTCCTCCCGACGGCCATGTTGTCATTTGTATCCTTCCCTGGCTATCGGCCCCTTTACTCCAACACTATTTTTCTTCCCTGTGTTCCCGCCCCCTCCCGCAATCCGTGACTTCTCGCCCCCCCTCACCCACCACCACTCCCGTTTGTGCCTTTTTGCCCATCCGCACTCCCTTTCAAATGCAATAGGTCTCGCGTAAATGCGAGTCCTATTGCATTGCAAAGGCTTGTTTTTAAAGTAGTTCGTGCTGAGACAGGATCGTAGAGTGTCTGTGCAGAAGCATGCGCAGTCATTTAAATTTCACATGCGCGCGATGCCCGGTCGCTAATTACAGCGTACGCATGCGCACCAGAGGGTCACATTCCTGGGTCTCCTTCAGATGCGATGCAAGGAAAATATTTTTATTATTACTGCAAGGAAAATATTTTTATTATTACAGCCAAGACGAGAGTTGCATCAGAGCCGTGCTATGGGACAGATGCACTGTTGCGTTTTGTGCTTGGGCCAAGGATCGGCTGTTGTCAAGAGCTGCCGTTGAGAACTCGCAGAGTTAACCGAGAGTTCTGACCCGCTATGGCAGCCTTCCGGAGGCTTGTGCCACAAGAAATGTATGCTGGTCCCCTTTCTATTTCCTTTCTCCTGAACAGGAAGTTCTGCCCATGTATCGTAAGCTGCGCCTGCAAACGGGACTGCAGCGCAACAAGGGAGAGCAAGAAAAAGTTACTGTGCTTGGTGGAGTGCAGATCCGGTGCTGAGCTCATAGACGAAAGGAAGGAGGCAGGCGCATCTCGTCAGTGTTTATTTATTTATTTTGTTTTATCTTTTAAACGGGTGTTATTTTTGCCTTTTCTTGCCTTCTTGGAGGCTCGGCATAAAACGCCTAGATCAGTCTCAAGAAGCGGGAGCCCACCTGTCTAAACATGTGTGACTTCAATGCTGGGGTTTATTTTAGAAAGATAAATTCGGGAGCCCGCTTCTCCCTACAGGATTGTTTTAATAGTGGACGAGCACACCCTAGAATACAGCAGACCGCTGAATGTAGTGCTTTACAAAAGCCAGTGGTAGCTGTGGAAATCCGCTCGGGTGAGTATAAGACTTTATTTTAAAAAGGTGACCAAGCCTTGCTGCTTTTACCTGTACATAACCTGAACGTCACAGGGTCGAGATCTGGCTAGTCCACTCACTGCGCTTGCCTGCTTATTATCAATACCACAACAGGTCCAATAGTGAAGTACAATGTGCTGAATACAAAAATGGCTGTCATCACAAGTGTATATGCCATGCATGTGCGTGTAGGTGAATATGCGTGTACGTGAGGGATTCTGACCAAACCACAGAACATATGTTCATTATGGACTTTGTGCACCTTGGTTTTATGCGCATGCTAGTACACAGTGCCACAAAAATGTACCTAAATAAAGATTGTGGAGGTGTCTATACAATAGAAAAATAAAAGGTGTGTGTGCATGCTAGTGTGATATTGGGCAGCTCTTACACTGTGGAGAGCATGTTTTTCTGCACAAGCGTGTAGGTTTACAAATGGTTTGCCCACATTTGTGCGCAGACTTTCGTTACACTGTTTGTGTGCGTCTTTGGTGCATACTTGTGAAAAAAGTAACGTTCCAAGCGGCATTTTTGTGAGTATTCTGTGCGTTTAAAGTGCACTATGTGTTGCGGAGTATGTTTTCTTGACTATGGCACGCACTGCAAAATAATGTGCCTTTAGATGTTTAAAATTGAAGCTTGTGAAAGGCGCTAAACCGAGAGCACTGCAGATTAAGATTGAAAATGTTTCACCATCGGAGATGTCATGTAAGTGTTTGTAAGTGCTATGTTGATATGAGTGGTCGGATGTTGTAGGTCTCCGTAGGCTTTGATCGTGGTGATGCAGTGAGTTTTTTCAGTATTCTAAAGCTATGAAGTTGTGAAGTGCCGTGATGTGTTAATCTTTGTAAGTGACTGGTCTTGTATGTGTCTACAGTTTATTATTCTAATGCTATTAGAATTTGAACATGTGATTATTTTTAGGGCTGAGTTTTGTCCGGATGCTGCAAGTGCTCTCAGTGTCTTAGTGATGAACACCTCCCTTCCTGCCCCTACTATTTTGTGTTTAGATGTAGTAGGCTTCAAAAATTGTTTATTTAAAGACCTGTTTTGGAACGTGTTTATATTTTTTTATTAATCTAACCAGATAGCTTTGTGGACGAACGCAACCACTGCATAGGTCTTCATGTAAAATAAGCCTCTCACTAAGCCCGTCATCCTTCCAAGGTTGAAACAATGAGTATATTGAAATGAGTTAAGAATAACCTCTGTTCTTGCAGGTTATGTCCGGTTTTCGTCTGCTGTACCTAATGTTAACACCCAGCCACCTATATATACCCAATTGTCCACATCATGCACCGTGCTCCGGTGTTTTGTAGCTAGGTTTGTGAAATATGTTACATACGTACACAGAGCCTGTCACAGTATTTAATCTAAAACGCGTTAACATCTGTGTTCAGGCTTTAAAACCATAGGAAAGTAGTTGGGGCCCCTTGCTGTCAGTAAATCAAATTGGTACTAAACTGAGGATTTACTTGGATGCTGTGCTAGCCTGGGGTCCTCAAGATTAACACTATGCGGCCGCTTTTCCATGCCCCTATTTCTTGACATCTTCTGGGTTACTAAAAAGTTCAGGCAACCCCAGCAAATAAAAAGCATTTTTAGGTCGAGCATTCAAGATCTCTTGTATATACTTTAGTATATACTTTAGCAAAGGTTAGTAAAATACCAGATTCACTTTAGCATTCTCTAGTTTCCAGTCCATGTTAAAGAACGGTAGATGTTTCAGCACCCAAGCTAATATGCTGCATAGCTAAATACATATAAGGTCCCAAAGGCGAGACCGATTGCATTGCAAATGCTTGTTTCATTGTATGGCCAACATGCCTGACGGTGCTGTTATAGTTTGACTATTCTGTGTTGTGACAGTGTAACAGACACGAGTGCCATAGCTGTCTCGTCTACAATAGAGAAATTAATATGAATGTCATGTTCAATAACCTGCATTTCTGTATCTCTTAGGGTATCAGTGATATTGTTGGAATTATCAATTACCAATTGATTGACACTGGGTTTTCCCAGAGATGAAAGGTGCTGATTCAAGAAGGCAAAGTTCTGGTGTTCAGCATTTGCACATAAAAGCGATTTATGGTTTGTATCTCCCAGAGCATGAACAGATTGTTTACAAGTTCTGGTGCTAATGCCAGTTCTTGTGATGTTCCCGTTTGTCTGCTAAGGGCATCTAGCTGTGTTTCTGTATCTGGATATTTTTCTTATCTGGCAAGTGATATGCTACAAACAACTCCTACGGTTAGAGTACAATGCCAAATGTCTTCTGCAAGTGTTGATACTGTGCAAGAACTGGTGCCACCTTCGATTAAAACATTTACTATTGTCCGTAATTCGAAAAATTTGAAAAACCACTAGTTGGCACAATAATGCACAGCAATGTATAATAATGTTACTCTTTAAAACATATGTTTTTCCTTTTATAGCAGACACTATCATAGAAGCAGCCACAAGATACCAACATCCATTTTCTCAAAAAGACACTTGTATTTCGGCTCTGCTTTTTTTCAGGCTTAAAGAGAAGCTGGAATCACTAATTGTTACTGCCGAAATTAGCAAACCCTCTCGGAGATAAACCATTGCATTTGTTAACAACATGGAGCTCAGGGGGCTTGGGAAGTGGCAATTCCCTTACCTCAATCAAAATTATCTCAAGTCACTGCTTCATGCTAGGGTGTGTATTTGCCATTAAAAGGCATAGAACAGTCAAAGAATAATGGGCAAATGTACAGCATCTTGCTCTCATGGCAGGTGCTCTAACCAGAAGACATACATCGCGGAAAGCGAAGGTCTAGGAGGATCGATTAAAGTGTTGTAATGACCAGTTAACATGCATAGATGATAACACTTAATCTTTATTTAGGGTGTGTATAGTTCAGACGAGCTTTGGAAGGGACATAATTTCATCAAAACATTCACCCCAGTGAAGACCCTCTTCATCTATGATGGAGAAACCATCTATAGACAAGCCTAACCAAGATGGCTGCAACAATGTTCACTTATCCACTTTCGTCAGAAGTGTCATACATCCAAAAATTATCTAAGTGACGATTCGGAGATACCATAAATAAACTTCACAAAATCACTTGCAGGCCACATTATCCTCTACAAATCCTTCATATTTTTAAACAGCGAACAATGTTAAGGTGGTCCCGTTAAAACACGGTCAGTGGTCCAAGGTAGAGTAATTACTAGAACCCTTCTTTCTCAATGGATGACAAGGTTACCGACGAGCAACTTAACTCCACCCTCACCCGAGACAACCACACCTGGGCACCCAACGCAAACAACGCAGCCAGAGAACTCCACACCTGGATCTTCAACTGCGCAGACGAGCTCGCCCCGCTACACAACCCCGACAGACAACGCCCCAGGAAAGCCGCCTGGTTCACCACCGCTCTCCAAGAAGCCAGACGCACCTGCAGACGCCTGGAGAAGAACTGGAGAAACAGCAAGACAACCGAAAACCACACCTCCTACAAGGACGCCATGACGGACTACCATAACCAGATCAGAGCCACCAAGAGGAACTTCATCCACAACAAAATCCTGGCCAACTCTACCAACTCCAAAGAACTTTTCAGTGTCATTCAGGAATTTACCAACCCATGCAGCGAAGCCACAGACATCACACCATCCCAAGACCTCTGCGACAAGCTTGGAACCTATTTCCACCTCAAGATCAAAAACCTCTACGACAACTTAATCGGCCATCCACCAGGCGCCACAGATGGCCCCCCGCCCCCCAGAAACACCAGCCAGCCCACCATCTCCAACTGGACACCGATCACGGCCGAAGACACCGCCTCGACCATGAAAAGCATCCACTCGGGGGCCCCCCCAACGACCCCTGCCCCCCTCACATCTACCACAGAGCCGCGGCCGGCATCGCACCCGAACTACAACGCACCATCAACACCACCTTCAAAACAGGCACCTTCCCAGACAATTGGAAGCGCGCAGAAGTCAGACCCCTGCTCAAGAAGCCCACACCTGACCCCACCGACCTCAAGAACTATCGGCCCATCTCGCTCCTCCCCTTCGCAGCCAAAGTTGCAGAGAAAACAGTCAACAGGAAACTGACACGATTCATTGAAGAGAACGCCGTCCTCGACCCATCCCAATCCGGATTCCGAAGCAACCACAGCACAGAGACCGCCCTACTCGCCGTCACAGACGACATCCGCACCCTCCTGGACCAAGGCCACTCCGCAGCCCTCATCCTACTCGACCTATCAGTGGCCTTCGACACCGTCTCCCACCGCACACTAGTCGCCAGACTACACAACGCAGGCATACAAGGAACAGCCCTGGACTGGATCCGATCATTCCTCACCGGAAGAAGCCAAAGGATCAGACTCCCACCCTTCCTCTCCGACCCCACAAAAATCACCTTCGGAGTCCCACAGGGTTCATCACTGAGTCCCACCCTCTTCAACATCTACATGACCCCCCTCGCAGCCATCGTCCGACAACACGGCCTCAACATCGTATCCTACGCCGACGACACCCAGCTCATCCGCTCCCTCACCAAAGACCCCACCACTGCCAAACTCAACTTCCAGAAAGGAATGCAAGACGTCGCAGTCTGGATGACCAACAGCTGCCTGAAGCTCAATGCCGAGAAGACAGAAGTCCTCGGTACCACCCCTTCTGCATGGGACAGCACTTGGTGGCCGACCGCCCTTGGAAGCCCACCTACCCCCTCAGACCACGTCAAGAACCTCGGCATCGTACTCGACTCATCACTCACCATGAACCAACAGGTCAACGCCGTCACCTCCAGCTGCTTCAACACCCTCCGCATCCTCCGCAAGACCTTCAAGTGGATCCCCCCTGAGTCAAGGAAGACAGTCACCCACGCACTCATCACCAGCAGACTGGACTATGGAAACGCACTCTACGCCGGCATCAACAAGTCCCTACTCTGCAAACTCCAGACAATACAGAACACCGCCGCCAGACTCGTCCTCGGCATCCCCCGACACAAACACATCAGCCAACACCTACGAAGTCTCCACTGGCTCCCCGTGGAGAAAAGAGTCACTTTCAAAATACTCACTCACGCCTACAAATGCCTACACAACAACGGACCCAAATACCTCAACGACAGAATCAACTTCCACGTACCCAAAGAAACCTCCGATCTTCCAACCTCGCACTGGCCGAAACCCCGCGCATCCACAGAGCCAGAGCAGGCGGAAGATCCTTCTCTCACATTGCAGCCAAGACCTGGAACGGGCTACCGGCAGACATCAGACGCGCCCCCTCCCTGAACACCTTCAGGAAGACCCTCAAGACCTGGCTCTTCAGGTAAACAGATCTGCGGACCCCCCCCCCTCAGCGCCTTGAGACCCTCACGGGTAAGTAGCGCGCTTACAATTCCCTGACTGATTGAAACAAGTAAAACAAAACTGGCTTTGAAAATCTTTAAAAATATATAAAAAGACGCAAAAAAAGTATTGGATTGTACGATATATATTTCTAGTGCTTACAGATCCTCCTATAGTAAAAATGAAAAATAAATTGAAACGGAGGATAATAGACAGAGGCTGTACATTGTAGATTCTTTATTTTTAAGTATTTAAAACCGTGGAGCCCTAGCTCCAACAAACAGCAAAGTGTAATTAAATAGAACATTTTTATTAGACTGATTATATGGCATTAGTTAGTGAAATTAAAGAAAAACTGCTTCTGGGCTCTCCCCAAGCTTGAACATCAAATTTATCTTTGGAGAAGGTGTGCTGCAATACATTTATATCAGAGTTGGGCTTAAATCCTCTGAAAAAGGATAAGAGTAAACGGTGGTGCGGCTAAGGTATCAATGTTTTCCCTAAACTTAAATTATTTAACAGAGGCGTAAAGTATTTCAGAATTACTAGATACACCTTCGCCTTCAGCAAGACAAGCCAAACTGTAAAATGGTGTTCAAGAGTAAAATATTTTGGCTGGCTTCCTCATTATATTTCCAGCCAAAGACGACCCGATTTAAAGTTATTTTGCTCTGGCTCCAGACTATATTTATCCAACAAAGAATCAGGATAAAATGTTATCTTAATTTGTGAAATATTTTTATACTGACTCAATGTTACTGGGGTCCGTAGAATTATTTTCATTGTGTGAAACCAGTCCTAATTTGAGTCAGACAGTAGGTGAGGTTCCAACTCCATCTCACCAGCAGAGCTTCTTTTATGTTTTTTTAAGATTGGATTACATGATCACTTTAAAGTACTGAGCACTTCACCTTCATCGAGTCCTGGTTTTTCGATGCATAGCAACCATCTAGTACAAAAAACATATGCCGCTCGCAAGACAGCGAACATCAATTGAGGCCCCTTTTGCTCCAGGAGAACCACTAGCACAGAAAGGAAAGAAGAGCAGAGGGGGATGACCTCTACTTAACAGACTGCCACTGATATACTATGGCTGCAATTAAATCATCTTCTCTTACATTCCCACTGTGTACAGTATAGTGGAAAGCCAATAAACGGACATGAAAGAAGAGGGCCAATGCACTGCAGCCCAAGCCCTACTTTCATCAATAGACTAAAATGCAAACCACGATGTGGACCAAGATCAATGATCGAGAGTCAAGAAAACACACGGTTATGATGAGCAGTAAATTAATCAAAAGACGCTGCCAGTGTAGCAAGTAAGAGGATGAAAATATGACAGATGTAGGGTCGAAATACAAGCAACACCAGGCATATTACTTTAAATTAGGTATCAGTGTCTCCTTTTAGATGCATACTGAAAGTAGCTAACAAATATATTATCAAAAGTAACTTCCTAAAGGTTCTTTTGAGCCAGTGCACTGGAGCTGAAACCGAGTCAATGGCAATTCATCATTCCAATTTGTTACATTTGTGCCTGGATTCTCAAAAGACTGCAGAAAATCAAAGTTGTTGAATCAAAGTAAGGTTTCAATTAATTAGGATCACATCTGTGGAAAGAACACATATTGGTTAATTGTCCTACAGGATTCTGATCTTTCCCACTCCTCCAGATAAATGACTGGAAAAAAAGCTTGGCTTCTACTGGGCAGATCCTTTTAGCATGCCAGCCTAATGTATACATGTGGCATGAACTGCCTTAACAAGGATCTGGGTCTGCAGTCTTGCATTTCATCTTTTCTAACTTAAGTTGTGCTTGAACTTACACCAGCATGAAGCACCACTCGGGTACTGCGGCCCAGGAAAAGGACACAGGAACCAAAGTTTGATCAAGGATCTGTATCACCTTGTGAGTAACAAATTCTCCAGACTGAGTCAAGTGTGCGAACAACATGGAGCACATTTTCCTGAATAATATTGAGATTTAAGAAGTGTATTACTGCATGATCCAACCACTATCGCCTTTTGTTTAAAGAATATTCTCTGCTTCATTCGATTTCTCGGTCTAAAACTCTGCTTGACTTTCTAGAGCTTATAAGCTTAATAAATAAATCAGGCGATATTTTTTCTAATGTCAAGACACTTACTCCATGTTGGTGGGAATGCACTATATGAAGAGTAGGGTACTCAGAGAAGTGGCAAAAAAAAGTTTAGATCATTTATCAGCTGTAAGAAAATTAGCTTTAAACAAGGTATCCATCAAACAGTTAATTTTAACAGATGTCAAGGTGAGAGGAGCTAACAAAGTTTGACTTCATATACAATTTTCTTCATCCAAGACGATAAATATTGCATTGCTGTACCGACAGTAGAATTGCTTTTACCTGCATGAACCATTTCACACTGACTCACTAACATATCATTCAGTGAGTGATGGATTTACAACGCCTCAAAGCTGCGCATCTACTGGCTACTTCTAAAATTAAATATTTTTCACATGTTCCTTGGATCCTGTAGTCTCATTTTAAATCCACTGACGAGACACAGATTTAAGATGTAGGAAGCATCAAATCACTTCACTGTGAATAACCATCTTCTAAAAGGTTATTCAAACATTAAATGTTTTATCCGTGCAATCTAAAATGCATAAAATGTCAGGATAATAAAAATGCAAAAGCAAAAAATATTCATAACTTTTCAAAACCCTGATCCTTTCTCTTGCATCCGTAAGAAACACAACTAGCGTAAACCAGTTTTTAGGAATCCTAATACAAAAACGTTACATAAAACGTTCAGGCAAGGCCTACGTTTATAAATGAAATTAAGTGAAATACACATTACAGGATGACTATGCTCAGATAAGTTTTTTCTCTCTGTGCCAAAGATCATCAAGTAGAGTCCCTCTTGATCAAAACACCTCATGTTTCCAATCAGGACATTGGGGCTCTTTCTGAAGTGTTTACTGGTAAATATATAGATGGATAAATTGGGTGGTTCACCTAAAGAGAGACTAAGAGGTGCTTTGCAGTTGCGAGTTTGCAGAACGGGAGACCCCGTAGCAAACGTTCAACACTTTAGTTTTAATATTTAAGCACGGAGTTCCAAGTCACAAAAATGACAGCTTACAAGCATGGGTGCAGTCAAAGTAAGACTGAGTCTGCTACTGTCACTTTTTGAATAAAGGCACTGTTAAACCAGATTCATAAGTGCTCCATCAACACTTCGCATTACAAAAAATCCACATATGACAAACCCTCCCTCAGGCTAACACCTCTACAAGCCTCACTCTGCCCTCTGCCCCAGGGTCACAGAAGTGGAAATCAAGGATTAAAGAATTAAAAATGTTCGTGCAGTACCCTGGTTTCACCTACCTGCTATAGGAATCCCTCCCAGGCCTGTGTTGTGCTGTTGCGCGAGATTTAAGTCCAAGAAATTGCTATTTGAGGTTGGATTTGCTGTGTGGTTCAAGTGCATGATGCTATTGCGAGGAAAAGACATCCAAGGATAGCGGGCTGCCTGGCCTGGAAAGCTGAACGAGTTGTAACCCGCCCTGTGCTGAAACTGTGGGAACCGCTGTGGCAAAACAGAAAACGTGCCGCCGAGGGAGTTGGTGGGTGCAGTGGGATGCAGGTAGCCGGAGCCAGGGCCTTTGGCAGTTGTGTGAGGAGAGGGGTTCTGAAGAGATGTGGGCGAGAGGGAGGGCTGGTCTTGGACCGACAGTTCCTTCTCAATCAGGTCTGCTAAGGCTTTGCGGGTGATATCGAAGGGATCAAACCCCAGTTCATCCTCCTGCGGTTTGGATGAGCCGAACCCAAATGCGGCTTGCCAGTCTGTGGAGGAGGAGACGGGGATCGTTTCTGTCAGAGGAGGGAGAAGAAGAAGATGGATAAGATTAATTGCATACACATTAGGCAACAAAACATTGACTCCAACCTTTTGCTAACATGGGATCTGTTCTTTCCCTTTTGAGGAGCCACAAAACTGTCTGCTCAGGATCTGGGTGGGTCAAAAGAGTCGATTAGAAATAATAAAAAAACTAGTTTGTCACGGTCTACCTTGCACCTACGAAAACATTTTTAACAGATTTGTGATGTTTAGTCCATCAGCTTGTCTGGGATTACATTTATTCTCAAACCGCGCAGGTACGTTAAGTCCTACTTCATGCGATCACCGCGACATGGAAAAACCAAAAACAGTAGCTCTAAAAAAGAAATAGCACTTGTCAAATATCCGAGGCTAAATAAAATGTGGTAAAGTTACTTTAACCAAGTGTTGCTCAGGGGTGTGGAATTGAATACAATATCTACTTCTCCATGGGGCAGGGTGCTTCATAAATCTACTTGTCCTGTACAAAATCCACTTGTCCCTTTGGTGCCATGTAGTGCAGCGACAAATCATGGCAGCAATCTCCTTATATAAGAGCTCTGATATAGCCTCTCTGATTATGCCAGGGCTCATACCATAGTAGTGTTTGAATACTTGCAATCCCCTTATGTTGCCACCTTTCCGCAGATCTACATACTGCGACTGAAGGTAGTGGTAAGCAATAGTTCCAGGGTTCGAATGCCCTTTTGAGTCTGTGCAAACCTACTAACTTGCATGTTTTAAGGGTTTTCAACAACTCTTCTCTAATTTTTTTCCCATACTGAGAAATATTGGTAATTTACTCCTGGCACTGGCAGATGTAAACCTTCTTCCAGAGTTGGGAAAAAAGTGGAGGGAAAGTGAACTTGCAAACACTCAGATTTTCGCATGAGCAAATCTACACATGCATATTTGCTCATGCTAAAATGCAGTTCACAAATATTTTCTAGGAGTACTATTGCTTGTCCTACTTCTGTAAATTCTTGGGAATTCACGAAAGCCATATAGCTGCACTTAATGCAAGGACATATACCATGGATGTACTTTTGAGACTTTAATAATTGGGCCCCTAATTTGGTCTGGCATTGACCATGACCTTTTCTGTTTATTAAAATTCTGTCCCTCTCTCTCTCTGTGTATCGGCTGGCTTCACTGTAAGTGACGGCATTCTGCTCTTTCACAAGGAGCATATCGGCACACAAAGTTCAGTGCCTGTAACTACTGTGGCAGAGTGTGCTTTTTGAGACCAAAAACAATTTTTGCTTTTGCCAATGTTTATTATAATGCATTATTTAGTGCTGAACCCCCAATAATGCATGTTTGGAAATTTTGTTTCCTTTAGGAGTATAGAGGGGCTGTTATTAGGGTTCATTGCACCACCAGTAATTTATTATACTTTGCCCAAAACCTTTGTTGACAAGTGCGGGACTCTATTGCCTCGACCCCTCTGTTTGCATGTGAAAATGTTTGTTATAATGATGAGACCGCCAGCTCCCACACCAAAAAGGTTTTACTAAAACCATGCCAGAACAAATCACACATTGACCAAACTTAAAAGCTGACCACCAATTTCAGACCTACTGGCTTAGCAAATGCTTGTTTATTTTTGTTTCCCATAATCTTATTGAAACTGGTGACACCGATTTTCCATTATGAATATTTCTGGGAAATGCTAGCATGCATCAACACGTTACTAAATGATGCTGCAAAGAAATGGTACCTGCATTTGTATAGTAGTTTAGCAAAATGTTTTTTTTCCTGCTTTTATTTTTTATGAACATTTTGTTTTGAAAGTAAAGAATCATCAATCTTGCTTTCAAGCTTCTGCAAATATTTGCACTCAATTCTGGGAGCAGTATACATAGCCTCCCTCACATTGCTAAACTTTGAAAACGTATGTACACACTTTTATACTGGAACCACTGTCAGTAGTGCAGTCAGAGCTTACAACATTTAGAGCGCTCAACCTACTAATAAAGGCTTTCAATTAATGAACCATAAACACAAGTTTGAACAGCATTAACATATGGACAAAAATATTACCTTAGCTGCAGACAGAGCCCTTCCCTAATCCATAATGTGGTACTGCAAACTGGCAGCCAAAGGGTTTGTGCTGTAGGGGGTTAGGCCTACTTGTCCCAAGGACAAAATACACATGAAAACTTGTTGCCCTTGACCCCAAACAATATGTAATGGGCGTCGGGCTACACATCCATGGTTGTATAGGAATATGGTCCAAGACTTGACCTAGGTTCTTTGCTATCGCCAGGAATTTAACATCTTGGCTGCAGGTGCCACACCATATTACAATTTGTTCACTTTAAATAAGCTAGTCTAGTCAATAGCAAACAGACAGGGCACAGAACCCGGGCTCATCATGAGGGTGTGGTAAAGGATTCCAGTACGTCTATACACTTCCTGTTCACAAACTACGCTCATTCAACCTTTTCTTTTCCGAAACCAGCTCAGTGGTTTAACACTATTTTACTCCTTGTTCCTGGGTTTGGTGAGTACTGATTAGGAGTATTTTGACTATTTTCTAGTGCCATGCAGCAGATTATAATGCACCACTACCAACTGCACGAAGTGCAACTACTTTTCAAAGGACTCTGTA
The DNA here is from genome assembly GCA_963921515.1 of Calotriton arnoldi. NCBI lineage: Eukaryota > Metazoa > Chordata > Amphibia > Caudata > Salamandridae > Calotriton > Calotriton arnoldi. The sequence goes on from CAWUFW010002978.1 coordinate 1,701,572, forward strand.
AAGATACTCTATATCTAGGGCAACAGAAGCCACATTGGATATCCAGAAAACGTCATGTTATCACTAGCTGCACAACAAAATTATTTAAATAGCACGTTTCGCTACTATCTTTTGAGAAAAGGAGTAGAAACTGCTATTCTGTAGCTTGAGACCGGGCATGTACAACAATTTGTGACAAATGAAAAGGGGATGGGCCCCTCGTGCAATTCCAGACAACGATTTTGTCAATGTTGATCGAAGGATTAATTAAAAAAGTCAAGCTACTTACCTTTGGTAATAATATTCCTGGTAGATACCACATTTTCCCACAGACTTCTCATCATAAATAACTCCAGGGCCGACTGGATCCTGCAATTTTTGTTGTTGCCATCGTTTACAATTCAGTGGAATTACAACTCGCCCACAGCATACCATATTTTTGCAAATACCCATTTTTTATTTATAAGCATTTCGGCATTATTCCTGGACGTGCAACGTGCGTTCCTACTTATAACACAGGCATACGACTTATTATTTCTATTTATTTATCACCATCTGCTGTCTCTATTGATGCTCTTGCTACTTCACTTCACGCGATACTCTATGCCAGGTCGCTACTCCACTCTCCTCTATGGCACTTTATGCCACGCCACTAACATTTAGCCATGCTAAACCGCAGCCAAGCTGCTGTACAACATGGCTAAAAGACATTGGCAAGCCAATAGCTCTCACATAGGCAAGACCTACTGGCTTAGTAAATGCTTGTTCCTCTGCAAAGAGCTCTCCAGCGCCTGCCATCGAAGTGATAACTCTGACCTACACATGGGACCACCTGGCACACTGGCGTCAGTAACTTATTTTTCAACGCCCAACTTAGAAGATAGAGGGGAATCGAAAGATACAGAATAATTATGCAATATAAATCAACTAACCACCAAAAGCATTAGTACTGCGATGCCCCTGGTCAGAGTCTAAAAGCCGCTATAGCCATCATGCAGTAGACATGAGTGCCAAAAGAAGGATAGTTACTGGCCAAGAGGTAAAAAAGCTTAATGCCAAGACCGACATTGTAAAATAGACGCTTGGGGTCTGTTTTGCCTCCCCTTGCCCCAGAACAAACATTGAAAAACTGTCTATCCATCTCCTCTGATTTCAACCAGTTAACAAAATTTAGAGGCAGCTCACCTATGGTCCAGCCTGTGGAACTGCTCATCCTGTAGGAAAGGATGGGGGGGGAGACGGGGCAAGAAAGATGAAAGCGTGATAGACTGACAAATGTGGAAGGTTGACATCACCTGGCAGAAAAGCAGAGCAAACATGCAGGATCAGCCTGTATGGGTAGAAGATAGTCATAAGTGGCCAGTTTGAGAGTATGCCAATCTCAGACCCTGCAGGGCGAAATGGCAACCACAGAAACAGTAAAGAAGCTCAAGAGACAAATAGAACAACGCATGTGTCTAAATTGCTGATACCATGAAGAAAGTCAGAACTCCCACTGTAAAACAACAAAAGCTGTGCCGGGAACATACACACCAAACCTTTCAAGAAAGAAACAAGCAAACAGAGGTTATCTGAAGAAGAAGGTTGATCAGGCAGGAACTAAAATAAAGTAACAGCATAACAAAGCATGGCTACAAGATCACCCGGAAGGACCGCCCCAACCGCCCCAGAGGAGGCATCGCCATCGCTCACAAGTACAACCTCCGTCTGAGCACCTACACCGACGGGCCCACAGACCTGATGGAACACCTCCACTTCAAGATACAGACCAACCCGTCCACCACCCTCCAAGGCACACTCAGCTACAGACCTCCCGGAACTTGCGCACCTTTCTACGACTCCATCACTGACATCACCCTGTAAGCCATCACCTCACCGACTACACATTGCTGGGAGACCTCAACTTCCACCTCGACAACCTCCAAGACCCCAACTCCACCTCCCTCCTGGACACCCTCCACAACATCGGACTCAAACAGATCGTACCAGAACCCACGCACTCAACAGGACACACCCTCGACCCCATCTTCACAGCAGGAAACTCCATCACCTTCAGCCACACCTCCGAACTCCCATGGACGGACCATTGCTGCATCCATTTCACCTTCAAAACAAACATCACCCGCAAACGTCCACACCAATTCCAGCGCAGGGATTGGAACAAGATCTGACGACCAGCTCACCGCCTCCCTCAGCAGCTCCGCTCCCACCGCCACAGACAACCCAACCACGGACGCCCGTACCCTACACAACTGGATCACCGACGGCACCAACACCATCGCCCCCCTCAAGAAAACTTCCAACCCACACATCAAGAAAACCAGCGGGTTCTCCACTGAACTCCGAGAATCTAGACGAACATGCAGTCCCCTCGAAAAGCTGTGGAGGAACTCCAAAACCACAGCAGACCTCGACAACTTCAAAGCAGCCACCACCGTCCACCCCAAACTCATCAGATACTCAAGGAAGAAAGCACTCCAGGACAGAATCTCCACCCACGCACACAACAGCAAGGAACTCTTCAGCATCATCAAAGAGTTCACCCAGCAGTGAAACTACCGTCATCCCACCCACCCAGGACCTCTGCGACAGACTCGGCGCCTTCTTCCATCACAAAATCAAGACCATCTATGACAACTTCGACGACAACAACAACCAACACGCGGAAGCCACACCCACAGTTCCCTACACCACGCAGCCGACACTTGACAGCTGGACCGCCCTCAGCATTGAAGACACCCTGAAGACTATGAAGTCAACCCACTTCGGGGCCCCCACGGACCCCTGCCGCCACCACATCTACCACAGAGCCGCACACATCGCCCCGAGCTTTGACGAATCGTCAACCGCACCTTCGAGACCGCCTCCTTCCCTGATGACTGGAAACACGCGGAGATCAATCCTCTCCTGAAAAAACCCTCAGCGGACCCCACCGACATCAAAAACTTCAGACCGATCTCCTTACTCCCATATCCGGCTAAAGTCATTGAAAAAGCCATCAGTCAACTTGCCCCTTTCATAGAAGAAAAGAACATTCTCGACTCCTCCCAATCAGGCTTCAGGAAGAATCACAGCCCGAAACCGCCCTCCTCGCAGCGACAGACTACATCCGCTCCCTCCTCGACAGAGGAGAGACTGTGGCCCTCATCCTCCTGGATCTCTGCGATGCCTTCGACAGTCTCACACCGCACCCTAGCCCGCAGACTCCACGATGCAGGAATCCGGAACAAGGCCCTTGACTGGATCTGCTCACTCCTCTCCGGCAGAACGCAGGGGGTCAGACTCCCTCCCTTCCTCTCGGAACCCACACCGACCACCTGCGGAGTCCCCCAAGGATCCTCCATCAGCCCCACCCTGTTCAACGTCTACATGGCCCCGCTAGCATCCGTCAGATCACACGAACTCAACATTGTATCTTAAGCAGATGACACCCAACTCATCCTTTCCCTATCCAACGAATCTAACCTCTCCAAACACAACTTTCAAGAAGGAATGGAAGCAGTCGCCAGGTGGATGAAGAACAGCTGCCTACAACTCAACATGGACAAAACCGAAGTACTCATCATGGGCCCACACCCCGATGCCTGGAACGACACGTGGTGGCCCCACGCCCTCGAGAACCCTCCCTCCCCACAGACCTTGCACGCAACCTCGGAATCATCCTGGACTCTGAACTCAAAATGGACCGCCAGATCAACGCTGTCAACCTCTTGCTGCTACCACACTCGCCGCCTTCTCCGAAAGACCTTCAACTGGATTCTCCTCGAACACAGGAAAACAGCCACCCATGCCCTCATCAGCTGCTGGACTACGGCAACGCACTCTACACTGGGATCAACAGGAACCTCACCCGCAGACTCCAGAACGTCCAGAATGCCACCGCCAGACTAGTCCTTAACCTACCGCGCCACTGCCACATCAGCCAACACCTACGACACTACACTGGCTCCCCGCCGAGAAGAGAATCACCGTCGAAATTCTCAACCCACGCCTACAAAGATCTCCACAACACCGGACCCGCCTACATGAACCATCGCCTCTCGTTCTACGCACCCCAAAGATCCCTCCGCTCAGCCCAGCTATCTTGCGACGGTACCACGCATCAAGAAGACCAGAACAGGAGGGCGCTCCTTCTCCCTCCTCGCGGCCAAGGCATGGAACACCCTCCCTCTCCACCTCCGACAGACACCAACACTCTGCAAGTTCTTGAAGGACCTCAAGACCTGGCTCTTCGACGAATCACCGTGAACTTCCAGGAGCTGAGCCATCCCCCCTGATCCCTCCCACCTTCCCCCTCAGTGCCTTGAGACCCTTTCGGGTGAGTAGCTGCGCTCTACAAACCCCGGATTGATTGGCAGGAACCACCAATGTCTGCTCAATGATCGAAAGCGGAAATACAAATAGACAAGAGTCTTAAAGGTCATAAAGCCTCAACTCTGCAGCCTGGCACCAAGACAAACTCACTCCAATATTCTGGATAAATAAATATTGGGACTATTTTTTTTGGGCAGAAAATATGACATCCTCTAATTGGCACATCTCAATATCCACATCTGCATAAGTAGTATGAAGAGACCGGCATACCAAATCTTTCTCTCCCAATCCAGGGCAATGAGACTCCGCTGCGAGCCATCTTCCTGTACTTTCTGCAAAATGCTGAGTAGCAAAATTTGAAGATATGTGTAAAACTGGGCCAGTGGCCAGCTCAGTATGAAGCGTCAACCCACAGAACCACATGAAGGCAACCGCAAGGCACAGAAAAGAAGGCTTTTCGTGTTCAGAGTTGTGGCACAATGGTTGATGTAAGGAAGCTCCACAAGGAAGAAAAGTACCCATTAACAGGGTGCAGCTACCATTTATGATTCTTCAGAGATGGGAAATCAAGGCATTCGTGTTCACACTCATGCCTAGCAATTGAGCTGCCACCAGGAAAATAAACCACTTTAGAGTTCACAAACCTAAGTGGAAGCCTGCCTACCACAGAGTACAGGAACCCATTCTGACTTGTCTGTTGAGGCAGTGTACAACAGAAGTGCTGTTGTAAAGTTAGTTACCTGTTCACTGTGGTACTCCAGTATTGATATCTTTCATAGATTCACATGCTTGAATCTTCCCGGTCATCCTGGTGGGAGTCTCACGGTAACAGTAATAAAAAAGCAGTGCTAATACATAAGCATTACGAATCACATTGGGAACAGACAGACATTGCTAGCCAATTCACATTATTTTAATGCATCCAAACTTCAACCAATCAGAGTAGAGACCCTGAAGCACTCATCCTTTACAAAGCCACCATACATCAGCTTTTGAGCACGTGTGTTAAATAAGGAAAATAAGAGGTATTAAAATGGTGAGCCTTAACCGGAAGGACGGAGGGTTGCATGTGAATGTATGAAAGATATCAATACTGGAGAACCAGGGTGTACAGGTCACTTACTTATTTTTTTTCCAGTATTATATTTTTCATAGAGTCACATACTTGAATCAACTAGTACACGGTACCAAATAGAAATGCGGGTGGCTAAGGCAAAACAATTCCACAATGAAGGAAAAAACAGAATTTAAGATTTATACCAACAGCATAAAGAAACCATAAAGCTGTGAAAAAACATTGCATAACAGAATTGCGAAAAAATTATGCGATAAACCATCTTAAAATATGGTAGTTGGCTAGCAAGCCATGATGGCGGACGTGTGCTAGGCGAGCTCCGTCCAGCCTAGGCGATTATCCTACATTTATCCTGTCCTCCGATCACTTTCATGTTTCCAGATCGTGTACCGAGTGGGGCGCACGTGTGTGGGGGCTGTGATCTGCACCCCGTTCTCGCTCTGAATTTCTGCTCGGAGTGCCGCGATAGCGGCGGCCCGGAGTGCGGCCCGGGGGAGGCTGTGCTGTGCCGTAGCCTGGAGGCCTAGAGCGGCGGCTGGCGAGCGGAGTGTGCCATACCTGGAGTCCCCGATGCAGCGCTGAGCCGGTGGCCGGGACTCCGTGGAGACTGCTCGTGAGGTGAGGGTGTCGGGCAGCGGCGGCTACTTGGATTCAGCCGCAGTCGTCTTGCGTGAGGCCGCCCCCCTTCCCCGCTCTCCCGCCTGGGTGGCGGCAAGACTATCGGGGGTCCCATCGGGCCGCGGGGGGGCGACGGGTTGGATTCTCGGCGGTCACATCGGGCTGTGGGGGGGTAACGAGAGGGAGTGGTGCCGCGGACCGGGTCCAGTGGCCGTTATACTGTTGGGGGGCCGGTGTTGGGTCCGTGCCCCCTTAGCTCTCGGACACTTAGAGAGCCGCCTTCCGCACTTCGCTCCATCGGCGGCGCTGCGCACTCGCTCCGGCGGCAATATCGGGTCGCGCGAGTTGGCGGAGGCGCGGGCGGCCTGTGGGACTGCCGGAGACCTCAGCGGACATTGGTCGCCGCCGCGCTTCCTGGAGGCAAAAGGTGGACGTATGAGGGGGCCCTGGGGAGCGTATTGGTGATCCCCCTGGCTCCCTGAATGTGAGCTCTGTTTGTTGTGGACATAGCCAACCTTGGAGGCGGTGTAGGGGGCTTCGATGAGGCGGTGTGGCCCTTCCGCAGTGGGCGGCTGCCCCTGACTGCCATTGGTCGTCCCCTGGGGCCCCCTTTTGTCGTTGCCCCTCCCCCTCAGTTTGCTGTTGGTCCCGCGATCGGCGGCCAGGTCGGGTTGCGCGGGCCCCGTATCTACATGTCTGTGGCCCCTCTCCGCATTGCCTATTCTCTGGACCGGGGGGTTGTGTCGGCCCATTACGCACGGGGAATCGTGCCTCTCCTCTCCCTGGCACGGACGGGCCCGCAGTCCTCTGACGCAGCGACTTGGAGAATCAGTGCCAGGTAGCCTGGGAGCAGGAGGGCTCAGTGGCCGCCATGACGAGGGACAAGGCGGGCGGGGGCTCAGCCGAACAGAGTACACTCGACAAATATACGGGCCCTGGGGCCGTTGCTGCGGCGCCTGGGGTGGGGCAAGGGGCTGTGCTGGACATGACAGATAATGCCGCACTCATGGCCGCTATCACGCAGTCCAGGGATGTCCTGGATACTAAGATCGGGGCGGTCGGCTCTGATGTTATGCTCCTCCGGCAAGATCTGCGGAATGCTGTGGCTCGCATTACGGAGGCTGAAACGCGGATCTCTGGAGTGGAAGATGACGTTACCACCCTACAGAGGCGGGTGGCCACCCTTGAGACAACCCAGCGGGGCCTTGCGGCACGAGTGGAAGATGCCGAGGGAAGGGCCAGGCGTAACAACCTCCGCTTTGTGGGCTTCCCGGAGGGATGTGAGGGGGGGGGGGGATATTGAGCAGTTTCTTACTCAGTGGCTGGAGAGCTGGCTTCCCCCTGAGTCCTTGTCCCGCTGCTTTGTGGTGGAGCGTGCCCATAGGGCTCTTATACAGAAGCCTCCGCCTGCGGCCCGCCCGAGGCCGGTCATCGCAAAGTTGCTGAACTATCATGACCGTGACGTCATTCTCAAACAGGACAGGGCCAAGGAACCTCTGCTTTTTGACAATGCGCGCATACTGATCTTTCCCCGACTACACGAAGCTGGTCCAGCAACGGAGACAGTCATTTTTGGCGGCCAAGGCTCGTCTTCGTGATCTTAAACTCCCATATGCTCTGCTGTATCCGGCCCGGTTGCGGGTGGTGTACCTATCCCGCACCCACTTTTTTGACTCGCCGGAAGAGGTTTTTCAGTGGACAGATGAGACTGAGGTTGCGTCCGCACACGCCGCCCAGGCGGGAATCAGACTCTTCGTCCAGCGAGGCAGCTCGTAAGCAGCCTCAATCGAAGCTTAAGGGTCACAGACACTCCAGATCCAGACGTCTATCTCAATCCTGCAGTGCATCCTCCCGGGCCGGATCAGCCTCCCGGCAGACTACATCGGCCTCATGATTGGAAGGGGTGACCGCGGTCCTGTGTATCTTTGACATTGTTGTTGTGATCAGAGGAGCCTATGTGAGGGCCGGCTTCTCTGTTGGATCTTTCCCGACGGAGAGGGTGCCTGCTGACAATGGGCTGTAAGTTGGGGATCCATTGGTCGAGGTGTGCCGGGACCCCTGTTGGGGTCTGCGGGCTGCACCCGCCGCGACAGATGCTTCATCGTACTTGAAGTATAGGGAGGGGGGATTGTTGGGTTGTTCTTGTTTTCGTTTTCAGGTCGCACTTCGCTACAATATCGTTAGGCCTCTATGTATGCAGCACATACTTTCTTTCGCACCAGCACACACTACCAGGGTCTTCCATGGCGGTCCCACCTGATAGCGCACAGGTACCTCCCGGGACCATCAGAATAGTAAGCTGGAATGTCATGGGGGGTCCTAGACAAAATCAAACGCGGGGCTATTCTTCAGCAGGCTAAAAGGGTCCACGCCTACATACTCATGCTACAAGAAACACACCTTATGGGTTCGAAGGCGCTTTGCCTTTAGTGCTATGGTTACGCTCAGGTGTTCCATTCGGGGTTTGTGCGGGGGTCACGGGGGTGGCAGTCTTGATTCACCGCCGAGTTCCATACACACGTCAAGACGTGGGCGGACACTCAGGGGCGATACTTGTTCCTGCAGGGCATGGTTAGGGAGGAGCCGGGGGTGTTGGGCTGTGTCTATGCCCCCCCCCCCCTCCGCTCTCGTGGGGTCTAGTAGAGCGGCTTATGTCATTATGGGCGGATATGCCTGATGGCCTGTCCGTGGGTGGGGGGGGGGGGAGGGGACTGGAACGACGTGATGGATGTGTCCAGGGATCATTGGAGGCCCGAGGGGCGTATAGCAGTTCGCCAATCCACGAAACTTTCCTCTCTGGTGTCCGGGCTTGATTGGGTGGACCCATGGCGCCGGATACATGGCAATGTTCAAGGATATACATATCTCTCAGCGGTCCATGATTCCCACTCTCGCCTTGATTATTTGTTTGTTCCCCGGGTGGCAGCTGGTAGGGTGATTGAGTCGGATATCCTTCCGCTGGGTCTCTCTGATCATTCGCCGATTGCTCTTACATTACAGATGGGCTGGGCGAGACAGCCTTTCCGTTGGCGCCTCTCGACGTGGAACCTCCAGAAGGAAGATTACAGGGAGTGTATAGAGAGTGCTCTCGATCAATACTTGACGCTTAATGTGGGATCGGTTTCTGGCGCCGAACCTCTATGGGAGGCATTGAAGCCCACTATACGGGGTGTCGACATCTCCTTTTGCGCGGCAGCCCGCAGGACTCGGAGGGAGGCTCTGTTACAAGCGGAGGCTAATATTGCAGACCTAGATCATCGCAGTAGGGGTGCCGGGGGTAATCTAGTCCGGCAACAATTGCTGCTGGCGCAACAGAACTATGCTGCTCTTCTTATGGATGAGGCCCACCTTACTTGGCTGGCAACGCGCAGTAGGGTGTACCAATGGGGAGATAAATCTAGCAAGATGCTCCACCGGCTGTGTCAGGGGATGTTTCACTCTCAGCCCCTCCCCGGTATAGTGGGCCCAGACGGAGTGCCCCTTACGGACTCCTCTGACATTGCTGAAAGCTTCTCTAAATACTTTGCGGAGCTGTACGCCCCCAGAGAATGTCTCCACGAAGATGTGATAGGCCGATTTTTGGTCGACCTTCCGCCTCGGGCTTTGTCCGATGAGGCGAGTGCGGAGCTGGATCTACCGCTCACGGCAGAGGAATTGGGTGCAGCCCTGGGGGACCTTAATTCTGGTAAGGCTCCGGGGCCGAACGGGTTTCCCTGTGAATTTTTTAAGAAATACTTTCTGCAGCTTGGACCCCATTACCTCAGTGTGGTGGAGGAGTCCCGTGACCGGGGCTGTCTTCCTCGCGACTGGAGACACGCGGCGGTTGTGGTGTTTCATAAGCCCGGCCGACCCCCAGACCAACACGCCTCGTATCGTCCCATTTCTGTCCTGAACGTCGAGGCTAAAATATTGGCCAAGGCACTGGCCAACCTCCTGCGGACCCACATTACTACCTTAGTGCACCCAGATCAGGCCGGGTTTATGCCCCAGAGGGCGACAACATAATATTCGACGGGCACAGGTAGCTGTTGCGACCATTCGGGGGCTAAGTGAACGGGCGGCGCTATTGCTGGCAGATATGGACAGGGCATTTGATTCCCTTAGTTGGGTGCATTTATTTGCGTTGCTACGCAGGCTGAATCTTGGACCGCGCTTTTTGTCCTACCTGACCCTACTCTACACTGAACTCACTGCGTCGGTACGCGTCGCCGGCTCTACCTCCTCCACCTTTTCTATTGGACGGGGTACCCGGCAGGGCTGCCCTCTGTCTCCCTACTTATTTGCACTGGCTGTTGAACCTCTGGCCGCTTGGGTGCGTGTTGATGCGCAGGTGACTGGCTTTGAATGGGCGCATGGGTTGTCTGATCGCATTGCATTATATGCTGACGACGTCTTGTTTTTTCTTACTGACGTGGATAGGACGGGGCCGCAGCTGCTCCGTATTATGCAGATCTTTGGGGAATCGTCTGGTCTCTACTTGAACCCCCGCAAGTCTACCTTGTGGCTTCTTGGGGACGCATCGGGTCTCGGCTCCTGGGCTTCGTCGGTTCGAGTTGTTACCGGCGGGATGAAGTATCTCGGCGTATTTCTATCAGACTCACCTACTGTGTCATGGGAAAGGAATCTGGTTCCGGTTTGGGAACGTGTGCGGGAGGATCTTAAGACATGGTCCCATATGCCACTGTCCATATATGGTAGATCGGCCATCTTTAAGATGGTCTCGCTCCCCAGTTTATTGTACCAACTGCAGAATCACCCCTACCCGATCTCCCCTAGATGGTTCCGGCAGGTCAATACTGCCTTAGGTCAATTTCTATGGGCCGGGGGAGCGGTAAGAGTTGCCTTGCGGACATGCTTCCTTTCTAGGTATTGTGGTGGGCTGGCGACCTCCGACCTATTATCATATTACATGGCCTCGCATTTGCTCGTCTTGAATGAATGGTGGTATGGGGGTAGAGATGACCCTGCTTTTATGCTGTTGAAGGACGTCTTATGGGGGATCTCTCCCTACACACGATTCTGTACTCTGCACAGATACGTAATTCCCTGCCGTCAGCGACGAAGGTAGTTTTCCAAATTTGGCGGCAGGCCTTGCGGAGGATGGGGTGGTGGAACACGCTGACACGGGAAACCCCTTTATGGAACAATGGCCGTTTGCCACAACTAGTTACTCTGCCAGGGTTTCGAGGATGGGATAGCATTGGTATCTCTACTCTGGGGGATGTCATGCGGGGGCCGATCCTGAAGTCCTTTCAGGACCTACAAAAGGATTTCCAAATGCCGAGAACCCAATTTTATAAATATCTCCAGTTTCGACCCGCCCTCTCCCTTAGCCTGGAGGGCTTGGAGTCACTGGCGGAGTTCAGCCCGATAGAAGCGAAGATATTTATGGGAGACCTTCAGGATCATAAGATATCCAAGATCTACCAATCCCTGGTTACACACTGCTCCCCCACACTGCGGAAGCTTAGAGGGGCCTGGAAGGGAGATGTTGGTCCACTTGATGAGGAAGACTGGACGGAGGCCCTGGCCTCCCCGCGGGGGGCGGCCATAGCAGTACGTTTGCGCCTTGTCCAGTTTAAATATCTTAATCGGGTCTACTTCACACGGGTTAGTTTGTGGAGGGCGAGACTGGTGGCCTCCCCTGTCTTAGGTGCGAACGGGAGGAGGGGACCCTGATACATACAGTTTGGCACGGTCTTTCCTTGTCACGGTTCTGGAGAGGGGTTGTGACCTGCCTCGCTGAGGTGTTGGGCTGGGACCTGCCCCACTCGCCGAAGCTGGTGCTCTTACATGTCATGGATGGGATTGGGGGCAATATCTATAAACGTCATCTTATGTTGCTTGGGTTCACGCTAGCGAAGAGAGACATAGCTAGGGCATGGAAGGCACCGGCACCACCCTCAGTGTCTGCATGTAAGAAGGGACTGGACTTCTGCATGGGTCTGGAGCTCCCCATTTTTACTGCAAGAGGGTGCCCGCAAAAACATTTCAAAGTTTGGAAGCAATGGGCGGACTACTGAGGCTTGCTGCTGGAGCCGGTCTCTGCAGCAGGGCCCCTCAACCCAGTTTAATCCTACCCTGCTGGGCAAGCCGTAGTTTCTTGCGTTTTCGTATATTGCAGCGAGTGGTTGTGGTGCATAATCCATTGCTGGGTGGCTCCTGGGAAGCTGTTCGTGCGACGGGGGGGGGGGGGGGGGGGAGGGCGTGGGGGGGGGGTTTTCATATGGTTTCTTTCATTTGTATTGCTCTCCACTTCTCCTTGATCTCAATACGAAAAAGTCAAAGTCATGATGTTATATGCTTATTGTGCAGACGTCTCTGGGTTACAGAGCCCTGCTTTATATGTGTCATTTGACGAATAAAATTTGTTTTAAAAAAAAACATATGGTAGTTGAATATAACCAAAATGTATGTACCTTAATGAGACAGGCGACGCAACACCACCTGCCCAACTGCGACATTGCCTTTTTTTACGGAATCTAGGCAATAATGCTTCGTGAAGGTGTGGGCATTAGCCCACATTGCCGGCCTGCAGATGTCTGGCAACGATACGCCTGCAAACCGAGATGAAGAAGCAGAAACCTTTCTTGTAGAATGTGCATTCACTTTCGCAGTCAATGGTCTTCCGGCTTTCTCAGGACAAAAGATGATGGTTGCAGAAACCCAATGAGCAATAACTGCCTGTGACAAAGCCTGCCCCTTTCTCGGTGGAGCAAAAGAAATCAGGAGTTGATCAGATTTCCTGAACGTCTTGGTTCTATTCAGCTAAAACCTGAGACAACGTCTGACATATAATGATCTCTCTGCTGCTGCTGATGGTTTACTGAAGAATGTTGGTAAAACAATAGGTTTGTTTAGATGAAACTATGTTGGCACTTCGGAATGAACTTAGGGTAGTTTGTAATATGACCCGGTACTGTTTCGGTTTCATTTTCAAATGACTCTTGGAATGGAGGGAAAGCATAGGCACACACTCCACTCCAAAGCAGCTAGAATGCATTTCCCCAAGTCCCTTTCTGTGGGAACCTGCTGGCGTACATTTTGCATTTTTTATTCTGAACATTGGCGAAAAGATCCAGGTCCGGAGTACCTACACTCGTAGTAACTGCCACTGATTCAGTTCCGACTTGTGGAACTATTTGTCTGTTCTGCTTAATGAATCAGCCTATTCGTTCTCTACTCCAGGATCACATTCCACTTTCAAAGTGATGTGAACCAGCAGCCATTCCCAGATTTGCTGAGTTTGAGCTCACAGATCTTGTTCCTCCGTTTGGTTAGGCAGGACATCGTTGCGGTGCCATCTTTTCTTACTAACACCGAGGAGTTGTGGAGCCTTGGAAGAAAAGATTGGATGTCCGGGAAGACAACTTTCAATTCCAGAACAATTGTGTGTGACAATGTCTCCTTTACGAACCATTTCCCAAGAATCTCCAAGTCCTTTAAATGAGCTCCCCAGCATTCCAGGGAAGCGTCTGATGTCATAACAATATGGGGTTATACGAGAATGAACGACAGGCCCTGAGAGATGTTTGCTGTGTCTGTCCACCAAGCCATCGCCGACTTAATGGTCAGGGTTATTGCGATTATTTCCTCGAAGGCACCTTGGCATTGGACCCATTGATAGTCTAGTTGCTCTTGCAATGGTCGTATGCAAAGACAGCAATTTGATATCAACAGGATGCAAGATGTCATCATTCCCAACATTGACTTGTATTTCCGGACAGAAGTGAACCTTCTTTTTGAGAGGGAAGCAGTTATGGTCTTGATGCGATGAATCCGCTCCACCGGTGGGAAAGCCTTGGACACATCCTTTTCCAGTATTGCCCCCAAAAAGACTGCTGACCTGGATGAGGTCAGAGACTATTTTTCTTCGTTCAGCTTGAGGCGCAGAATTCTGAACAGCCTCAGACAGGCCAGAGTAGATTTTCTTACAGAGGAAAAAGTGGGACCTTCATCAGACAGTCATCCAGGTACCGAAACCCTGGTACCCGGTTATCCTCAAGAAGGCTGCTACCGGGGCCATGCATTTTGTGAAGACAACACAAAATTGGGTGATGATTTACCGGGTTAGTATTGGCGCTCACTCTTCACGAGATGTGTGTGGCAGCTCTAATATCAATTGTTGTGCTTCAAGGGAAGGAGTAGTCACCCGCCTTCCTTTATTCAATCAATCAATCAATCAATCATGTCACTTATAAAGCGCACTACATACCCGCGAGGGTCTCAAGGCGCTGGGGGAAGAGGTGGGTGGTGCTGCTACTGATCGAAGAGCCAGGTCTTGAGGAGTCTTCTGAAGGCCAGTAGGTCTTGGGTCTGCCGAAGGTTGGTGGGGAGGGTGTTCCAGGTCTTGGCGGCGAGGTGGGAGAAGGATCTGCCGCCGGCGGTCGTTTTCCGGATGCGGGGGACTGTGGCGAGGCGAGGCTGGTGGAGCGGAGCTGGCGGGTGGGGGTGTAGAAGCTGAGTCGTCTGTTGAGGTAGGCTGGTCCGGAGTTGTGGAGTGCTTTGTGTGCGTGGGTGAGGAGCTTGAAGGTTATCCTCTTGTTGACAGGGAGCCAGTGCAGGTCTCTCAGGTGGGGTGTGATGTGGCTGCGTCGGGGGATGTCGAGGATAAGACGTGCAGAGGCGTTCTGGATGCGTTGCAGCCGTCTCAGGAGCTTAGCCGTCGTTCCTGCGTAGAGGGCGTTTCCGTAGACCAGCCTGCTGGTGACGAGGGCCTGGGTGACTGTTTTTCTTGTTTCGGTGGGGATCCACTTGAAGATCCTGCGGAGCATTCGGAGGGTGTTGAAGCAGGATGAGGAAACGGCGTTGACCTGTTTAGTCATGGAGAGGGTGGGGTCGAGGATGACCCCTAGGTTGCGTGCGTGGTCGGTGGGTGTCGGGGCTGTTCCCAGTGATGTCGGCCACCAGGAGTCGTCCCATGCTGAAGGGTTGGAACCAAGGATGAGGACCTCCGTCTCCGATCGAAGGCGATCCATAACAAGACAAACCAAGCCCTGAGCACAAGCTACAAACTATCATGAGTAAAAATACATGGGTACAAATGCACAAAGATTCTTTATCTTGTTCTATATTTTCCTTCTTTTGCCCAGCCAACACGTGTTTCGTCATGTAGGGCATTCCCCGCGACTTCTTCAGGGCTGTCTTCCTCTTTTACTTGTCACAGATCACCTTTCAACCGGTTATATTTCCGCCCCGGTAAATCTTCGTGAATCTGTCAGTCAATATATTCATCAGTTTCAAATGAAACTGTAGCTTGCCGATTTCTTAAAATAACGATTGAGTCATGCAATCCAATACTCCATTGAAATGACAATCCGTGCACCACTTTCCTATTTTTTTCGCGAGTACGCAGTGTATTTATTCTCCCGGCGTTAGTGTTCTCCGCCAGCTGCAGTTTTGTGAAGACCCTGGAAACCAAGCGGAGCCCAAAGGAAGCATTTTGAATTGGTAATGGCACCCTACCACCTTGAACCGTAGGACTTTTTGGTGCCTTACATGAATGGAGATATGGAAGTACGCATCTAGATCTAGGGATGTCATCTAATCCTGTGTCCACAAGCTGAAGGATTTCTTGAAAGAATAGCATTCAGAAAAGTTGCTTTTTGATGTATTTAAGAGCCTCAAGTCCATAACCTGTCTCCTTTAGCCTAATTTCTTTTTGATGAGGAAGAAGTTGGAGTAGAAGCACAAGTTACTAACTTGTGTAACGATATATCTGTAAGAGACAGTAGTTAGTGACAGATTCCTTACCTTAAAATATCCCCAGGCGTCAGGCTGGATCCGGAAAGTTTTTGCATAGCAGTACCCTTGCGCGTCGGTAGGCGGCGTCGTGCGGCTCCGCGTCCATCGTCGGCGTCGTGATCGCCGGGTATGACGTCGCGGGCAGTACTTAGACGCCGCCCCTGCGCGCTGACGTCAGTTCTGTACACGACTTTCCGCGCCAGGAACGCAGAGCCATGCAAGAAGCAGACATAGGTGTCTGAAAAATACTAGGGCCCTGAAAGGGATGTCCTTAACCCTAGAAATCAGTTCGCAGAACGGGGAGGATGGGTGGGGCGGTAAGGAATCTGTCACCAACTACTGTCTCTTACAGATAGATCGTTACACAAGTTAGTAACTTGTGCATCTGAAAGAGACACGTTAGTGACAGATTCCTTACCTTAGAATAGATACCCCAGCAATACCAACCCCGGTGGTGGGTCTGCGAACAAAGATCAGACAAGGAAGTCCCGGAGGAAAGAACGGCCAAAGAAGACGTCCCTCCGGACCGGACTGTCAAGGCAGTAATGCTTTGTAAATGTGTGCAGCGAGGCCCACGTAGCTGCCTGACAGATATCCTGCAGCGGAACACCGCGGCCTAAAGCCGTGGTAGCAGCCGTTGCCCTGGTGGAATGGGCACGCAGCCCAACAGGAGGCTCCTTCTTAGCCAAAGAATAGCAGGCTTTGATACACAAGGTTACCCAGCGGGAGATGGTTCTCTTGTGCACCGCCTGACCTTTTTTGGCGCCCACGTAGCCAACAAAGAGCTGGTCATCCACCCGGAAGTGTTGTGTGCGGTTGATATAAAAGGAGAGCGCACGTTTTGGGTCCAGACGGTGGAGCCTCTCTTCCTCTCTGGAAGGATGCGGAGGCGGAAAGAAGGTGGGCAAAGTGATGGTCTGCCCAATGTGGAAGGCAGTAACCACCTTTGGCTAGAAGGACGGACGCGTCCTAAGAACAACCTTGTCTGGATGGACAGACAGAAAGGGAGGTTTGCATGATAGAGCCTGGAGCTCACTCACCCGCCGAGCGGAGGTGATGGCCACCAGAAAGGCTGTCTTCAGAGTCAGAAGACGAAGAGGACAGTTATGTAGAGAGCTCAAAGGGAGTGCACATGAGAAAGGTAAGAACCAAGTTCAAGTCCCACTGAGGCATCACAAACGGAACAGGAGGGAAGAGGTGTGTAATGCCTTTTAGGAACCTGTTAACAACAGGGGACTTGAAAAGGGAGGGCTGATCAGGAAGCCTGAGGAAGGCCGAGATGGCACAAAGATAGCCCTTGATGGTACCTAGGGCAGAGCCCTGTTGGGCCAGGGAAAGAAGGAACAGAAGAACCTCAGAAAGAGGGGCAGAGAGGGGATTCACAGCCTTTGCTGTGCACCATGCCACAAACTTGTTCCACCTGCAGGCGTATACCACCTTAGTGGAGGGACGCCTGGCTGCCAGAATTACATCACAAACTTCGGGAGGCAAGTCGAAAGGAATCAACTGCCGCCGCTCAATCTCCACGCAAGCAGGTGGAGGCTGGACAGGTTCGGGTGGAGGACCGTCCCCTGCTGCGACAGAAGATCCTCCCGAAGAGGCAGGCGGATCGGGGGATCGACGCTCATACTGAGTAGCTCGGGATACCAAACTCTTCGAGCCCAGTCCGGAGCCACAAGGATGACTTGTGCCCGGTCGCGCCGAATCTTCTTCAACACTCTGGGTAGAAGTGGTATAGGCGGAAAGGCGTACAACAGACCGCAACTCCACTTGCGACGAAAAGCGTCGCCGAGCGAGTGCCGCCTTGGAAATTCCAACGCGCAGAACTGATGACATTGCGCGTTCTCTTCGGTGGCGAATAGATCTAACCAAGGCTCTCCCCACTGCAGAAAGAGTCCTTGCGCCACTTCCGAGTGAAGACGCCATTCGTGATCCATCATGCACCTGCGGCTGGAGTTCGTCCGCCCTGGCGTTCAGGGAACCTGCCAGGTGTTGAACCATCAGGAACATGCCCTGATGTTCCAGCCATGTCCAGAGGCGCAGAGCCTCCTGACAGAGGGTCCACGACCCCACCCCGCCTTGTTTGTTGCAGTACCACATGGCGGTGGTGTTGTCTGTGAACACCTGCACTACCTTCCCTTTGACAGAGGGAAGGAATGCCTTGAGTGCAAGTCGGATCGCCCGGAGCTCCAGAATGTTGATATGGAGCCGGGACTCCGCCGGAGACCAGAGGCCTCTGATCTCCGCCTCTCCCATGTGACCGCCCCATCCCAGAAGGGACGCGTCCGTCACAACTGTGTGCTCTTGGCTGGGGAAGGGAGAGGGATCTGCCCATGACCCATTGCCGGTTCGAGAGCCACCACTGCAACTGTTTTGCAGACCCCTCCGAGATCTGGACGTGATCGGACAGGTTGCCCTGGTGCTGCGCCCACTGGAACTTCAGGTCCCACTGCAGAGCCCGCATATGCCATCTGGCATGATCGACCAGCAGGATGCAGAGGCCATGAGGCCCAGCAGCCTCAGGGTCATCCGTACCGAAACCCAGGATAAAGGCTGAAAGATCGGAATCATAGCCTGAATATCCCGGACTCGCCGTTCGGGAGGTAGGCCCGAAACTGCGTCGTGTCCAGAACTGCTCCGATGAAAAGGAGCTGTGGAGAAGGAATCAGATGCGACTTCGGCACATTGAAGGAGAACCCCAGCGAGTGCAGGAGTTCGGCCGTAGTCTGGAGGTGGGAGACGACTGCCTGGGACGAGCCCGCCTTCAGCAGCCAGTCGTCGAGGTAGGGGAAGACTGGAACCCCTGCCCGGCACAGATGAGCTGCGACCACCGCCATCACTTTCGTGAACACCCGAGGGGCACTTGTAAGGCCAAAGGGGAGCACGGTGAACTGAAAATGCTCGAGGCCTACCGTGAACCGCAGGTAACGCCGGTGGGCCGGCAGGACGAGGATGTGAAAATAAGCGTCCTGCAAGTCCAACGCTACCAACCAGTCTCCAGGATCGAGGGCAGTCAAGACCTGAGCTAGGGTGAGCATCTTGAACTTCTCCTTCCGGAGGAAGCGATTGACGGTCCGGAGGTCTAAGATAGGACGCATGTCCTCCTTGTCCTTTTTGGGCACCAGAAAGTAGTGGGAGTAGCAACCACGTCCTACTTCTGGGGTCGGAACATGCTGGATGGCCCTCTTGGCCAAGAGGGCCGTGACTTCCTTCTGCAGAAGCACCAAGTGATCCCCTGACATGCGGTGGAATTGAGGTGGCATGGCTGGGGGGGTGGTCTCGAAGGGGAGGGAGTAGCCCCTTCGGACAATGTTCAAGACCCACCTGTCCGAGGTGATGGCACGCCAGTGGTGAAGGTGATGGCGGACCCTGCCCCCTACTGGCGTGCTGTGCACCTGAAAGGAAGGACTAGGAGGTCTTGGTGGCCGCGGACGGGGCGGAGTTGGTGGCCTGACCCGCACGCTGGTTGCCCGACCCGCCACGGCGGAAGCCACGTCCTCGGCCACGCGAAGACGCTTGCTGCGCGGGCCGGTGGCTGGGCAGCGGACGTGACTGGGCGCCCCTTCCGTGGCCACGAAAGGGGCGAAAAGCAGAGGTTAGCGGAGGGCGCACAGCAGAAAGGCCCAGGGACTTGGCAGTAGCCCGTGAGTCCTTAAAACGCTCCAGCGCATGGTCTGCTTTGGAACCAAAAAGACCGACTCCATCAAAGGGCATGTCCATGAGTGTATTCTGGACATCACCCGAGAAACCAGTTGTTCTCAGCCAGGCGTGGCGACGCAGCGCCACCGTCGTTGCAAGCGATCTGCCCAGCGAGTCGGCGGTATCAAGGCCACAACGTATGGTGTACTTTGCCGCATCCCTACCTTCCACAATGGTGCGGGTAAGCAGTGTCTGGACCTCCTCAGAACACTGGGGCAAAACGGCCGCCACCGAATCCCACAGAGAGTGGGAATATCGGCCCAAAAGGCAAGCGGTGTTGACGGACCGCAAGCCAGCACTGGAGGAAGAAAAGGCCTTCTTCCCAAATTGGTCCAGGCGTTTGGATTCCCTATCCGGAGGGGCGGTAGGGAAGGCGGTTTGGGAGGCAGAGGCTTGGACAACCAAGCTCTCGGGGGTGGGATGTTGAGAGAGAAACAAGGGGTCGCCCGGAGCAGGGCGATGGCGTCGGGCCACGTTCCTATCCACAGGAGCCCCTGTGGTGGGCTTGGACCAGGTGCCCAAAAGAACATCAGACAGTGCATCATTAAACGGCAGCAATGGCTCCGAGGAGGTAGCTGCTGGCTGAAGCACTTCCGTCAGGAGGTTAGTCCTGACAGCCACAGTAGGCAATTGGAGGTGCAAGGCTCCAGCTGCTCTACGCAACACTGTTGCGAAATTTGCTCCCTCCTCCGTAGCCACGGAAGGAGGAGACAGCATGCCAGAGTCAGGAGAAGTGTCCAGACCACTGGCATCCCAAAGTTCCTCTGCCCAGTCCTGATCATACTCACACTGCTGTGTGAGAGGGTCTTCCGACCCCTCCCAGCTCTCCTGGTCCTCCTCTGGTTCAAAACATGGAGGAGGAGGGACATCTGGGACCCAAGGTCTCATCGGCGCCGGGGCCGGCGTCGAGCGACGTCGGTCCGGCTCCATGTCCGGAACCGGAGAGAACCGGGAAACGACGCCGCCCGGAGCCCCGGGCGGCGTCAGGAACGGCACCGGGGACATCGGCGCTGGCGGAGGCGTGGTTGGGTCAACCGGCGTCGATCGGGGTTGCGGTACCACCGGAGCCGGGATCGAGGCCGGGGCCGGAGCCGAGATGAAGGCTGGCGGGACGGGCGACGCCGGGACCGGAGTCGTCGGCGACGCCGGAGCAACCCCATCAGGGCCCGCGGGGCCCGAAGGCGCACCGGAGGGACCTTGAGGCCCGAAGAGGCGGGCCATGGCCGACAGGAATTCCTGTATTTGGGCCGAGTCGCCCCGAACCCGGAAAGGACGGGTAATGCGGGGGCGGCTCCACAGGCACGTCCGGGGCCGCGGGGACGGTGCCGACAGGAGCCTCAGCCGAGTCGCGAGACCGGCGAGGCGAAGTCTTAGAGCGATGATGCTTCGACTTACCCGAGGAGTGCGAAGACTTGGACGCCGACTGCCGGACCTCGAGGAGCTTTCGAGACCACTCTCGCAAAGCCTTCGGGTGTAAGGCCCGGCAGTCAGGGCACGACTTTGTGTCGTGGTCTCGGCCGAGACAGAAGAGACACTCCAGATGCGGGTCTGTGATCGACATCATTCGACCACAGACGTCGCATGGCTTGAAGCCGGGCATCCCTACCGACACCTAGGAGTCGAGATGACTCGAAAAGAAACAGTGAAAAAATCACCAAACATTTAGTCAAAAATTGACTAGGGCACTGCTCTTCCCGGATCTGTGCTTACTGGCGCGGAAAAAAGAAGAACTGACGTCAGCGCGAAGGGGCGGCGTCTAAGTACTGCCCGCGACGTCATCCCGGCGATCACAATGCCGACGACGGACGCTGAGCCGCACGACGCCGCCTACCGACGCGCAAGGGTACTGCTACGCAAAAACTTTCCGGATCCAGCCTAACGCCTAGGGATATTCTAAGGTAAGGAATCTGTTCTAAGGTAAGGAATCTGTCACTAACGTGTCTTTCAGATACACGAGTTGCACTGAAACAGAACTTCCTCTATCGCATTCTTGGAGAGAAGCAAAGTAATTTCCTGCTTGAGCAAGGGCAGACGACGGTGGGATGTTCTGAGAAGTGGGAAAGTGTGAGGCTTTTGAACGAATTCCAGGGTGTGACATGCTGGATTACGTCTAATACCCATTTGTCAGAAGAGATGCTCTTCCAAGGACTGTAAAATTTGAATAGAGGATTTCCGAATTGGTGGTGAAGCGATACAGAGGTGACCGGTGCTGAGAAGCAAGAGTGGCGTCTAGAGGTGTCCTGTGATTCTCCTCCAGCCGGAGGACGTCTTTGTGATGGTTGTTGTGTGTATGATGACACTGTTCTGTATGGCTGGTGAATGGAGTATTGTGAGCAAAACCCTCGCTATGAATATGGCTGGTACCTCTGTTGTTGGTAAGGTACCGTGGACATAAACTACCCTCCACTTTTTTTTTGTTTTGTTTTTTAAACAGTTTTTTTGTTTTTATTTCTAAACATCAGCCAAAGCCTCGACAAATAAGTCTTATTCACATCAGGTTTAACATCATTACAATCAATCGTTACTTTCAAGGATACAGAGATTAAATCATAGCAGTTCCTCCTATATTCCTCCCTCCACCCATTCCCTGTGATTGGCATGACCCGCTCTCATTGCACAACTCTGGGAAACAAGGTAATCTACCGACAAGTCACAAGTCCTGCGTATGGGGGTGTACTGTATGCGTCCCAACCTCCATCAACTTGAGGTTGTAATATTTTAACCACGGCTGCCAAATTTTCCTAAACTTTAGAAGACATCCTCTAGCTGTGTATGTTGTTTTCTCGGCCCCCATGTATAAGTCCATACTGGCTCGCGATTTCACCATAGTGGGCAAGTCTGTTCTTCCCCAGTACTTTGCAATGTCACGTTTGCAACTATGAGTCCCAGATTGCTCAGTAGGAGTTTATATCTGGGCATATCAATATCTGTGGGGATGCCTAGGATAATATACTTTGGATCCATTGGAATCTGTGTTTCTAATATGTCATTTAGTTCCTTCACTATTCATGACCAGTATCTATATAGTCGCTGACATTCCCACAAGGTATGTATGAAGGTACCTCGGTCTGTTTTGTAGCGTTAACAGTTGGGCGTTTCTGCCTTGCCCATCATATGGAGTCGCGCCCTATCGTAGTAGACCCTGTGTAGGACTTTGAACTGTATTAACCGTAAACAGAGCTTAATCGCCACCTCCCTTGGATGCATCAGTGCTGCATCCCAGTCAATATCTTCTAACGAGCACGTGGTTTCCCCCCCCATCTACTCCTAAGGGCTAGCAATCTATCCGGAATGTTATTTATTAAGGTTTTAGATGTCCAGGAGACTGCCTTTGATGGTATCTCCTCCTGTAACAGTCGTCCTGCTAGTGGAGCATATTCGGGGATATCTGGAATGTCAGGTTTTTGTGTCCTCCAAGCGTGTTGTAATTGTAGATATTTGTATTGTTGCTTATTTGACAGGTGGTATTCAGCTTGGAGGTCCGCAAAGGTAATTAAGTCCCCCCTTCTTATGTCACCTAGTGTCGTGATCCCGACTGTGTCCCAGCCCCTGAAGCCCGCAGTTTCGCCAGCTCTGGCAACCGCCCACCCTCCTACAGCGGTGTAGCTTTGGTCAGTTTCTTACCCCAGTTCATCTGTCGTTCCGCTCCCTTCCAACCTTCAATCGTCCTCTGTGTTGCGGGTAGTAAGCCTCGTACCCCAGAGCCCCCATATAAATAGTGAATGTAGGAGTGTTTCCGAAATTGGAGCCTCTCCAGGGCAAATGTGGAATGGTCTCCTGGAGCATGAAACCATTCATTAATTGCTAATAAATGTGCCGCCCGGTAATAAGCTTGAATATCCGGGAAGGCGATTCCCCCATTATATTGGCTGCAGGGCCTGCAATGCCACTCTGGGGTGGCCCCTGTCCCACAGAAATGTGCGCAGTTCCTCGTTATTTGTCTTAAAGACTGTTTCCGGGATTTTATTGTATGTGTTTTGGAGTATATACAATAGTTTGAGGAGCGTAATCATTTTGTACATGGCCGCTCTCCCTAGCAACGTCAGGGGGAAGACGTCACCATCTAGCAACATCTTCTCAGAATTCAGCGAGGACTCGCTTAATGTTGTGAGTGAGGCAGGCAGCCTCGTTTCTGGATATGTACAGTCCCAGATATTTGAAACCCTCTTTGGTAATGTGCAGATGTTCTGGTAGTGAGTGTGTGTCTATGGAGCCTCCTATGGGATAGAGACTCTACTTCCCCCAGTTGATATATCCTGCATGTTTGCCATATTCTTTGACTAGGTGTAGTATCAAAGGGAGTGTCATATCTGGGTTAGTGATGTAAAGCAGGATGTCATCCGCATACAGAGAGATCCGTTCATCTACAAGCTGGCCTCCGATGTCCTGAAAACCCCTTAATTCTGGGTGAGTCCAAACTCGGCACGCCAGCGGCTCCAAGACCAATGCAAAGAGCAGGGACGACAAGGGGCAGCCCTGTCGGGTTCCCCTTTGGATAATGGGAAGTCAGCTGATTTTACCCCATTGACCCCGACCCTTGCCCTGGGGTTGGTATACAATAGTTCCACCCATGAGATGAATCCTCAACCAAATCCAAGCTTTACTAGGACTTGTCTCATGAACGGCCAGTGAACAGTGTCAAAGGCCTTCTCCGCGTCTAAGAAAAGAAGCATCTGCGGGGTAGGTCTGTCTTTCACTGTGTCTAGCCAGTTGGCGAGTCGGCAGAGATTGAGGTGCGTGGCAAGTGCGGGCACAAAGCCCGATTGGTCACGGTGGACTAATGATGTGATACAGGTTAAGAGTTGTCTCGCTAAGATAGATGCCAAAATCTTGGTTTCTGTATTTAATAGCGATATTGGGCGGTAAGATCCGCAGCTTTCTGGGGGTTTACCTGGATTTGGTATAACCACCACTGTGGCTTGACGGAGATCCAATGGCAACGCCCCCTCTTCTCGTGCCGCCCGGAACATATTGAGTAGGTGAGCAGCTACCAGGCTAGCATTTTGCTTAGAAAATTCCGCAGGCAACATATTTGGCCCAGGAGTTTTCCCAGCTTTTTGTTTATTGATGGCGTCTTGCACTTCGGTTATGGTAATGTCTGTCTATAGGGCTTCCCTATCTTCCTGCTGCAGGGTAGGCATGTCTATACTACTAAGATATTCTATTTGTATGTCATCTGCTAGTGGCCTAGCCTCATAACTCCATGTAGAAGCGAGCGAAGGCTCCCGCTATGGTGTGTGCAGTTGTGTGTCGTTCTTCCAGCTCTTGTATCTGGGTCACCCAACTCGCCTCTCTTTCCCGTGTGCACAACCAAGTCAGGAGTTTCCCTGCTCCATCTCCTGTCTCGTAAAGTCTATGTTGTGTGGTTTGAATTTGGGTCTGCACCTCTCGTTCAGTTAGGGCACGGAGTTCCCCGCGTGTGACTGCTAGCTGTCTTAATAGGGTGGCTTAGGTATACGGGGTAATGTTTCTCTCTATTTCCAAGAGTTTATCTTCTAGGGTTTCTATTTGGTGACTTTCTACCCTGCGCTTACGCGCTAAGGCGTCCTGCACTCTGCCCCGAAGCACCATCTTCTAAGCCTCCCAGAGGGTAACATGTGAAGCCACCGAGCCCTCATTCTCTCGGAAGAATAGCTCAGTTTCTGTTCTTATTACTCCCACTACTGTTTTGTCATGAAGCTCCCAGGCATTCAGTCTCCAGTCTGATCGCTGCCTGCTCCCTCTATCCTCCACCGTCAACAACAGTGAGTGGTCAGAGATGCCACTTGCTAGGTATTCCACCTTGCCTACCGTTCGTATTTCGCCTGCCGGTGCGAAGAAGTAGTCGAGTCTAGAAAAGACACTGTGCGCTCTGGAAAAATAGGAATAAGTGTGGTCGAACAGATGTTGTTGCCACCAGAGGTCAGTCAGTCCCAACAACCTTACGAAGGCCGCCGGTGGGGACAAGAGTTCCTGCGGCAATATGTGTGCGGTTAAGGCTAGGGTCAATTACATCGTTGAAGTCTCCTCCAATGATGCGAGTGGATGGGCCTGATTCTAGTAATATTTTAGCAATTGCATCTAGGGTTTGGGATTGCAGTTGTGGCGGGGCGTAAACACTGATTAGTGTGAGCTCACGTCGTCCCAAGGTTCCCTGGACAGCGACAAAGGTCCCATTGGGGTCTGTCCAGATTTTAGTTGTGTGAAAGGGGGGGATTTCCTAATTAGTATGGTGACACCTCACGCCCCCAGGGGAAATCCCGAGTGGGCCAGGGTTGTATAAGTACCCCTTCCAATGAAGGAGCAATGTGTACCCCGCAGGTGGGTTTCCTGTAAAAAGACGATGTCAGGTTTAAGTCTCTTAATATATCTAGTAACTAACTCCCTCTTGATCTTGCTACCTAGTCCATTGACATTCCATATCAATGCTGAGTATGTGTTGTCACTCATTGTGTATGTACCGCATGATTACCAATGGATGCATGGGTGGGTCTGTCTGATGTCCTCTTTCCCTCTGTTCCTGCCTGTCGACCTTAAATCTCCTGCCTCTGGCTATATTAGAAACGTATTGAGTAATTAAACTATAAAGCTTTTGATCCCTTGCCCTAACCCCTCCACCTCACTCTCTCCCACTTCCTACACCTATTCCCTGAACTGTCAACATGACAACTTGGTGTAAGTTCAGTTTGAGAGGTCTGTAGTCCCGCCCCTTCCCCCTAACCCGCTAAATTCTAACCAAAACAAAAAAGGATATAGGCTTCAAAAGAGATTTTCCGCTCAGAAAGCACTGAGCACAATAGTGTCGGGGTGGGTGGGGGGGAGAATTCTGTAGCAGTTCTGCAGTTCGTCTGCCATTGGCATGCCCATATTTCAGCCTTCCTCGCCACACTTATCCTGCTGCTGGAGCGTGTTCTCCGAGTTTTGTGTCTCAGCGCCTTGATCTTCCATACAGGTGATATTTTCAAGGCGTGGATGGTCTCTGTCCGTGTCCGCCAGAGATTCCTTATCCGATTGTTCTGTGTGGGTGCTTTCCTCCTGATTGAAGTGTTTTTCCCTAGCTTGGACTTGGGTCGAGTCTCCATTAGAGAGCCACGCGCGCTCGCGTCCCCGGCCTGTATGGGGTTCCCTTCAGTGGGGTCACCAACTGCGTCTTGTGTCCTCGCTTGAGCAGACGCCTCCCTTTTATTCTCTGTGGTCTGGGTTCCCATTGTGGTGTTGCGTCTTTGAATTGCGACTCGCTGGTTCTCGTTTCCCGTCGTAGCATGGGGCGCTGCTCTATCCAGGCCCATGCTTCCTCTGGGGTTTTAAAGAACTGTGAGGTGCCTTGGAAGATAACTGAGCTTAGCAGGGAAAAGGAGCATGTATTGGATCTGCATGGCTCTCAGTTTAACTTTCACTGAATCAAATGTTCGCCTCATCTTCTGTACTTCTCTAGAGTAGTCGGGAAAGATCATTATCTTTGCACTGGCAAGTTTGAGTTCCCCTATTCGCCGTGACACTAAGTATTGTGTCTTGATCTTGGTAATTTAAGAACTTTGCAATTAATGGTCTCAGAGGGGCACCAGGCGGCGGTCTTTCATTGGACATTCTATGTGCCCGTTCGATGACAAAACAGGATGAGAACTTCGCCGCCGGGTTGGGAGTCGCGCAACCATGACATCAAAAATATCCCTGGGTCTGAACCCTCCTGTTCCTCTGGGAACCCGATCGGAGGTTGTTTCTGCGGGCTCGGTTTTCCGCATCATCCACTTTCCATGCAACATCCATCACGATTGCCTTCAGGTCTTTGACATCGGAATTCAGCTTGTGTCAAGTCTTCTATTTCTGAGAAGTGAGTTTCCGTTTGGGTCACTCTTTCTGCTATATTGCGCATATTTTGACGCAGAAGGGAGACCTACGAACTTATTTCTGCCATTTTGCCCTCTATGGCGTCTCTGGAGGCGTAGATTGCTTGAAGGATGGCTGTGTTATCTGGTGGTCCCGAGGACTCTCCCTCAGTTTCAGCTGGTGGTGGGAGCACTTTCGTATACTTGTCCATTTTGCCTTGCTTTTGGGCTTTATGTTCTTTGTCTTTTGCCACTGTTTTAATTGAAAGGAGTCAGTCTTCTAGTAGGCTTCCAGTTAGTACTGTACTCTTTGCGGGGGGGGACTCCAAGTGGCAAATGTGGTATATTCGATAATCAACGGTGTTGGAGCTCACTGTGTTACTTAGGTTACAGGGACCCGTCCTCCATTTTCCTTCGGCCTGTTGTGTGGACCGGCGTCTAGATCTATTCGCGGCCGCTCTTCGGGGCTGCACTTACTGTGTCTCTTCGCTCGTGGAACTTTTAGGGGCGCGGGCCTCCCCGAGCCTTCCCACCGTCACTAGAGGCTCTGGAAGGACTCCTGAGTCGTCTCTCGAACTCTTAGTGCAAAGAGGGATGTGATCTGACTTGGTCTGAGCAGTCTGTGTGTAGGTTTCACCGCCAACCCATGAGTCAGGGATCAGCAATGTTTGCGGGTTGAAAGATGGTCCGACTTCTCCTACCGCTCTGATCTAGCAGGTGGAAGGTCGACTCCCTATTTCAGCCAAAAATGTGGTATAGTCCTGGTTGCCCCCTGAAGATTAGCGTTCCATTCTAGTGTGTCGCCTTGATAATCTTGCTATTGGGGTCTCTGTTCACTTGTCTCCCTCAGTGCCGAGCTTGTGGCACAGGCGAGTGTTTCGACTTGGCGTTCACGCCCTATATCGGGTCGACGGTGCTGTCCCTTTAGTTATAGGGTTGGCTCCTGGGGGTATGGGTTGGTGCCTGAAGTTGTCTTTACCCCCGGCCCTCAGTGTTGATGTGTCTGCCTCAACCGGGCTACAGGGTTGTGCCTCTCAACCGCAGACCCGGCGCCGTTTTAATAAAGTATCTACTGGAGGCCTCTTCTCTCCGGCCGGCACGGAGGCACTGCCCGGCCCGCAATATAATACCTGCGTTTTTCTCACCCGGGTCTCAGGCACTGCGGGGCGCCGGGGACAACGAAGCACTCCATCGCACCTGCCTGGCCCCCGATGGGGCCTCTCCGTGCCTCCTGGTAGGTGTAGTTTTCCTCTTGAGGGGGTCTCCGGGGCCCCATCTGCAGCCCAGTGAGAATGCATGACCCAGCCCGCCTCCCCTCGTCCACGCGTGGTCTCTCCTCACCTGGGTGCAGACCCGGCCCGGATTTTCGTGGTTCTCCACCCACACAGTGCCTCCATCTGTCTCCAGGCAGCGCCACTCACAACTACCCTCTACTTCTGCCTCCTCGAAAGGACTAGAGGCGTCGCCGCTGCAAAGTGCCCAGAGATCGTGCAGGCTCTGTGTCTGATTTTGTAGACTGCAAGACATCATCCACATGTTTCCAGAAAAGATTTTCACCATCAAATGAAGTTTCAAGAATTTTTGCTTGAACTTCTGGGCAGAACGAAGTGGCATTTAGCCAACCTTGGCGTTTCAGGACAGCAGCCCCTGACATCTGATTGAAAGCAGTTGAGGAGATATCCATGGCCGTATCAATTTCCAAGAAGGCCTTCTCACCCTCCAGAAGAATCTCCTTTGCTTCTTTCTTTTCATCCTCTGGGAGGCATTTCAGAAATGCTGACATATCCGACCACATCTGACAGTCATATCTCCCCAATATGGACAGTGCATTGGACGCTTATAGATGCTGCAGTCATAGCAGAGAAGCGTTTACCAATATTGTCCAATCTTAGTCCCTCCTTATCCAGAGCAGAAGAGCAAGGCGTAGAAGGATTTTTAGATCATGCAGGCATACCGCAGGCGAAGACAGAGTCAGGGCGAGGCTGACCGATAAGACATGTCAGTGAATTGTCTGGTGCCTTTTATTTCTTGCCCAGCTTAAGGACAACAGCTGCTACTGAAGCCGGGGTCTTCATGAGCTTCAGTCCTCTTGGCATATATACTCCACCATGGGAATGGAGCGCACAGAACGTTGAGCAGAGTCCTTAAGTCGTAAAGGAAGCACTTGGTTTGTTTGACTGGGAGAGGTAAGTCAAAGCGCTTA
The DNA here is from genome assembly GCA_963921515.1 of Calotriton arnoldi. NCBI lineage: Eukaryota > Metazoa > Chordata > Amphibia > Caudata > Salamandridae > Calotriton > Calotriton arnoldi. The sequence goes on from CAWUFW010002978.1 coordinate 1,731,009, forward strand.
GATGCTCTGCAACTCCAGAGTCAGATTGAGCCTTCTTGAGCCTTCTTTTGTAGCCAGAGAAGCAGCCTGGCCTCATGGTGTTTAAGAGTTTTGGCCGAGAAAGTGCGACAATGCTTGAAGTCCTTAGGTTTGTGGTGAAGGTAAAGGCAATACAGACATTCCTTGTGTGGATCCTAAGAAAGAGTCTTGCGTTCCCTCAAGATTTACAAGGCTTGAACAGCCTTCTTTTTAGATCCCTTTGACATGGTGAAAAAACAGGAAAATAATCCCCAAGACTGTACTTCAGATGTTGCTTGGAGGTCAAGGAATAACTTGAAGAGGTCAAAAATTGAAAAGAACACCACTGTAACTGAGCAGAGCTAAGGGAAACTCCCTAATACACAAAATGCGGTAAGAAATCTGAGGGATGATGGCTCTGCAGGGGAAGACTGCCTCAGTCTCTACTTGGTTTGAAGTTTGAATGGATTAAAAAAATGTGAATTAACTAGCAATATCTGTTGTTCTCAAAGTGATTCCTAATGTCTTGGCTTTTTCCTCGCAAAAAGGGTGTCCGTGTCCTAGTTTAGTAAAAAAAAAATGATAAGTATAACTGCATTCTGTCTCAAGGATATAACACTGCAGTATGACCGTGAGGCGTCGTGATAGCAAAAGTATGATACTTCGCATCTACATCACAAGAGGAGCCTGTGCCTTATCAACTCAATGACAGGCATGCTTTGGAGCTACATAACCTAGCTTTTTGTACTCAGAAAATGTTAATTTAACTATGCAAGCTCAGGACAAGCCCACATTGTTTCACAAACAAAGGGGAAGGTGTCCGAGGGCACTTTTTAAATCATTCTACCTCCTCTCTCCAGAATTTACCTCGGACGCATCCAGTGCTCTTCTATATACCTCCATGATCTCACCACAATGCCAGATGATAGACAACTATACGTAAAGGTCTCCTCTCCAGATGGTTTCACACCTAGCAACAAGTCTTGAAAACATTCAGGTTTGAATGACCCTTAAAATGAACCCCTTCAATGGCTACCTACTGAAGCAAGAGAGCTTAACAATAGTTTGCCTTATGCACAAATGTGTAAACGCAGTCTTGCTCACCATTTTCCACAGAAATTAATACAATCAGACAACCTCCACTCTCAGAAAAGCAGAGTCTTCAGTACTGAAGCCCTGTGCATTAAACATATTGCACTATGCATCAGGCCTTTCATTGCTGTGTTGCCCAAAAATGCTACTCCATCCTATCATCTATCCAAAAGACTCCACTCTCCCTCAGTCTTCCAAAGATACCTTCTATTCAACTAGCATTTCAAAAATCCTTTCTCTCCGTGTTTATATAACTGAAAGTATTTTCCTTGAAACAGACACCTATCCCCTCCATTCTCATCTAACCTAAATCCAATACTCCATATATAACCACTTTAAATAATGCAGTATACTCATTTTCTGCTAGCTTTTGCTGTTAAAATTTTGGCTGCATCTTATGTACTATGTTACTTGTTTTATGTACATCACCCTGAACACACATTGGCCTTGAATGCTCCAAGTAAAGCCGCAAACAAGTAAGACAAAACATGTCTGAGAACTGGAGAGGAGGTCAGACAGGCACTATCATTTACTTGCTCTAGATAAATCATGTCCCTCAACCATTATTCACGTCTACTGCAGCAGTTCACAAATGTTACACATCACAAATACCTGCGCTACATTATTGCTTCCTTGGCACCAATCCTATAATTAATGTGCAATGATTTAAATCTTGACGTGCAACCTTACATGTGTACATTTCATAAAGGTCCTTGCGCAGCCTTCACACCAGCAGCACATTACTGATAGCATTGCAAAAACAATGATTCAGCTGCTGCCAACTGAGCAAGTTACTTACCTTTGGTAACACTCTTTTTGGTGGGTACTCTGACCGCAGATGCCTCACCTTTGGAATAGTCCCCCAGACTAGATCCGGAAGGTTGTAATAGCAATGCTCCAGCACGTCGGTAGGTGGCGTCGTACAATTCTGTGTTGACTTTGTTCCACCCCAGAAGTGACAGAGCGGAGCAGATGAACAAGTAACTTACTGTCAGTAATGTCTTATCTGGTAGAGACTATCTAGCCACAGATTCCTTAACTTAGAATAATCCCCAGGCGTCAGACTGGATGTGGAAACTTTTCATGAGCCGTACCCCTGCTCAGAGGTAGGTGGTGTTATTCGGCTCCGTGTATCGTTATCGGCGCTAGAAGTGATGTAGCAGTGCCTATATAGGTGCCACCCCAGCACATTGCCATCAGTTTCTTTTTGGGACTTTCCACAACAGCAGCACAGAGCCACAAAGAACACGGACTACCGGAGCAACAAACTAGAGACTTTGAAAGGGAAGCAACCCTAAAGTCTAAAATCTGCTCACAGAGTAAGGAGGATGGGTGGGTCGGTAAGGAATCTGCGGCTAGAGTCTCTACCAAATAAGGTGTTACAGAAGGTACATAACTTGTTCATCTAATAGACTTCTACCTGCAGATTCTTTACCCAAGAATAGATACCGAAGCAACACAGATTATACTAAAAAGTCCTACAGGACCGAACAGGCAAAATTCCTGTCTTGACGGACCCGACTGTCAAGCCATTAGTGCTTAGTAAACGTGTGCAAGGAAACCCATGCTGCTGCCTCACAGATATCCAGGATGGATAGTCCGAGAGCTAACGCAGTGGTTGCAGCCTTGGCCCTAGTAGAATAAGCTCGCAAATCTTTAGGAGTTTGCTTTTAGGCCAATGGGGCGCAGATTTTGATGCAGAGCACTATCCATCGCGAGATGGCCTGTTTCTGCACTGCATTTCCTTTTTAGGCTCAGACATACCCCACAAAGAGTTGATTGTCCGCCCAGAACTCTTTTCAACGACAATGCTCTTTTTGGGCCCAGGCGATTGAGTCTCTCCTCTTCTTTAGAGGGGTGATTTGGAGAGTAAAGGGAGGGCAGGGTGGTGGACTAGACTACATGAAAAGGAATGACCACCTTCGATATAAAGGATGCTCTAATTTGCTTTTGGCTGACTTCAAAGTGAAAGCGTTTATAGGAAAATGCATCGATGCTTTAGCCATTCGCTTTCATTCACTTCTGGGAACATTTGTTTTGGAGTGCTCACAGACAAACATGACTGCCGTACATAGCAGCAGCATTGGCATTTAGTTATCTGCGCGTTCCTGCTCAGTGCTGTTAATTAGCGTGCCCGGCAGCTCCCCTGGTATTTACTTTGTGTGCTAGTGAAGACTGTGCTTTATTTAATATGTGGCTTAATTTGCCTGTATCCCTTTAAGCCAACATTGTCCCTATTTTTAACATTTGAAATGTCAAAAAGCATGTGTTAAAATTGTTTGAGTAAATATATTCACGGTTACACTGGCGTCTTGCAGGGAAGGTCTGAATTGGAGACAGCAGCATTTCCAGCTCGAGATATGCATCAACGTTTAATTGCTCCACTTACCTGTCAACCTGTACGTCCATCTAAAAATCCATTCACTCACCAACTCTTATTAACATTAACAAATCTGTGGTACACGTTTCATCTACCTCAGAGAGAAGAAAGTTTCACCAGCACTGCTCTTACTTAAAACCAGTGGTATGTCAGGTGCTCAGGGAATTACAGCAACAAACTGTTGACTTCTTTCTTGAGTCATCTTTAGCAGGATATAAATGTATTTGAGCAATGACAAACTATAGTATGCAATGACATACCATACAACATAAGTTTAAAAAAAAAAAAAAAAAAAAAACATTGACAAAGACAATAGATCTCACATAGGCGAGACCTATTGGCTTTGCCAATGTTTGTTATAGTAAGGATCCTGATAGGGCAGATGTGTAATGACTCGAAAGGAGCGCACATCATAAACATTAGGACTAAACTGAGGTCACACTGAGGCATAATGAAGGGTAAACAAGGGAACATGAGTTGGAGACCTTTCAAAAACCTATGTACAATAGGGGACTTGAAAGGGAAAGCTGATCTGGCAACTGCAAAAATGCTGAGATGGCAGAAAGATAGCCTTTTAAGGTGCCCAAAGCAGAGCACTGCTGGGTTAGAGTAATAATAAACAAAAGAACCTGGGAAAGGGGCGCACATAGGAGTCAACTTGTTCATCTGTACACCATGCCACAAATTTGCTCCAATGGCAGGCGGATACTGTCTTGGTAGAGGGACGATTGGCTGTCAAGATAACATTGCAGACTTCGGACAGAAGATCGAAAACTGTCAACTGTCACTGCTCAATCTCCATGCATTAAGGGGAAGCATTGTCAGGTTCCATGCTCAACACCTCGCGATACCAGATTCTTCATGTCCAGCCCAGAGCCACCAGAATTACCTTGCCCCGGTCATTCTGGATCTTCTTGAGAACTCTAAGCAAGAGTGGTATTGACGGAAAGGCGTACAGGAGGCCTGAACTCTAATCAATACGAAAAGCGTCTCCGAGCGACAGCCGCCTTGGAAACTCCAGTGCGCAAAACTGCTGACATTGCGATTTCAATGGAAGTGAACAGATCCAACCAAGGCTCTCCACTCTTGGAAGAGACCTTGCGCCACCTCCGGATGGAGATGCCATTTGTGATCCATTAGGAACTGACAACCGAGTTTGTCTGCCCTGGCATTCAGAGAGCCCGCCAAGTGTAGAACCACCAGGGATATGCCCTGATTAACAGCCATATTCAGAGGTGCAGAGCCTCTTCGGAAAGGGTTCATGACCCTATCCTGCCCAGTTTGTTGCGGTACCGCATGGCAGTGTTGTCCGTGGACACCTGAACCAGCCTCTGGTTCAAGGAAGGAAGGCCTTCATTGGCAGTCAGATCGTTCGGGGCTCCAACAGGTAGATGTGGAGTCTGGCTTCCAGAGACCAGAGTCCTCTGAACTCAACCTCACCCAGATGGCTGCCCCAGCCCAGAAGTGATGCATCTGTTAAAACAGTCAACTCTGGGTTGTGAAGGGAGAGGGGTCTGCCACCAACCCAATCACTGTTTGTTAGCCACCACTGCAGGTCTTTAGCGGTTCTCTCCGAGATCAGGCCCATGACAGATTTCCCGGATACTGTGGCCACTTCAGGTCCCACTGCAGAGCCCTCACATGCCAGCGGGCATGTGTCACAAGAAGAATGCAGGAGGCCAATCTCATCGTATCCAGGATAAAGGCTGAAACAGTGTCATAGCCTGAATATCCTGGACTTTCCACTCGAGAGAATAGCCAGAAACTGCGCTGTATCCAGAACAGCTTTGATGAAAGTGAGTGTCTAAGCGTGAGTCAGGTACGATTAGGCACATTGATAGTGAACCACATCAAGGACAGAAGGCTCACTATAGTCTGGACGTGGGAGACTACTACCTGGGGAGAACCCACCTTCAACACCCAATCGTCAAGGTAGGGAAAGACTAGAATGCCTGACCTCCGCAGATGAGCTGCAACCACCGCCATCACTTTTGTGACCAACCGAGGGGCACTGATAAGGCCAAAGGGTAATACAGCAAACAGAGTGCTCTTGGCCTACTGTGAACTGCAAGTAGCACCTGTGGGCAGGCAGGACGGGGATGGGAAAATATCGTCCTGCAAGTCCATCGATCCCATCCAGTTTCATGGGTCTAGGGCAGACAGGACTTGTGCGAGCAGGAGCGTTTAGAATTTCTGCTTTTTCAGAATGAAATTGAGAAGGTGCAGGTTTAAAATAGGACAAAGTCCTCCGTCCTTCTAGGGCACCAGAAAGTAACAGGAACAGCAACCAAGACCTACTTCTGGTGCCTGTCTAAGCAAGGAGATGTGGTTCTCCGTCAGCTAGTTGTAAGTAGGTGGAGTGGGAGGGGTGGTCACAAAGGGGAGGAAGTAGACCCTTTGGACGAGTTGCAAAACCCAATGGTCCGATTTCATTGACCTCCAGTGGTATAGGTGATGGCGTATCCTGCTCCTCACTGGATGCCCAGGATGGTCAGAGGGCATACTAAAGGGATTTGGAGGCTGTGGCTGCCAGAGTGGGTGGAGGGGGAGAGGATGGGACTGGCTCAACCTCTGGCTGTCGTTCCACGTGGTCTGTGGGAACCGTGCCCTCGTCCACAAAAAGAGTGTGAGGATTGTTGGCCAGGGTGGCTGGGTGTGTAAAGACATGGTTGGAAATCCCTCCCGTAGCCGGGGCGGAAGGCAGACTGGGGTTGGCATGGGGCCCTGGAAAGGGTCAAGGACCTGGCTGTAGGTCTGCGCTTGAGCATTTTAAGGATAGCAGAGTCCGCTTTCTCACCGAACAACCAAGAGCTATCAACCATGAGCTAGGATTGGACCCCCCCCGAAAAGAGAGTGGTTCTCAGGGGCTTCCGAATGTCAGGGACAGACACCCCCAGATATTCATTCTCCATCTTTACTGACTTCATTCTAGCCACACAAGAGGGTAGGAAGAAATTCATGCCTGCCAGAAAGCAGCTGCAGCAGGTGGGCATCCACTACACCATGTTCTAGTGAGCCAGACTTAAGATTTTACACCAAGGCAAGCAACATATCTTCTGGACTACAGAGCTGGCAGCTGAACTTCTGAATAAAGTGACAGGTGCAGGCTCCTGGCACCAAAATCAAGAGGAGGCCCACTCATCTTCACCTAGACTGAGTGACAGAATAATCTGCTCTGGCATATTAGGTGTCTATGGGTTAGCAGAGCATCTCAACAGATGGAGGTACAATCCGCACTGTTCTCAGTCACAGAGTAGTTCACATTCCTCCTACTATATATGCAGGAAGAACTGTTAATAAAAAAAATATGCAAAACATTTCAAGGTTTTTTTTGGTGAGAAATACTCATTTGAATAGCACTCAATCTACAAAAGTAGTCAAGCGGGGTAGGTGCCCAATCCGTTCCCTTCTGGCTCTTTTGAATATATTTGGAGGAAGATGGGGCTGGCTGTTATGGCATTACCCAGTGGTATTACCCACACAGGTGCAGAAACGATTATATACACTATTCAACTGATGGGGATAGGGTGGGTTAAGGTTCGAACTAGGGCAAACTGGTTCATGTCCTGAAAGATAGGACTGCCACAGAGGGAGGGCAAAAGGTAGAAGAAAAAGGGTTGAATTCACCCTTGTTACAGCATTGTTATTGTTGAAGCAGATAAAGGACTTGTGCTCTTGTAACTACCAGACTGCTGTTTCCACATTCCGAATTAAATGTGTCAAATATCTTGCATATCTCTTCTACAAGAGACATCTCACCAAACCAACCGCATGCATAATGTGAACAAGATATAATTATATGTTCAGAGTACTATTACAGACTGTTCTCTATCAACTATAAACTCTTGGCGGCTCAGGAGAGGAGTGGGAAGGGAATGAGTATCTAGACAAAACCACCCTCGCCTGGCTAGGGGAAGCACACCTCCAATACCGCGAACAACCAATCTTGCAGAAGAAATAAAGGGGGTACTTAGCAGCATCCTAACAGATAAGCCTCAAGTATAGATGGGCACCCATCTAAATTCTACAAAGCTTATGCTGAAATGCATGGCTAGCAGGTGCGGAGCTAGTATGAGGAAGTCAGAGACAAGCACACCCCCAAAGCAAGCCATGAGAGAAACATAATTCATTATTAAAACCCAGGAAAACAGCAGACAAAATGTGAGCTGTGCGGACTACTTTGTCATAAATTGTGACACTAAAACTTGTGAAACCCTTTGCAACCACCTGACCTCCCCTTCTTCCTGATGTTTCTCCCTCATCAGGAAGGCTTTATCCCGGGGAGGCAAACTGTGCATGATCTGTGTGCTGCACTGTTCGCCTCCATATCCTGGAGTCACACTTGGACCCAGTTGTGGTAATCCTGGATGCCACTAAGGCATTTCACTTCTTAAAGTGAGAATACTTATTTACTATCCTTAGCTCCTGGGTTTTATAAATTGGATCAGGTTGTTGTATTCTTGCCTGGTAGCCTGCATTAGAATCTAGCATAGTAGCATAATATCCACTCCAATACAGTTTCCCGTAGAACTCAGCAGGGTTGCTCCCAATCCCCTATCTTTTTATCTTGCTTTGCAACAGCTCTAAACTGTTGCTAAACTCAGACAACACTCTTCAGATAATGCCCTCAGGTATACCAACTGTAAATGTCTAATCTCCTTCTATGCTACTATGACCCTTTATGTAAGGGATCCCCAAACAAGCCTTAATCCAATAAGAAGGAAATTCATAAAGTTCAGCATTATTTCAGGGATCAGCTTAAACTAGAAAAAAACCAAATCAGATATTCTCCTTTAGCAATGGCACTAGCAAGCTCGAGCTGGAATATCCCATGAAATGGTGTGAGGGTTGAGTTAAATACCTGGGGATACGGGTCAACTGTGACAGCAACTTAATTATTTAATGAGAACTATGGCTCACCTTTACCAAACTGGAAGACTGGGTTACCCGTTGGTCATCCTATTTGTTATCATTGGTTGGGTGTTCTAAGCTAATGAATTATTATTGTAACTAAACTAAGCAATTACTTCATGAACATCCCACTCTCTATCAACAAGTCTTTTTCCCCCAAACACTTCGATCCTTCAAAAATATATTTTTTTATGGTATTTCATCAAGGTACAGGCACAAATAAATGCCACAACACAATTCAACAACAGTACACACACAAATGCCCTCCACCTGTGTTAAGAATACATTGACATTTGCATTCCAAAAGGTACAGCACGTTTTGTTCTATCACATAGCAGTACACTAAGTAGTAGAGTCGTCTTCAGCTATGGCCCATCAGGGGCTGTAAGGAGGTACATTGTAAAAGGACTCCAAATGCTTTAGGCCGTGAGGCCCTTGATAGCTCTTCAGCAAAGAGTTGCAAAAGAGATCTACACTGTGTCAGATCCACCAGCCAGTCCTTTTTGGTTGGATGTACAGAAGGCCCCCCCAATGTAGTGCTATTCTTTTTGCCAGCAACAGAGCCACTGCTACAAATTTATGATTTACAGGTTGTAGAACCTTTACCCATCCCAAAAGGAACATCTCTGTATCACAAGCTACCCGTTCTAACACCATTTCCGTCAGTGTGTCGGTGATTTGGACCCAATAACTTCTACCGGTGGCACACTGCCAGGCCAAGTAGAGAAAGGCCACCTCTGGCGTCCCACATCTTACACACCGTGCATTTGCCCTCAGCCCAAATTTATATAATTTAGCAAGCGTATAATATATTTGGTGTAAATATTTAAAGCGTATAATGCGCGGACAACAGTTGGATGCAAGGAAACAGTTGCGTGCAGCAATACTGCCACTCTGCCGCCTCTATAGTTTCTCCAGTACGACATTCCAGCGATCTAGCGCCTTATTCTGGGTCTGCGGTCTGCATTGTACAGTTTAGTAATCAAGTGTCTACACATGTCAGCGGAAAGTAGGAACTGTAGGGCCTTTAATGCTGGCGGTTCCCTAGGAAATTGTGGGCAGAAGTCACGTAGGGCAGCCCGGAACCAGTAATATGTAACTGTCAATAATGGGGTGTGTCTGAGTTTGTGTAGTGTCCTCTAATGCCACAAAGGTGCAATTGCTAAATAGTTCCCCCAGAGTTGTGATGCCCGAGCGTGTGAGAAGACGCATCACCATATCTTCCTGGGAAACCGATGTTGTCGGGTGGTGGCGTAAGGGGAGTGGCAGTGCATATAGGGAGATCTTTCCAGCCCGGTCTCCCAGAGCGCGCGAGGCTGTTGTCGTGGAATGTACTGTATTGATTTCCAAGCACGCTAAGACTTCTCTCTTGTATGGCAGGAGGGCCCTAAGTGGGGTGGGATATGCGTCATGATCCACTGCGACATGTGAACACTTAGATTGTTGATGATTACATTGGCATGGGCAGGCAAACAGTCTAGGGGCAGGTGAGATACTGACTTTACCATTTCAGTAGGCTTGATTTGAAGAGCTGTACTACTAAAGTGCACAGACGCATTTTGTGCACTACTTACTCCACCCTTCACTCTAAATGCTGCACATTGTAATATAGTTGGACAAAGCAACCGTGAGCCTCTCCGATCTCAGGTAGGCTTATGGTCTTCTCCATTCTCTGCAACTACTGATACCATCGTCTGCACTGCCCGACACAAGATTAGTGCTGCACTTCATCTACTCTCCCTCCCTCCCAATGTCCGATTATGAGATAAACAGAAACCTCAATCGGGGAATCCGGGCACCTCACGAGTGAAATCGGACACAGAAATACACTGCACTACCTCATCTTGCATATCTGGACCATTCGAACATTTAGGTTAGATGGACAACAAAGAGGTCGGCTCACCCTAGAGTCAAAAAGAACTAATGTGCTAGTTTAAGGGTGGGTGTTTATGAAGCTGGTGAATTTATCCATGACAGGACTGATTTTAAATTTAACATTTCGTTTCCATCCACTTTTTTTTTTTTTACATTTAAATAGCAGAACAAATTAGCAAAATCTCACTGAACTTCAAAAAAGGTAGGCAATCCAAGGGCCTAGTTACAGCCAGAAAATCTAACCAGTATAATTAGACAAGGAAACATGGTGTAGTGTCCGTTGTAAATTCAGTTTAAGGTAATGTGTGGCAAATATGAACCAATCTTCAGGTAGCTGCACTGCGGTTCTCAGGAATGAGGACATTTCTCAGAACGTGCAAAATTGCTTTGGCCCTGGCAGAACAGGCTTTGAGTTGCCCAGGAGAGACCTGGTGGCTTTCTTATAACGATTCAAACTAACTAAGGACTTTTTTGTTAAAGTCATATGCCTGTATTCAGACCCTTGGAGAATTCTACAACTATTTCGTAATTTGTAAAAAGGTATCTCAGGACCACCTCCCTTTAAGAGTGTGTCAAGACTTCACCCTGGAGGTCAGATTTTGGGACAGAATTTGTATAAGAAAAATTACTTGATAGTGAAATTCGGAAAGGATGACTACTCAAAAAGACATGGTTCCGATGACACAATGTACAGTTCATAGGTTAGAGATCCTGCAATTCACTCAACATCTTTGCTGAAGTAAAAACTCTAGTAAGAAATCTTCAAGATTAAATGTTGATGTTCTGCTTGATATATGTGTTCACAAGAGGAGTCAGGTTAATTAGGATAATACTGTATCAGTTCCCTAAGAGGCAATGGTCGTCTAGTTGGAAGAAAGACCAAGGCCTTCAAGAAAATCTTTACTCAGGAGGCAAATGAAAATAGCTGTCAAGGTCACTTGGCCAACCTGCTTCTCAAAAAACCTCAGGAATCTCCCCATGGGAGAGCACAAACTGACCTCATAGGCATGTGCTTAACATATTTTACTATGCTAATGCAATCCATATTGCAAGGACGTGTTGATGAACCAAGTTAGCCAAGCTCGGCAATGTAAGCTGGGGTGTGTGATCCTGCCTGATAGCTTGGAGAAGGGTTCAGTAGACATAAAAGCCTTCTGCATGGTTTCTGAACTAAGTAGCACCAATGGTGCAGACTGATGAGGGTAAGTGAATTAATGTTGCTTAGCACTGATACAGCTTTATGTTCACCTTGGGCAAGAAGCATAGCAGAAAGAAAGGTATTCTCCTGGGAGATGCATATGTGTGATATGGGGACGCAATATTAGATACATTTTGTGGCAGATACAATGATTCCTACTGATTAGGTTTTCAATTAAAACAAAATTTAAAAAAGAAATCTATAAATAGGCTCTACAGGAATCCTGGTTCATGTAAAGGAAAAAAACATACACATGAACAGAGCTTCCCTCCTTTATTTTTCTTCATAAAGGAGGTTTCAACCAAAGACACTTCAACAATGACAAAGGATTTAAAATGGATGCCTAAAATACAATGTTCCTCTGTACTGGCATTGTTTTGTCAAATTACTCCTAAAAATGTGTAAGAATGTGTTCTGGGATCCTGTGTATGCACCATACATATATGAATGTATACTGTAGCCTATTTGGAAAGGCCACTTAGTCATTTTACATTTACACAACTCCTAGGTCTTGTGTTGTAGCCTCCTATTGTAACTGCAACAATTACATTTTTGCCAGTGTCCAAAACAGAAAACATACTGGAGACATCCCTGCCAAGTATCAGTTAAAAGCCTGATGGGGCTCCTTTGAAAGGCTTCTGAAAACCACTATTATAGGACTTTTAAACTTGGGCGAAAGAGAAAAACATTGAACTTGCCTCCCAGAACAGGCTTTCTTAAGTTGAGTTAAAGCACATTTATTTGATGCCCGAGGCTCTATTATACATAGTGCCCAGAGGGCGCAACAGGTGTGTGCGCCAGCTTTGTGCACACTTGGGGCACTCTGGCATTACAGAAAGGACACAGACACTTGTGTGGCTTCTTTCCATAGGGTCCCTTTTCCAACTGTCTACTGAGGTCAACAAACGAGGGAGATGCACTATATTAAGAGGACTATTAGATGGAACAGATGTTGCTGTGGTCAACATCTATGCACCAAATATAGATCCAGCAGGTTTTCTGTATGCACTTTCAGGGCAATTAGCTCAAGGTATTGATTTTCCCTTGATTATTGCAGGCGATTTAAATTGTAATGCAGACATAGCATTGGACAAATTATGGCCTCCTCTATTAGACTCCCCTATAACAAACAGAAAAAGCATTTATAGGATTATAAATTGGGGTCTTGGGAACACATGGAGAGAGGGTCATTCTCGAACTAAGGACTACTTGTTCTACTATGGGGAAAATGACATTCATGACAGGTTGGACAGGTTCTTATGCTCACCTTAGGTTCATGGCAATGTTGAACATGTTTAAAATGTTACTAGATCACTGTCAGATCACAACCCATTAATTATACATCTGCAATAGCAGAGGGCAAGAATGGCTATCCCTAGCTGGAGACTCAAATTGGAATCGCTTCGGTTAAAAAGGAAGAAATTCGGGACGCAATATTCAAATCAAATGGCACTTATGAAGCGCACAGCTACTACGAGAGTGTCCCGGTGCTATAGGTACTGTGACCACTGAACACTACATGATAAAGTTAGAAGGCACCATTAAATATCCAGGTTTTTAAGCTGTGCTTAAAAGCACCCGCATCCTTGGAAGCGCGAAAGTGCAAAGGAAGGGAGTTCCAACCAGTAGCAGCCAGAGCGAATAATGAGGAGCCTCCCCATCTCTTCCGTATTGTTTTGGGCCCAGCCGCAAGCAGCGCATCAGCAGAGCGCAACAGACGGGCAGGAAGATAATGAGTGAGACGCTTGGTGAGGTAGCTGGGCCCTAGGCCGTAGTAAGCTCTGTGGGCTAGGACTTCACTCTCTCCCGAACAGGTAACCAGTGCAGATCCTTCAAGGGGGCCTGTATAGAGGTGTGTCGAAGGATTCTGGACAAGAGCCGGGCAGCAGCGTTCTGTACCAACTGGAGCCTCTTAAGTTGGTACAAAGGGAGACCTCCAGTATAGTGCATTAGTGTAGCCCAGCCGAGATGTTATAAGGGCATGGCCAACCATCCTCTGGAAAGAGGCAGGGAGCAGGAACAAGAATTTCCTCAAGAAAAGGAGAGCAAAACAAGTCCTGACAACACTATCTGTGGTTTGAAAGACATGTTATCAAACTTCACATCCAGGTTCCGCACCATAGTGGTCGGAGGCGAGGGGGCAGAGCTAGGCCAAACCCTACCATCCCAAAGTGGGTTAGGGGAACCAAAGACCAGCACTTCCGTTTTACTTGTGTTACACTTGAAGTTACTCTGGGTCATCCAATGGAATACTGCTGACAAACATGCAGCAAATCTATCAGAGGGCTACATCGTCGCCCAGTTGCAGGACAGTGGGCAGAAATACTTTGGGCGTGGGACAACAAACAGGGAGGGGCCACAGAGCAGGACGGTCCGGAATCCAAAAATGGGGAGCTACACAAGCGGACTCCTTGAGGTTTACCCCTAGAAATACAAGACATGAAATGTGGATGGTACCGATTAGTGGAGGAAACATACTACTCTCCCCCTCCCAAGTTCATAATATTATCCAAGTCCCTACGTAACACACCTCCCTCTCCAGGATAGTCCGGAGCCTGAAGATGTGCCTTCCATATAAAACTTAGCTAGGTGCCATAATTGTTTGCATGTTTATGACTGTGCTTGTTGCATGTTTTTTGTTTTATTCAAGTCATTACAACCATGTCTGTAACCTGGCAACTTACAGTAACTCTCTGTGACCCTTAATCTGGGTAGAGCTCTGGGTTATGTTACTCTAGAATTATGCCGAGACCTGATGAGCAGCTATTCAGAACGGCTATGCTAAATATGATAGGTAATTCTGTTTGCAGGTGGCATGCGATTTGTCTATTAAAACCCATGGGCTCTTGCATATATGTACATGTAAGTATGGTAAAATGCCAATAAAGATATATATATATTTTTTAAATGAAGCAAACCTATCCTGAGCGACAGATGTTCCCGTCCCAAGTCAGAAGAATCTGCGTGTCGTCAGCATAAAAGATGACCTGCACTTCAAAGTATTCCACCAGGATAGCCAAGAGAGACATATATACATTAAACAGTGTTGGACTTAATGCAGAGCCCTGGAGAACACCAAATTTGAGGGGTTTGGAGTCCGATGCAAAAGGCGGCATCCATACAGACTGGCATCTGCTGGAAAGTAAAGAACCTAGCCATGCCAACACGGTCCCACCCATCCCTATGTCGCCTAAACTATGCATCAGAATAGGATGGGATACCAGGTTAATTGCCGCCGAAAGATCCAATAACAGCAAGGCAGCATTCTTGAATTTGTCTACAGCCTGTCTAATGGCAGAGGCTTCAACCAGTGTAGATTCAGTGCTGTATCCTGGGCGAAAACCCGAATGTGCCGGATGCAGCAAATGATTGGTGTCAAGGTATCTGGATAGTTGGATGCTAACCAGTTTCTCTAGGATCTTTGAGAATGCTGGCAACAAAGCGGTCGGCCTATAATTAGCCAGGACTGCCTTATCAGCCGTGGGCTTTTTTAGCAGTGGAATCAGCCTGGCCTTTTTCCAGCAACTAGGGACATTGGCCTGGAGCAGCAAGTCATTTAGAAAGAGGTTAAAGGTAGGATTTATGGCTGCCGCGTTGGCAGCAAGAATCTGAGGGGGGGGGGGGGGGCAAGGGTCATCCGGGGAGCCAGACTTGCCAGGTTTAAGAGCGTTCTCAGAGTCCTCCAGAATGGGAGTAAATTCTGTGTAAGAGGAGGGGTGATGGAAGATGTCAGTGAAGGCGCAACCCCCAATAGGATGGACTCACTATTGTTGCTAGCTGAAGGTAAAGTCTGGCCCTCAAACCCATTAGAGTCAATATAGTTACAAGTACCAGCTACCTTTAGGTGCTCTACAATGCCTGAGATCTTATCCTCAAAAAATTCAGAGAGTTGCAAGCAAATTTTTAGCGAGGCTTCAAAGAGATGAGCTAGAGAAGAGGGATTAACAAACTTCTTAGTTATTTTGAACACTTCTCTAGATTTATTAAATGAGAATTTCATAAGCAAAATACTTCGCTTGAACCTTTTTTTATTTCCCTGTGGTAGAACCGTAGTTCTTTTTTGTAACACTTTTTATTGTTGAGTAGATAAAGCTTACGCCAGGCTCTTTCCAGTCTTTTACAGTTCTGACGCATGGATCTAAGCTCCTCGTCAAACCAAGGGGCCAAGGCTCATCGCAAACTACCAGAGTCTGACTTGATAGGTGCAACTTGGTCCGCCATATTACTCAGCCAAGTATTAACTGGCAGTGCATCATCATCAATCCTACCCGATCGAACCGGGACACTGTTATTGAGGATAGATGATATTTCCTCTAATTTGACCTTGGCCCATGAGTGATGCGGTAGTGATAGCCTAAACCCTCTACATCTTGGGCATTGCTCCAGGACCCAGCAGAAATGGATTATAGAATGATCCGACCAGATGCTACTCAGAACATCTACTCAGAACAGAGAAGTTGGAATATTTTAGTAGAAGACTAGAAAGACCATCATCTAATGAGGACAAGATGTCAGTGGCATAACCAGGGGGACGAAAGATTAAAATTCCAGCCAAGGACCTATTTGCTAAAGGAGAGATGCAAAAGCCCAAAGATTCAGCCCCCTGGAGCTCCGGGAGCTCAAAAGAGGTTAAGCTTTAAGGAACGTTTAGTGTCTGTAGCCACTCCCCCACCCCTTTTGCCCACTCTGTCGAGTGCACAATAGAGTAACTAGCGGGGATAGCTAATGCAATGTCTGGTACTAAGCTATCGCTCATCCAGGTCTCTGTAAGAAAGAGAATGTCCAAGTGTTCCTACTTGAGGAGTTCAAAAATGTGCAGAGCATTTTTATGGAGGGACCGTACATTTATTAGTGCAGCGTGTATCCTAAACAATTTGGCATCATGTCTAGCACCGTGCACCGAAGCCTGTGGGCCGCTAACAGATGGTAAACCAACTGGCTTAAGAGAGCAAATAGGACATAGAGGTAAAGAAGAAGTGGACAAGTCACACTGACCAGAGCACAGAGGCCAATGATTTAACGCATGAATCTACCCAGGCATGTAGCTTTTGTGTGGGCTATGCTGAGAAGGAATCTAGACAGCGTAGCTGGTGCGGACCGGGGGTGCGGACGGGCTTTCCTTCAGCGCGCCCGCTGCACGCGTGCACACCCCTGCCCTACTTATGTCTTTGAAGGACATACCCCCGTGGCACACTAGAACGCAAACTTTGGAACATGGCTACAAATCGAAGTGAGGATCGGCACAAACACTCTGAACACAGCATTTTTTGGAGTGCCAGCAAGCCAGTAAGAAGCGCGGCAAAACAAAGCATAAAAAACAAAAAACCAGCACACTCTAATAATAAAATACAGCACACTAAAGATGAAAGGCCCCTCAACAGGTAGAGACAGGGTCAACTGACCTAATGACATACCTACCTAATGACATACATCCTAGAGAATAAGGGGACTGGATCCTACAGTCTTGTGGAATGGGATGCCCTTAAGTAAACTGGGGGCATGGCATAAAGACCACCTGAGGTATCAGGCCAAGGCTACTGAGAGACGTAGATGAAGTAGAACTACTCAGGACTACGGAAAGGGGGCGACCTGAACCTCTCAAACAAGCAACCACTGATAAAAGAGAGAAGCTTGCAGGACCGCTTGAGAGACAGGTGCTTTGACTACATTTAAAGCCTACATGACCAAGGCAAATCGTGTGAGATAAGGCCCGAAGTTTAATGGCCTAGCTGGTTAAATCAGACACGAGAGGTGCTGGTCTTAGGACTTTGCACAAATCTGGCAAACTGGTGCACTCACAATAAGGCAATGACGTCTTTGTGGAATATTATAGATGTCTGTGCATGGAAATGTCCCCCCTTGCAGCATGAGTAGACACTGCCCTATACTTACAGGAAACAACTCTCACTACAATACTCTCTGAAGAGGCGTATACTCTTGCCAGTGAAATAACTGAAGCTGAGATCAGAGAAGCTGTGTAAGAGATGGCACAGAGGAAGGTATCATATGGTTTGCCTATAGAATTCTATGCAGCCCACTAGACAACTGTCCCGGATTCTTGCTGAACTATTTAAATGTGAATAGGGGGCTGGGTTCAGCCACCCTCTACAAAGAAGGACCTCACAGTATTGCTTTATAAACAGTGCAGGGATATTGCAGATTTATCTGCATCTACATGATACATGAGTAATGCTGATTATAAAATATTGAGCACAATCAAATCCTATCAAAGTGGGTTTATACCCTCGAGAAACATGACGAACATCAGAAGAGTGGTGGCTCTCCTACACTGTGTTAGCTGTCAGAAGAATGCCTTCATGCAACCATCAGCCATAGGTTACTGATCAACCTTGGCTCACCCATCACGAAGACCTGCGCTAACTGAGCCCACAAGGCCCACACTACTATTTCTCAGCCTGAAGCTTTCTCGCTGCTACTGGTGCCCACCATCCCCCTCCCTTGGTCCTGAGGAAGACCCCACTTTCAAGGCGTGAAGTCTGCTGGTTCATATAGGGGTCGAAACGTCGACATTATTATATTTTTTTGTGTCAAACTTAGATGACAGAATATATATCTGCATCTTTCTCATTTTATTATGATTTATCATTCATGCATATGCCAGTCATCTGGCAGGATAGGTCGTCATTACTGATTGTTGATGTATATATGTGCACTACCTTCCCTTTGCACATCACCTGCACTCATCCTTGTTATGCACTTGTCACTTCACATTGTGTGCACCTGTTTTTCATTAATGCATAAATGTGAAATACATTATATTCTATAGATTTGATTCATTTCAATCCCTGTGATTTAATTAAATCATAACCATTGATGGAATGAGTTAATTGGTGTTGTCATACTTTGTCTACTTTGATCATTTATTGTTTTTCTACGCTTTGTGAATGCTCTCCACTGTGACATTATCTTATGTACCACATTGTACCCGGGTCCAGTGGTCCATCGGGTTACCCCATTATTACATAACTCTCCTACACTGGGCTGTTATTGGCCAACCAGCTTTTTAATATTATCTACTGGCATCGCAAAATCTTTCAATACACTGCAATGGGAATCTGTCCACTAAGTTATGGATAAATTGGCCATAAGGGAGGGATTTATAAACTGGGCCAAATACTTCATACAGACTCGGTCAGCAAGTCCCATAATCTCAGAGACCTTCAAGGTGGGGAGGGGGACAAGACAAAGATGTCCCTTGTCACCCCTATTGTTTGCTACTACCACTGAACTGATAGCTCGTACACCGGGAAGTGGAGACTTACAGGAGTCATAATTATTGCGTCCATAATGCATTAGACCTTGTTATATCCAGATAATATGTTACTATACCTGTGTAGTATTCAGAGGGACTAATATTCAGAGGGACACCGAGAGAGCTAGGTTTGAGGAAATATAGGTTGAAAGTGAACTGGGGCAAGTCGAAAGTTTATCCAATAGCCCAGCCAGTAAAGGGGGCAGCTATATCACAATGGATAGGATCTAATGGACAGAAATATATGCCCATCAGTGGGGGCTATGGGGCGGAGCGCACAGTTCTGGAGTTTGCTACCGCTGTCTGTTTTGGGCAGGACTGTGATGGCCAAGATGGTGGTGCTTCCCCCACTTCTATTCTATTTAGCAACACTGCTCACAGTGATTCCAGGTAGCTGGTTTCTTGAAATCAGTACGATTCTCATGGACCTAATATAAGGCTCCAAACAACACAAGGAGGCAATGGGCAAACTTCAGCTTCCTTCACAGGACAGCGGAATGGTTGCCTGGACTTGGAGACTTACTATCTGGCTGCACATTAGCAGTGGCTGGTGAGATGGGCAGCAGGTCTTTCTTTCATCTAGTCTTATTTATCAATGCATTTTCAAAGCTTTGTATTTAAACCATGCTGTAAATGATTTTTTAACTGAATTAAGATTTTTTTTACAATAAAACCACTGCATACAGATATAGCACATCATTACGCTCCTAATTTTACAGACTACAATTTTAGCTATGGTACATAATCCAAAACCACTTACTGTTTTAAAGCAGCATCCCAGAATTATGAACAAACATTTAATTATTCACCTTTCATGCATAAATCCAAAGTTGCCTTCCATATTATTGTATATGAACATTTATTTGCAGAGTAGCATTATACAAATATTGACCTTTGGACAAAAAACTAAAAAAATAAAGCAAATTATTTATTACTCCTGATGACATGGAAAGTACTTCCTTTTATGAAAGAACAATCTAAGCACCTTGTATCACAGGTAGTAGCACCTGCGAAGAGCTCAATCATTTTTCCATAGCAGTAGGCCACTATCACCTGATATCACTGGCAATGCAACTATGAATAATAATTACTCTTAATAAGCTTTTTTAGATAGCCATAAGCCTTTCAAGTACTTTCTTGAAAAAATACACTTTTTTGTGCCATTTTCAAAGCACCCTAACTTGGAACAGTGTACAAGCTACAGAAAGGTAATTATATGCAACCACCATGTTTAGAGGCATCTTATCACTGGGCCCATCCAATAAGACCCCAATGCCCACTAAGACAGGAAATATCCTACATCCAGGTGTGACTCTCTAGACTTCAGCCAATATCTAATAATCCACACCACATTCAGAATGTTGAATGAACTGGTGATAATTAGAGGATTTACAGGGTGCACTGAGATATTAATAGGCCCCAAAAACCCATGACAGTCTTGAGGGTAGCATGGCCTGCTTGTACGTCTGCTAAAACATTAAGAAATATAGCATTTCTAAACTTACACAACTTAGCTCCAAGCAAAAGTTTTGAATGAGATTTACTGGATTCACTACTAAAGCTGGTTTTACTTCATTTACTCTAACGAATCCTTAGGCATGGAAAGTCACAAATTGCAACTCTAAACGAACCACCAGCAGATTTTTACATGCTATGTCCTCTGGATATAATTGGGAGTGTACATGTATATCCACATATATTTTACTGTAGGTTATTGGATGATACTTTGAATATACTATTTTCATCTAACCTACATCAGCATTTTCCAGCAGAATACTTTACTAAAGTTAATCGGCAACAACAGCCCTAGCCCTCTAATGTTTCATATATATACCATTTAAACAACCCTGTGGTTTCCTCTAAAATACAAGATCCTGGTCTTGAAGTCAATCCAATGACTAAAGTATATCTATAAAATGGTACCAAAAAACTCTGCTCTACAATCAAATTCTGATCAAGGGCAACACTGTCCGCGTATGCCAACTATACATCCTTCTGCATATCACCAAATGTTAATTTACTAATACCATTAGAATACACATTAAACAGGCATGAATTAATCCCACTATAAGCCTCAAATATGGACATTTGATGAACACTTCCACAGATTTCCCTAGAATGCTGCTACCATGATTCTGAATAGGAGTCTAGTCTGACGTTAAAGCAGTTAATGTACATTTAGATAAGAGTTTTAGGAAATAGCTTGTTTGAAATACCCAGAAGCTACATTTGTCATAGTATTCGTGTCACCCTTTTGTAAGGAAAGGGCACAATTGGTTGTCAAACTTGAACACATTTTGTCATAGGAAAAAACCAGAGGGGCCTCAAAAGACTGCAGTTTCAAAAATGCATTTGGCAATTCAGTCGATCCAGTATACCACGAGTTAACACTTTATTTCAAATCTCCAACTCTTCTACTCATTTGAACAGAACATAATTGTCTCCCTTCTTAAATTAGATATCAGATCTCAACCCATCTTTTCCATATATGTGGCTCAAGCGCTAGCAATGACAATTACCAGACTGAATAATCCCACTACCACCAATCATGGAGAAAAAAAAATTCTACTGTCCTTCCTGGACTAAAAATATCTTAAGTAAGCTCTGCAATTGCTTCTTTTTTCAACAAAGCAAGAGAAAGAATGATTTGGGGTGCCCCTCTTGCTGCCAGCTTTTCTATGCAGAATTATGCATTCAGAAGTTGATCAAGTACAACCTTCCTGCTAACATGAGGAAAGTGAACTTAGGCCGACCATGGGGTGCAATTTGAGACCACTACATACAAGTGGAAGAACTGTCTGGACAATGGTGTTAGTCAATGCCTATGGTGTAAAAATGTTTTTTTTTTTAAAAAGGAAAATTCTGGACAACCACTGGGCAGCAGAATAATGCACAGCATGCAACTCCAGACAAGATTCATGTTGCAAAAGTTTGCATTCTGCAAATCAAACAACATCCAGTTGTTGAGCTGTAGGGATTGGAGATCAAGTGGTTATCTTGAATTTGTGTTTCAAGGACTCATAGAGAGGGTCAGCAAGGTGGTTTGGGGTACAGCCACAAAATACACTTGGTCAAAAGGTCGCACCCATAGGCCAGAAGCGGCCTAGAAAGATTAGGGTCAGCCCTAAAGATGGCCCTAATCCAAGCCCTGCTGGAAAGCATCTCCTGAAGTAGATCAGCATATGAAGCTGGGAATGACAGTGTAGGCTTCTTGAAAACCAGAATAATTTTAGAATAAGCAAAGTCTGGGCACAATTCCGCCACCTCTACGATCATTCCTGGAATCTGGACCATTTCATAAATGACGAGCAGAGCCAGGAACATAGCCAATTTCTAAAATGCAGCAGACACTGGGATATTGCCTAAGTAGCATGAGTCAGTTGAACAAGCAAGGTCACCAATGCTTGGCAAAGTCACCAGAGTGGGGACCAAGTTGCCAACTTTACAGTAAGCGACAAAGATGTCAGCACGGACGTACACCAGAGGGTCTGTTCTGTAAAATGTCCAAAATAGTCTCTGAAAATGATCAATTTTCGACTGAGCATGCTCCGGAGGATGGAATGCTACCCCGTTAAGGATCAGTTCAATTATTTCTGAGGCAGAATCACAATCCCTAGATTGTTCCCTGACATAGTGCTTTTTCTTTGCTCTGTACAATAACGAGGAGGTACTTTCCATCTTGAGCCCCTGCACCAGATGCAAAAATGATGTGCGTCAGTAACTAATTGTTAGTTATTGGTCCTGATCACAGGGCCTAAAACTTTGAAAGACATGGTAAGCGAGGACATTTCAGATGTTCTTGTTAACACGTCTGGGAGGCATGGAAAAAAGAAACTGATGTCACTGACTGCCATGTCTCTTTATAACTACTCCCTACACAATTTCTATGAATGTGGCTCAGACCACTGCTCAATAACCTCACCTGGCACCAGAAACTCATACCAGCAAAATGTTTACAGGTCCACTCTGACATTAGGAAGGGCTTCATATATAGAATGAGATAGGGACACAGGAACAACTAGATGGTAGGGACTACATCATGGTACAATAAAATAGAAAGGTACGAAATACATACATTTCATGATATTTAACTGAAAAAGAATGAGGTTAGCTGCATTTAAAATAAGAGTGATAGGGTGCTACTCCCTTGCCCCGGGAGATCGTAATGTCCCACAATATAGCCCCTCTGATGAAGTGACCCACAGTGTTGTGGGTCTGGATAAAGTGACTTACTACCATTAAAAAAAACAATCAAAAAGTACTATTAATACTCCTGCACATTACCCCTTGAGACAAACAAACTGAAGTACTGCCAACAGCAGGTGGAAGCCACTTTGCATACTACGGTCTACACAGAAATCGTTAAAAACCTCCCAGAGTTAAGCGTTAACTGGTATTAAATTATCAGAGTCCCCATAAAATCAAACTTTTACAGTGATAAATTGTTTGAAAGACTGAGGTTAACTATACCGGGAAAATATGCAACTTACAGCTAACTCTGTGCCCCTTTGTTTGAGATCATCCTTTATGATCCCTACTTCCCAAGAAATTAGGTCCACTATCCTGGATATTATCCAATCTTGGCACAATGTGCTCATCCCTTGAGCACCCTTCCCTGTCCTAACTGAACTGTCAAACAAAAATTGAATGTTCAATTTCTGAACCTAGTCAGTGTCTTACAAAGTGTTTAATAATGTTAGCTTGTTCCTTTGAGGGTGAAGGTAAATGTTTTACAACTGAGTCTACCTTAGCGCTAATTCGACTGAACATAACTAAAAGGGCATTTGTGGAATTCAATGGGTTCATAAAGTATGACATTAAATGTTAAGTGTATTTGTAAAGCGCAATATCACCCGCAACAGTATCCTGGTGCTGAGGTGGTGTGTATGCCTAGCACTGCCTAGGGTAGGTTTCTTAATTGCAAAGCCAGCTCTTTGGCTTCCTACGTAATTCAAGAAGGAATAAGGAGGCTCTGATGTGGAGTGGGAAGTCATTTCACCCTTTAGGATCAAGGAAGGAGAATGTATGCCCTCCTAGTCTGGTTCAGTGTATGTGTGCGAATAGGAGTCCTGAGAAGCAGAGGCGTCAGGGTGGTTGGTGGAAGGAGATGAGACTGCTCATGTAGGTGGGGTCTAAGTTGTGTAGTGCCTTGAATGTGTGTGGGAGAAGTTTGAAATGAGCACATTTGTGTATCAAGATCCAGTAAAGCTCCTTGAGGAGTGGTGTTATATAATGTGAATTATCGGTGGGAGGTTGAGAATGAGTCTGGCTGCTGACTTCTGGATGGTTTGTAATCTTCTGGTGAGTTGCGTGATGATCCCGCCATAGAGGGTTTTCCCGTAGTCTAACCTGCTGGTGATTAGGGTGTGACTGACTGTTTTCTGGTTTTGCTTGGGAGCCATTTGAAGATCTTCCTCAACATCTTCAGGGTGTGGAAGCAGGATACAGTGATGGTGTTGACGTGTGCTGTCATGTCCAGTTAGCTGTTGATGCAGATTCCAAGGTTCCTGGCGTGGGCGCTGGGTATGGGTATGGGTCAGGGCTCGGCCAGCAACCAGTTGGAGTCCCATGGCGAGATGTTCTTGCCACAGATCAATACTTCTGTCTTGTCGGTGATGAGCTTGAGGCAGCTGGCTTTCATCCAGTTAGCGACTTCGGTCATGCAGGCAGTGAGTTGGTTTCTTGTGTTGGGGGTCTTGTCAGTGGGAGAGTAAGAGTTGCTTGTTTTCGGCATAGGTGAGGATATTAAAATTGTGTGCGCAAATGATTTTGGCCAGAGGGATCATGTATGCGTTGAAGAGGGTGGGGCTGAACGATGAACCTTGAGGCACTCTTCAGATGAGTTTGCAGGCTTCCAAGGAGTAAGATGTAAATGTGTTTTGTGTAAGTGTACTCTGTTGGCAATTAGCCACACAAAATTTGAAGCAAAGCAAGGACTATTAACATGCCAGCATAATTACTAAACTAAGAGTTTAAAACTGTGCAGCCAGATCCTGCACACAAACCAAGAACTGAACATGTTATCTTCAAACGGTCATTTCTTTCAGCAGTCACCTGTGCTAAATTAAATCACTTCGACATCAATCTGTGGTCAAACTATCAGACAATGACAAATGCCTTGAATCTTTAAATATATGCTAGGTGCCTGCTTGCTCGGATCCAGCACCTGCCTCCTCAACATGATTCCCCTGGAACTCAAAAGGCAATCTAACCTAACAGTCTTCACAAAACGATTCAATGCCAAGTCTGTGCATTGCTAGATTGGAAACAATAACAAACAGGGTATGGGTGCCCGAGGGGAGGGTTCTAACAATACACAGATGCTACCACACAACACATACGAAGTCTAGAATGTGTGTCCTTGCTTATTGCATGGCCTCCTTTGCTCTACAATGACTTGCTTCTCTTCCTCGAGCCTTAGTCTTCGTATAATAGCACTTGGAAACACCAGGATTGTAGTACTCTATAGAATATCACATACAAATATTGCTAGTGCTTCCAAAATGTGGCATCATCTCATGCACTCCACTTGCAAAAGTGTACCTGCTCATCTGTTTCTAGAAGTACATGTGCATAGTAGTTGCCGAAGAAAGGAGATATCAAACAGACTAAGAATTAGTCCCAGACGTCTACACTTGCACTTGTTAAAGAATATATGTCATGCAACCATTTTGAAAAAATACAATCCTTGCATAAGAAAAAATAAAAATTAAAAAAAACAGCACAGGTTCATTTGAAATCAGAAAACTGAATGGTGAGGCACCAGTGTTGTGTGGGGAGGTGAAAATGGAAGAATTAGCACTGAAATGGCCAATCGAGCAGCCTTAGGGAGTGGCTAGGTGGCTGAAACAAGCCTCCAATCCACCAAGAGTTTAATGGCAGTCTGCTGATAAATGATTCTAACTGCTTCAGTCAAGTGAAGGTTGAATTATTGAAGGGTGCAGGGTCACCACCGGCAGTCATGGTTGCTTAGATTCTTTCCTCTAATAGAAAGTTCTGTTAAGATCATCTAAATGCAGCATTGAAGCAACAGGTTAACCTACTTTGATATGTGGTAGATAAAGCAGAGCATTACTCCGAAGCAGTATGGAAACATGAGCGACTGCACAAAGGGAATGAAGAAAACAGGAAAGTTTATACAAATAAAAAAAGGCCTCAACTCTGGGAAGTGTGTGCTTCTGAATCTGATCTGTGTGTCTGGTGTCACTCTGACATTAATGATCTTGCCTGGAAACTGCCAGGCCCCAGCACTTCATGACTACCAATGCTATCTACATAATGGTGGTCTCCTTTGCACACTGTGGGCATCATTGGTGTCATGGAGACCATTGCTTGTATAATAATGGTTGTTCTTGGTATATAAAACCAGAGTTTATCGAATGCATCTTTAATCTACTTATGACTTACTTCCTTTATGCATCTATATACCTTCCATGTACTTAGATCTATATATTTATTACTTTCCTCCCAAAAAAAAACATATTATATGCACTACCCTATTTCTCACCCCTATCAATATCTTTAATCTACATATACTTACTTCCTTTATGCATCTATAAACTTTCCATGTACTTATGGGTCTATATATTTATTACTTTCTTCTACTTCAGCATATCCAATGCACTACCCTATTTCTCACCCTATACCTCTCAATATATCTTCTACCTCAACTCTGACTCATCTCAAACCTCTTTCTACTACTCTTTCAAATGCACTAGCCTATTTCTTACCCTATACATCTATCAATATATCCATTACCTCCACTCTCTCATTCATCCCAAACCCCATACCACTACTATGATCCCCAAAATAGCCCTTTCTAGACTGTCCCCTACTCTACCCCTCCTTGCACCACCTGACACCTCTTTTACTATACTGACCCCCCAAAACAAGCCTTTCTAAACTCTTCCCTGACTCTTCCCCTCCACATCCCTTTTTACTCATCCCAAGCCTCCCACTACTGCTATGACCTCCCAAAAAAAATAAAATTAAAATAAAATGTATAAATCCTTCACTCTTCTAACCCTCCACTATCCTTTTCAATCGAAATAACAGACTAACATGTCCACTTCTCAAATTTCATATTTCACTATACTAATTCACCACTAATCTTTTATGGGTTCCGGAGTAGCGTGCTACTCGCCGAAAAAGCACTTCAACACCCCATTAGGGGTAACAAGCGATATAGAGATATATATATATATATATATATATATATATGCAAACCTTTGTCCCTCTTCTATCCCTCTGCTACCCTTCTCAATCCAACTAACTGAGTAACATCCACCACTCAAATTACTTTCATATTTCATAATACTAACTCAACACTAATCCTTTATGGGTTCCAGAGTAGCATACTACTCGCCGAAAAAGCGCTTCGACGCCTCGTCAGGGGTAGTAAGCGATCTATAAATGCAATTACAATACAATACACTAGGCACAATGCTGGAAATCTGGTCAGTATGGATCACTGTTGCACAAATACAATACACCTTACTACACAATCTATGGCCTGAGATTCTGCGACCTATAGGACTTTTCCTTTTTTAATCTGCCTCTTTGACCCTGGGCGAAAAACTTGTTTGGAAGAGTCAATACAAAAAAAAAAAAAGAATTAACGTTAACTTCAAGGACATACAATAGAAATTTTGTAACATGATGGCCAAAGTGAAAGGCAAGATATTTTTCTCAAACCTTTTTTTAAAACTTTTGTGTCATACACGTCTATGATTCTTTTTCATTTCCAAAGGAGCTACTTGAACTTTTTTTGAGCCGCCTCATTCTGATGAAAACCCACATATTCAATGCACTGATGGGAGGAAACCTCAACTGAATTCCTTGTGGTCTGCATTTCTGCCCAAGGGCTATTTAAATTAAGGACCAGATTAGCTTCTTTTGACACTTTTGACCAGAAATTCTGGAAGGAGATTTAATGTAAAAAAAAATTATGTGGCTATTAATGTTCTGCACATTTAACAGAACTTTGAGCACTGTGCAGCCACCTCACTCATCACTTTAGCACCGAAAACATTGCTGAAGACTTTTGATATGAATCACAAAATCAAACAAATGTTTGGAAAACAGTAACCACCCAATATTTTCTATATTTTAAACGCTTTGTTTTTAAAGTACTCATTTTGATTAAACAAGTCCGGGAACTTTTGTCCCTCACAAATTATATGCTTCCAGGTTACAAGTAATACGCAAGTGGCCGTGTTTTAATTAACATATTTTTCAATAGCACGCACAGAAACCAATTTGAATAGAAACCACTTTAATAGACTGATAGGAATGCACAACCTTTTCACTAGCACATTCAGAAATTGTTACTAGTGAAAAATAGTGTTCATAAATACTGGGGCAGATTTTGAAGCATAGGAATATGGTTTACTTCAGAATGGATTGTGAATCCTTAACACTTTAGCGAACTGATTTGAAAAATAACGCTTCAATAGTCATCATTTTTGACTGATTTTAGCAAACTGTTCTTGAGGGAGAGAATCAAAATCCCAGTGAAAGAAGGTTGGCATAAATATTTTTTCCTGTTCTGCTTTTGGCTTTAAGTCATGCCCTGGAGAGTGACATGGATTCCAGTATGCCATCAATACAAAAGGTAACCTGTACTCATTTCCCAGAATCACACACTGTGGATGGCACTATTCCCACATAATGGAGAATGAAGAAAGCGCAACATAGATTATCCCTAGATTTAGAAAAGTAGACATTACTTGCATGTAAGAATTATTTTCAGATGACACCGGTACGTTTAATATGTTGTACACAATCCTACCAGATGCAGGTCTACTGCTTTGAATATTTTGCAAAGAAGCATTCTGCGGGCATTGACTCAAAAGCATATCCCTTACACGCACTGTGGGACAAAATATATAAAGGGACAAACTTCACATACAGCATTTGTATAACGGACAAGGAAAATGGCAGAAATGGTCATACACCGAATAACCCATCAGAATCCTTTAATATTACAAAGAAAAACAATAAAAAGGAACAAGCAATCCTAGGCCTTATACCACACCCATCTTTACAACTAAGACAAAATAAACCACAAAGGGATCTGACAGTCATTGGTAAATATTCACAAACACCCAACAAAAGTCTGCCCCAGGCCCGGATGGTAGTTCGAAGCAACTGGAGATACAAACTGGTAGGTATGGAACTCCATACAAAACACGTGCATACATATGCACAAGACTACCAACCACCCTAGAAGAAACTGAGTCAAACGTCATATAATCAAGTTGTTCAAGAGCGCTTCCATTTTATAAAGCAAGGACGTTCTCACAGAAAAATAAAGTGAGGCCAAACAGTGTAATCAGACTGCACACTGAATGAAGCTTATAAATTTAACATTTTTGGAACCAGACATATGCAAACTGGTAGGATGGAAAATTCCGCAAAGGGAACATAAGATCGAATAATTCCTGTTACTAGTTTTGAAAGATAACTTTCAAACACACAAGCTATGCATTGTTCATGCAAACCCAAATACTTGAAATCAATTAAATAAAACAAAAGAATATGAAGATGCAACTGGGCATATGGTTTAATATGCACAATGGAGAAACGTGCACAACCCAGTCACTTTTAGCCAAGACCAACTATGTATTATTGTTTTACATTACTTTCAATCTCTGAAAAGCCCTCTCTCTGGAAACATTTGTATTTGATGTAGTGCTCTGTGCTGTTTTGACCACACAAACAAATCGTACAAAAAATTGTAGTGATAAAGAAGGTGTACTTAAATCTATTTGGGGATGAACTTCTATTTTTATGTCCGATTGCGTCACATGATACTCCTTTAAAAAAACTTTACATCTCATGAAGGGACTGTTGTCATCCTGAATTAAAACTAGCTTGTTGCATTCACTTTTTGGTGCTACAAACGGAACAGATTACAGGGATAAAGTGTTTTGAATACAACAGTGTACAACAGTGTTTAAGGAACAGCTACGAATGTCTCAGTACACACAAGCTTTTTAGACAACATATCGAACCTTAGTTATTTTCTTTTTTATAAAAACGCAGTAAAACCATTGTGTGTGTACAGTGGTTTGAGAGAATGTTGCCAAGTTAGGATTAATAAATATCAAGAGGGAGGAAAAACTAGAGCTAGTTCACTTACCCTGGTAAAGTACTGAATCAAAGAGAACTAGCTACTGGGTAGAAGCTCCTAGTGTGTGTTTGTTTCAAGAGAAAAAAACATTTGTTTTTAGGAAGACCCTCACCCACCAACCTAGTTGGTGGCATGCTTCATCATTGGGTCCCACCCAAGGCACCGAGTGTACCTTGGGTGTGCTTCAACGCCTGGTTACTGCGGAGCAGGTTTTGAAACGTGAGTGTGCAGTGAAGGTGAGTTGTATGTGAATTAAAAAAATGTCCGCAGGGTACCAGAATTCAAAAGACTATTTTAATGTTGGGCCCTTGGCAGTGGTTAAAAACTGAGAAGTGGATATCAATGGAGATGATTAAAGACTCCGGTATCCAGTGTGGTCGGCATGTTTCAGCCAGGTCTCAGTATTAAACTGGCTTTCATCAGGACCTATGTGCGTGAATTTAAAAGAGTGGTCTAAAATAATGTGTTTAAGACCAACTATGTGGCGCACACGCTAAGGTGCGATATGTGGTAGAGGATGGTTTCCTCTAGTGGCTCATTTCTCTTAGTCTTTCAGGAATGTGCCCCATGAGTTCCATGGGGGGCCCGACCTATTGTCACACTTTCAAAGTCAAGGACCCGCTTCCCGTACCTACTGCGGCCGCATCGGAACTCCCAATGGGTAGGTAAAGATGAAAAAGGAAAAACCACCAGCTTTCCCAGTAAAAGGTAGAGCCGCTACATGAAGCCCGATTGATAAGTGCAAAACTAAACATGCTGGCTAGTTAAGTAACGCCTAAAAGTGGCTAACTAATAACAGGCGGTGTAGTTGCTGATGGCTTTAATGTAGTAGAACAAAAGAGAAATTATTTGCTTGCGCTGGTTTTTTCTGCCTTTTGGTCAGCTTTTGCCTGTCAGACTACAGAAGCCCCCCACCCATGCCGCCCCCCCACCACCCCGGGCCCTTTTGACATCAAAGAAAATGTCTTCAGCATTAGTTGGATTCCTCATTCTCTGTCCTTTGGGACATATCTTCGGTCTTCCAGGGAAATCTTCTACTGGATAGTGTCATTGTAAGATAAACTGGAGGCTTAATCCCTTGAATTCGATGACTACTGTATCAAGAGTGAATGCAGCTCTTGGGTGATTACCTATGCTGTGGCCATTTTTGTTTGCTATTTTGAAAGATCCTGAGCACAGATGTCTGCTTTTTCATCAAGGATTCAATGCGGCAGACATTCCAGGAACCTAGTAAAGTTCCTGAAACTCCTGCATGCCCCTACCCCCAAACGTCTAACTTCTCATGGATGAACACTTTTGCTTGGTCATTAAAACAGAGACAGAAGTCGCTTATTTAGCATGTCGCTCATTAAGCGTGTCATTACTTGCAAACTATGACCGTTATAAAGTCTCAAAGAGGTACCTCACCAAGAGTTAAACTCATTATCTACAAAAGCCTTTTCAAAATTCACATAAAACAATTTCATTGTACACGCCAATGTGAAACTTTCCTTGTCAAAACAGAGCAGTGTTCCACACCTCATGTCAGACTTAAGATTTTGACGAGTTCACGGGTTCAGTGCTTTCACAATTTAGAGTCCAGAGGTGAGAGCAAAGAAAACAAATTAAGAATTTTGCATTGAATGTATCCAATCTCATCCAGAAAGTAATCAGATAGACCAATCCATCCCCTTGAAAGACACGGCTCTTGCGACAGCAAGGTTAGGCCAGAAGAGTGTGGTGTGAGGGGCAGTGGTGCTGGAACAATTTTCAGAGTGGGGGTGCTACCATCAATATTACTTGACTATAGTCTTTAGGGATTGTGAAAAATTCAAGTGACATGCACAGAACAAGGGTAACAAATGAGCCACACCATTCAGCAGGAGCGTGGTATAGGTGTGATATGTAGATGGTACATTTTGGAGCCCACTGTCGCAAATATGTTACTAAACCATGGTGTGGTAGCGCAAACCAATTTAGAGACATCACATTTTTCATTGAAATGGCCCCTAAATTTGCACAGACATGCAGTTTTACTGATAAAACTAAATACTGCACAAACTGTAATATGTAAACATTGGGTTTCAGGGAATAGTCAATTGTGCATCCCCAAGTAAGGTGGCTTGGGTTTTTTAAATCCCATTAAAATCTTTGGGGCAAATTTACTAACTTTCCACACAACGTAGCAGGAAACTGGCTGTGCTGCATTGCGTAAGAGACAGCAGAAATGCACCATATTTACAAAGATATAGAACATTTCTGCTGGCACACTTTGTGGAGCCAAGCACCAACGCAGACACCCTTGCACAATGATGGTGCAAGGGTGCCTGCATTTCTAGCAGTATTATTTTTGTGCAGGGAGGGACAGCATCCTGTAAAAAACACAATCCTTAAAGGCGTTCTAATTTTTTTGTATGAGATGTGGAATGCATCACACATAGAAAAGCGAAGTAACTTGGAGAAATAAAGATATTTCTCCTCATTAAGCCTGGTTTTGGAAAGCTTACCATTTTGACTCTTTCACAGGTTTACAACTCTTTGAAAATCTGGGAATGCGCCAAAATCCATGGGTGGATGCTTAGAACGCACCCCTGACAGAAGGTAAACCAAGGCAGCAAAATGCGTTGCCTTGTGTTATCTTGGCTTTAGTAAACCACGCAGAGCCACACAAGGTGGCCTTGCATTGCTTAGTAAACCCCAGTTTAAGGGCTTGTGTCACCTTGCATGACTGAAGGGCATCGCAAGCCCTTAGAAAATCTGGCCCTTTGTTTCCATCACCCTTCACAACTACAAAAAAACAGGTCCTTTCTTAGCTGGTGACATATTTTGAAATATTTGTGCCACTCATTTAAAGACATTTAAATTTTGTTTAGTTTAGAAAAAAAATAACCTGACGTCCTATCCTTTCACATTCCATGTATCCCAGAAATGTTATCAAATAGTTAACTTTACAAAATCCTGTCATTTCGCGGTTGGAGAAACAAAACTAAACACCAATCCCCATGATAAAAAATAAGCAGCAATTTGTCAGAAGACACAGCCTGACATTTGACCCATGTCTTTGGAAGCACAGCCAATGCGACAAGATAGAAAGATATAAAGGGCTCTTTATTGCTCATTCAAAACTGCCACACCTCTTCTTCCAAAGCCTATGGCGAGAGCTACACCGTGCAGGTGAAGCCAGTTCTCCTTCTGCCTCTGTCGCACATAGCTGTGTCATTTTATGGAGCGTAGAACGAAATAGAACGGGGAACTGAGGACTGCCGGAGAACTGCCTTCGTGGTGTCCGGGTTGGTCAGAGCAAATCGGATGTTTTTTGTAGCGAAACAAGTATCTGCCACATAATGAAAAGGCCAGATTCCTTTAGAGCAGAATTTAAAACGGTCTTCACACAGGTTTACATTCACAAATTACATGCTGTTGGAACAAATCTTCACCTGTTAAACTGCTTAAAATCCAACATGAAAAAATATCCTTATTACTTTTCCCCTCCTTTATTTTGAATGTGCCTCAGCTTCCATTCTATATCCCTCTTCTGTATATAAACTACTCTAAATCTCATGCAATCATTCGCTTCCCACATAGCCTCCTCTAATAATCACACCTCAGACACGTGTACCACAAAGAAACTGTAATTCATTGAATGGTTTCCTTTAGCATGCAAGAGTAACTCCAATAACCAATGGACTGACCACCAACCCTGAGCTCGCGGGTAGCGTGCTACTCGCATAAAGCACTTCAACACCTCGCTAGGGTTACTAAGCACTATATAAGGATAATGTTACTTACCCTGTAAACATTTGTTCTTGGCATGTAGAGCTGTAGATTCACATGCTTTGCATACTCCTGCCATCTAGCGTTGGGTCTGGATGTATGCAAGTTGTTTTTCTTCGAAGAAGTCTTTCCAGTCACGAGGTAAGGTGACTCCTCCTTTCGGTGATAGTGGGCATGGGCACTGACTCCATTGCTAGATTGTTTTCCCGCAAGAGGGTGAGAATGGAGTACGTAAGTGTAGAATAGAGATGTCCATGCGTATGTATGTAAATAGGAAGAACTGCAACAACTACAGGTGTCCGGGGAGGCGGGTGGGAGCATGTGAATCTACAGCTCTACATGCCAAGAACAGATGCTTACTGGGTAAGTAACATTATCCGTTCGAGGCATGTGTTTTGTAGATACACATGCTTTGCATAGACTATAAAGCAGTATGCTCCCCAAGCGGTGGCTAACCTGTAGGTGTTGCAGTGGTCTGAAATAGTGTCTTGAGCACTGCTTGGCCTACAATAGCCTGCTGACGTGCTAACACATCCACACAATAGTGTTTGGTAAATGTGTGTGGTGTAGACCATGTAGCTGCTTTACAGATGTCAGCTAGAGGAATTTTGCCTAAGAAGGCCATAGTAACCCCTATTTTGCGTGTAGAATGCGCTCTAGGGGGTGTGGATAAGGATAAGTTACTTACCTGTAATCCTAGTTCTCTTCCAGGGGTATACTCATCAAAGTCATAAGCACTGAATAGTCCCTCCCACGTGCGGGGACCCCGGAGCAATAGCCAATAATATGCATATACCTACATATATATCCATATACACATATAAGTAAATATATATATATATATATATATATATATATATATATATATATATATATATATATATATATATATGTGATATGCATAAAACAACACATATGCAGCCTGACCATATATACTAGGCTCAGAAAAACTGCCTCAATTGCAATGTAAAACCTTTTAAATTTGAACAATAAATAAACATACCCCATGATATAATCATGATTAAAAACAAGTAAACCACTTTAGTTTGCTTTGAAACACAACCTTTATTTTCAAAGGTAAAAGAGGTAAGACCATAGAGGCAGGTCAGCCTAGAGAGGCTGCATATAGAACAGTTAGGAAAAACTGGCGCCGTGCCTTTAAGACCTCTTGGAACCCTCAGGCTCCCATCATGCACTACAGGTGACAGTTAGGTCAGTTCTTTTGGACGGCGTAAACAGTGTGATCACAGTATGGGTAACAGTTACATCTCACATGAACATGGTATTCGCCCGGGGAGGAGGGAGGGTTGCTTATGACTTTGATGAGTATACCCCTGGAAGAGAACTAGGATTACAGGTAAGTAACTTATCCTTCTCTTCCAGGGGATACTCATCAATAGTCATAAGCACTGAATAGAGTAGCAAGCCATCCCCATACTCTGCGGGCGAATACCATCATATCATGCCAACAAATTCAACTTATATTACCCAAATAAGTTCCTCAAGGATGCCTGGCCAACCCTAGCATCAGCTTGAGTGTCAGAATCAAGACAATAATGGCGTGCAAAAGTGTGCACCGAACGCCATGTGGCCGCTTTACATATGTCTTGAATAGGTACATTACTCAGCATAGCTATTGTAGCTGCTTTTCCTCTTGTAGAATGCGATCTCGGCCTGCCTGGGAGCGGTTTGTGTGCTAGCTGATAAGATAGCATAATGCATGACACAATCCATCTAGCAATGGACCTTTTAGAGGCCGGAGAACCAGTGTTCAATGGACCGTAATTAACAAACAATCTGTCCGTGTTGCGTACACTTTTAGACTTATCCAGGTAAAACTTCAACACCCTTTTGAGATCTAGTGAATGTAATGCCTTCTCAGCAGGTGTTACAGGGTTCACAAAGAAAGTGGGAAGAGTGATCGACTGGTTGATGTGGAACTCCGAGACCACTTTCGGAAGGAACTTCGGGTGAGTTCTTAGTACCACTCTGTTTACATGAAAAACGAGATAAGGCTCCGACGAGCACAAAGCCTGTATCTCGCTCACCCTGCGAGCAGACGTGATCGCCACAAGGAATGCAGCCTTCCAAGAAAGATGTTGCAGGGAGGCCTTGTGTATAGGTTCAAAAGGCGGACCCATTAACTTGGAGAGAACGATATTGAGTTCCCAAGAGGGAGATGGAGCCCTCACTGGATAGACTTTCTTTAAGCCCTCTAAGAAGTCCTTAACCACTGGCATTCTAAAAAAAGGAAACCCGATTGGGGGACTTCCTATAAGCTGTTATTGCGGCCAAGTGAACCTTAATAGATGAGTACTGTAATCCTGCTTTTGCCAAAGACAGTAAATATGGTAACAGTACCTGTTCCTGACCATGAATAGGATCATGACCCTCTGCAGTACACCACATGTAGAATCGCCTCCATTTGAAAGCATATGTTCACCTTGTGGAAGGCCGTCGAGCCTCTTTCAAGATCTGCATGCAGTCCTGAGAGAGACCTAAATGCCCATATTGGATGAATTCAGGAGCCATGCTGCTAGCTTCAGTGATGGCAGATTGGGATGGAACACTTTGCCGCCCGCCCTGGTCAGCAGATCTGGATGACAGGGTAGCCTCCTGCGCGGTACTGCCGAAAGACGAAGAAGGTCCGGGTACCACCACTGGCGAGGCCAGTCTGGCGCAACCAAGATCATCCTCGTTTTGGATCTGTACAGCTTCCTGATCACTAGAGGAATGAGGGGGACTGGTGGAAAGGCGTAGAGTAATGTCTCTGACCAGTCTATCCATAGAGCATTCCTCTTGGAGCCTTGTTGTGGGAACCTGGAGGCGAAGATGTGGCATTTTGCGTTGTCTGCATCTGCGAACAGGTCTATGTCTGGTTCCCCCAGGCTTGAAAAATGTCCTGTGCTACTTCTTGCTTTAGCACCCAGTCGTGCGCTTCTGCGAAATGCCTGCTTAGGCCATCTGCCTGAACATTTAGGACGCCCGGAAGGTGGACTGCTGAGATCTTCATGCCCCGAGCCAGAAGCCACCTCCAGATCGTCTGGGCTTCCAGCGACAGAGGCCTGGACCTGGTGCCCCCCTGCTTGTTCAGGTAAAACATTGTTGTGGTGTTGTCCGTCTGAACAAGGAGGGTATTGGAGTTGATGGACGGAAAGAACGCCTTGAGGGCTAGATGAACCGCCCTGAGCTCCAGCATGTTTATGTGATAGAGCTGTTCTCTTTCCGACCACAGGCCTTGTACCTGCAGGCACCCCATGTGGGCGCCCCATCCTTGAAGGGACGCATCTGTTAAGAGAGTCAGCTTTGGAGGTTCCTCGTGAAAAGGGCTGCCCACGAGAAGATGAGACCTCCGCATCCACCAGCCGATGGAGAGTTTGACAGACAGAGGTATCGTTATCGTGTCCTCCCAGCGATTGGAGATCTGGGACCACTGATCTTCCAGAGCCTGTTGAAGAGGTCTCATGTGTAGCCTGGCATTCGGGACTAGAAAGATGCAGGATGCCATAGATCCCAGTAGAGACGAGACTTGTCTGGCTGTTGGGTAAGGGCTCCGCAAAATGGTCTGACACTTGAGGAGGATGGATGACAGTCTCTCCTCCGAAGGATACGCTCTTGCGTTTACCTTGTCCAGAGTTGCCCCCAAGTAATGAATTCTCTGCGTTGGGTTGAGGATGGATTTTTTGAAATTGACATGCAGACCCAATCGATGCAGCTGCCGAACGCAGTAAGCGAGGTGTAGTTGCAAAAGTGCTGGAGAAGCACTTTTGAGAAGCCAATCGTCTAGATAGGGGTAGACGAATATTTGTTTCCTCCTCAAGAACGCCGCTACTACTGCCATGCACTTTGAGAAAGTGCGAGGGGCTGACTTGAGTCTGAACGGCAGGACTGTGAATTGGTAATGGTCGGACTGAATGCGAAACCATAGAAACTTCCGATGCTTCCGAGAGATGGGAATGTGGAAATAGGCATCCTGAGGATCTATGGAACACATCCAGTCTTGTGGATGCAAGTGTGGAATTATCTGATGCAACGCCAGCATTCTGAACCTTTCCTTCAGAATAAATTTGTTCAGTCGCCTGAGGTCTAGAATGGGCCTGAACTCTTTGCTGAGACCTTTCTTTGGGACTAGGAAATAACGAGAGTAAAGTCCTTGATGACGTTGCTGCCATGGAATCTTTTCGATGGCCTCCTTTAAAAGTAGGGCAGACACCTCTTCTTGTAGAAGACTTACACGATGGGAGGCGGTCTTCCGGGGAGGGATAGAAGGTGGAGGAGACTTGAACCGGATGGAGTATCGGTTCCTTACGATGTTTAGAACCCACTTGTCCAGTGTGATTTTGGTCCACTCTTCTAGAAACATACGAATGCTTCCCCCCACCGGAGTGGGTAACGGGGTCAGGGGAAGCAAGCACTCACTGTTTCTGCTGTTGCTGCTGCTTGGCAGCTGGTGCAGACTGCCTGGAGGAGCCTCCTCGTCCTCTGCCTGGACGTCGCTGATTGGACTGGGATCTCCCTTGGTGCTGCTGTGTTGACCAATGAGGGGTTTGAACCCTCTGCTGGTAGTTGCGCCGATCGTAGGGGCGGTAGCGCCACCTAAAGTCTTTCCTCTTTTCGAGCCCCACTGCCTTGACCGTGTCCAGTTCTGTCTTCATGCACGACATCTCATCATCGGCATGAGATCCAAAGAGCGAGGATCCATTGAACGGCAGGTTCAGAATCCGATGTTGGGCCTC
The DNA here is from genome assembly GCA_963921515.1 of Calotriton arnoldi. Taxonomy (NCBI): domain Eukaryota; kingdom Metazoa; phylum Chordata; class Amphibia; order Caudata; family Salamandridae; genus Calotriton; species Calotriton arnoldi. The sequence goes on from CAWUFW010002978.1 coordinate 1,769,358, forward strand.
CGGCTTCAACCCCGTCAACCTTAGCGAGGAAGAGCGACGGGCACAGATTCCATGAGAGTACCCATGGGATGCTAGGTCTGAGGCATCAGCCGCCGCGCTGATGATCTGGTTGGACACCAGACCCCCTTCCTGAAGGACCTCCAGGAAGTCCTGCCTGTCCTCCTTAGGGAGTTTGTCCGTGAAACGTGACAGGGAGTCCCAAAGAGCGGTCATAACGACCCAGCAAGGCCGAAGCGCTGGCTACCTTCATATAGGATGCGGAGGTGTTGCACATCCTCTTGCCTATTGAATCCATGGCCTTACTGTCTTTGTCAGGGGGTACCGTCGAAGACGCTGCCCCTGTCTGGTTTTTCCGCGCGGCCGAAACAATGACTGAATCCGGAGGTGGATCGGATCTCAGAAACAGAGGGTCTGTGTCAGGAGCTTTATATTTCTTTAGGATTCTTGAGGGAGCAGCACCCACTGAAGCTGGAGTCAAGAACTTTTGCAACGCAGGCTCCAGTAGACCAGGCACCAAGGGAAGTAGAGGTCTGGATGACGCCCTCTGATGCAGCGTTTCAAAGATGACTGAGGTTGTTGGAACATGAACAGGCATCTCAATTTGAAGTTTAGCCGCTCCCCTACACAAAACCTCATTGAAGGTGTTGAGATCGTCAATCGGGGATACCCTACTCTGAGGTGTTGAGGAAAGAGTGGGCGAGTAGTCCGCTTTAGATGGTCTAGATGATAAAGACCATGAAGACGACCTATGGCTTTTACTCCTGTGAGAGCGATGACTAGGTCTAGATGCTCTACTTCTGGGAGAGCGGGGTGTATGCCTTCTCACCGAAGGAGATCTGCGTGACGGGGCTCGTCGATCATGCCGCTCTGAGGAATGCACCGACTGAATCAAGGGAGACCTGGATCTGCTACGTGAATGGACCACCCTGGTAACCTTCCGTATCTTCCACTCCCTTATATCTCCCAGCCATCTAGGAGAGATGTTCGTTACAGGGTGTGCAGGCGGAGCTGGAGAACGTTCTGGCGTGATCTGTACGATCTGAAGCCCCGGGGAGGAAGAAGCACTCCTGGAGGCCATTTGGATGTTCTCCGGCGCTGACGGCGACCTCCTCAACGGCGACCTCCTCAACGGCGATCTACTCAACAGCGATCTACTCAACGGCGATCTACTCAACGGCGATCTACTCAACGGCGATCTACTCAACAGCGATCTACTCAACAGCGATCTACTCAACAGCGATCTACTCAACAGCGATCTACTCAACAGCGATCTGGACCTCGATCTGCAGGACCTAGATCTCGACGCCGACCTCCTCGACGCCGAAGTCCTAGACGGCGATCTCGCTCTCTACGTCGACGGTGACACTCTACGTCGGCCTTCTTGACGCCGAACGCGGCCTTCTCAACGTCGACCCCCTGGGTGACGCCTGTTTCGACGTCGAATGCCAAGACGGCTGCCTTGCCGGCGTCGACACCAAAGCCGCTCTGCTTGACGACGAAGCTTGCAGCACCTTCGACGTCGGTGGTGTCTTCGACGTTGTTAGAGGTGCTCTCGTCGGCGGGCTTCGACGTTGATGTTCCAACGTCGATATCTCACCGCCTCTCGCTGTAGGTGAGCCAGATGTGGACCGCCTACGCGTTACCCGATGACTTAGAGCCCTCGACGGCGAAGGACGTTTCGACGTCGACGCTGACTCAGAGCACAAAGGTACCTTGGACGTTGATCTGTCCCTCGACGGCGACCGATGTCTTCTTTTGTCACCTTTTTCTTTGCATTCTCTTGAGTGAGAGGAGGGCTTTCTTGCAGACAGTTCTCCTTTAGCACTTGCCGCCTTACTTCCTCTCTCCAGCATAGAGTGCAGCTTAATCTTCTCCCTTTCCTTAAGGGTTCTTCTGGAAAACTTGCTGCAATGGTAACACTGGTCTGGCTTGTGTGATGAAGGGAGACAAGCAATACAGACCGAGTGTGGGTCCGATTTGGACATCTTTTCACAGGCCGGGCACTTATTAAATAAGGCCGGCATTTTGAGAGGGAAAAAAGTGAAAAATCAGGAAAAAAACAGCTGAATCTATCAGCTAGTCAGTAAAGACGTCGAATGAAACAAAAAATATTCCACCCAAAACCAGAATTAGTGATAAAAAAAACACTAACTGGGGAGCTCAAACTCCAGGATCCTCAAAGAAGGAGCCGGAAAAAAGAACTGACCTAACTGTCACCTGTAGTGCATGATGGGAGCCTGAGGGTTCCAAGAGGTCTTAAAGGCACGCCACCAGTTTTTCCTAACTGTTCTATATGCAGCCTCTCTAGGCTGACCTGCCTCTATGGTCTTACCTCTTTTACCTTTGAAAATAAAGGTTGTGTTGTTTCAAAGCAAACTAAAGTGGTTTACTTGTTTTTAATCACGATTATATCATGGGGTATGTTTATTTATTGTTCAAATTTAAAAGGTTTTACATTGCAATTGAGGCAGTTTTTCTGAGCATAGTATATATGGTCAGGCTGCATATGTGTTTGTTTTATGCATATTATATATATATATATATATATATATTTACTTATATGTGTATATGGATATATATGTAGGTATATGCATATTATTGGCTATTGCTCCGGGGTCCCCGCACGTGGGCGGGACTATTCAGTGCTTATGACTATTGATGAGTATCCCCTGGAAGAGAAAGTTCTTTGCTGTTGCATAGCATGTTTGTATACATTTAACAATCCATCTTAGATTTAGAGATGGGATTGCCTTTGTGAGGTGGAGCAAATGTAAGAAACAATTGTTTTGCGAAAATCTTTGGTCCTTTCTATGTAATACAATAAGGCTCTTCTAACGTCCAGCGTGTTGAGAGCTCGTTCTGCTACTGAATCAGGTTGAGGAAAGAACACAGGTAACTCAACTGACTGGTTAATATGAAAAGCAGAAACCAATTTAGGAAGGAATTTTGGATTGGTGCAAAGAACAACTATCTTTGTGGAGTTGAAAGAATGGTTCTTCTAAGGTTAATGCCTGTAACTCACCAACTCTCCTCAATGAAGTGATGGCAATGAGGAAAGCAACTTTCCATGTAAGAAACTGTAGAAGGCAATTATGTAAGGGTTCAAAAGGTGGACCCATAAGTCTTGTAAGGACAATGTTAAGATTCCACACTGGTGCGGGTGAAACTCTTGGTGGTATTACTCTTTTCAAGCCTTCCATGAAAGCTTTTATTACAGGGATTTTGAATAGAGATAAAAGTTGTCTGTTTTGCAAATATGCAGCTACCGCTGCAAAGTGTAAACAAATAGATGTGTAAGCCAACCCAGTTTGCTGTAAGTGCAACAGGTAACAGAATGTTTTGTACAGAAGCATCTAGAGGATTGATCTTGTTATTACAATAGACAACAAATCTTTTCCACTTCGCTGCATAGCAAGCTCTGGTAGTAGGCTTTATTGCTTCTTTCAAAAGTCATACATTGTGGTGGTAGATTTAAATAACCAAAATCTAGGACTTCAGGAGCCAAATCGCTAGGTTGAGCTCCTTGGGATTTGGATGTCTGATTTCTCCAAGGCTCTGAGTGAGGAGACTGGAGGCGAGATGTAGTTTTTGATGTGGAACCAGTTCTAACAGGGTGGTGTACCAAGGTTGACGTGCACATGTGGGGGCTACTAGAATTAATGTGAAGGATGTTTGCCTGAGCTTCCGAACCAGTAACGTAAGTAGTGGGAGAGGTGGAAAAGCGTAGACAAAAATATCCCTGACCAGTTCATCCATAGAGCATTGCCTTTGGATAGAGGGTGTGGGAACCTGGATGCGAAGTTTGGGCACCAACACTAAATCTGTTAATTGACCCTGCGACTGATTACACGGACGTCCTAAGCAATCTTGTAGGGGACGCATGTGAAGCCTTGCATGGGGTAAGATTGCGATGCAAGACACCATCATTTCCAGCAGTTGCATGAAAACTCTGGCTGGTAATGTCTGGTTGGGTTGAAACTGTAGTATCATAGACTGAATGTTGTGAATTCTGGCTGCATTGGGAGAGGCTAGAGCCTTGAGAGTGTCGATAGTGGCTCCTAAGATAAGACTGCATCTGTGAAGGACCCAGGTGAGATTTCTGTGCATTGACAGTGAAGCCCAATTGATGAAGTACGTCTATTGTAGTTGAGTGTGTTGCAGACAGTTTGGTAAGTGCTGGCTTTGATGAGCCAGTCGTCTAGGTAGGGGAAGATGTGAATACGTTGTCTTCTGAGATGAGTTGCTACTACTGCCATACATTTGGTAAATACTCTGGGAGCAGTGGTGACTCCGAACGCAAGTACTTTTAACTGGTAAGGTTTGCCTGCTATGACAAATCTGAAGTATTTGCGATGAGCTGGATGAATTGGAATGTGAAAATATGAGTCTTTTAAGTCTAGAGTAGACATAAAATTGTCCTGTTGTAAAAGTGGAACTACCTGTTGAAGGGTCACCATGTGAAAGTGCTCTGACAGTATGTATTGGTTCAACTCTCTTAGATCCAGAATAGGTCTTAATGAGCTGTCCTTTTTGGGGATCAGAAAGTAGAGAGAGTAAACCCCTGAACTTTGGTACTGTAGTGGACCAGGTTCTATGGCTCCTTTCAGTAAGGGAGATTGCACTTCTTGTCCGAGCAACAGCAAGTGGTCTAGCGACAATTTGTGAGAGCGAGGTGGAATATTTGGAGGATGGCGCTAAGCTCCAGGCAATAACCATGTTGGATAAGTCCAAGCACCTATTTGTCGGTTGCTATAGATTGCCAAATGGGGAGAAATTGTTGAAGTCTTCCCCCGACAGGTGTGGAATAGTTGGAGGGAAGCGTGGGTAAGTCACTGTTTATTAGTGGAAGGAGAGTTACGGGGTGTGGTGCCCTTACCCCTGCCCTTAGTTTCCTCTATACCCTCCTCTAAAAAAGCCTCGAGCAAGAGGATTGGTTGTTACCCTTGTACGAGGAAGTGTTTTGGTCTGAGGACGTTGACTTGGACCCTCCCTGGTAAAAGGAGTGCTGAAAGGAGCCCCTGTTTGAAGGAGACTGAATCGCTCCCATGGATTTTGCTACCTCACTGTATTTTTTCATTTTTTTTGCGCTTGATCTACCTCAGGGCCACAAAGATGTTCAATAAATTGTTGGACTTCGGGCTTAAAACTGGAGATCCTTAACCAAGCATGCCTTCTGAGTAGGACACTAGTGTTGACCTCTCTAGCTGCAGTGTCAGCAATATCTAGAGCACACCTTATGGAAGAGCTGGAAATTAATTTTCCTTCTTGGACCAAGCCTTGGGCTTTAGCTTTATGCTCATCAGGGAGATATTGTAGCAATTGCTCCATTTCGTCCCAGTGCGCCCTGTCGTATCTGGCTAAGAGGCCCTGCGTGTTGGCAATACGCCAGTGATTGGCAGCTTGAGCAGCTATGCGTTTGCTAGAAGCGTCAAGGAGTTTTGATTGCTTATCTGGGGGAGGAGTGTCCCCCGAGGTTTGGGAATTAGCTCGCTTGCGAGCATTGGATACTACCAAGGAGTCAAGTGGTAGCTGGCCTTTAATAAATACAGGATCTGATGGGGAAGGTTTGAATTTGTTGTCGACTCTAGAAGTCAGGATTCGTGCACAGACAGGGTCTTAAAAAATTTCGTCTGCGTGCCTTATCATTCCTTTGAGCATAGGGAGTGTTTGGCTCGACCTGTGTGTGGATCCTAGTGTCTCAATAAAAAATCCTCTTTTAAGGATTCCTTGTAGAGTACCTCCCCATGGTATTGTGCAGCCCTGGCAATAAGTTCTTGATAGGATAACTTGTCATCAGGTGGAGATGGCTTGGCAGGGTAAAGGTCTGGATCATTATCCAATGGAGGGTCAATTGTATAATCTGTCCATGGATCCCTGGTGTGTCTCTTCCTCATCAAGATAGTCTCCCTCATGGTGAGATAGTGGAGAATCGCGAGGTGTGATGTGCAAAGGATTTAAAAGTGGAGAGGAGGGTGGAGGTGGAGTAGATGGCGGTAGTGGATGAAAAGGGCTGGTACCAACATTTTTTCTCTTCAAAGGGATTTTGTAATGACAGTCGTCATCAGGAAGCTTGTGCTTAGAAGGCGGCTTGGCGTGAATATTTCCTGTATCAGGATTAATGTACAGTTTCTTTTGTTTGGGATCAGATTTGGATAGTACAATATCTATTTTCGTATCCGAAGGTGCTGAAGGGACATCATTGGTTTTCGGCACCAATGGTTTCGGGCCGAGATGGAATGGCCTTTCGGTACGGAAGGTTTTGGCTCCAAAGGCTGTTTCTTTTTCGCCAAACCGACTTTGTGCTTGCAACCAGAAGGTTTCGGCTCCGAAGTGGATTTCGGCCGACTCTGTCCCGAGCTGGAAGGCTTGACTACATGTTTCGGTGCCTAGCCGGGAGGTGGAGCATCAGAAACATCGTCTCGGTGCTGACCTTGGCCAGAAGGCAGAGGTGGTGCCGAAGCCTTAGATTTTTTGGGAGTGGGTGGTCAGGGCAAGGGGTCTTCTGTACTCACGTCACCCTGTCCCAGCAGCACATCGTCGACATCGAGGTCTATCTCCAACTCTGAATCTGAGTCCGACACGGAGAAGGCCTGTTCTTCCTCAGCCGTTGAGGGCTCTAGGTCATCTTGCTCGGAGGCTTCACCGAAGATATGACGTGTTGTCGACGTGTTGGCGCTGCATCTCCCGACATAGAGCCCGACGATCGCGGAGAGTTTTCTTCAACCAAAATGATTTGCACACATCGAAGTCTTCTCTTGTGCTCTGGAGACAAACACAAGTTACACACCTTGTGAGAGTCAGTGCGCGGGTACTTGACGTGGCACTGAGGACAGAATTTGAACGGAGTCCGTTCCATCGATGAAGAGCTGGACCGACGCGGTTAGGCCCGAAGGCAGCCCACAAAACTTTCCGATCAAAATTGGAGATTTCGTTGACCGAATCAATACGCGGAGAAGTGGGAAACGCGTACGAAGCAATACTGTTGAGGGTAGAGTGGATTGCGCACTGAGGGGAACCCGAAGAACTGTTTCGAACCGGAGCGCAGCAATACACGTCCGAACCCGATGGCGGAAAAAAACAATCTAACAATGGAGTCTATGCCCATGCGCAGTATCACCGAAAGGAGGAGTCACCTTACCTCGTGACTGGAAAGACTTCTTAGAAGAAAAACAACTTGCAAACATCTGGACCCAACACTAGATGGCAGGAGTATGCAAAGCATGTGCATCTACAGCACACATGCCTCGAACATACAATTTCAATTCAATGCACGAGTCACAAAGGTTAGTGTGGATTCCTAAGAGATAATTGTAGGCATTTTGAAAGAAATTTTTTGCATTCAACAACGTACACACAGTTAAGTTGGCTACATTTGGGAAACTATATTGTGGCACAAGTGCCAACTGTTGGATCCCACAGGTCTCTGACAGATGGAGATCAATAAATAGGAGGGCACCATGGTGGCTCAGAATCACAAATCAGAGTGGATCCACCATAAGCCATATGAACACTGTGCAATGACAATTGTGCAACCTCAGCAGACAGGACGTTGTTGGTGTTGAAGATATAGCCTAAACTAGTGGAGCTGGCCTCCTCTGAAGCGAGACTCATGGCACAAGAGTGTCTCTTCATAGATTCCTTTGTTAAAGAGCTGGATACATTTGATAATACATTTACTGCCTTAGATATGGCACAGACTTGAATAGGATTTTCAATCAGTGTTTTTCTGGGCCGGAGGTGAGAGGAGACACTAAGTCTAGCCTCTTTCACTGCCAGGGTCCCGAAAGGTATCAAGCATCTCGAAACAGAGTGGTGCATTGGGCAGGGGGGGTTTTGGGGACATGAGGGGTTATGGGGTTGCAGGGCCAGGAGCAGCTACACCTGCCTACTAGTTTTGTTTTGCAGCTTAACATTTATTTATTACATTCGCAAGAAATGGTTATCAACTACTTTGTTTTTCTGTCAATCTGGACTTTAACAATGGAGATTTTTCACTCAATTGCATTTTTTCCTATCGAATGTTTTTTTCTGCTCTGCCAACAGCCATGGCGATAACGTCACAATGTTTCATCACTGGATGGCAGGTCAAAAGTTTTCAATTTGTTGCTGTAGTTAATAAGAGCATTCTTCGACCACTTTTCCCTTTTTCTGAAACCAATGTGGGTTTAAAACTATAGCTATCACCCACTGCTATTCAGTTCTTGCTCTCACTGCTTTCGAACGCCAACTACTAGGGAGGATACAAATCTTAACAAATATTTTGATAATAGTTGGCATTTGACATTTTCTAGCAGGCCTCTGAGGTACCTATGCCCTGGGTACATAGTATACCATATACTAGGGACTTATAAGGGCACTCCAGATTCCAATCAGAGATGTGCCTAAGGCACATGGAAACCATTTTAGAGAGGAAGCAGCTAGGCTGGGGTTCTGATTAGCAGGGCCCCACCCAGACTAAAGTCGAAAAACAGTGAAGCATCAGCAAAAAGTGGGGGTACCCATGTGAAGCAAGTTCTACTCTCCTACAACGATCCCATAACAAATATTGGCAACAGCACAGTCACACTCTGTTGCTCAGTTAGGAGTGCTAAATGTTAGTGCTTTAGAAATGAATGGGGAAGGGATTTAAAATGGAGCTCTAGATGTTGGAATCTGCTAACACAAGTCCCTTAAAGATGACATCTGTTGAATGATGCCACAATAAGTCTCCTAAATCAAGCAGACATCATAAAACAAAGGACCATTCTTGAATGCTTACTGTCGATGATAAGAGTTTAATAGAGATGCAATATTCATATCTGGCCACATTACTGCAATAAAGGAAAGGTTGAAAGACTATGCCTGAAATTCAAATGAAGGGAACTTTAACAATGAGCAAAAGTAAATGGGTATATAGCTAGCAACTGATCCTCTATCAACCCTCCCCCCGCAAAATGTAAGGAAGTTTCTTTTTTTGCTGGCCTTCCTTCCCCTCTGTAAGCTTGCAAATTATAATGATGGACACCAACTAGCCCAACTGTAAAACATTCATGAGCATACCTGATGTGAAAAGGCTCTGTGGTTCTGGAGCTGTGGGCCAGTCGCTGGTGGTCTGTGGAGAACTAGGGAAGGGAGGAAGTCCACTGGGTATAGGATTCGGATGCCGGAAATTGTCAGAGAAGAGCGATTGTGATTCCGTTGTGGCTCCCTCAAAGGGTGACCGTGCACTGTGATTAGTGGAACTGATGGGGATGATTGTGTTGGATTTGGTTAAGCCTGGTGGGGGCGATGGTGATTCACTGGTTAATATCTGCAACACAAGGGAAAAAAAAAAAGATTTCATGATGTACATCATTTGCTGCTTTGACCTATTTCCTCTCAATGCTAGAAAGTGGGAAAGTTTAACTGATATCAACAGAAAACAATTAAAGATAGAAGGAAAGAAGACCATTAACAAAAATAAAACTGTGAAACATATGGTAAATCGAATTAATCATTTAAAACAAAACAAGTTTGCATGACATTCTTATATTAGAGTACAGTGATGTGTGAAGGAAATAACATCCTTTTAGGTTTCTAGTCCTCGCCCAGTCAGTACAGGAGATTAGCTAAGCTCCATGGAACAAATAGAAATTTCACTTTGTCAACATTTATTTTAATAAATTAGCTAACATTCAGAAGCCTTGAGTAACAAGCATTGGCATAGCCAATAGGTCTCGCCTTTGGGACCTTATAAGTGTTGAGCCATGCAACAGTTGATGTTATTGCACCAAGGATATTGTGCTGGATAACTAAATACTTATAAGGTCCCAAAAGCGAGACCTATTGGCTATGCCAATGCTTGTTACTTCTGATATGGCTCCAGTAGTATCCCTTGCCTCAGCCTCTCAAACCCCATGGTACCCCAGCATACATACCTATCATGGGGGAATCGCTCCCTAGTTTGAGGAGCTCTTGGAAGCAGAGCAGAATATGCAAAGTAAGGTGTTTGTGGCAACTGTATTAGGGTGAACGCTCGAAAAATTCCCATTGCAAGAATATGTGACCATCGCAGAGAAAGGAGGGGGCTACACAGCAGGATAGGGGTTCCCTGGGACAACAATGCTAGTGTCTTAATATGTTCCTACTACTGCTTTGCCTATGGTGCTATGAACTGACACTTCCATTTCAAAATAAGAAACACGCTGGATTAGCCGCAGTGATGAAACATGGCGCGCACTGTGGGTGAGGGGTTGTCCCCCGTTTACGTAAACGAGTCATAAGCTGGGTACTGTGTGCCAATGGAAGGGGCACCAACTTTGGCGTTACCTGTGTTACAACCATGTTGGGCCCAAATAATGCAGGAAGACATTGCTTTAAACACGAATAGATGTGTAAAATAGGGTAATTAAAGTGAAGCTGCCCTAAAAAAACAAAGGGTGGGGGTTCTGACGAAGGGCAGCAAAAAAGTCAAACAGGGCAGTTCCGTTTTTTTTAAAGCCAAACTGGGGCTTCAGTCTCAATATATGGAAAATGGCAAACAACTCTAAACATGTTAATAAGAGTATTCTTGTCCTGAGAGTTGTTCTGTGCATTTTAACCCACACTTGCCTTTATAAAGCTGTAAGGGTAGAAATAAACACGTTGGATAAAGGATGTGGAACTCAGTGGCGCGCGGCCTTTCCAGAAGCCTCACATATGTGCATGTATCTCTCCTCAGTGTTTGCCTCCTAAAGCCTCGTCGCAGTGCTTAAGTGTGCCTATACTGAAATATCCACTGAGGGTGTGTATGGATGTTCTGCTGCTAAATACAGCTGTGCTATGCTACCATGCACGCACTTCAGGTGGTGGGTGAAGAACAGGTTTCTCCACAGAGAAAGGTTGAGGTCAGCTTGACGGTGAAGGCTAGGTGTCAGTTCCTCCGTCTGCACCAGATGGGAGTGCTTAAGTTTTACCACCCCCCTTGCCCCCCACACAGACGCGCCCCCCACGTCATCAAATAGTCGGTTTACAGGTATAGGCTCTTACCCTACAGAGAACTACTATTAAATAAGTTCGTCTGACTAGTTCAGACGACGCAAACCCAGATTTCTATACCGAGAATGCGTAGCCTGTCACAGGAAGGGCTACGAGTGGGAAGAGTGTCCGTGATGAGATGGAGCCATGTGGCCGCCCAGGCGTAGAAGCAGGCGGGAGTACACGTCAGAGAAACCTCCCTCTTGGTGTCTGAATATGTGCGTCTCTCTTACAATTTCCAGTGAGTTTTGCTGTTGTCCCACCAAACTATGTTCAGAGACACGGATGAGTGTGAAGTTGTGAACGGGAGTGTGAAGTTGTGAACGGGAGTGTGAGTGTGTGTTAAAGAGCTGGTCACAGGATCTGGGGGCCGAGGGGGGGTGCGTTACAGACCGGGCAGCGTAACGTCCGCAGTTTCGTAAAGTCTTGCTGCAGCAGTGCCCCCAGTTTACCTATGACCTTTGACCCACACTTCTTCTGACCATTGTTCGCTCGTGAGCCGGACTCAGCACAGTTGCGTTTTGGTTCACATTCTCTAAATTGTCTAAGCCACACACACACCAGACAGCTCTGGCCGTCCACACCACCTCTGAAGTGATCCACCCACATACCCGCACCTGTGGTCCATGCCACTGTCGTCACTCAGGGACACACTCACAAACCACACTTACCCCAGCAGCCGGTAAGCAGGCTGTGCACGAAGGAGGTCCAGATGTTTCTCCATTTCCACGGGTTTTGCAGCGCGGAGTAGGAAAGAACCGATCCACACTCCGGTTGAGAACATGGAAAGATGCAAACGACACAGCGACCAGCAGCACACCGGAACCCATGGAAGAGTGCGGAAACAAAGATTCCGAAATGGGAGGACAGAGGCACGGATAGGGATACAAATATGAGAGAACAACCAGGAAGGATACAATGAAAAGGGAAAGAAACAATAAGCGCAGACGCGAAAAGCACGAAAGTGAAAGCTAATAATACAAGCGTGTCCAAGTGGCGGCAAAAGTGAAAGCAGCTGCAGCGTCCCGCGAGTGGTGCGCGCGCGCTCGTGTGAAATCTGACACAACAGATGGCACACTGCGTGCTGCTGCTCGTAACCGCAAGCCGTAGGCCTTTTCACACGCACGAGCGTCAGAGCGATTCCAAGAGGTCGTTTTCCTAGAGCAGCGCATGCGCGAGGCGCTAGGCTCGACCAAAAAAGGTGCACCCTTACAGCTTCCATATCAGTCAAGAAGGTGCCACTAAGCGCACATAATTACCATGAAGTGCTGTCACTGTATGAAATGTGCTCAGGAGCATTGAGATTTAGGATAATACATCATCACTAAGTAAAAATAGGTTTGCGACTGTTAAACAGTTGCTGTTCATCACTAGGTTAAAACTATGAATCCATTTAAATAAATATGAAGTCCATCATTCCACAAAGAGAAAATGGTAACTTACTTTTAGCCCTGATTCTACTTCATAGTGATCTTCACACTTCTTATCCAATATATTAAAAAAATATATATACATTGAGGTAGGATGAAAGGTTTAACATACTTGTATGCAGATTAAGAGACTGGGTATTTGCTCCCCGTTTTTATTCCACGTGGCTGAGAGCCACAAATATCTGGGGATTTGCTTCCAATGTTTAGGACTGATAGTGAAGATCCTATGACGAGGAAGGAATATATTACTTACCCTGTAAGCATCTAACGTGTAGTGCTGCAGATTCACATGCTATGCATGTGCATTACTGCCATCTAGTGTTGGGCCCGGACTCTGCAATTTGTTTTTCTCAAGGAAGTCTTTTATGGTCAATGTTGTGCATCGTATCTCCTCCTCCTCGAGGTAATGCGCATGTTCAATTACTCCTTAGTTAGACTAATGTTTTTTCCCTGCCATGTGGGAAGTGAGGACATAGTCTGTTAAGTTTGTGTTTGCTGTTGAACACGTGTACATTTTTGTTTATATGGACACCATCTAAATGCCTGCCAGGGAAGCGGGAGGGTGCATGTGTATCTGCAGCACTACACGCCACGAATAGATGCTTACAGTGTAAGTAACATTCCATTCGTAGCATGTGCTGGCTGCAGATACACATGCTATGCATAGACTGAAAAACAGTACTCCTCTTGCAGTGGCTTTAGGCATCAGACGGTGCATTTGCTTGAAATAATGAGCGTAGAACTGTTTGTCCCACTATAGCTTGTTGACTTGCAAGTATACCCACACAATAGTGTTTGGTAAATGTTTGTGGCATTGTGGGCAGTCTTGTTCTTTTTGCTTTGATGTAGCAAATTTGTATGCATTTACCAATCTAGCAATTCCTGCTTTTGAAATGGAATAATCTTTTCTTGGGTTTCAAAAAGCTACAAATAGTTGTGTTGTTCGAAATGTTTTAGTTTTTTCCCAAATAGTACATTAGGGCTTTAAAATCCAGTGTATGTAGAGCCCTTTCTGCAATTGTCTCTGGTTCAGGAAGAAAACCGGTAAATCGAATGTATGATTTAAGTGGATAGGTGATACAGCTTTAGGCAGAAACCTAGGATTTGTGCGTGGTCAAACACTGTATTGAAAAACTTAGAAATATGGTGTCCCAATAGTTAGTATTTCCAACAAAAAGAGAGAAAGGGTTATAACAATAAGGGATACTCCTATTACCCTTGAAAATGATAGTATCAACACTAGAAGGAGTATACCCCGGAGAAATCAAAAATGAAATCAACGAGATACGACCAGAATAAAAGCAAAAAGGAAAAAAAAAAAAATTAAAAAATGTTTTCCTTTTTTAAAAAGACCCCTCACTCACCAACCTAGTTGGTGACATGCTTCATCATAGGGGTCCCACCCGAGTAACCGAATGTTACCCGGGTGTGCTTCAACACCTGATTTACAGTGGAGCGTTTTTTTTTTTTGCAACAATGGTGCCAGTGAGTGACAAAGTGAGTTTAAAAATGTCTTTATTGTACTCCCTAAGAGTTTAATGCGGAGCAATAAGACAAGATTAAAAACAGTGTGTGATACCCAAGTAGGCTTAACTGGCCTGAGGTATCTACAAAGAAAAGTGATCGTGGTGGTCTACATGTTTCAACCTGTAGGTGGTAATACTAGGTTTTCATCAGGACCTATGTAATGACCCGAGCGGTATGCACACACTAAGGTGCACCACGTCTCTGGGTCACTCGTGGACCATGCCGTGTACTCCCAGTATGGCAACCTCTCAGCCTTCTGTGAAAGGAAAACCATCTGAAAAATAAATGGACAGTCATACATAGTATAAGTCAATACTGTGTGATGATCAAAATATCTTTCGTATCAAGTTTATGAGTTCTAACACTTGGTACGTGCAGTGTCGCACACACGCCATGCACCATAAGAAGTTAGTGCATTATGAAATCCCATGATATTGGTGGTGGTGTCCCTTTTTCAACAGGGGTGAGAACACTCCTGATAGTGCACACATACCCACAGTGAACATTTTTCAAGTGGGTGTCTTAATGCTCACCATGACGTGAGCGTGTTCGATTATGTAAGAGCTATTCGAAAGTTTGTCTGCACGACTAGTGCAAATGCGATTAGGCTTTCTAAAGACACGTCGGGTAAAAACAGAGAATCTAGGTTAAAGCTTACTGGGGGCTAGTTCCTGCCTCGCCTCATATAGACCGTGGGGGGCGCTGGCTCTAGTCACACTCTGCAGACAATAAAAATACGAAGCATTACAGTTTTTAAAAATAATTGCTTTCGTAAGGAGAGTAAGTAAAGCGGAGCCCACCCGCGTTTGCCAATTTTACTTACTACATCAAACCATGCCACCCGTTGTCCTGCCTATGGTGAAGCCCTGCACGGAGTCCCGAGGATCCAGCGTTTGGGCGTCCCTGTGGCTTATAACCCGGAAGGTTGCGATATGCTTCCTGTCACGTGGCGCGTGACGTAATCGCGCTCACGTGTGGTTACGAAAATGGGGGCGTATTAGTGGGCGGGTCTCTTGCATAATGATATGTGGTTGACGGAACTCACACTATGAGGATTGCATGAATGGTTAAGTTCGCCAAAACCTAGGGAAGTTTATTAAATGTGAATGCGCATTCAAATAAAAGTATAATGACTGATGTACATCGCGCGTCTTTGTCATATGTTATCGACACTTCGTTTTCAATGACAGTGATAAGAAATGACAAATTCAATGTATTTCAGGACAAGCGGACAGAAGTAAGAGTCATTCTGTCATGGACTCATAATTAGTAGTGGGTTGGTATCTCTCTCAGACTTTAGGTTCTCAATCATTAAATCCACTGTTAGAGAAGCACAGTCTGTGTAACTCAGCAGTGGTGCATCACAGATGTTCTCTTATGAGTGGGAAGAAATGCTACAGGGGAACCTCATCTCTGTTTGACTGAATTCCACGGTTCGTTATCATTAAGCCCATTTATGTTAGAAGACAATCTGTATATCCAACGTTGCTCTTTTTCAAAGAGGCGTTGTTGAGTCTGCTCATTAGGGTTGACTTGTTCAATAATTGTCCATTTCATGTCGTTGGTAGTGTGGTTGACCTGGAGGAAATGCTCAGTCAGTTTGGTTGTTCCTTTTTTACACCCGACTGTGCTCCAATGTTCACAAATTCTTTGCTTGATTTTTTTTTCAGTCATACCAACGTATCGAAGTCCACAAGGGCATGTTATAAGGTATACAACGTGCGTGCTATTACAGTTGGTGTGTGCACGTAATGTCCACACACTCCCAGGTTCCAGATTCTGTTTTTAGTTACAGTGGTGAGATGACACATGCTGCAATTACCGCAGGGATAATGGCCTGTGATGTTTGGTAGGCCCCAAGCGTTCAACACTGTGGGCGTCTTGTGCTGTTCCTTTTTCCGGGAACGGGTGGTTACCAGTATGTCTTTAAGACTCCTTGCCTTCTTGAATGAAAATAGTGGTTTTTCCCAATGATGTGCACCTGTCTGGAGGATCCCCCAATGTTTATTGATGCACCGTGTCACTTGGTTGGAGACCGTGCTATATGTTGTAACACACGTTAATGGAATGTCTTTTATTGCGGTTCCTTTATCTTCCAAAAGGGCCTCACGATGTTGATTGCGTGCACGTTTTTGGCAACTATTCAGTATTCTCTCAGGATATCCCCTCTCCTTTAGTTTTTTAGAGAGGTCGGCTGCCTGGCTTTTGTAGTCAGTTAGTTTGCTACAATTGCGCCGTAATCTAAGATACTGCCCATAAGGTAGGTTTTCCCTCAGAGCCCTGGGGTGAAAACTTTCAAATCTGAGCAAGTTGTTCTTCGCAGTCGGTTTTTGATAAGTGCGAGTTTCCAGTTTCCCATTTTCCTTCGTGATTACGATGTCCATGAACACCATGATGTTAGGATCCACCGAATGGGTGAACCTCAAGTTCCTGTCACAGGTATTAATCCATGATACGAAATCCATTAAGAGGTTAATGGGTCCTTGCCAAATGGCAAGGACGTCATCAATGTATCTCTTCCAAAACACAATGTGTGTAGAAAAAGGGTTGGCATCACCTAGTATAAATTTCTTTTCGAAATCAAAGACGTAGAGCCCTGCCACACTTGGGGCAAAGGTGCTCCCGATTGAAGTTCCGCCTATTTGGAGGTACAAGTCCCCCTCGAATTCAAAGTAGTTCCTCTTAAGGGCTAACGTAGCGCACTCAAGAATAAAATGTTTAGGTGTTGCGTATGTCCATTCTGTCTCATTCAAAGCCTTTGAGAACATCCAGTGTGTCATCCTGGGGTATGCTGGTGTAGAGGCTTTCAATATCAAAGCTCACCAGGATCGTTGTCTCGTCAACGTTGATGTCCTTTAGGAGAATAAGTAGACTTTTGGTGTCTTGCAAATAGGTTTCTGTGTCTTGAACCAGGGTTTTTAGAAAGTAATCACAAAAGCGTGAAAGAGGTTCAAGGAGTGACCCGATTCCGGACACAATGGGTCTGCCAGGGGGAGGGTTTTTGTTCTTGTGCATTTTGGGCAGTGTGTAAAAATAGGGGACCTTTCCTTCGCTGTTAGTGAGGAAATCCGCCTCTTGTTTTGATATAAATCCACTGGTCTCAGCATGGTCCACTAGGGACTTAATTTCTTGTTTCAACTCCTGTGTAGGGTTGGTTGTCAAGGGGACGTAATTACTTCTGTCAGCAGTCGGCGGCATTCCGTTTGGTAGGCCAGCTTGTCCTGCACTACCACGCCACCCCCTTTATCTGCCTGCTTAATGATGATTCCATCACAATTCTTCAGATTGTCCAGAGCCAGATTTTCTTCCTTACTCATGTTATAGAAGGGTTGTCGTGCCTCCATTTTCTCAATGTCATTGAAGACAGCTTGCTCAAATGTTAGTATCTCCACAAGGATAGTGTGTGGTGGAGGTATAAAGGTGGATTTCAAACGTAAGCCTGTCTCACACTGATCATGGGTTTGTTCTTTTTCGCCTTGTTTCTCGAAAAAGGCTTTGTTTCCGAAAGAAACCAGCCAGTTCGCAATGAAGATTGAATTTATCCAATCTAGTAGTTGGGAAGCAGCAGGGTCTAGTCACCAACCTGGCATCCCGACCGCTCTCGGCAATCGAAGAGAAGGTCCTAAACAAAGGATTAGGCTTCGTCCCAACTACGGGAGGGAGAGAGGGAGAGAGGGAGAGAGGGAGGGAGGGAGGGAGGGAGAGAGGGAGAGAGGGAGGGAGGGAGAGAGGGAGAGAGGGAGAGAGGGGGAGAGAGAGAGGGAGAGAGAGGGAGAGAGAGAGGGGAGAGAGAGGGGGAGAGAGGGGGAGAGAGGGGGAGAGAGGGGGAGAGAGGGGGAGAGAGGGGGAGAGAGGGGGAGAGAGGGGGAGAGAGGGGAGAGAGAGGGGGAGAGAGGGAGAGAGAGAGAGAGGGGGAGAGAGGGGGAGAGGGGGAGAGAGGGGGAGAGAGGGGGAGAGAGGGGAGAGAGGGGGAGAGAGGGGGAGAGAGAGGGGGAGAGAGGGGGAGAGAGGGGGAGAGAGGGGGAGAGAGAGGGAGAGAGAGAGGGAGAGAGAGAGGGAGAGAGAGAGGGAGGGAGAGAGAGAGGGAGAGAGAGGGAGGGAGAGAGAGGGAGAGAGAGGGAGAGAGAGAGGGAGAGAGAGAGGGAGAGAGAGGGAGGGAGAGAGGGAGAGAGAGAGACCAGTTAGTAGAATGATTCTGGTTGCCCTTCTAAGTTGTGTTTTCGTTTACATAATACTGCAGAGCAGGGGTCTCCAATCTTTTCTGTAGTGAAATCTACTTCTGATCATTTAAGATCATCATGAGATAATAAAGGCCAAGCACCTTATGCATTGCTCCCAAAGACGCCCACGCTCAGCTTTATTGACTTTAAGCCTAATTTCCATTGAACCGGATGCTATGTTTGAGCAAAATACATAGAATTTCCAAGCTAGAAATAATAAGAATAGCAGCTGGTTGGATTGTCGCCGTGCTTCAAGACCTTTCAATTAACAACTGGTGCAGAAATAATTATAAAGCCGCTTAATTAGCCATATAAGATAATCAATTTCACCTTCAATATGGTATTGCATGATGTCCTGTAACCCTGTGCAATCTGGTAATTTGAGACGCAATTCAGAAGAAGTCATTAGGATTCACAGTGCGTGGCAATCAAACCGGTGAATTACAGGTATATAGATCCAAACAGGTATCTCCTAATGCAGCTATGACAAGATCACTGTGCTTGTCAGACAATCATCAATAATTAACTATAGGAATCTTTCCAGAAGACTTAAAAATGCATACATATGCCCATTATTAAAGAAAACAAACTTGGACCCGCATGACCCAAACAACTACAGACCATTTACAAATGGACGTTAACTGGGCAAACAGGTAGAAAGAGCAGCATTCACCCAGATGTCACAATTCACGAATGATAACTATACTTTTCGACTTCCAAACAGGATCCCATCCAGGCAGAGGCACAGAATCTGCACTCATCACCATTTGGGATGCCCTTAAAAAAACACAGTGGACCGGAATGGGGTCGCTGCACTACTTCCCCTTTGGGCCTTTCAGCTGCCTTCGACACAGTTTATCAGAACACTCTAATCCAAAGACTACGAAGCTGGCACAGAGGGGACTGCTCTCAACTGGATCACATCCTAGCTTCAAAACAGTACAAATGTCATTCATACTCCACCTTTCTCAACCAAACCGTACTTCACAAAAGCAGGGGTCCCTCAAGACTTTATAATCTCACCTATGCGTTTCAACATCTACATGAAGTCCTTACCAGCAATGATCAATGAATTTCAGAACACATGCTGTAACTACGTAGATGACACACAAATACTTATTAAACTGGAAACCCCCAACGACAATGGAAACGCAAAAATCTTCAAGTGCCTCAGAGCCATTATCAGTAGATGACATGGAGCCATCTACAAGACCAGAACGGGAGGAAAGGAAAATGCTACTTACCAGTATGCATCTGTTCTTGGCATGTAGAGCTGCAGATCCTCACACTGTGCATTAGATCGCCATCTGGTGTTGGGCTCGGATGCTTGCACTTTGTTGTTGTCTTCGAAGAAGTCTTTGTAGTCATGTGATAGGTGACTCCTCCTTTGGACAATAGTGCGCATGGGCATCGACTCCATCCTCAGATTGTTTTTCGCCACATTGGGGAGTGATGGAGTTAGTAGAAAAGAAAAGAGATGTCCATGTGTGTGTATCTAATTAAGATAGGACTGGAGCACATACAGGTCCCGGGGAGGTGGGTGGGCGTGTGAGGATCTGCAGCTCTACATGCCAAGAACAGATGCATACTGGTAAGTAGCATTTTCCGTTCGAGGCATGTGAGCTGCAGAGCTCACACTGTGCATAGACTGTACAGCAGTATCTCCCCTAGCGGTGGTCACCTGTATGTGTTGCAGTAGTTTGAAAAAGGGTTTTAAGGACAGCTTGGCCCACGGAAGCTTGTTGCTTGGCTTGCACATCAACACAATAGTGTTTAGTGAAGGTGTGTGTTGTAGACCACGTGGCTGCCTTACATATGTCTTCTAGGGGAATGTTCCCTAAGAATGCCATGGAGGCCCCTAGTTTGCGTGTTGAGTGCGCTCTAGGGGGAACTGATAATGTGCGTTTGGCTTTTTGATAGCAGATTTGGATACATTTAACAATCCACCTTGCAACCCCGGCTTTTGAGATGGGATTACCTTTGTGTGGTGGAGAGAAAGCCACAAACAATTGTTTGGTTTTGCGAAAGGATTTGGTTCTGTCAATGTAATACATAAGGGCTCTTTTGACATCTAGGGTGTGGAGAGCTCTTTCTGCCACGGAATCTGGGTTTTGAAAGAACACAGGTAGTTCTACTGATTGGTTAAGGTGGAAAGGCGAAATGACTTTGGGAAGGAATTTTGGGTTTGTTCTGAGAACTACCTTTTTATGATGTATTTGTAAGAACGGCTCTTGTATAGTTAAGAGCTTGTAGCTCACTGACTCTCCTGAGAGAAGTGATTGCAATTAGAAACGCAACTTTCCATGTAAGGAATTGAAGTTCACATTTATGTAAGGGTTCGAAAGGTGGACCCATGAGCCTGGTAAGTACTATATTAAGATTCCACACTGGGGAAGGTGGTAATCTGGGAGGTATGATCCGCTTAAGGCCTTCCATAAAGGCTTTAATGGCGGGAACTTTGAATAGTGATAAGTGTTGTCTGTTTTGTAAGTAAGCAGCAAGGGCTGCGAGGTGCAGACGTATGGATGAGTATGCAAGATAACATCTTTGCAAATGTAGCAAATAGCAAATTATGTTTTGCGTAGAGGCTTGTAATGGTTGGATGTTATTATTAGTGCAGTAAATAGCGAATCTTTTCCATTTAGCTGCATAGCAGGCTCTGGTAGTTGGGCGTCTAGCTTCTTTTATAACGTCCATGCAGTCTGGGGGTAGGTTAAGGTAACCGAATTCTAGGACTTCAGGAGCCAAATTGCAAGGTTCAGCTGAGATGGATCTGGGTGCATTATCTCTCCATGGCTCTGCGTTAGCATTGTTGGGGAGAGGTGTAGTCTTTGGTATGGGACTACTGATAGCTCCAGTAGTGTGGTGAACCACGGTTGGCGTGCCCATGTAGGGGCTACTAGTATCATTTTGAGAGACTGTTGTCGAAGCTTGCGTACTACAAGTGGGATGAGTGGGAGCGGTGGAAAAGCGTACACAAATCTGCCGGACCAGTTCATCCATATCGCATTGCCCTTGGACTGCGGGTGTGGAAACCTGGCGGCGAAGGTTGGGCATTTGGCGTTTTGGTGTGTGGCGAACAGATCTAAGTCTGGCTGGCCCCACATCTGGAAGAAAGGTAGAAGAACTTGTGGATGTAGTTCCCACTCGTGAATCTGTTGTGTCTGTCGACTTAACAGATCTGCAATCTGATTGTGAACCCCTGGTAGGTGTTCTGCTAGAAGGTATATGTTTTGTGGAATGGCCCACCTCCAAATGTCCTGTGCTAGTTGGGACAGTTGTGGAGAGTGTGTCCCCCTGTTTTTGTATATAGTACATAGCTGTGATGTTGTCTGTTCGGATCAGGACAGCTTTGTTTTGTACGTGGAGTTGAAAGGACTTGAGAGCTAGGAATATAGCTAGTAACTCTAGGTGGTTGATGTGGAGCAGCTTCTGCTGAGTGGTCCACTTGCCTTGTGTTGTATGATGTAACAGGTGTGCTCCCCATCCTGTAAGGGATGCGTCCGTGGTTAGTACTACTTGTGGAAACGGCTCTAGGAACGGCCGCCCCTTGGACAAATTGTTGGTGTTCCACCACTGCAGAGAGCGATGTGTGCGGCTGTCCACCAACACCAGATCTGTAAGATGTCCATGAGCCTGGTTCCATTGGCGCGCTAGGCACTCTTGTAGAGGACGCATTTGAAGTTTTGCATGAGGGACGATAAAAATGCAGGATGCCATCATGCCGATTAGCTGCATAAACACTCTGGCTGGAAGAGAGTGTTGCATTTGAAACCTGGGGACAAGGGTTTGTATACTGGCTATCCTGGCTGGGCTGGGGTAAGCTAGAGCAGTGGAAGTGTTTATTGTGGCTCCCAGATATTGAAGGACATGGGAGGGCTGAAGGTGGGACTTGGTATAGTTTATTGTGAACCCCAAGTTGTGTAATGTTTGTATCGTTTGGTGGGTGTGTTGGACACACTGATTGAATGATTTGGCGTTGATAAGCCAGTCGTCCAGGTATGGGAAGACATGTATTTGTTGTCTTCGTAGATGCGCTGCAAGGCATTTGGTAAACACTCTTGGAGCAGTGGTGACTCTGAATGGGAGTACTTTGAACTGGTAGTGCTGCCCATTGAGAACGAACCTTAGATACTTCCTGTGAGCAGGATGTATGGGAATGTGGAAGTAGGCGTCCTTGAGGTCTAATGTGGCAAGGAAGTCTTGTTGTTGTAGTAAGGGAAGCACTTGTTGGAGAGTGATCATGTGAAAATGATCTGAGTGTATGTATTGATTGAGAGGTCTGAGGTCTAAAATAGGCCTGAGAGTGCCGTCCTTCTTGGGAATGAGGAAGTACAGGGAGTAAACCCTTGTGCCCTGCTGTAGCAGAGGCACTGGCTCTATGGCGTGCTTTTGAAGCAGGGAAAGTACCTCTTGTTGTAAAAGTGTAAGATGGTCTGTGGACATTGGACGCTGCCTGGGTGGTATGGTGGGGGGGTAGCTGTTAGTTCCAGGCAGTAGCCATGTTGGATAATCTGTCTCACCCACCTGTCTGTTGTAATGGAGTTCCAGACAGGCAGGAACTGTGATAGCCTTCCCCCGACAGGGGTGTTGTGGTCGGGGGAAGTGGAGGAAAGTCACTGTTTGGGAGTGGTGGAGGTACGGGTGTTGTTATTATTACCTCGACCTCTGCCCTTAGAGTTGTTGCCTCTGTAACCACCCCTAAAGTATCCTCTATTAGGAGAGGTTTGGGTGTTTGTTCGATAGGAAGAGGAACTGTCTGCGGTGGTATTCCTGGAGCCCCCTCTGTAAAAGGAGCGGCGAAAGGAGACACGTTGCTGCGGGGACTGCAATGCTCCCATTGATTTGGCAGTGTCAGTATCCTTCTTCATCTTTTCTAGTGCTGTGTCGACAGCGGGACCAAATAGTTGGTTTTGGTTAAATGGCTGGTTCAGTATGGTAGTCTGGACTTCTGGCTTAAAACCTGAAATGCGAAGCCAGGCGTGTCGTCTGATAAGCACGCTAGTGTTAACTGACCTAGCGGCGGTATCGGCTGCGTCTAAGGCGCACTTAATGGAGGCATTTGAAATAAGTTTGCCTTCCTGAATGAGGTCAGTGGCTTGTGTTTTGTATTGATCAGGTAGATGTTGAAGGAGGGTTTCTAGCTGATCGTAGTGTGCCCTGTCGTACCTAGCTAGTAGAGCTTGGGTGTTAGCGATGCGCCAGATGTTGGTGGCTTGCGCAGCTACGCGTTTGCCAGAGGAATCTAACAATTTGGATTCTTTATCAGGGGCGGAGCATCCCCTGAAGTTTGGGAATTGGCGCGTTTTCTGGCATTAGAAACGACCAGTGAGTCAAGGGGAGCTGACCTTTGATGTAGGTGGGGTCATCGGGGGCAGGTCTATACTTTTATCCACTCTAGGATTAAGGATCCTGGCTCTGACTGGGTCGTTAAAAATTTCAGGTGCGTGTTTAATGACACCCTTGATCATGGGCAAAGTTTGAACAGTTTTTTGAGACCGTTCAAAAGTGTCTAGAAGAAAGTCTTCTTCTGGTTGGTCGGTGTGAATATGCACCCCATGAAAAACGGCCGCCCTATGTATGAGTTGCCCAAAACCTATGTGATCATCTGGTGGAGATGGTTTTGTGGGATAAGGTGGAGGGCTGGGGAGGTCTGTAGGGTCTGGGGGGTCATTATAACCCCAGTCATCCTGTGGTGGATTATCTGGATCCAGAAATAAATTATGAGGGTCATCCCCGTACTCCCATGTTGTCCTCATACTCATGTGGGGGAGAATCCGCAGGTTGAGGAGGTGTGATAGGGATGTGGAGAGGAGGGGTGTTAGAGAGAGGTATAGGGGAAGAAGGAGGCATAGGGGAAGTGGAAGAGTCCTTCTTTGGAGGGACAGGCTTGTGACGTGGCACAGAGGAAATGTGCCCTGTTTTAGGATTGATATAAAGCTTGTGTTGATTAGGATCGATGGGATCCGGTGTAAACAGTTCCTCCACTTGAATATTAGTTTTCGGCGCCGACTTTTTCGGTTCCGAACGTGGTGATGGCTTCTTTAAATGTTCCTTTGCTTTAGAAGGCGTCGAGGCGTCCTTCGGCTTAGCTACAGGCTCGACCGGCTTTAGTTTAGGGGGGTGTGTCGAGTAGCTTCGGTTTCGGTGCCGAGGGATCCGCGTGCTTGGAGGCGGATTTGGGGACCGAACTGGATTTCGGCGCCGGGTGGTCTTTGTGTTTCGCCGCCAAAGGTGCCGGTGTTACGGGCACATGTGGTTTGGTCGGTGCCGAGGAACTAGAAGGCTTTGTTTTCTTCTTCGGTGCCGAGCCCAGAGGCGGGGCGTCCGAAGCACGTTTACGGTCTCGACTGGGGCCCGTAGGCGAAGTGCTGACCGGTGCCTTCGATTTTGCAGGGAGGGTTGGGGCAGGGGCAGTAGTACTCACACGCTGCCCTGGAGGGATGGAACCGTCGGAGTCCTCTGCCTCGGAGATGATAGCGAGGTCTTCGGAGTCTTCTTCCGGAACATCGGGACCCTCATCGAAGATGTTGACGGGTTCCGGAGCGAACCTTTGCGCCATGATGTGCCTTCGGGCTCGACGATCGCGGATTGTCTTCTTGGAGCGGAAGGAGGCGCAGGCCGGACAAGTGGCCTCGTTATGGTCTGGTGAGAGGCACCGACTACAGACCTGGTGGTGGTCACTGTGAGGAAACTTTGCTCCACATTGGGGGCATTTTCGGAATGGCGTCCTTTCCATGGGCAGTAGGCCTTACGGCGTCGATGGGCCCAACGGCCCGCGTCGACGGCTGGAAAGGAGATCGAGGAAGGGACGTCGAGATGTCGATGTCGGTATCAGGTGTTGAAAAGTGAAAAACGTTGCAAAAAAAACAAGTTTCGAACCGGAGTGTCGAAATTGCATCCGAACCCGATGGCGGAAAAAAACAATCTGAGGATGGAGTCGATGCCCATGCGCACTATTGTCCAAAGGAGGAGTCACCTATCACATGACTACAAAGACTTCTTCGAAGACAACAACAAAGTGCAAGCATCCGAGCCCAACACCAGATGGCGATCTAATGCAGTGTGAGCTCTGCAGCTCACATGCCTCGAACGTCCTTCTCCTACCTCACACCCAAGACCTGGAACGACCTCCACCTCTGGCAAAGCACTACACTGCTCCAGTTCAGGAAGGACCTCAAGACATGGCTCTTCGGATGACCCCAGCATTCAATCGAGCTCTTCCCCCCCCCTTTAGCGCCTTGAGACCCTCGCAGGTGACTAGCTGCACTTTACAAACCCCTGATTGATCTCAAACTGAACGCGTCCCATACTCCTATGTGGAGACTGGAAAAATTATGACCCACTCTGCGCCTGGCCATACGACCTGGAACCACCTCCCGAAGTATCCAGGAAGTAAGAAACCTTGGGATTACTATGGACTCCAAGCTATTAATGAATGCCCAAGTGAATAACTTAGCAAGGACAAGCGTCATTACTATGAAAACTCTGCAACGCATTTTTCCCCCACCTATGATTTCCACACAAGGTCCAACCTACTATCTATCTTGTACTGTCTAAACTGGATTACTCCAATGACCTCTACCACGGATCATCTTTATCAACTATGAAAAGGCTACAACAAATTTTATACTCTGCTGTGCCTGCATAGACTGCATTGCCGTAGTCCTGTCTCAGTTTTCCTCGTGTTGATGGGGAGCCACACAAAGACTTTGCGGAACATGTGGAGAGTGTGGAAACAGGCTGAGGAGACAGCATTGACCTGGCGTTTCATGGAGAGTTTGCTGTCCAGGATGATGCAAGGTTGCAGGCGTGGTCTCTCCGAGGGGGGGTGGGGGGATGGGTCCGAGTTCCGATGGCCACCAGGAGTCGTTCAAGAGGGAGGTGTGTCTGCCGAAGATCAGTACTTCCGTTTTGTCTGTGTTGAGTTTCAGGCAGCTATTCTTCATCCAGGTAGAGACGTTCTTCATATAGTTATGGAATATGGTCTTCGTAGGAGACTGTTGATGTAGTGGATTCTGACGATGTCCGCGAGTGGTTTCATGTAGATGTTGAAGAGGGTTGGACTGAGGGAAGAACCTTGAAGGACGCCACAAAAGGTACGCTTGGGTTGAGAGGTGAAGGGAGGGACACAGATTCTCTGGATGTGTCCCTTGAGAAAGGATGCCATCCATTTGAGTGTGTCATCTGGGATTCCGATCTGTCGCAGTCGACTGATGAGCGTGTGGTGGGAGACGGCGTCGAAGGCTGCAGAGAGGTCAAGCAGGATCAGGGCGGCTGATTCTCTTCTGTCGAGTAGGGTGCGGATATCATCTGTTGCGGCGATCAGGGCTGCCTCGGTGCTGTGGTTGGCTCTGAATCCTGATTGGGTAGGGTCCCGCAGGCTGCTTCACCCCAGGTGTTCAATGAGTTGGAGGTTGATGGCCTTCTCCAGGACTTTGAGGCAAACGGGAGCAGGAGGATGGGACAGGAGCAATGTAGTCCCCTTTGAAAAGCAGCGGAATGACACCCTCTACGTGAACATCCTAAAGTGCTTTGACCGCATGTAGCGGTTTAATGGCCTGCGTTCTAGAATACACCACAGGGTTCAATCCTTTTTGAGAATTAGGAAGTACAGGGAATACATCCTTGGCCCTGATGTTGAGGGTGTATTGATTCAATGGCATTTTTTTCAAGAAGTACTGTACATTCCTATTGCTATAATTGTAGGTGTTTCTGACTCACTCCGTGACGACAACGAAGTACGTTTGAAGGTGAGGAACGCCAGACAGTACCCCTGCCATACCACCAAGAGCACACATCTGTCTGAGATTACTTTCTCCCAATGTAGAAGGAATTACCCTACTCCGTCGGGTAATGTGTGAAAGTGAGCAGGGGAAATTGAAGGCGAGTCACAGGTTAAAGAAAGGGATGTCCATACTGAAGGAACATCTACATCTGCTATTACCACAGCAAACACCCCATCCTCAAGGTTCATATTTATGGCCATATTGAAAGGGTTCATGTTGCTGATAACCCAGTCTTTGGAAAGGGGTGGCAGCACTGGCATCTGTTATTCCATGCTGCCCATAACTGGGCTGTTTTAAGCCCCTCACACTCCTGGCCCCAATCCAACTGCACCTGCTGCACTAATGATCCTTGTGGGCCTGAGTAGCAGTCTGTCTTCTCTGCATGTTTCGACCCTTCCCCATCGTGCCTCGCAACACTCCAGTCTGAAAACAGACCATCCCCCTCTCCCCCCAAACACACACTTTATGCGTGAAAGGTGCCCTTGGCCCTAATGCTAGCATGGAAAATGAGCTCCATGCCTCTTTTGTAAAGTAAGACAGTCGTAAATATGAATCAGTGGGCTCTTCAAGTCACAGTGCCACTGCATCTGCTTCACTTATAACAGCTACTCCCTTGGAAAGGCGAGCTATCTTCTCTGGCATTTGCTAAAATCGTGGGCCCCCATATTGCTTCATTATCCTCCCCACAATCTTTGAGGCCCAAACTAAGTTGTCTCCTCTGTTTCAATTTCCCCCTCCCTTGGGTCATAACTACGAGAAACACTGTTATAGCAAGTGTACAGCAAGGAGGAATAGTGAAGCACCTGCAGCAACAATGATAGCTACAGCCCTGAGCTGTAAAGCCAAGAGAGGGACAGAGAACTGAAGAGGAAACCGACCTTAACACCAGGATGCCTCCTACTTGAAAGAATTGTGTACATATGCAATTGGTTAATCACCAAATGTAAAGGGTGCTTGGGAGCCAGTATAGGCTTGAATTGGAGTCACTTGATTCATGTTGACAACGATTTATTCTTTCTCAGAAGCAATTTCATCGTGTTATCACCCAAGTTCTGGAGTGCACCTTTTGAATGGATAATTATTGCAATAGATGTGATGAGGTATTACTAAAATATACATTTTGAAAGCACAGTTTTATCTTAAACACTAGATCATTTTGCAGCAGCCTATCTTAAACTGCGTGTGATACAACAGAAAATTAATGACTTACATATTGATGGAGTATTCTGTCACAGGCTAGGATCTTATAGCCCTACACAAGGCACTATTTCCCATAGTACGAGCCAGGTTTCAGTTGTATGACTCTCTGGTGACAGACACACCTCTGCTGCGATTGTGTTAAACAATGCAGGTTTCATAGTTTAAACCTTGCATTAATTTTTTTAATTAAGGTGTGTTCGTTATTTTATCAGCAGATACCCAAGAAGAAAACAAAATAGTAACAGAATATTCTGTTCTTTTTAGCCACTCTTTGACCCAGCCACCACACTCACTGGACATGTCGAAAGGGGACTTGAGCGCTCTATAGCAAAGTTTCCATACATATTTGTTTTATGCTCCTCAATCAATGCTTATAAACGAAGACCACCTAGAAATGTGGCAAATAAACAAGGTTGCTGTTCCAGGCCATCTCATTTACAAGTACATGCTGAGACATTAGTGCCCCCCCCAGGGAATACAGCCACAGAACCCCGGGGAGGGTACGCCCCACAGTTTGAAGGACTCTGCCCTAAGCCATGCATGATGGTGGAGTAGGACGCTCATGTTCAATTCCTTAGAAGCAGTGCCAGCCCATCCAGGGTGCTTTAGACACTAGTATTAGAGCTGACACTGCCACTATGTCTGGCCTCGTTTGCGATACGCCTCTGGCAGATGTTTTACAACTTCTCCATCCCACCTCAGTGATACTTATTATAACGAGAGAGCAATCTGAAAGAGTCTACAATCCTCCACTAGGAGTTGCTCCCACAGCAAAAAGCTTATCTGCTGCAGCTCTCATCTTTCTTTATCTCGAGGAGGGGCATCTCCAGATGCCTGGACACAGGCTCTTTTCCTGGCAGTGTGCACAACCAGGTTTTCTTGTAGAATATGTCCCCTAATGTATACAGGATCATTCATGCAGGCTTCTCCTTTTCAACCCTCAGTGTGACAACTCTTACATTACCAAGGCTTTAATAATTTCAGCATTGCTCTTGGTCATACTTTTGAGCATTGGTAAATACTGTACCGACCTTTCACCATTGGACAGTGCCTTCACCAGAAAGTTGTCTTTAACCGAATATATGACGTTACAACGCAAACCATTACATGCATGTTCATTGAGATATATTAAAAATACCATTACAACGCATTCCATTACAAAGCATACAAATACAACGAATACCATTACAACGCATAATATGTTTCCATTGTTTATTACCAAAATTTTAAAATGTATACATTTTTGCATCCATCTCCTGGGACAGGTTGCAAGGGAAGGAAAATGCTACTTACCAGTATGCATCTGTTCTTGGCATGTAGAGCTGTAGAGTTGTATACTTTAGCATAGATCGCCATCTGGTGTTGGGCTCGGATGTTTGCACTTTGTTTTTGTTTGAAGAAGTCTTTGTAGTCACGAGATAGGGGACTCCTCCTTATGGTGATAGTGCGCATGGGCATAGACTCCATCTTCAGATTGTTTTTCGCCATAAAGGGTGATGATGGAGTTAGTAAGAGAATAGAAAAGGATGTCCATGTAATGTATCTAAGTAAGATAATACTGCAACAGATAAAGGTACCCGGGGAGGTGGGTAGGCGTATACTACTCTACATGCCAAGAAAAAATGCATACTGGTAAGTAGCATTTTCCGTTCGAGGCACATGAGCTGTAGATTGTATACTTTAGCATAGACTATACAGCAGTTTTCCTCCCTAGCGGTGGCAACCTGTATCTGTTGCAGTGGTTTGAAAAAGTGTTCTTAGTACAGCCTGGCCCACAGTAGCTTGTTGTTTTGCTTGCACATCTACACAATAGTGTTTAGTGAAAGTATGTGGTGTAGACCAAGTTGCTGCTTTGCAGATGTCATCTAGGGGAATAATCCCTAAGAATGCCATAGAAGCCCCTAGTTTGCGTGTGGAATGAGCTCTAGGGGGAATAGTTAATGTGCGTTTAGCTTTAAGATAGCATATTTGGATGCATTTAACAATCTACCTTGCAATTCCTGTTTTTGAAATGGGATTGCCTTTGTGAGGTGGGGAGAAAGCTACAAAGAGTTGTTTTGTGTTTCTAAAGGGCTTAGTTCTTTCAATGTAGTAGAGTATCGCTCTTTTAACGTCTAGAGTGTGGAGAGCGCGTTCTGCCACCGAGTCTGGTTGAGGGAAAATACTGGAAGTTCAACCGACTGATTAAGGTGGAAGGCAGATACTACTTTAGGCAGAAATTTTGGGTTAGGCCTAAGAACCACTTTACTATGGTGTATTTGTAAAAATGGTTCGTGTATGGTTAATGCCTGGAGTTCACTAACTCTCCTAAGGGATGTGATAGCTACCAGGAAGGCTACTTTCCAAGTAAGGAACTGTAACTCGCATTTGTGCAGAGGTTCAAATGGGGGACCCATGAGTCTGGTAAGGACTATATTGAGATTCCATACAGGAGAAGGTGGAACTCTAGGTGGAATTATTCTTTTAAGTCCTTCCATAAACGCTTTGATAGCGGGTACTCTAA